>CM040118.1:434306639-435506639 GCA_022559845.1 Amorphophallus konjac
GTGAAGAAGGAAGGTCACACACGCACTCATTGCAAGTAACACGGAGTACCAGGTTGTTCAAGGCCACTAGACTCTGGATGGTCCACTAGACCTAGTAAATCCAACGGTCCTTGAGTCACGAGACTCGGGTCAAGACCGTTGTACAGGGATGGTTGCATGCCGTTAATCTTCCATAATCCTAGGGTCAAAAACCATGGTTAAAAGAACCCGCAAGGTGATTCAGAACTGCCGAGTTCTTTCCCTTTCTAAGGGAACCCAAGGAAACCCCCAGCCCCAGACTGGGTCACAGAACTTGCAGTTCATAGGCCATATGCATGGCCCACACGAAAACTACTTTTTGAGAATGCTAACAACGTACGGGGACAACCCTTCACACTCATACCGATACACGGTAACTCGATCTAGTGAAACACGAAAGCCCAGAACACTCAGGGTCGCCCGGAACACTCGGGGTTACCCGGACCCTCAAACCCACGGGCACGCTCATCAAGGTAACATGGTACCTTCGGACACCCCAAAAGTATGGTCACGGTACCCACAGGGTGTCCGGGACATCCACGGGGCCAAAGGTCAACCAATGGGTCATAGCCGGGTTGAACAGTGGCCGAAACAGGTCAAGACAAGGCAGAACGGTTGACCAATGCCTTTGGGTTGGTCGACCAGAGCTCCCCACGCTGGTCAGTCGACTGAACCAGGCTGGTCGGTCAACCACCCAGTGGGGGTGTCGACGCTGCGCGAGCTGTGTCGACCTCCTCAATAGGGGTCGGTCGATCGGCCCTCCGGGTTTGGTCAACCGAACCCTGCTTGGTTCAGTGCTGCTCGCTATGCTGTTCGATCGACAATCCTCAACCTGTCGGTCAACCGAAAATGACAGAGACCGCGTCCGAACCTACCCCAGGGGTTTGGTTTCCATGCCCACTCGATCCCAATCGAGGGGAAAAACAACGGGGACCATCCCCTGGGTCCCAAAACCCAAAAATGGAAAGAAATAAATGGCAAAATGCCGATCGATCCGACGAAATCGTCACACGCCCTAAAACATGGTTTTAACCCCCAAGCCTGAAATAAACCTAGCTCGGCTCACCTCGACCTACCAAAACCGCTAGAAAAGAAGTATAAGGGTTAAGGAACCATCCCCCTACCTCCACCGAAGATTTCCCGTGCCGAGGTCTCCGTTTCCTCCCGAAAACGTCATTTGAATGCCACCAGGTACCCGAACGCGCAAATGAGCCGTCGCACCTCCACTGCCTCGGTCATCACCCCATCCTCGTGCTCCTCGTCCTTACGCCGTCTCCACCTCGCCCGCCTCCACCTCCGTCGGCCGCCCGGAGAAGTGGGGGAGAGAAAGAGAAGAGAGAGGGTGAGAAAGAGAAGAGAGAGGGTGAGAAAGAGACAATGAGAGAAAGAGAGAGGGTGGGGGGTTAAAATAGAAAAAAGATTTGCGATTTAAAAATCCATAAAATGCCAAAATTAGGAAAAAACCATTCGCACTATCCTTGAAAAATGCACAACGCGTGTGCAATGTCCCAGAGCCTGACAACGCGTCGATTCACCCTATACAGGGTTTCGCAGGCTAAACAGCCAAAAACCCGTTTAAATCACAAAACACGATCCGGGACCCACGAAAGCGCTCCAAAACCCACGGATTCCTGATCCGAAAAATCCGGGGCGTGACAAACTCCCCCCCCCCCTTACAAAAATTTCATCCTCAAAACTTGAGGCAACCACAAATCATTAGGGAAGAGCAACTTATTCAGCTGGCAACGCTCTCAAAGCTCCAGTTGAAACCTTGATTCTCGTAAAACCACCAATCCTGAGGGACACTGCCAGACTATTGCCATGAGCCGAAAGCATCGCTCCCGGTGGACCAATAAAACATCAACTTCTCTACCAGCTGACTAATCTCACGCCTTGCACAAGGGACAACCAACTTTGAGCTTCCACCAGCTTACGTAGTCGTCTCAACTAACTGCAACAAATTCATCGACCCTGCGCCATGAACCATCCCCTTCCTGCCAAGCCGAACGCCATTAACAGCACTGGACCAGCTCCGGTCCTAACACCAACCTTCAACAAATCCTAGATCATATCAAGGAAAAAGGCATATCTCATACCCGACCACCCAAGGCCTCACTTGCACACGGCTCTCGCCATTCTCGATCCATTACCACCGACATCTTCTGTCTGTGAAAGACCACTCGCCGGTCACCAGATACTCATCAATAGGAAACCTTCCCTTGCTCATCTTCCTCAGACCCGATAAGAACATTCCAAATATCGACAAGCCATCCGTTGACTCTCGGATAGACCATTACCGCTTGTCGAGCCGATCCTTACTCGGATACCGCATCCGATCTCGATCCTTACTCAGACACCACATCCAATCCTCATCCTCATGCCAACTCTACCCTCCTAGGGGAGTACGGCCAAACCAAATGATGAGATTCCAAAATCCTCAGTCCACAGCAGTACTCGACTCAGGCTTATAGGGAAATCCTCGCATGTTGGCCATGAGACCAAGGCTCACCATCCGACGACAACGTCCCTCCAGGGACCTCCATACTCAGTCATCGTCCATTACACAGTCTAATCCCAACATTATCACAATTATTCCAAAAGGACGCCTGCCAATCCTTGGCTCCGCTCTCACCACAGAGCCACAAGACACAATCTGAATAATCCTCGACACATATCCCCAAAACAGACAAGTGCCACCTGCTACCACAACATCCTGGTCGATGACGCCGCGACCAATGCACCCAGATCCCCATACATCACAAACCTTGCCGTAGCCGACCACTTCGCTAGCCTCACCAGCCACTCATAGCAACCAATTGTGTCCCATAATCATCTCTCGAGGCCACATCTCGGGAACCATGACCTCAACCGAGAACACAGCTTCCAACACAAGTCGAGCACACAGCTTGCTGACTCCAACAAGGTCTAGTACCGATGCCTGACACAGCTTCCGGCAAATGAACATGGTACTCATGCGGAAAACTCACCGTCATATTTCCCCAACTCTCTATTCTGCCAGTGCCACAAACCACAATGCCTCAAGCAACGGCACGGCAATCGACATGGCTCACATAGCCAGAGCCAATCTCACATCAAGGAACCAATCCTCCAATGCTCCACAAATCCTCGGGAATCCACCCGTAGCAACCAACGCTATGATCCAGGACCTATGGGTTATGGGCCCACCAAGCTTCCGCTGCGCACTCAGATCCACGCGGGCGAACATCACAATGACTCGGGATCCGCCATCTCGACCATGCTCAACTCGGCTGGCTAACTCTTGAAAATAGGGTGAGGAAAGCTCAGTTACCTCGAACCCAGAGCATCGATTCTCTATCTTAATCTAGCAATCCTTTGCAACTATGCAGGCTTCGATCCCCAAGATAAAGGAAATCATAGTACTAGCCACGGGTCTTCGCAAGCACTGCCCAACTGGCACACATCCTTCCGGAATGATGCCAACATACCCTTACGCATCAGGGGATGGGCATCGCTTCTCATAGGCAGCGACACTGCGAAAACATGGAACGCGTCTCGTGCGGACTCCATGGCACACAAAAAGGAGGCCAACCAAATCGAACACATGATGCAAGATGATGGAACTTAGTGAAATGCAATTCTCTCCAACAAAGGGGAAAACATCATACCTCCTTTAAAGCGAGAGATCTCCCCGCATGACCTGACCTCGAACATCGCACACCCTGGAAACCGCACCTTCCAGCACCAGGAAAACCATTATTACCATCAGGTCAGCTCCTCCGACAACACTCACCAAGTGTCTCGTCAAACCACCCTCGCCGCATCTCCCAACGCACCATCATTGTAATTCCCCGAACTATAACTCACCATGCCTCGAGCACTGGCTCTACCGATCACCAGCCACACACTACCACAGCAGTTGAGCTAGCCACTGCCACGCGCTCCCCACCTATACCTGCCACTGATCTCGAAACCATTATCATGCCAAAACACTTACTGAGGAGCGAAGAAAATCATAAAGATGCTAGGCTCGAAGGCTGCTACACCTCTAGCCACCAGACATTATTTCCTCAAATCCATCCTTGCTCACACCAATCCATTCTCGACTCTTGGATCCTGAAAACATCCATCTCTTGAGTTTCCACTGCACGGACCACCACGCCAAGAGCCACAACACGAACCATGATCGACACCTACCAATGCTCATTCTCAAATCCTGAATCTGCCGCGGAACTTCCACATCTCATCTGCCGCCTCACACGGTGCATCCAAGAGCGGTGCACAATGGCCCCAAATTCCACAATCTGGGTCACAAATCAAGCCACCGCCATACAATCTCAAACAAAATCCTGGACTAATACAACCCATTCATACGCAAGCGCGCAAGACTTAGAACTCACTGGGATAACTCGGTCCAATCCTACCTTGAAATCCACAAAAATAATCAAGACTGGCATGTCATCTCCGACACCATAGAGCTTGACAAGAAAATCAGGCTCGACAGTCAGCAGCTCATCAGGAAGATCCTCCGCTCCTCTGAGCACATCTCTCGATCAGAGCACCTGCTCTGCCACTTCAAACCATGACCTCAAACCTCAGGGGCTGGATAAACCACAAGCTGGGGTGGCCCAAACGATAATAACTCCCTCAGAGCACACTCACGGCCACCTAACCATGAGCAATCATCGCCAGCCACCTGACCTCGTCGTAGATTCCTCGAACGTAGCACCTCAGACACACACCTACCGGCAACCTCTGCCCAAAATAACACCATCGGGGCCACCACCAATGGGAAAGAAAGCTCTCTATCTTACTCCTCAAGCCCCATGTCGGTACTCCGACGAAAACAGCAACCGCCCTCACAGCGCCAACACAACGCACTCTAACTCTCAAGCGAGAAACAAAGTGGTAATTAAACACAAAAACCCTATGCCAGCTACCGACTGTACTGGACCTTATGGACTCTGATCACTGCAATATCTCATATTCCCATGTATGTCCACAACCTCTGCTCTGATAGCAACTGTAATGACCCAAGATTCGGATACCGGGAATAACCCGATACAATTCGAATCCTGACCCGCCACCCACGAGCCGAAAGGCTCGGAAGGGTTAAATGGAGTGTGGAGGTACATTGAAATATGAAATAAAGTAGGCATAATTATAAAATTAATAGTTTAAATGACATAAATAAAATTATATTTTTAATTGAATAATCTAACTATAGAGTCCAGTCCAAATAAAGTGTTGTCCCTAGATTCTCGTATGGACAAGAAGGGGGGTTGAATTGTCCCCACCAAATGCAATGGTAGTTTTTAAATTTAACACATCGAAATAAACTAACTACCAACACGGAATTTGATGTCACGAAATATATGTTATGATGAATTAGGTTCTCTCAAGCTTACCGCTCTCACATGATTAATATGAAAGATATAGACAAGCAAACCACAATCAAACAAGATGTGAAATAGATTTTTTAGGTGGTTCGGGACCACGACGGGCTCCCTACGTCCACCCCTCACAAAAATGGTGAAGATTCACTTGCTTCAAAGAAGCGCACAGAGCTTTCGCACCAAAGATACGGAGACGTCGTCTCTTACACGATCCGACCACGGATCAATACACACACACACACACACACACACACACACACACACACACACTCGCTGCTATAGCCGCAGCATAATATACCACAACCGTTCCCAGACGGTTCGACACACTCACAGGGTCAGAGTTTAGAAAATAAAGATATGATCAATACATGCTTAAGAAATAAATGGAAAGCATTGGAATAGATGAAAAAGTGTGAAAGAAATTGATCCCCATATGATGAAAAGGCAGGAGGAGATCTTTGTTGAAGAACAAGTCAGAGGGATGTCGAATGCTATTGATTTGAGCGTCAACGTGATCCTCTCTTCGATCTGCTCCTCTTTATCTTCTATCACGAACACTAAAACCACCCGGATGTAGATGATAACCGTAGATCTTCTTTAGCTCCTCTCCTTTCCCTTTTTCTTCTCCTACAAGAATGATAGAACAATAAGACTTAGCTATTTCTCCCAATTTTGTAGCTTATTTATACACCCACAATAGAAAGAGGAAAAGACATCAAAACCCATGCTAAAACCCCTTCAAAATGTATCTAACATGTGTATGAATGCCATAGGGGTAAGAGTGCCAAATATGAAGCAAAATGGATCTGGTTTAATGGGTTTCGACCACACTCAAAATGCGTCGGCCGCCGTATTCGGTCGACCGGTCGACAGGGGTCGATCGACCAAAAATTCACAAGCTCCAAACTGATGTAGTCTACGGATTTTGGTCGACCGAAGTCCCTTGGTCGGTCGACCGAAAGGGACTTCGGTCGACCGAACCCTGAGAAAGTTTCATACCCTTGAGCGCTGTTAATTCTGGTCGACCGAAACCCCTATGTTGGTCGACCGAACTCAGTGCAGAAATGAAAAATGAAGTTTAAGTGTGAGAGATTAAACTCCAACAACCCAATAATGAATTCCATGATATATGAACATGAAAAACCATTCGAAACACATAAAATATATGCATGGAGGTCCTTTGAAAGCTCAAGTTTTATAACTAAGCACCAAAATCCTATGGCTATGCATTTATGCACAAGAAAGAGCATCATGAACCCAATTATCTACCAAGTTTCTCATGAGTTGATTCAACATTATGCAAGCTCAAAAATGATATGAGTAATATGCATTATAGCTTAAGAGTGATGTTCATAAAAACCCAATTTAACATATATGATTTTAACACTTGTTTCATTCACAAAAGCATGTACGGTATGCATGAGAATCAAACACACAAGTTTCAAACTTTTTGATCAAGGTTAAAACAAAACATTCATCAAGAATTAAATCCACATGATCAAACATCCAAGGGCATATACATAGCATTTCAGTCCAAGTCAACTTCCCTTGAGGTGCAAGTCGACTTCCTTCAATCTCCCAAAACCCAAGTTGAAAATGCCACCAGAAGTCGACTTCCCTAATTGCAAGGGTCGACTTCATCTGGGATAGAAGTCGACTTCCTTTGTTTCAAGAGTCGACTTTTATCATCATCGTTGATTCTGCAAAAATAAGTCAATCAAGGTATGAACACATTGGTTAGCAATCATTAATGAACTTTCTCAAGGACACATACACACAAGATTTGTCATTATTGAAACTTAACTACCAAAATCAACTAGGGGATCCAACAATCTCCCCCTTTTTGATGATGACAAAACGATGTGTGCATGATGTGTGCATGAATTCCAAAGGATAATTTATTGAGAAAGTTAAAACCATGAACATGTATGAAACTATGAACATGTATGGAACTGTGAACATGCATAAAACTATGAACATGAACTTCCAAATATGAACATGAACTTCCAAACTGATATGAACATGATATGCGCACTCTTTCTCCCCCTTTGTCATCAACAAAAACCGATTGACAATAGGGTTATTAAAGTCTGATATGAACATGTATGATTGAGTATGAACTTCTCCAAATTATTCATGCAAGCAAGCAGGCAAGCATGAAAGACAAGCAAACATGTAAATATCTATAACTCCCTCGCAATGGGGTAGAAGGATAGTAAATGAACAGTAGATTGAAAATCAATTTGTGTCACATGAAGCATAATCAAAAAAAGGTAGTGCATGCATATGCTAGAGGCACTGCATAAACCATGATAAGAATAAATTCAAAATACACATTCATCACAATTATACCCAAGAGTGAAATATGTGAAAATGAGTAATGAACTTCAAAAATATATGGATATTGGCAGAATTTCTAAAGAACACTAAAGGGTTATTTCCTTTCTACAATTCTATTTCGATCCTCAACTTTTGGTAGCTTCGCACAACCCCTTTGTGTTTCTTTTATTGGATTTCACCCTTTGATGTGAGGCACCTCATGTGTCTCAATGGGGATTCCTGGCTACTAGGATTCATCACGCATTGTAGATTTTTGTTTCACCTTTCGATGCGAGTTTCCTCGTTTATTCCAGTAGAGATTCCCGGCTACTTAGTTTAACATTACACTTATTGATTTTTTTTTATTTTGCGGGGTAGGCTACTCTTAATCTTCATGTAGAAATTTGTTTCCCTTGAAGTGTTGAAAAGAATTTTTGAAATCCTTATCAATTAAAGTCATATGAAACATTTTTGTGCAAGGTGTGTGGGTAATTACTTTGTATGTTGAAAATGAATTTGCCAAAACATAGGTATGACCTCCCCTAAATGTATGCACAATTGGAAACAAATCCTCCTCCTTTGTATATGTCAGTATTCATAAATGATCAAAATCACTGTATTTTATCTAGCAAGGAGGTGAGGTCTTAGAAAATTTTCAAGATAAGGTTTTCTAGAATATATACATGCAGTCATGCAAGGATTTGAAAGTAAAGTCATGCAATATGATTTTCGGTACATGATGTAGGTGAAGGTCCAAAGACCCAACTCACGCATCGAGAGTGTTTCTAGATGGAGTTTATCCACCCTTCCACAATTCAAGATTTGAGATACCGAAGAATCATGGCATTCAAGCAAGTAAGTATGTCAATTATATACAAGCATATGCAAGTGAATGAAAAGATGATGAAGAATTATTCATATTCACAAGTATGCAAAGCTATATGCAATGTTAACCATGAAGTTGAATATATGCAAATTTGAAATGTTATTTGCAAAATAAGTACAAGTGTTTATTCAATCCTTATATGTGCAATTACTCATTCAAACAGCAAATTCCTAGTTCTCTTCTTACTCTTTTGAAATTTTCAGGAGATAAGGGTTTTGTAAAAATATCTGAAAGTTGGTTTTCAGTATTTACATGTATAAGTTCAAAATGACCCGTACTCACATGATCTCGTAAAAAGTGGTCTCGAAATCTCTATGTGCTTTGTGCGAGAATGCAAAATAAGATTTTTAGAAATATTAATGGCAGAGGTGTTATCACAAAGAATGGGTGTGTTATTCAAAATGATACCAAAATCAACTAACTATTTTTGGATCCATAGCACTTGGGCCGCACAACTACCAGCAACCATGTACTCAGCTTCGGCAGTTGACAATGCCACTGTGTTTTGTTTCCTAGAAGTCCATGAAACCATGCAACCTCCAAGAAATTGACAATACCCGCTCGTGCTCTTACGATCCACTAAACACCCAGCATAATCGGAATCAGTGTAAGCTACAAAATCAAAGTTGCAACTACGAGAAAACCATAGACCAAGATCCGATGTGCCAAGCAAATATCTAAAAATTCTTTTGACTGCTAACATGTAGGATTCTTTTGGATTGGATTGAAATCTAGCACACATGCTAACACTAAACATGATATCCGGCCTACTAGCAGTCAAGTACAATAAAGAACCAATCATTCCATGAAAAAAAAATTGATCGACATACTTATCTTGTTCACTTTTCTTCAATTTCATTGTTGTTGACATCGGTGTCTTTTGTGGCTTTGCAGTGTCAAATTTGAACTTCTTGATAAGCTCCCTTGTCTATTTCCTTTGATTTATAAAGATTCCGTCCTTTAGCTGCTTCACCTGCAAACCCAAAAAGAAAGTTAAGTCCCCCATCAAACTCATCTCAAACTCCCCCTGCATCAATTTAACAAAATCATCATTCAATGAATCACAAGAGGCTCCAAAGATAATGTCATCAACATATAGATATACAAGAAGCATATGTTCATTATCGTTCTTAATGAAAAGGGTTTGATCGATGTTACCTCTTTTGAAGCCATTTTCTGAATGGAACGTACTTAACCTTTCATACCACGCACGGGGGGCTTGCTTCAGACCATACAATGCTTTGTCAAGTTTGTATATATGGTCCGGGTGCTTCTCATCTTCAAATCCCGATGGCTGCTCAACATAGACGTCTTCTTTCACTACACCATTCAAAAAAGCACTTTTAACGTCCATTCAAAAAAAATTTATATTCCTAGAGCATGCAAAGGCAAGTAATATTCTAACCGCTTCAAGCCTAGCCACGGGTGCAAATGATTCATCAAAATCAATTCCTAATTCTTGACTATAGCCCTTGGCTACAAGCCGGGCTTTATTCCTAATCACCACCCCTTGATCATTAAGCTTGTTTCGAAAAACCCACTTAGTTCCAATCACGGGATGATTCTTAGGTCTAGCCACAAGAAACCACACCTCATTACTTTGGAATTGGTGTAATTCCTCCTGCATAGCCAAGATCCAGAAATTATCATTTAATGCCTCATCTGCAGATTTGGGCTCACTATCAGAAAGTAATGCAAGATTATCGAATTGTTCAACTTCCCTCATTGACGCCCTTGTTCTTATGCCTTGTTACACGTCTCCAATGATGTTGTCTTGTGAGTGGTCTTTGTGGAACGTCCATTGTCTGGGGATGTCTTCATTTTGGGTTGGAGCTTCGTCATTTGTTTTACTCAACTCCGCTTGATCCACATCTTATTTTTCTGTCTTTCTTTTCTTCTCCATCTCCATGCCCTACATCAAGAAAATGATTATCTTTATTAGATAACCTCAAAGTGTATTCATCAATGATCACATGCGGGCTTTCTTCTACCACAAGAGTACATAAGTTATATACTTGATATGCTCTAGATGATTATGAATATCCAAGAAATATACCTCTATCACTCTTTGTGGCAAACTTCTCCAAATTTTCTTTAGAATTGTTTAAAATGAAACATGGAGAACCAAAAGGCTTAAGATATTCAATATTCGGCTTCTTACCTTTATACAGCTCATATGGAGTTTTCTTGAGGATTGGTCTTACCATGGCTCCATTGATGATGTGTGGCAGGCCGTGCTCACCGCCTCGACCCAAAAATACCTTGGTAAGCCATTTTCTGCAAGCATCGTTCTCGCCATCTCCACGAGTGTCCTATTCTTTCTTTCTATGACTCTATTTTGTTGTGGGGTTCTAGGTGCTGAGAAGTTGTGTGAAAACCCATGTTTCCTGCAAAAATCATCAAAGTCATGGTTATCGAATTCTCTTTCATGATCACTCCGAATAGCCTTGATTTGATACCCCATATCATTTTGTAAATTCCTGCAAAGATCTACGAACTCCTACAAAGCATCATTCTTATGGGTTAAAAATAATACCCAAGTGAATCTTGAGTAATCTTCTACAATAACAAACCCATAAAGTTTCCCTCCAAGACTGTGTGTCCTAGTGGGACCAAATAAATCCAAATGAACGACTTCTAAGGGTCTAGTGGTCATGACAATATTTTTAGATTTAACAGAAACCCTAGTCTGTTTCCCCATAACACATGCATCACATATTTTATTTACATGAAAATTCAACTTTGGCAAACCTCTAACCAAGTCTTTTCTATGCAATTTAGAGAGAATACTAAAGCTAGCATGACCAAGTCGTCGATGCCATAACCATGTATCATCCGACTTATTAGTAACTAAACAAATATTTTTATTTTGAGAATTTTCAAAATTAACGGAGTAAATATTTCCATCTCTAAGACCAATGAATTTTATTTCATTTGTATCTCTATTTACAATTGAGCAATGTGTGTTTTCAAAAATGACTTTGTGACCTTTGTCATAGAGTTAACTAATGCTAAGCAAACTATGATTTAAGCCATCTACAAGCAAAACATCTTCAATTAACTGGTTTGAATCCTTACCTATCCGTCCAATTCCCACAATTTTACCTTTGTCGTTCCCACCAAAGGTGACCAGTCCACCATCCTTTTCCTTCAGGTTTGAGAAGAATTCTTTATTGCCTGTCATATGTCTGGAGCATCCACTGCCTAGATACCATTTGTTCCACTTGGCTCTTAGATAGACCTGCACAATCAAAACACATCTCAGGTTGATTTAGGTACCCAAGCAAGCTTGGGTCCCGAAGTGTTAGTTCTAACTTGAACAAAATAAATTCTATTTTTATTTTCAAAATACTCATCATCGGCCCTCATCAAATCACATATATACATCGAGTGGCCAAACATTCCATAATAAAAATATGTAACATTTGATTTTCTAAAGCAACTCCTTTGCATATAAGATCTATCAACACATGGGTTCATGCAAGAGTCAACATGAGAATAACCATAGGAATTAAATGATTTCTAAAATTCATTTCTCACAAATGAGTTTTTCTTTGTGGGTGAGTATCCCACAGTTCTCTTATCATTCCTAGCATTTCCTTTGCTAGTTTCACCATATTCAAATGTTTTCTCTTTTCCTTTCAATTCTTTTTGAATAACATCTTTCAAAATCTTTAGCTCATCTTGCATGGTGTTAAAGTTGGTTTCAATATCCTTCTAGGATTTTTCACATTCACTCAATCTCATTTTAAGCTCATCCAACTCCATTACCAAGTTTTCATTCTCATTTTTCAATTTCTCAGCATTTTCATAAGCATGTTATTTTTCTACCTCCAAACATTCTAGTTCATCCACATATAAGGTTATCTTGGATTGAAAATCTTCTTTCTCATCTTTGAATTTCTCAATTCGCATTTCAAAATAGCTACACCTATCACATGGATTAGTAGAGCTAATCAAATCATAAAATTTCTTTTTTAGATTTTTGACATCAGTTTTAGACCTCTTATACATCTGATACATATCTGCATAAGCTACATGCCATTGTTCAGCAGTGAAGTTTTCAGAATCAGAATTTACCTCAGAATTTTCTTCATCCGCCATCAAGCATAAATTCTGGATTAGCTCGTCTAGTCCATTCTTCTCGCCTTCAGATCTTAAGCTATCTGAATCCTCATCGCTCCATGTTGCCTTCATCGCTTTCCCTTTCCTTGGCTTGTTCTTGTTCAGCTTCTTCTAGAGCTTGGGGCATTGACCCCTCATGTGGCCGGCTTTTTTACACTCATAGCATATGATTTCTTCTTTCTTGCTCGGCTCACCTTTCTTGTTAGCATTTCTCCTCATAAATCTTCTCGAAAGTTTCCATCTCTTCTAGCTCTTCTGAAATATTTTCTGACTTTTCTTGTCACGAGAGCCATTAGCTCTTCTTCATCACTATCCATAGATGAGTCTCCATCACTCTCTTCGGACGATCCTGGATTAGCCTTCAATGCAATTGTTTTCTTCTTTTTATTTTCCTCCTCAAAAGACTTCATGATGTTGATTTCGTACGTCATCAGCGACCCAATCAATTGATCCACCGTGAGTGTGGTGTGATCCTTTGAATCCTTGATGACCGCCGCCTTTGTATGCCATGGCGGTGTGAGTGACCGCAGCACCTTCTTGACCAGATCTTGGTTTGAATACTCTTTTCCCAAGGCTTTTAAGCTGTTTGTGATCTCGCTTAGCCTTGCATACATCAGGTTTATATTCTCCTCGGGCTTCATTGAAAATAGTTCGTATTCTCGAACCAACAGATTTGCCTGTGTCTCCCGTACTTCTGAAGTACCTTCATAGATCGTCTTCAATTTGTTCCACATCTCCTACGCAGATGAGCACATAGATATATGTGAGTACTCATTAGGGTGTATCACGCACTGAATAATGTTTATAGACTTATAATTAGCACAAGACATTTTAATATGTTCATCTTCCCATTCATCTTCATTCGGAGGTAAAACATAAGGACCTTTACTTATGACTTTCCAGGTATCATAATCTTGTGCTCGCATGAACACAGTCATTCTATTCTTCCAATAGGGATATCCCGAACAATCAAAGAAGGGTGGTCGATGGATTGAATGTCCCTCGGGGAGCATTCCCTTGTTGGCCATTACAAATGATCTTTTCTCTACAACCGTGAGGTTGTCCTAAAAATCAGAGACCAGCTCTGATACTAGATTGTTGTCCCTAGATTCTCGTATGGATAAGAACGGGGGTTGAATTGTCCTCACCAAATGCAATGGTAGTTTTTAAATTTAATGCAGCGAAATAAACTAACTACCAACATGGAATTTGATCTCACAAAATATACATTATGATGAATTAGCTTCTCTCAAGCTTACCGCTCTCACACGATCAATATGAAAGATATAGACAAGCAAAAAACAATCAAACAAGATGCGAGACAGATTTTTTAGGTGGTTCGGGATCACGACGGGCTCCCTAGGTCAACCCCTCACCAAAACGGTGACGATCCACTCGCTTCAAAGAAGCGCTATGAGCTTTCGCTCCAAAGACATGGAGACGTCGTCTCCTGCACGATCCGACCACGGATCAATACACACACACACTCGTTGCTACAACCGCAGCACAATATACCACAACCGTTCGTAGACGGTTCGACTAACTCACAGAATCGGAGTTCAGAAAATAAAGATATGATCAATACATGCTTAAGAACCAAATGGAAAGCATTGGAATAGATGAAAAAGAGTGAAAGAAATTGATCCCCATATGATGAAAAGGCTAGAGGAGATCTTTGTTGAATAACAAGTCGGAGGAATGTCGAATGCTATCGATTTGAGTGTCAACGTGATCCTCTCTTCGATCCGCTCCTCTTTATCTTCTATCACGAACACTAAAACCACCCAGATGTAGATGATAACCGTAGATCTTCTTCAGCTCCTCTCCTTTCCCTTTTTCTTCTCCTACAAGAAAGATAGAACAATAAGACTTAGCTATTTCTCCCAAATTCGTAGCTTATTTATACACCCACAATAGAAAGAGTAAAAGACATCAAAACCCATGCTAAAACCCCTTCAAAATGTATCTAACATGTGTATGAATGCCCTAGGGGTAAGTGTGTCAAATATGAAGCAAAACGGATCTAGTTTAATGGGTTTCGAACACACTCAAAATGGCTCGCCCACCGTATTCGGTCGACAGGGGTCGATCGACCGAAAATTCACAGGCTCCAAACTGATGCAGCCTGGGGATTTCGATCGACCGAAGTCCCTTGGTCGGTCGACCGAACCCTGAGAAAGTTTCAGACCCTTGAGCGCTATTAATTTTGGTCGATCGAAACCCCTTTGTTGGTCGACCGAACTCAGTGCAGAAATGAAAAATGAAGTTTAAGTGTAAGAGATTAAACACCAACAACCCAATAATAAATTCCATGATATATGAACATGAAAAACCATTCGAAACACATAAAATATATGCATGAAGGTCCTTTGAAAGCTCAAGTTTTATAACTAAGCACCAAAATCCTATGGCTATGCATGTGTGCACAACAATGAGCATCATGAACCCAATTATCTACCAAGTGATGTTCATGAAAACCCAATTTCACATATATGATTTTAACACTTATTTCTTTCACAAAATCATGTATGATATGTAAGAGAATGAAACACACAAGTTTCAAACTTTTTGATCAAGGTTAAAATAAAACATTCATCAAGAATTAAATCCACATGATCAAACTTCTAAGGGCACATACATAGCATTTCAATCCAAGTCAACTTCCCTTGAGGCACAAGTCCACTTGCTTCAATCTCCCAAAACCCAAGCTGGAAACGCCACCAGAAGCCAACTTCCCTTGTTGCAAGGGTCGACTTCGTCTAAGATAGAAGTCGACTTCCTTTGTTTCAAGTGTCGACTTTTATCATCATCATTGTCAATCAAGGTATGAACACATTGGTTAGCAATCTTTAATGAACTTTCTCAAGGCCACATACACACAAGATTTGTCATCATTGAAACTTAACTACCAAAATCAACTAGGGGATCCAACATAAAGTACAGTCTACAGGAAAAGAAAATGTACTCAATGTCGAGTGAACACTTGGCCTTGCGAGCTGACAACTACAAACCTCCGCACTGCACCTCCGAACCTCGAGGAGGAACTACTACACCAGAAAAGCAGGGGGTAAGCCTCATCTCATTGGCTTAATAGCGGTCCCGCGGAACCGCACCACAAAACAACGGCGGTAAAGAAAAGCAGTGCAAACAAAACAGCAACAACAGCAGGAGTAGCAATAATAACACTAACGGCAGGAGGAACAGCTGTACATGAATCTCTAAACACAGTAGCTGGGAAACCACGGCTCTATAAGCTACTCCTAACGGTACGGAAAGAAAACCTCGATCTCACAGTCGGGGGACCACCGAATTAACGAGAAAAGCCCTGGCTATGTTGCCAGAAGAAATGCCATGACAGCTCTGTCGTGAAGGCCCTCCCCCAAAGGCGACGACCCACCCAAGACCACGTGATCTGGGGAAGCTACCCGAAACGCCACGTCTCGCAGATGAAAAACCAAAACTTGAGTCACAAGAGTCTCACGTCACGTAACGGTACAGACCTACCCACTAGAAGTAAGGCCGGATGCATCCACTGACGTCTTTGTCTGCGCCTCCGGTGTCTCCCTCGCCCCAGGAAAAATTGAGACATCGTACTAGTAACCACAGAACAAGCACTAGCTGGGGTCACGCTCGTTAGCACCTGTCCGACGCCCCCACCCACGTGTGCACACACAGACCATGCGCTCTAGGTCAGATCCTCTAGCTGGTTTTCCCTCATGCCCGGACTCAGACTGCACAAACGAGGGGCCCTATGGTAACTAGCCTAAAAACCGTCACACTAGGACAACTCTCCACCACTCCAAAGTGGGTCCACACAAACGTGCGCAGGAAAGTTACGACTAGTGGGGGTCACTAAACCAGAACACGGAAGGTCACACACGCACCAATTGCGAGTAACACGGAGTACCAAGTGGCTCGAGGCCATCAGACTCTGGATGGTTCACTAGACCTACTAAATCTACCGGTCCTTGCGTCACGAGACTCGGGTCAAGACCGTTGTATTGGGATGGCCCCATGCCATCAATCTGTCGTAATCCTAGGGTCAAAAAGCATGGTTAAAAGAACCCACAAGGTGGTTCAGAATCGCCGAGTTCATTCCCTTTCCAAGGGAACCCAAGGCAACCCCTAGCCCCAGGCTGGGTCACAGAACTCGCAGTTCATACGCCATACGCATGGCCCAAACGGAAACCACTTTCTAAGAATGCTAATGACGTGCGGGGACAACCCTGCGCACTCATACCGACACACGATAACTCGATATAGCGAAACACAAAAGCCTGGAACACTCGGGGTCACCCGGACCCTCCAAACCCATGGGCATGCTCATCGAGGTAACACGGTACCTACGGACACCCCAAAAACACAGTCACGGTACCCACGGGGTGTCTGGGACATCTACGGAGCCAAAGGTCAACCAATGGGTCGCAATCGGGTCGACCAGTGGTTGCAACGGGCCAAGACAGGGCAGAACAGTCGACCAATGCCTTTGGGTTGGTCGACCAAAGCTCCCCACGCTGGTCGGTTGACCGAACAAGGCCGATCGGTCGACCGCCTAGCGGGGGCGTCGACGCGGCGCAAGCTGCGTCGACCTCCCCAACAGGGGTCGGTGGACCGACCCTCCAGGTTCGGTCGACCGAACCCAGCTGGGTTCAGCCCTAGACGCTGTGCTGTTCGGTTGACTGTCCTCAACCTGTCGGTCGATTGAAAACGGCAGAGACCCCATCCGAACCCACCCCAGGGGGTCAGTTTCCACACCCACACAATCCCAATCGAGGGGGAAAACAACAGGGAGCATCCCCAGAGTCCCAAAACCCCAAAATGGAAGGAAATAAATGATAAAACGCCGATCGATCCGATGAAACCGTCACACGCCCTAAAACATGGTTTTAACCCCCCGACGTGAAATAAACCTCGCTCGGCTCACCTTGGCCTACCAAAACCACGGGAAAGGAAGTACAAGGGTTAAGTAACCATCCCCCTACCTTCACCAAAGATTTCCAGTGCCGAGATCGTCGTTTCCTCGTGAAAACGCCATTTGAACACCGTTGGGTACCCGAATGTACGAATGAGCCGTCGCACCTCCACCACCTCAATCCTCACCCTCATGCCGTCTCCACTTCGCCCGCCTCCACCTTCGTCGGCAGTCTAGAGAAGAGGGGGAGAGAAAGAGAAGAGAGAGGGTGAGAAAGAGAGAATGAGAGAATGAGATAATGAGAGAAAGAGAGAGGGTGGGGGGTTTAAATAGAAAAAAGATTTGGGATTTAAAAATCTGGAAAATGCCAAAATTAAGGAAAAATCATTCCCACGATCCTCGAAAAATGCACAACGCGTGTGCAACATCCCGGAGCCTGACAACGCGTCAGTTTACCCTACATAGGGTTCCCCAGGCTAGACAGCCCAAAACCCGTTGAAATCACAAAACACGATCCGGGACCCACGAAAGCTCTCCGAAACCCATGAATTCCTGATCCGAAAAATCCGAGACATTACAGATACCATATGTAATGACCCAAGATCCGGATACCAGGAATAACCTAATACCATTCAAATTCCGGCCCACCACCCACAAGCCGGAGGGCTTGGAAGGGTTAAAAGGATGGTTTGGTCATGCATTGAAATTCTAAACAATTAGTAAATAAATTACAGAAATAAAATTAACATTTAATAACAATTAATAATTCTACAGAGTCCAGTCCATAAGTACAATCAACGAAAATAAAATGTACTCTACTGTGGGGCACACCCCCGACACTAGCAAGCTGGTGTACTGCAGGTCCTCCGACCGGAAAAGCTCCACCTCCAGGACAGCGCTACACCTAAAAAGTAGGGAGTGAGCCTCATCTCATTGGCTCAGTAGGGGTCCTGCAGATCCCCACCACAACAAAAGCGGTAAACGGTAGTAACAATAACAACAACGATAACGATAACAACAGTAATTAATGACAGTCGGGACGATAAGAACGGCGAGCTAAGGAAACACAGAACCTCTGCGCTAGCCCGGTCCCCAACAAGGGAACCTCAACCTTAGCCGGGGTCGCCGACCTACAGCGAACCCGTAGCCCTACTACCAAGAGAGAGAACCTCACAATGACATGGTAGTAACAATCCAACAGAAAACATCGACAAAGCCACACGGCCACGAACACAACCTCCACCCGCGGGAGGACAATTACACACTTGCAGCCTCGGTCCCGAGCTAAGGCTATCGGAAGGACCCTGCCCACACACAGGCCAACATACACGCCCGTCTGTCGGAAGGGCCACGACAACGCTGTCGGTAACTCAACCTTCACCGGCATAGGGTCCTCTACTCAAGTATACACAACATGACCAGATGCGTCCACTAAAGTCTTATATTGCGCCAAGGCCTCAAATGCGCGCACACTACTCACACCCAGCCTCGGGAGGAGTAGAGGAGACACACACAACACACCCTAGGACTGGCTGGGATCTGAACCTCTACGCCCGTCAGAATGGCCGTGTCCAGCTACCCTACATGGGGTACGTGCCACTGCGTCCATCAGTAGCGTACTCTTATCCAAACCAAGGTACATACGCTCAGGTAGTCTCACCTCAGAACAAGGAGCGCAGTACACAGTAGGCGGTCTTGCCCGGTCCAACACGATCGGCCACTGGGATGCTCCACGGTCTCGCAGAGTCCCGCCGAACTCTAACATCCGCGGTCCCGCAGGAATCAACCACAAAACACGGTCGGTCATGGTCTTACGGAACGTCGAGAAAGGCGTACACACGAACGTAACCCACTGTGAACCATGATATGACACTAAGGAGTGTTAAGGAAATTACCCCAAACCCATAGCAAAACTAGTGGACATCGGTCCACTAATTCACACAAAACCACGCACCACAATCATGGAACTCACGCGGATATGACCCTCCACGGTCACTGAACCCACGCGGATACAAGACTTGCCATGGGCGCACAAGCGACGTGGAAACCATGCCGCAATTACACGGCCAAAACCCAGCAAGGGGAACGCATGAACCCTCGAACTACGAGAATCAATCCGCGGGCGGCCACTACCCTCACAAGGCCGAAATGGCCCAATTCCCTTGGGTTTTGGTGAGGAAGACACTATGTTTCGGCTCAAGGGCAAAAACAACTTGACCGAGGCTGAAGAGGCCATAAAAACCTAAGGCTAGGGGATTTCGATCGACCAGCCTAGGCTGGTCGGTCGATCGAACCTCCCAGGGGGGAAATCTTCTAAAACAGGTCAACGTGCCCTCTCTGGGTAGGTCGACCTACCTAGGGTCGGTCGACCAAAACCAGGGGTTCGGTCGACCGAACCCTGTAGTAGGCTGACCTTCAGTCCTGCCAAAACGGTCGACCAATCCAGTGATTGGTCAACCGATTCTAGTGACCAACGCATGGGGAAACCCCTTGGGCCCCGTTCCACACCCGGCTCGCCCTCATAGCGAGCGGGAAGCTTGGGGAACCAATCCCCGACCTCAAACACACTCATTGGGACCCAAAGGGTTGCGAATCGATGATCAAAAGCACGGATTAGACGATCACCCGTAATTAAGCTCAAACTTCCCAAAAACAAGAACAAAACCCACTCTCGGCCTTGCCACGGCCCTAAACCACGAGGAAAATGGGAAATGCAAGGGAGAAACATTTCCCCAACATCTAATCTACCAAACCGCTAAGAATCATCTCCTAAAATAATTAAATCATCTCTCATCCCAAAATATGCATTTAACCCCAAAAAAAAGGAAACTCGCTCAATCTCGCACCGATCGACATGAAAATGTGAGGAAATAACGCGATGAAGGTAAGGATCCATCCCCCTACCCCTTACGGAGAAACCACAAAGAGGGGACGTCGATCCACGCCCGAAATGCCTCGTTCCACGATCGGTTCTTCCCAAAAATGTGAAAGCCGCCTTGCCACGCCACCGTCTCTTGCTCCGAGCTCCGATACTCGCCACTCGTCTCCCGCGCCGCCCACCACCTCGCCACACGTCCTCCCCGTCGGCCTGCAGAGAAGAAGAGGGAGAGAGGGAGAGGCGTGAGAGTGAGAGAGGGAGAAGGGGGGAGAGGGGGAGAGAGTGTTGCGAGAGTGAGGGAGAGAAAGGTGAGGTGTGGGGGGAGTGAAAGACGTCACGGGAAAGAAAAGGGGAAACACACACGATGCGAGGGGAAACGCGAAAAGAGATATCGCCGCGGGAGGTTGCTCTCCGCGGGGTGAAAAATTGGAAAGTAAATGTGCGGAATGGAAATGGAACAAAGGAAATTTTGGTAATAAAGAACCGTTGCGGGATGTTACTCTCCACGGGTTTTAACAGGAATTGAAATAAAGCAGGGGAACTGCTGCGGGATGTTACTCTCCACGGGTTTAGACAAGAATTGAATGGGGAAGGGAACCGTTGTGGGATGTTACTCTCCGCGGGTTTGATAGAAATGAAAATGGGGAAGGGAACCGTTGCGGGATGTTACTCTCTGCGGGTTTGACAGAAATGAAAATAGAGGGGAAGGGGACCATTGTGGGAAGTCACTCTCCGCGGTTTTGACAGAAAAGAAAGGAAATGAAAAGGCACGCGTGAGGGCATGTGTGTTCATTGTGTGATCGCCAGGGGTCAAGGACCCCTAAATGAAGAAGTATGTGATCGCGTTTATACCTCCAAAGTGGGAAATTGTTGTGGATTCCTTCTTCCTCTTCCTTCGGCCAGTCGACGAAGAGGGCTTTATCTTGGTTACCTTTGCAAGAAAATGAACAAACACCAAGTGGATCAGAATAAAAGCAGTGTAGTATCAATCCCTTGTAAAAAAAATAATGAAATCATGAACAGCTACACACCTGGTTGGTGTTGTTTTAAACCCCTTTTGGATGCAAAGAGTGAGAAAATGATATGATGAACTAAAGATTTGTACAAGAGTTGCACTTAGAGGATAATAACAAATAATGATAGATGATGCATGCAAGACTACAAGAATAAATGAGAAAGAAAGACAGGGTGAGAAAAAGCTTATTGGCGGCGTCGATGGCGGGCTTCAAGGAGGGCTTCAACAGCGTGAGGACGGCGTGCACATGCAAGGGATGAAGAGACCACCTTCTCTCAAAAGATCAAACACTCATAATTTTGGCAGGGTGACTCCTTAACCCAAAATGAACCTCACAAACTCGGAGCGATTTCTCCAGAGTTTCCCCCTCCCCTAAATGAGGATTTGAAGCCCTTGTTTCGTTGGAGGTGGTCCTCTATTTATAGGAGAGTTTGTGAAGAACGTGTCCATGATCAGGGGCGTGTTCATGTGAACGCGTCCTGTTGACCAGTCATCTTCATCAATTAAAAATTAATTTCAATTCAAAAGACGCATCCACTACCTTGGACGCGTTCTTTAAACGCGTCTGGGGTCTTGGACGCGTCAATATTTTTCCATAAACACGGCGCCAAAAGGCACTGAAAGCGTTGAAAGTGAGTGGTTTCGGTGCCTAACCTTGACTTTTTAAAATCGCGTCTAGTCAACAAGACGTTTTCCTATTTTGGATTTATATGAACCGTCAAACTGAACAGCATGGCGGGCGCCGATGGTGTGCTACACGTGGGATCAAGAATGCGTCTTGGGTTGGTGACACCTTTGAAAGAAGGGGTTCGGTCTACTGAACCCTACAGCAGGCCGGCCTCCAGTCCTGCCAGAATGGTACACCAATCTAGTGATTGGTCGACCGATTTCGGTGACCAATGCACGGGGAAACCCCTTGGGCCCCGTTCCACGCCCGGCTCGCCCTCATAGCAAGCGGGAAGCTTGGGGAACCAATCCCCGACCTCAAACACACTCATTGGGACCCAAAGGGTCATGAATCGATGATCAAAACCATAGATTGTACGCTCACCCTGAATTATGCTCAAACTTCCCCAATACTAGAACAAAACCCGCTCTCGACCTTGCCACGGCCCGAAACCACGGGGGAAAATGGGAAAAGCAAGGGGAAAACATTCCCTAACATCTAATTTACCAAACCGCTAAGAATCATCTCCCAAAATGATGAAATCGTCTCTCATCTCGAAATATGCATTTAACCCCAACAAAAAGGAAACTCGCTCAATCTCACACCGATTGACATGAAAATGCGAGGAAATAACGTGATGAAGGTAAGGATCCATCCCCCTACCTCTTACAGAGACACCACAAAGAGGGGACACCGATCCACGCCCGAAATGCCTCGTTCCACGATCAGTTCTTCCCAAAAATGTAAAAGCCACCTTGCCACGCCACCGTGTCTCACTCCGAGCTCCTGTCCTCACCACTTGTCGCCCGCGCCGACCTCCGCCTCGCCGCTCGTCCTCCCTGTCTGCCGCCAGAGAAGAAGAGGGAGAGGGGAAGAGGCATGAGAGTGAGAGAGGGAGAACAGGGGCGAGGGGGAGAGAGTGTGGCGTGAGGGAGGGAGAGAAAGGTGTGGTATGGGAGGTGCGAACGACGTCACGGGAAAGGAAAGGGGAAACACATGCGACGTGTAGGGAAATGTGGAAAGAGATATCACCGCAGGAGGTTGCTCTCCGCGTGGTGAAAAACTGGAAAGGAAATGTGCGGAATGGAAATGGAATAAAGGAGATTGCGTAATAAAGAACCGCTGCGGGATGTTACTCTCTGCAGGTTTAGAGAAGAATTGAAATGGGGAAGGGAACCGATGCAGGATGTTACTCTCCACGGGTTTAGACAAGAATTTAAACAGGGAAGAGAACCACTGCGGGATGTTACTCTTCGCGGGTTTGATAGAAATGAAAATGGGGAAGGGAGCCGCTGTGGGATGTTACTCTCCGCGGGTTTGATAGAAATGAAAATACAGGGGAAGGGGACCACTGTGGGAAGTCACTCTCCGCGGGTTTGACAGAAAAGAAAGGAAATGAAAAGGCACGCGTGAGGGCGTGTGTGTTGGTTGTGTGATCGCTAGGGGTCAAGGACCCCAAAATGAAGAAGTATGTGATCGCATTTATACCTCCAAAGCAGAAAATTATTGTGGATTCCTTCTTCCTCTTCCTTCGGACATCCGACGAAGAGGGCTTTTTCTTGGTTACCCTTGCAAGAAAATGAACATACACAAAGTGGATAAGAAAAAAAAATATTGTTGTATCAATCCCTTGTGATAAAAATAATGAAATCATGAACAGCTGCACACCTGGTTGGTGTTGTTTTAAACCCCTTTTGGATGCAAAAGGTGGGAAAATGATCTGATGAAATGAAGATTTGTGCAAGAGTTGCACTTAGAGGATAATAACAAACAATGATAGATGATGCATGCAAGACTATAAGAATAAACGAGAAAGAAAGACAGGGTGAGAAAAAGCTTATTGGCGACGCCGATGGCGGGCTTTGAGGAGGGCTTCAGCAGCGTGAGGACGGCGTGCACGTTCAGGGGATGAAGAGATCACCTTCTCTCAAAAGGTCAAACACTCAGAATTTCAGCAGGGTGACCGCTTAACCCAAAATGAACCTCACAAACTCGGAGAGATTTCTCCAGAGTTTCCCCCTCCCCTAAATGAGGATTTAAAGTCCTTGTTTCGTTGGAGGGGGTCCTCTATTTATAAGAGAATTTGTGAAGAACGCGTCCATGATCTGGGAAGAGTTCATTTGAATGCGTCCCGTTGACCAGTCTCGTTCATCAATTAAAAATTAATTTCAATTCAAAAGACGCGTCCACTACCTTGGACGCGTTCTTCAAACGCGTCTGAGGTCCTAGAAGAGTCAATATTTTTCCACAAACATGGCACCGAAAGGCACCGAAAGCGTCGAAAGCGAGTGGTTTCGACACCTAACCTTGACTTTTTAAAGCCGCGTCTGGTCAACAAGGCGTTTTATTATTTTGGATTTATATGAACCGTCAAATTGAACGGCGTGGCGGGCGCTGACGGTGTGCTACACGTGGGCTTAAGAAGGCATCTTGGGTGGGTGACGCCTTTAAAACAAGGCATCACCTTCGGCCGCCGCGTTTAAGACTTTTCCCCCACAAAGACGCGTCTTGGCTGCCTGTCATGTTTTGAAGAACGCATCCCTGAGGGTAGACGCGTCAAACAAAGGCTTAATTTTTAATTGACTGAAGACGCGTCAGCCGGGGCCATCATGATTTGAAGAAGGCGTCTACGTACCCCGCCACGTTTAATACTTTTCTCGAAAAATTTTTAATAATGGGGAAAATATCAGAAAAATAGGAAATCACTCAAATAACTCAAATGTGCGAGCCACTTTGGGGCATCATGGTGTAATATGAGATTTACTCAGTGTAATGTCAAAAATGGCGTGTCTACAGCTGTCCCGCCTTGCGTCTGCTTTGTAGGGGAGTGACACGTAGTGGAAATGGAATGAAGAGTATTGAAACGAAGTGGGAGTGAACTGAAAAGTAGACGCCAAGGTGTGATGAGACACGCTCTCAACATTACATGGTCATAATCTTTCCAGAGTTTCAACGAATCAACCTTTGAAAAAGGTTTTCTTAAATCAATAATTGTTTGGATGGAAAACAAACAAACGAAGGAAATAATGTGCGCTCAGGCGCGACTAGGAAAAGAGACCAACTTCTGTGCGTAGAAGTTCGTTTGGTTATGAACCTATAGGTTACACCATTGGGGAGCGGTTAACAGCCAATGTGGAAGTGCTGCGACCAAGGTGGGTCCAATGGAGTAAAATAAAAGGAATAGTTGAGGATAAATCCAAACAAGGGTCTCTTCCAGAAAAATAGCTCAGGGTAGTCTCAAGGAAACTAGGTACTCAACTCGGAGTGGAATATCTCATATCGTAAAGTTAAGCACAGTGGCTCTCACAATCGAATTAAGTGAATGACATTCCATAATGATATCAAGGTCCTACATGAATGCATTCTAGGTTTAAAGGAAAAATTAAAATAAATTAAAAGTAGAAAATAGCCTATGATAATATTGTTAAGCTGTTAAGATCGGGTCAGGATACCAATCCCCTGAGCCGATACTGAGCCGAAGACCGTTTATCTAGGTACCGCCCACCGAATGGAACCATCATCCCCAAACTACCACAACTCAACGGCCTATCCGTACAACCCAAATTCCTCTGAAATCATCACTATTTTTGTTGAAGGGGAACTCAAATTCCAGATTCGTTCAAGTCATAAGGTCCTTGGCATGCTCTAGTAGTGTATGTATCATATAGTAAAATGCATGATATGGTGGTTTTTGATCACCGTGTTGACCAGAGGTGGGACAAGGTGGGACAGTGGAAGCCTTCCCTTTATCACAGTTTTTTTTGCCCTGCACTCAACGGTTAGTATAGTAAAGATAGAAATATTTCACAAAAGGAAAATTGCATTCAATTGTAAAAGAGATCAACACACCAACAAGAAAACACAAGACATTTTTTTGGCGCGTCTCCACTCATGGACGCGTCCTTTATTCAAATTCAAAGGGCTAACGGCTGAGCCCTTCCTCTTCCTCCTTCTTCACTTTCACCCTCAACCACCGATGTCTTCTTGCCCAAACCCAGTTTATTATCTTCCACGCCTCTTCTCCTCTATATTGTTCCCATGTGACATATTCGGCAAAACCTCACCCTAGAATGGGGGATCGTGTCTCGCCATGGCCGTTTTTTTCAAAGGGAGTTTACCACCAAATTTAATGATGCCGGCTTCTAGCGCTCTTTCCCATGTGAAATGTCCCCAATTTTTTTTATTTGTACTCAAAATTATTTGCAACAAGACAACGAGCATAGGAAATCTTTAGACTGTGTAGGGAACAAGCCAACAAGTCATGCCACCAAATCATTTACTCCATAGAAGCGGCGAAGTGACACATGAGAGTGAAAGAGGATGTCCTACCATGAAGGCCACTACTAGAGTTAACAGTGACAGCTTCGGATCAAACCTTATCCCATCCATAAATAGCCCCTTCTTGCTCCCTTGGAAGACTCGAAGCGGTGGAGTCTGATTAGAAGAGTGAAGAATTTTTATGAACGGGAAGGCTTCTCAATCTTCGGGATGGAGGGTGAGTCTAGTTTCAGGATGGAGGGTGAGTCTTCCCACTCCTCGAAGAGAAGTAGATCCAGCGGTAGTTCTAGGAGGCTTTCCGATATTCAAGGACATCTCAGTGAAAGGACCCAATCGCAGCTTGTAAGTGAATCCTCCTTCATTCCTTCCTTCGTACTCCCTCTTCTCGATAATGCACCCCTTTCTCATTTCTTGTGTATGCACAGGGTATGATGAGGTCACACATTTCATGGGAGCTGGTGGTGGCCGCATATCGGGGTCTTCCAGACTTCCAAAAAGCTCGGCTAGACGCGATGGGGTTCGGTGACTTCCTACTGATTGAACCAATTAAGTTGGACCCCGCCCTCATCCAAGCATTGCGCAAAAGATGGGACACAACGAGTCAGGCCTTCTTGATGCCCTAGGGGCATATGGTTCCCAGTTTAGAAGATATGGTCCGCATCACCGGCCTCAGAGTGGATGGTGAGGTGGTGACTGGGGTCACCTACCCCGATTATCAAGAGGGGGCTCAGAAGCTACTGGGGTTGGATTAGAGGATCGAAGGAACAGGTCAGTAGCCAGGGCGTCTATCATGGAGGCATTGGGGCTTATTGACACTCGTCCACATGATAACGAGTCCTTGGGAGAATTCATGGAAAGAACTAAAAGAGGGTCCCGCACTGTGTACTGCGTGGATGCCAGTAACTGGGAGAGGTCGAATATGGACTTGAGGAGGTTCCTCCTCTTCCTGCTGGGGAGGTTGCTGCTAGGTTCCAAGGGAGATGACATCCATTGTCGTTTCCTAGAGCTCCTGGTAGATCTAGAGAGAGTAGGGCAGTACGCCTGGGGAGCTGTCGTGCTGGCACATTTGTTTGCAGGTCTGTCCCAAGGGACAGATCGAGAGATGACTGTGAGTGGCTTCACACCATTTATCTAGGTAGCTTTTTTTAATGCAATTAATCTATTTCATGGAATTCTAACGGTATTATGATATAACTATGGAGCTACTTCTATATCCCAATGGGGAGGGCTCGACATTGACGTTCAATGGTGGCGCCACTCGCTCGGCGGTGGCAGCCTATTATGAGTACAGCCCCTCTATCCTACCAGCTGATGGCATTAAGGCGCGAACTGCAAGAGTTCCCAGCAGTAATGGTAGGATTTTTTTTTGAATGGCTAAGAAGACATGTGCATGCTACCATAGGTAATTTGAAGACCTTATTCGGGCATGGTCGATGCTGACCAGCCGTGGGTTATCACAAGCCGTGCCCAGTTTGGACGGGACCTTTGGATTCACTGCCTGAATGAAATTGAGCCGCTTTGGCTACGCTTGGTCATGAGGACCTTAAGGCTTGCTCAGGAATGGGTAGATATGACTGCGCCTGATGGAGGCATCACCTACGACTCCCTCTGGCTCGGGTCATCGTCACACTCCGGAGTTGTGTGAGCTCGGGCATCACTCTATGTGGGCCTAATTATCCATTTTTTAGCTTTCTATTTGAGTCATTTGATGTATTTTCCTTTTTATTTGAGTCATTTTTCTAGGTCTTTGATTTATTTACCTAAGTTTGAGTGTCATTAGGTTGGTTAGTTGGTTAATGGGCCCAATTCATTGGGCTAGGTCCAAGGGCGCCCCCCTACCCCCTTGGTTATTTGTCATTGTATCAAGAGTCGGGGACTTATTGTAAAATGTGGGTTGCCTATATATAGGACCCCATTCCCCCCATTTTATGTTAATGAAAGTTGCCATTTTGTGAGTTCAAAATTCAAGTTTCTTGTGGAGAGAATCCATTAGTGGAGTGAGAATCCTTAGGGAGAGAATCCCACCCACCTCTCTCTTTCTCTTCCCCCCCCTTCCCCAAATTCAAATCCCACCTCTCTCCTCCACCTCACCCTCAACCCAAGCTTCCACCTCCACTGCTTTTCCACTCCCCTAGGTGCCATCATTCCCCTCCCACCAAATCCCACCAAATATCTCCCTTCCCTAGGAGAATATTGTTCTTCCCAACACAATCCCACTCTCCCCAACACAATCCTACCTCTTCCCCATGCAATCTTCCAACTCCCAAGAGAAGTTTGAATATTTTCTCTTCCACTCTCTCCTCCCACAAGCCCTAGACCACCCCAAATAGGGGAACCATCATCCCTCTTCCCCTCCCTCCTAGTCCCAAATTCGTAGCTCACTCTCTCACCACCTGCTAGACCACCTCCCTGCCCCCATTCTCCCCCTCCCTCACCTTGGTTTGCCCCCTTCCATACCCCCTAACACCCAAGGGTTGCCTCCACACCCATCCACCCCCTTTCCCCTCCCATTTACCTCATCTCCCACCTCCCATCTCCAACCTGCACTTCTCAGTTCGCAGGCAGCAGAGTACCAGCATCTTGCAGATTCAGCCACGACGTCATCCCGGCGTTCCTGGATACCAAAGTGGTACAGTTTGAAGCGTATCTCCGTCCTCTTTGCAACAGCAGTGGTCTCGTTCCATTCTGAGCTCGTGGCTGCCCGGAGGAGCTGATCTCCCCAGACTGCGCGCCTTCCTCCAGACTACCAACCTGAAGCGGCTTTCAGAGGCTCCCATGGCCATCATCTTGCACATCTGGAGGTGGCGCTTGGCTGAGATCTTCTATGCCGAGTCTACTTCCTGAATCAAGAAGCGGCATCTCGTTCGGCATCCGGAGCTAAAAGTTCTCATTTTTCTCCCCCGGGTGCGCTGTTCTGTCCACTCTGGGACTGAACATACCACCAATCACTGTTTGGGCTGTTTCTTTCTACTCCGACTTCCTCTGATGTCTCCGTGGATTTCCATTCGAAGAGGACTTGACAACAAATCTAGCGACTCCATCCCCGCCTGAATCAGAGCTCAAGAGCGCCCGTGGTGACTTCTTCTTCTTGCTGTAGTGGTACCATAGCAGTCAGAATCAGAGAACAGAGGCTCTACTCACGACCCTGCCCCATCTAACGTCGTCATCCAGAGATTTCTCCAAAAATTGGACATCCTTCTGGGTCAACTACAAAGATTCTCCAACTGGTTTCCTTGACAACGGAGTCCGGGATAGGCCGCAGCGGCATCGACTTCGACTACCTGTCCCGTATTCCAGAGGGAGGACAGAATCGGCGACTTTCTTTCAATTAGCTCCTAGATCGATCCTCCCCTCCCCGCCTGGCCGGCTTATAGCCCCTCCCTATGGGAGGTAGTGTTTGAATGTATATGTGACTTCCCCTCCCCTCGTTCCCCCCCCCTTGCATGGGGAGTAGTGTTATAATCTTTTAAACATGTTCAAGCTACACCGGCACGGCGTGTGGGGAACCCACGCTTCCCCGCTCGCCCACGTCTCCGAACGGAACCGGTTTCTTCAAACCAGTCGAGTAAGTGTTTCACTTTCCCTAGTGCTTGTTCTTTCAATATTAGTTCATAGCTTCGCTGGCCCGTGAGAGTGAGTGCTCGATCCGCAAGCTCCTCTGCTTCAAGAGATCGCCGTGGGAGAGAGTGTGTAACCCGTGCCCTCGGCACAACGTCGGCTCCATTGAATTGGGCCTTCATACCCTTGGAAAAACCCTTTGCCTTGCTGGCCCTCTACCAGCAAAGGCCCAGCCCTCACAACCTCCACTCGGCATCACTGAGTTACCCTGGGACTTGGGTGAGTGTCAGGTGAGTGGCCGCCGATATCGGTCCGTTTCAATTGCGAATTGTGCTTGCTTGATAAGGTCCAAGGTGCATCGGTCTTGTGACTATCACCCCCAAGGTGGTGTCACATCAATTGGTATCAGAGCAAGTTTAGACTTGTCTCTATCAAGCCTAAGTGCTAGGACCATTGCATTGAGTCAACCATCCGTCAAGTCTTTCCCCTCCCTTGCTTGTCCACCCGTAGTGGAGCCATGTATCGACCCGGTCCATCCTCTTCGGTTCCCCCCGTGGATCCCAATCCCCAACTCAAGCAAGATGCCCGTAGGGAGGAACCCTAAGGTCAAATGGACCAGGTGGATGCCACCCTTGCCACCATCCTTGCCCAACTAGAGTCCCTTTCCACTCGGCTTGCTCGGCTAGAAGAGCATGAGCCCCACCCAAGGAACAATGGTCCAAGAGCCCACCCTCCACTTTGCTGAAATTGATAGGGAGGATAGAAATGTTGACACCTACCATGACTATGAGAGGCCTCACCACCACCAACCTAATGAAAGGCGTCCACGGGATGACCACCCAAGGAACAATGGTCCAAGAGCCCACCCTCCACATGTTGAAATTGATAGGGAGGATAGGAATGTTGACCCCTACCATGAGTATGAGAGGCATCGCCACCACCAACATAATGAAAGGCGTCCACGGGACGACCCGGACGACCCTCTCTTAAGGATGATCAAGGTAGAAGCCCCAAACTTTGACTGTTCCCATGAACCAAGTGCCTACTTAAAATGGGAGACCGCCATGGACCAATACTTTGAATGGTACCCTATGTCCGACCCAAGGAGGGTGAGGTTAGCCAAGATGCACATCACCAAATTAGCCAATACTTATTAGCTAAACCAAGAGGGGTTAAGGAGGGTTAGGCGGGAAGAGCCTATTGACACTTCGGAAGGTATGAAGAACCAACTTAGAAGCAAGTACCTACCCTTATCCTACCACCAAATGCTCTTAGATGAGTGGCAAAGTCTCACCCAAGAAGGGAAGACCGTGATCGAATAGATTGAGAAATTTGACTCCTATCTTTTGAAGTGTGGAGTTCATGAGGACACGGCCGTCACCTTATCCTGATTTAGGAATGGGCTCCAAAACTACATCAAGAGGAAACTTTTCATGAGAGATGTCGACAACATTGAACAAGCCTACCAAATAGCTCAGGATGTTGAGCGATTCTCTAGAATCCCTAGGTTTGCCCCTCCCCGACCGACTGACCCCAAAAGCATGGGGCCCCGAACCACTCCGGCCCCCCCTATGAAGGCCCCTAGCCCAAGTGGGAATGCCCCATTGCGGCCTTACTATCCCCCTCCCACCACCACTCCAAACAAGGCCACCCCTAGCCACCCTCCTCCACGGAGGGAAGAGAGTTCCAAAGGCCCAAATGTAGGAGGGACCACCCCGGGTAGTGAGCGCCAACAATGCTATAGATGTCAAGGATTTGGACACTTAGCGGGGCAATGTCCATCTAGAGGGTTGCCTAGTTTTCTAGTTGAAGAGACTCCCCCACCCCAAGGGGAACTTGAGAGCACGATTGAGGTCCATGAAGCCTCACTAGATTGGGAGGAAGAGTACGACACCCAATACCATGAGTTGGGCCTAGACCACACCATGACATCCACCGACTCCCATCTAGGAGTGATTAGATGTACCCTTACCAAACCCCAAGAGGAGGATTGGCGTCGAACCTCAATCTTTCACACCTTTGTTAAGGTAGGAGGTCATGTGAGAAAAGTGATCCTAGATAGCAGGAGTTGTGTCAATGCCGTGTCTCCCGACACCGTTAAACTCCTTGGGCTGACTATCACTCCCCACCCAAGTCCCTACCAGGTCTCATGGATCAACAACAACTCCATCCTTGTCAACACTCGCTGCCTGGTGCCCCTCACCTTCTCTTCCTACCATGGCCAAATATGGTGTGATGTTATCCCCATGGAAGTAGGTAGCATCCTACTAGGGAGACCTTGGCTTTATGATGTGGATGCCACCATCTTGGGTAGGACCAACACATGCACCTTTGAGCATGAGGGAAAGACTATCTGTCTTAATCCCTCCCCGCCACATCCCATGCCCAATAGGGACACACTCCCTCAAGGACATCACCCCACCACACCACAAGCCTCGGGGAACTCCACCCCTCCAACACAATCCCTTACCCAAAATCCCAACCAAGGTGAGACATCGGGGTTGACCAAGGGTCTTCATCTCATCACCAAGAGAGAGCTTGAGGAGGAAATAGCTCAAGGGGTACCTTTATTTGATGTGGTCATTTGTCTAGGAGAGCCTACTCCCTTCCATAGAAGTCTGACATCTCCTAGAAGAATTTCATGATGTGTTCCCAGAGGAACTCCCGAACGAACTCCCTCCCATGCGTGATGTGCAACACGCAATTGATCTAGTTCCAAGAGCCACCCTTCCCAACCTTCCTCATTATCGCCTCAATCCCACGGAACATGCCGAGCTTCGAAGGCAAATAGAGGAGCTCATTAGGAAGGGCTTCATCCGCATTAGCAAAAGTCCATGTGCCGTACTGGCCCTTCTCACTCCCAAGAAGGACGGATCATGGCGGATGTGTGTGGATAGCCGGGCCATTAATAAGATCACCATCAAGTATAGGTTCCCCATCCCTAGGCTTGATGACATGCTTGACATGCTAGCTGGAGCCACTATTTTCTCCAAGATTGACCTTAAGAGTGGCTATCACCAAGTTAGGATTAGGCTCGGAGATGAGTGGAAAACAGCCTTCAAAACCAAGGACGGCCTTTATGAGTGGTTAGTCATGCAATTTGGGCTTTCAAATGCCCCAAGTACTTTTATACGTCTTATGATGGAGGTCCTTAGGCCGTTCATTGGGGTTTTTCTAGTGGTCTATTTTGATGATATTCTCATCTATAATCAGTCCCAAGAGGCCCACCTTGACCACCTTAGTCAAGTTTGCACCGTCCTACGGCATGAGAGCTTATTTGCCAACCTAGGAAAGTGTCACTTCATGACCACGTTCATTACCTTCCTAGAATTTGTGGTGTCTACCAACGGTGTCTCCATGGACCCCGAGAAGGTCCAAGCTATTCTTGATTGGTCGGAACCCCACACCCTTCATGAGGTCCGAAGCTTCCACGGGTTGGCCACATTCTATAGGAGGTTTATCCTGTGATTTAGCACCATCACCGCCCCTATCACTGATTGTCTCAAAAAGGGGACTTTTTTGTGGACCAAACCAGCCTCCAAAGCCTTCCAAGAGCTTAAGGAGAAGATGACCCAAGCCCCGGTCCTATGCCTTCCCGATTTCTCCAAGGTCTTCAAAGTCACATGTGATGCATCCGGGATAGGAATAGGAGGGATCTTTAGCCAAGAAGGGCACCCAGTGGCCTTCTTCAGTGAGAAGCTATGTGATGCTAGGACGAGGTACTCCACTTATGACAAGGAGTTTTATGCCGTGGTTCAGTCCCTCCGACATTGGAGGCACTACTTGTTTCCTAAAGAATTTGTCATCTTTTCTGACCATGAGGCCCTAAAATACCTCAACTCCCAGCAAAAGTTGAATGCCCGACATGCCCGCTGGGTTGAGTATATCCAATCCTACACATTTGTAATCAAACACAAGGCAGGAAGTGAGAACCGTGCAGCGGATGCACTTAATAGGAGGGTCTATTTGTTGTCCACTATCCAAGTGGAGCTTACCGGATTTGAGAGGCTCAAGGATGAGTACCCTTTCTGCCCCGACTATGGGCACATCTATACCACCTTGACCACCCATTCTAGTAGGGAACATGAGGGTTTTATCTTAGAGGATGGGTTCCTCTTCAAGGGGCCAAAGCTTTACATACCACGGACCTCACTCCATGACTTCTTGGTTTGGGAGTTACATGTCGGGGGACTAGCTGGTCATTTTGGGGTTCATTAAACCATCGCTCTAGTTGAGGGTCAATTCTTTTGGCCAAGTCTCAAGAGAGACGTGTAGACGTCAAAAAAAAATGACGACGTCGATCATACGGCATGCACATCGTAACACTCGAGAGCAAGCCGGAGATGAAAATGCCTAATAAACCTCATGCCTCGCCCGATCAGGACGAGAACTCGCTTGGTGGTTCGCTACCCGCTAAGGAAGCCTCCTAAGTAGAAGATACAGCTACAACGCTCCGACCGACCATGCCGAGAGCTGAATCAGAGAGAAGTCGGGAACTCCGGCATAGTCTCGGCATGCACCGAAAGTCACGCAGAATCTAGGACCATGTCCCAGAGGCTACAAACGGAATATTTCAGAGGCCATACATCGCAAACGGAACGTTCTGGGAATGCCGACATTCATATAAACGGCCGTGACTTCGAAAAGAATCTGTTTGGTGCTTAAAACGGCACGAAGGGGCCTTAAAACGGCGCCCCCCCCTTCTCAAAACGGCGCGCCCCCTTTTTTTCTTTGGCTATCCGGCGTGCTCATGTCAAAGGGGCCTTCCCCCTTTGATGCTTAAAACGGCGCCCCTTTGAATGCACTAAAACGGCGCCGTTTTAACCCCTCCTTCTCAAAGCCCACATTAGACTATTCTCTGAAGCGTTTCCCCGACGCGCAATCAACCCATCCCGTCATCAGTCTGATCCCCTGTTTTCGGGCGCAAACGAAGAGAACTTACCTGAAATGGCCAGGCCTTCGGCGTCCGACCAACGTGCAACCGCCTGAACTCTTCAAGCTCCCTGGAATGGCAATCTTCGAGCTCCGCACCGAACGTCGCTTCCCCGCCAGTCACCGTCCACCAATCTGGTGGAGGCACCTCCCCTACGCTATGAATCCCCCTACCTGCAGGCCACTCAACAGCTTCAGATACAGAGAGGGAGAAGAATGGAAGCGAAGGGGCATTGAACTTCAAGGGGCTCCTTTCCCAGCTGGATGGATATATATATCGAGAGAAGAGAAGGGAGAAGAGAATGATCAAAAAAAAAGAAGAGAAGGAGAAGGGGTGGCTCTGGTTCTCGTGTGGCTCTCTTAGGCGAACAGGGGTGAGAGAGTTTCTTTTTCTCCTCCTCTGGGGAGCTTCCATTGAAGAAGGCCGAAGGGTGAGCAAGCTCTGTTCTAGTGCCGGAGAAGAAAAGGGAGAGAGAGAGGGGTGAGTGTGAGAGGTGAGCCGGGTGGGGTTCTGTGTTCTTTTCTTTCTTCCTTGACAGTATCTTCTCCCCCCCCCTTCTGATGTAGTCCATTTGTATCTTGGGATGAATCTCTTTCTATGCAAAACTCCTTCCCCGTTGTGTGGATGAATAAAAAGAAGAAAAGCCATTTTCGCAACTCTTGTGTTCTCCGTTCCAGTCTCTGCTCCGTCTGCTCTTTCTCCGATCATCCCGGGCCCTTGAGGGCTACCTGTCCATGGCATGACCCTCAAAGGTACCCACCGCCGGATGAACATTTATAGTTATTGTGGCAAATACCTGTCCTGTTTGGAAAGTTCCTCGCCCGCGAGCCGTGGTCATTCTTGAAGGCTAGCCCTCGAACGTTCCATACTCACATTTGGGTTCGGAACGCCGTGAGGCCACTCCAATTTTCGAGAGTCTACCCCGGAGCAATCCGGTTGGTGACTTACCTTTTCCTTTGGCCAGCCCCAGTCCACGGGAGGTGCTGCCGGATTTTCGCCAGGGCCAAGAACATACAAGAACACTTAAGAACAAACGAACAAAGACACCCTCTGTGAATTAACCCCTAAAATCTTGCACAACAAACTCCTCTGAACAAATCACTTAAACCCCTTCGTTGCCAATCTAATTTATCAACTAAACGAAGAAACTAACCATTAAAATCCACCTACGGGTGAAAGAAAAGGAGCGCATAGTCAATCCATGTGAAACAAACCCTCGGGAGAGTTTAATACGGCGCGGTGACTATTCCACCGCGCCGCTTTAACATCACTCTCAAAATCCATCTCCCCCTTTGAACCTTCAACCGGCATGTGCCTTCAACACCGTAACCCGACGTGGCCTTGACCGGCGCGCCCTCCTCACAAAAGCCCCATATCTTCTCCTTTCAAATGTTAAAACGGCGCGCCCCCTCCATCTCCTTCTGTGAACACCCAAAAATGGCGCGCCCCCCTCCATCTCCTTCTTTGAATCCTAAAAATGCCCCCCCCCCCTCCATCTCCTTCTGTGAAGCCCAAATCTGGCACGCCCCCCCCCATTAGTTCCCTTAAACCGGCGCGCCCCATGGCCCTAATACGGCGCGCCCATCTCCATCTCGTTGCCCGAATACAGCGCGCCCATCTCCATCCTCTTGGGTCCTTTAATCCGGCGTGCACCATTTGAAATCACATACACGGCGCGCCCTTCTCCCCTTGCATGGCTCTTAATTCGGGGCGTACAAATACATCTCCTTCAATACACTTATCCGGCTCGCCTCCTTAATACAAGAAATGAATAAATAGCCAAAATAGAAGGGCCCAAAGAGAATAATGGTAAAAGGTCAACGCTAATAAAAGAATGAAAAGAGAATAATAGTAAAAGGTCAACGCTAACCCCGCGACCTGACCGCGCAGGTCGATCCGCGTGTGAGGGCGCACGTTAGTGAGCTCGGGCTACGCACTTAATAATTCACTCCCTCGGACTGGGTGCAAAGAGAAAATTAATGACGCCTTATGGTATCGAACGTGGTTTATGGAATTTCCGACATGGCCATAGTCTGAAATCATCTCCGGCCAACAGTCTATCAACTTGACCCGTCCCTACTGGGATCCAATCCCGCATTCTCATTAAACTTGCCTTGTTCGTGGCAGACATCTGCGCGGTTTTGTTACCATTTTATATACTATAAACACAGACCTTCGTCCGAACATGAAGTGGCCCGTGAGTGGCCGACATAGTCTGAACATTCACTTCCCGATACGGGTTTCTAGCATAGTTCGTCTTTCACTATCCTCCTGCATTATTAGTATTCTCTTTAGGCCATAGGGCCCTTATTCTCGGCAATCAATCAAGGGTGTTCCCCCGTATGGCTGAAGCATGGACTTTGTATTAGGCCTACCCTCTCCCCATCCCTGACCGTCCATGGCAAGACTTAAGCATGGACTTTGTATTAGGCCTACCTAGGACCCAAAGGCTTTGTGGTAGTGGATAGATTCTCCAAGATGGCCCACTTCATCCCATGCTCCAAAACCTCCGATGCCTCCCGAGTGGCCCGATTATTCTTTGATGAGGTTGTTCATCTCCGTGGGTTACCCAAGACCATAGTCTCCGATAAGGATGTCAAGTTCACCAGCTACTTTTGGAAGACCCTTTGGCACATGATGGGAACCCTCCTTAAATTCACCATGGCCTACCACCCTCAAACTGATGGCCAAACCGAAGTTGTCAATCGGAGTCTAGGGAACCTCCTTAGGTGTCTTGTTGAGCATCGTCTAGGGAATTGGGATCTCATTCTACCTCAGGCTGAATTGGCATACAACGACTCTGTTAACAAGTCCATAGGGATGAGTCCATTCGAGGCTGTACATGGGTACAAGCCAAGGAAACCCTCTGACCTCATTCCTCTTCCCCAGCATGCTAGAGTGTCTATTTCAGCTGAGCCATTTGCCCAACACATTTGGGAGTTGCATGAAGAAATTCGCAAGCCCATCAGCAAGAAGAATGAGACTTATAAGAGGCAGGCTGACTCTCATCGGTGCCACCAAGAATTCCATGTGGGTGACTTTGTGATGGTGAGGACAAAGAGGCTCTCCCTCGGAGCCATCTCTAAATTGAGGCCTCATGGGGCTGGTCCCTTCCAGGTTTTGAGGCGCATTGGCACTAACGCTTATGAGATAGATCTTCCCGAGGAGTACGGAGTGAGCCCCGCATTCAACGTGGCCGCCCTAGTTCCATATAGGGGTCCCACGGTGCTGCCTAGTAAGGATATTGAGCCTACTTCCCCCATTGAGAGAGCACCCACCTGTGAGGAGAGTCCACTAGCCCGGAGAGCCCAGCGAGAGCGAATTGAACGAATATTGGATGAACATGTCGCTACCACCAGGAGCAAGGTGTACGAGCGCTATCTCATCAGGTGGAAGGATCGACCTCCTTCGAAGGATTAGTGGGTGAGTCAAGAAGATCTCCAGCGGCTGGATCCCGACCTTCTCGAGCAGTACCACAGCAGGATGGACCCCTACTCGACAGAGTCGAGCTCTTCACAGCCTAGGGGATTTGATGGAGTCATCACCTACGACTCTCTCTGGCTCGGGTCGTCGTCACACTCCGGAGTTGTGTGAGCTCGGGCATCACTCTATGTGGGCCCAATTATCCATTTTTTAGCTTTTTATTTGAGTCATTGGTGTATTTTCTATTTTATTTGAGTCATTTTTCTAGGTCTTTGATTTATTTACCTAAGTTTGAGTGTCATTAGGTTGGTTAGTTGGTTAATGGGCCCAATTCATTGGGCTAGGCCTAAGGGCGCCCCCTACACCCTTGGTTATTTGTCATTGTATCAAGAGTCGGGCACTTATTATAAAATGTGGGTTGCCTATATATAGGACCCCATTCCCCCCATTTTATGTTAATGAAAGTTGCCATTTTGTGAGTTCAAAATTCAAGTTTCTTGTGGAGAGAATCCATTAGTGGGGTGAGAATCCCTAGGGAGAGAATCCCACCCACCCCTCTCTTTCTCTTTCCACCCCTTCCCCAAATTCAAATCTCACCTCTCTCCTCCACCTCATCCTCCACCCAAGCTTCCACCTCCACTACTTTTCCACTCCCTTAGGTGCCATCATTCCCCTCCCACCAAATCCCACCAAATATTTCCCCTCCCTAGGAGAATATTGTTGTTCCCAACACAATCCCACTCTCCCCAACATAATCCTCCCTCTTCCCCATGCAATCTTCCAACTCCCAAGAGAAGTTTGAATATTTTTCCCTCCACTCTCTCCCCCCACAAGCCCTAGACCACCCCAAATAGGGGAACCATCATCCCTCTTCCCCTCCCTCCTAGTCCCAAATTCGTAGCTCACTCTCTCACCACCTGCTAGACCACCTCCCTGCCCCCATTCTCCCCCTCCCTCACCTTGGTTTTCCCCCTTCAATACCCCCTAACACCCAAGGGTTGCCTCCACACCTATCCACCCCCTTTCCCCTCCCATTTACCTCATCTCCCACCTCCCATCTCCAACCTGCACTTCTCAATTTGCAGGCAGCAGAGTACCAGCATCTTGCAGATTCGGCCACGACATCATCCCAGCGTTCCTGGAAGCCCAAGTAGGACCATTGGAAGCGTCTCTCCGTCCTCTTCCCAACGGCAGTGGTCTCGTTCTATTCTGAGCTCGTGGCTGCCCGGAGGAGCTGATCTCCCCAGACTACGAGCCTCCCTCTAGACTACCAACCTGAAGCTATTTGTAGAGGCTCCAACGGCCATCATCTTGCATATCTGGATGCGGCGCTTGGCTGAGATATTCTACGCCGAGTCTACTTCCTGAATCAAGAAGCGGCACCCCGTTCGGCATCCGGAACTAAGAGTTCTCATTTTTCTCCCCCGAGTGCGCTATTTTGTCCACTCTGGGACTGAACATACCCCCGATCACTGTTCGGGCAGTTTCTATCTACTCCATCCTTCTCTGATGTCCCCGTGGATCTCCATTCGAAGAGGACGTGACAACAAATCCAGTAACTCTGGCCCCGCTTGAATCAGAGCTCAGGAGCGCCCGTGGTGACTTCTTCTTCCAGCTGTAGTGGTACCGTAGCAGTCAGAATCAGAGAAAAGAGGCCCTGCTCACGACCCTGCCCCATCTAACGTCGTCATCCAGAGATTTCTCCAAAAATTGGACGTCCTCTTGGGTCAACTACGAAAATTCTGCAACTAGTTTCGTTGACAACGGAGTCCGGGATAGGCCGCAGCGGCACCGACTTCGACTACCTATCCCCTGTTCCAGAGGGTGGACAGAACCGACGACTTTCTTTCAATTAGCTCCTAGATCGATCCTCCCCTCCCCGCCTGGCCGGCTTACAGCCCCTCCCTGTGGGAGGTAGTGTTTGAATGTATATGTGACTTCCCCACCCCTCGTTCCCCCCCCTTGCATGGGGAGTAGTGTTGTAATCCTTTAAACAGGTTCAAGCTACACCGGCACGGCGTATGGGGAACCCACTCTTCCCCGCTCGCCCACGTCTCCGAACGGGACCGGTTTCTTCAAACCGGTCGAGTAAGTGTTCAAACCCTTGCTTTCCCTAGTGCTTGTTCTTTCAATATTAGTTCATAGCTTCGCTGGCCCGTGAGAGTGAGTGCTTGATCTGCAAGCTCCTCTGCTTCAAGAGATCGCCGTGGGAGAGAGTGTGTAACCCGTGCCCTCGGCACAATGTCGGCTCCATTAAATTGGGCCTCCATACCCTTTGGAAAACCCTTGGCCTTGCTGGCCTTCTACCAGCAAGGGCCCAGCCCTCACAACCTCCACTCGGCATCACCGAGTTACCCCGGGACTTGGGTGAGTGTCAGGTGAGTGGCCGCCGATATCGGTCCGTTTCAATTGTGAATTGTGCTTGCTTGATAAGGTCCAAGGTGCATCGGTCTTGTGACTATCACCCCCAAGGTGGTGTCACATCAGCGCCACCTCACATCGGGAGGAAGACACGCGGGCCGACAACCTACGTTCATTGGCGGGTGCACTTCCCTGAACAATATGAAGACTGGCAACGGGGTGGCACGCTCATGGAGTCACATGTGAAGGACAGTGAGGATTACCTGCGCCTCTATAAGGTGATATATGAGGAGAGACTCCATCCTGGGGGGCTTGTGGAGGTGGATGCAAGTCTTTTTTTTTCTTTTCTCTTTTTGTTTTTTGATTTTTTTTTAGGGTAATGCTGACTCCTATGGCACGACTGCAGGATGCCAATGATACCATGATAGCTAACTTGCGAGCTAGCTTGGCAGACACAAAGTAGTAGTTGGATGACACCTGTGCATCTTTGAATGCCTCGGTGAGCGTGTATGCATTGCATGTTCCTAATTATGACTCTAGATTCCTGGTGTTAAGCCATTGATATCACCTTATATTTGTTACATCACGCCCAGCTTGACGCAACCTCATTAGCAATGGGGGCAGATGGTGCCTCCTCTAGTTTGTGGATCCCTTCCTAGACAATCAATTTGCTTCACGAGTAACTTGCTCGTGCCATGCAGCGTGCTGTGGAGGCAGAAGGAATGCTTTCTACACAGGTGAGGGTTTCACCATTGAATTTTTTATTCACGCCTCGACACATCCCTGAAATGATGGACATGGCAGACAGAAGAGATGCAAGAGACGCTTGCTCGCACCGCACAACGGGAGACCAGGGTAGTAGAGCTAGAGGAGGAATTGCGGCGCCGTTCAGATGATGACATTTCTCGGGACGCCATGGTGCTGAGGATCACCCTCCAACTAGAGAGAGAAGATAGAGAGAGGGAAAGAGCTGAGAAAGAGAGAGATCTGAGAGGTTGGCCGAGAGAGAAGAGAAGAGGGTTTTAGAGGCCCAATTGTTTGAGCTCTGAACCAGCCTCTCACACATTTTTAGAGAGGCCAATACTGTTGCAGATCTTCTTGCTTCATTAGCTTGCACTACGAAATGTAATTCTTTTTATTCTTATAGTGAGCTCCCTTCCATTATAAAAGGTGCTACTCGGCTGGACTCACTAGGCTTGCCTAGTATCAGATTGATGTAATTCATTTTTCTTCATCAATGGAATATAAATTGCCTCCTAGTGGTCTGATGGTGGAGTGGCTTCCTCCTTACCGCTGGTAAGCGGTGCACTCTCCCATTGATCTCTAGGTTAGGTTTTTCTATTAAAAAAAAAACCAGCCTTGGTATTTCCAAACAGTGACTGAGGGATGGTGAGGAGCGCTACCAAAGAGCACGCGAGCACGGCTTTCGTGTCAGCAGTTTCTTTGCTGCCCCCACAGAGCTACGGCAGAGCGTGGAGACGGAAATAGGAATGCTGGGCGGTAGGAGTACCGCCTCGCCTGGTTTGATGACACCCTCTAGGGCTCCTCGCCCAGAGAGTGGTGAGAGGAGCGATGCTGGGAGAGTTGGTGAGACTTAGAACGAGATCATCTACTCACTCTCGATTATGGGAGGTTTCCAGAGGAATAAAATAATGTTGAATTTCTTACTTCTCTACTTCTCTTTTCCTTAAAAAATAAATTATCTTTTCTGACTGCCCCCCCCCCCTTTTGTTTTTTTTTTTGTTTTTTTTGAAAGACATCCCCCCTTTTTTATTTGATTTTGGGAAGATTTTTTTTGGGGAAATATTCCTTTTTGTCTTATGTTTTTTATTGGAAGATATATTTTATTTTTTTTCTTTTGTATGTTTTGATGCTGATTGCAGCACGGAAGCTAATCAAACCACTGGCCAGGGGTCTTGGTTCTTTCCCTCATAGCTAAGAAAAGCCCAAAACACGGTGTGCATTAAGTGTGGTGCCCTATAGCCGACTGCCCTCGGTAAACAGTGCCCTTATCAAGGCCATACCCAAGAAACGACTCGATCTTGTGGGAGGAATAGAAGAAATTTTGGGATAAGCCTAGTGTAGGGTTAGAAATGTTGGTTTCCGACTTCCTCCCTAGGCACAATCCCTTAAAGATTCTGTCTGTTGCGCCGGGACTTTTTGTCAATCTTTGTCGGACCCTTTTTGTCATGCATACATACGACCGGGCTCATAACGTCTCGCGGGGAACTGTGCTGTCACCCTTGCCATGCCTCTCTTTTGTGTGTGTGTGTGTGTGTGTTCCAGGTCTTGTTTGACTGTCCCTATTTGATATTTCATCTCATTGGGGAGTGCCTAGGTGAGTTGTCTTCCCCAAAACAAAAAATTGCCCCCATACTTTGGCCGAGTTGAGAAGAGCAAAGGCCTCGCGCCTTTGGGCATGGCCTATGTAACAGTGCTTTTGTAAGGTAGACAACTAAGGGCACCATGAAGTGTGTGTGACCCATGCTTAGGGCCGCTTGTAATGAGCGGGGAAGGAATTTTGAACTCTCAGCGCGGAGTCATCATAGCCTAAATGCTGTAGAAGAAAACCAAAATTTAGACTTTTTCTCTTTCTTTTTTTTATTTTTATTTTTAATTTTTTAACATTGATTTAAATAAAACTTGAAACTAACTACTAGATTACCACTCTTAATCATGTGAAGAGGCACTTCGTGTTAAACCAATGTGTAGGAATGAATGAAGTGATGAGAATGAAAGCACGTGCTTATACGAATAAGTTACTTTGCGACCCTCTTTATTGTAGGAGGAGCTACCTAAAATGATTTTCTTCAACCTGGGGTGTGTTTTCCTCGCTTGACAGGATTAGACAGAAAGATCAGGAAGTAAAGATTCGAAGTGGCTTAACATAAAGGAGTGGTGACAAGACCAGAATTAGGCGAAAGAAAAGAGACGAGAGCTTGAACTCCCTCAGAAGGGTGTAAAACCCGGGATACCTAGAAGGATTTACAGAATGAGAATAAAATCAAAGGGAAAGGTGAGGACTAAAGCCTCGGAAATAGTGTGAAAATGGGTAGGTGCCCAAGGCAGTTGATGTGCAAGAAATCGGGTTGGACCCAAGATTAAGAGGAATTAGAAGAAGAAATTGATAGATTGAGAGAGACGGATCCAGAGGGTCCGGAAGTAAAGGAGGAGGAGAATCATGGGAGAAAGAATCCGGAGGTTCCGATGGTTCGGAAGGAAGAAAATGATGAGGGATGCGATGCCTTGGAAAAAGGTATGGGAAAAGGCAATTCAAAAGGAGGAAAAGAACGAAGGATGCGATGTCCTGGAAGAGCAAAAGGATGAATTGGAAGAAAGGAAGGTCCGGAGGTTCCGAGAAGATATGAAAAGGAAGGGCTCGATGCCCTGGGAGAGTAAAAGATCATAATATAAACTTGAACCTGGGAGGGTCCAGAGGATCCAAACAAAGAGAATGGGAGTTGAATGGATTTAACAAGGGAAAATTATGAGGGATAGATAAAGATAATGAATTAAACAAAGAGGGATCCGGAGGCTCCGGATGAGGGAAATGAGGGTTGGACAAAGTGAATGGATTTGACAGTGAAGAATCCTGAGATTCCAGAGGAGGAGGAATATGAGGGTCCAGGGACCCTAGAGAAGAGGAGGAGATTGACTGCGTAGATTTAGAGGATGGAAAGCATCCCCTCAGCCATTGGATTGCCCATAAAAAGAATTTGAATAGCAGCACGAGCAGTGATAGAATGGGATAGGAAGTGGATGGACTAATGGGTAGCCCCTCAACAAGGGATTTCATCTCCTTAAGCTTCACTTTATGCCTTCCCCTCTTCTTGGTAGATACTCTCTTATAGTGCAGCCTCCCAACCCTCAACATATCTTCTTGGCTTCTTGGCTTCATATGTCCTCTCTAGTGATGTGTCCAAACAGATGACCTCGTCCTTCTCTGATCAACCAGCTCAATTGGTGCAGTTAGCGCCAACAGGCTCTCATTTGATGGACTTTTAATAAGACCCCTTGGACATTCAAAAATGAACGGTAACTCCCTTGGCACATAATCATGGTGAAAATTTGAGAGTTCCGCTTGCGAAGCAGGAATCTTGACATGGAATGGCTCCTTTGGGAATATCTCCCTTGATAAATGGATGGTATCCATCATTGTAAGTTCGACCTTTGGCATAAGGAGCTTCATATTTGGCGCACTGCTCAGGGCCGTTGGAATATAATTCATGAATATGCTCGGTAACATAGGCATTCTCCCCTTGCATGGAAGTTGGTGGGTAGTAGACATGATATCAAAATCTTCCAACAAGGACTGCCCTGACCTTGCCCTTGAGCATAGAGTTCATCATCTCCTCTGTAGTGGAATGTGTCATCACTATGCTTGAGGAGCCCTTCTCTTGATTAGCCATTTGAACTATGACTGAACAAGGGATAATGAGGGCCTTGAAAGTATCATTTCCAATTAGCAATATGACCTCTATTGTTTTGGCCCGTGATTTGCTCAACACCAATTCTTGAGAGTCCTTCTTGGTGGACATTGGTGTAGGTGGAGACTCAACCTTCTTAAAGATGCCCGGCACAAGAACACGAATCAGCATTCGACAGATGAAATCTTGGATTTTGAATGGCATAGCCAAGACCAAATTCTTCTTGCCCTATTCTTGAACATCATCTTTGGTGCATGTATTTATAGAAAGACACCCACTCCAAGAGGAGGTGGAAGGAGGTGACATGGCGGCAGGTGGCTCAATGGATAACGGAGGTTTAATGGAAGGTGTTGTAGGAAGGGTAGGTGGAGGTTGAAACACGGTGAGTTTCTCCCCTTGCTCGGAAGCAGACGGGATTGGCTCGGATGCAAAAATAGATGGGCCCAGCTGCTCAAAATTAATAATGGGTTTGGGTAAGGGGTCGAGTGGAGGAATAGGAGTGGTTGCGTTCGGGGTTATAAGGATAGTGGAGGTTTTAGGTGGGGTTGATGGAGGGGTACTTGGTTAGGAACAAGGGTTAATGGGAGGCTCGGTGGAGGCTGATGGTATGGAGGTTTTGGTGGTACATGATGTGTCCACGGTAGGGGGTAATTCATAGTGCATTGGCGCGGGTTGTTGGAGTATGGACCCATCATCGTAACACCATGAGGTCTCATAGACATGGGTAGGGATAGTGGTTACGATGTGACACCACCTTGGGGTGATAGTCACAAGACCGAATGCCCTTGGACCTACAATTGCAAGAAAGTATCTTTGAGCAGCGGACTTACTCTAGCAAACTGAATCGCGTGGCGCACACTAGTGCCCGTAGGCGACTCGGCGATGATGGATAGGGTCCGAGGCGGGACCTTGATGCTCCAACGGTTGGCTAGCTTGGGGAGAACCCCAAATGGGCCAAGGATGCCCAACTCAGGGGCGGCCAGCACACCAAGGGTGTGGGATGTAGGGGATCACTCACAACTCGCCCGCGGTGATCACTCACATCAATGGCAATTATGGGCCGAGCTCTCACTCTCCGTCTGACGAAGCAATAGCGATAATACTATGCTAAGCAAGGAATTTAAACCAGTCAAGAGGGGGATCGAGGCTCACCTAGTAGACGTGAAGACGCCGACCCCGGCCGGAGACGGGGGCGAGCGGGGAGGCGAGGGTATGCACCCGCACGTCGCGTCGATGAAGCTTCAAACCTGTGACTTGAATTATTACATGAACTACACCCCTTGCAAGGGGGGGGGGGATCTCAGGGTGGGGGTTAAGTTATTATAGCCAAAACTACCTCCATGCAGGGAGGGGCCTTCAGCTGGCCAAGCTAGGGAAGGGGAGAACCGACCTAGGAACTAATTGATAGAACGCCGACGGTTCTGTCCGCCCTCTGGAACAGGGGATAGGCAGTCAAAGACGATGCCACTGCGGCTTCTCCCGAATTTTTTTGATGACGAGACCAGTGGCAAAATCTTCGAGATTGAATCAGGAAGACGTCTAATTTTTGTGGAATTTTCTGGATGGCGGTGCTAGTCGGGGAAGAGTCATAAATAGGGACTCAGATCTCTGGTTCTGACAATCTCAGCACCACTTCAGCAGAAAGCCAGACTCGTCACGATTGCTCCCGAGCTCCGAATCGAGCGTGGCCAGAGTCGTTGGAAAGGTTGTCAAGTCCTATTCGAAACAAGACCCACGGGGATGCCAGAGGGTTCCGGAGCAGATCGGGAGAGCCTGAACAGTGGATAGGGGTCGGTTCAGTCCCAGGAGGAGCAGAACTGCACACCTGGAGGAGAAAATTAATAAATCTTATCTCTAGACGCCGAACGGGGTTCCGCTTCTTGTCCCTCGAAGTAGGATCGTTGTAGAAGATCCCAGCCAAGTCCCGCCTCCAGATCCTGAAGAGGGTGGCCGTGTCAGACTCTGCAAATGGCTTCAGGTTGCTGACCGGGCCTATCCTGTGCAATCGGAGAAGAATAGCTCTCCTTGGCAGTCACGAAATTAGACGGGGACGAAACCACCACCGTTGCGAAGTTGCTTCGACGATAATTCCAACAATATATGGTACGCCTCTTGAAGCCTCACGATGATGCCGTGGCCACTGCTGCAATCTGCTGGTGCTCTGCTGCCTTCGAATTGAGAACTGCAGGTTGAAGATGATAGGGGGAATGGGGTATATGGGAGGGGAAATGGGGTGAATGGGTGTGGGAGTGACCCCTAGCTGTGAGGGGGTCTGGGAGGGGGTGTTCCAGGGTGTGAGAAGAAGAGAATGGGGGCTGGAATGGGGTGTTTGCAGTGGGTGAGAGAGAAGCTGCGAATTTGGGATGGGTGGGGGTGAGGGAAGGAGAGTTCTCTCTCCAAGGTTTGAAAATTGACTAATGGGGTGGTTAATGGGGCTTTGGGGATGAAAATGGTTGTGTTGGGGAAGGGAAGGGGTGCTTGGGGAGTGGGGAATTCTCCATTGGGAGATGAGAGGGTGCTTAGGGAAGGGGATTGGGTAGTTGGTGGTTGGGTGGTGGAGTATGGATTGGTGGAGGGTCTCTTGGGAATGAGGGTTGGGGTAGTTGGTGTTAGGTTCAGTGCAGTATTCAGAAGGGGGGGTGAATGAAAATAACTCGTTTAAAAAACTTTCACCCAATTGAAAACTAGAATACTAACAAGACTTTCACTCAATATAAAATTTCGCTCAAACTAGAACTATGATGCTAACTAGACAGATTTACCAAATCTGAAAGCTAGTCAACTATTCAGTTCTACCAGTTAGCAAACACATGGAGCGCCCCTATGCATTCATCTAGCGGAAGCACAAATGAACAAATCAAGCCACAATGCACAAGGGGTTTTTAGGTGGTTCGGTCCTCCAGACCTACATCCACCCCACACTCAAACCGAGTGTGGCTTCCACTAGCTCACTCTAGAAACAGCAGACTCAGTCTGCAACAAGTGCTGCCACACAGCTTGACCAGGGGAACACCCTCCCCTCTTCCTCCCAACCGGAGGGAACCACTAGTGACACCAGTCACTAGCAAACCAGAGACACACGGTCTCTCTTCCTCTGAACCCCAGAGGGAAGCACAACCGGAGATAAATCTCCCTTCCTCCAACCCGGAGGGAAACAACCGATGACACCTTGTCAAAGGCAACCAGAGACGCAAGTCTCTCTTCCTCCACACCGGAGGGTACCAACCACAAGTAGCACCCAGCTACTTGCAAACCGAAGACACAAAGTCTCCCTTCTCCTGAGCCCACAGGAGGAACCCCGACCTCTCTACAGAGGATCGGAAATACAGTAAATGGATAAAAACAAAAACGAAACCAGCAACAGAAAGCTGAAAAGATAAAAACAAATGTGGCTCTCGCAGGAGCTGGCTGGCCTGGATTTGATCCACGGTTCAGCAGGAACAGATCTTCTGTTGAAGCTTCTATCACTCTAGCTCTCTCTTCTTCTCTATTCTTCTTCCTCTTCTTCTCTTCACACTCTGCTATCTCGATCTCTTACTCAATCTCTCTTTCTTTCTCTTTCTCACTCTCTTTCTCTTCTTCTTTTCTTTTTCTTCTTCTCTGTCTGGATCGTGGCTCTCTGCATAGAGTTTTCTTCTCGCCAACTCGATCACCTTCATCTGTGGACGAAGGTCTCATATATATAGCAGCAGCAGCAGCATCAGCCACGACGTGTGACCTCCACATTTCCAGCCCAAATTATTAGGACCACGTGGTAGTCTCTCAGCAGGCTTCATTCCAGCCTCGGATCACGTGCCCTCCTTAAGCTTCACGATCAAAGCACCTGTAAAACAGAGTATCGGATAAGTCATCAGTTTAAAGAACAACTCTGTATAGACTTATCAGAAGAACAGCGTTTTAGAAGAAACCTGGACGAGGTTAGAACGAAACAACACGAGCTAACAAACGGCAACAACACGGAGACAACATGAAGACAGAATAAGGAAACGACAAGAAGTGAAATGACAAAAACCGTCACGAGTTGAAAACAACACGAAGACGAACACAGAAGTTGACACGGGGTTGAACAAGTAGACGTAAAAGATGACACGAGATTCACTGGGAAACGACACGAGGTGGTATACAGAAAGCAACACTAGGTGCTGCAATGTTCTGCATGCAGTGGAACAAAAACGACACGAAGACACAGAAACAACAGTAACCGACACGAAGTAAGTACGACACCAAGACGAGGTTGACACGAAATGAAAACAACACGAAGTGAAGTTGACACGAAGTGAAAACAACACGAAGATGAAACACAAGGAAAACAACACGAAGTCAAAGAAACAACAGTAACCGACACGAAGTACATGAGAGGAAAAATGACACGAAGTCATGAAAACAGAAAAGTAATTTGACACGAAGTCAAAATGACAAGAAGTAAAACGACACGACGTCGTGAACATAAATCAACACGAAGTGTGATTTCAACATAAGAAAGACACGGACTGATAACGACACGAAGTCGAAACAGTATCTGACACGGGGTAACACTACACGAGGTAAGACGACACGAAGATGAAATACAAAGAGACGACACGAAGTGAAGTTGACACGAAGTGAAAACAACACTAAGTGAAAAATAACATTAAGTGAAACAGTAATCGACACGAAGTGAAAACAACACGACGACAGTGAGAACAACACGAGGTGAAACGACACGAGGTGTAGAAAACCAAGAATCGACACGAAGTGTTGTCAAGGCGAGAAAGACACTAAGTCAAAAACGAAAGACCAACACTAAGACAGAAACATAAAAATAACACGGAGACGTAGACACTAAGACAACACGAAGATGAAAACAAGGGAAACGACACGAAGTCTAACCTCATACAAGCTTTCCTGTCACGTATGGAAATCAACACGAAGTGTTGTAAGCTCATACGACACGAGATCTTTTCGTGTTGGTGAGGGGAAACAACACGAAAACTCAAGTACAGAAACAGCACGAAGATATGTACAATCTGATGTACAGACATGAAGAACAGTCCAAAGTATAGACTTCACGCTGTACAGACTTGGAAGACCAGTGTTGATTGTACTTGACGATGTAAACACTTAGCCTATGCAGACCAATGTACAGACTTTGGCGAAGCAAAAGGCTGTATAGACTTGGAGACCCAAAGCCATTGTATAGACTTTGTCTAAGACAAGGCATGAGCTGACGTTGTATATACTTAGCCAATGCAAACCAGTCCGATGTATAGACTTTAAGGAAATGCATGCTACAGTGCAATGTCTAGACTTGCGATGTGTTCGCCAAATGCACACTACAGTCCAATGTATGGACTTAGACGAATGATGCATGAGACGCTCAATGTATCGACTTTATGTTATTGTGCAGTGAATAGACTTAGGGCATAAACCCCACGAAGCACAGTATAGACTATGCACATAACATAAGTCTAACATAAACAATATATCAGTTGTACCAGTCACAGTCATGATGCAATCATCAAGGCACAATGTCATGAAAACACTATATCATTGCTATCATCAAAATACAATATCAATCATCAAAACCACAGCAATGAATGAATGCTTTATGCATCAGTTTAACATGTAACAAGACTCATCAAAATACAATATCAATCATCAAAACCACAGCAATGAATGAATGCTTTATGCATCAGTTTAACATGTAACAAGACTGAACATCAAATATGTTAATCTAAACTGAGCAGCAAGATGACTGAACATTTGATTAACTCACATCAACAACCAATCATCAAAACCATCATCAAAACCACAGGGGCACAACAATCTCCCCCTTTTTGATGATGGCAACACTTTCAATACATTGAGTCATTCTGATGATGTGAGGCATTCTGAGGCATTCTGAAGACTCAAATTATTCTCCCCCTTTGAATTCATCAAAAAGAAAAATAATTTGAGAAATTATAGCATGTATAAGAGTTCAGTCAGGTTCTCCCCCTAAATAAAAGCTCCCCCTTTGAGAAGGAAAATGAACATGATTCAGCATGACAAGGAATGCTCCCCCTGAAGAGATACCAATTGATATGCAAGTGATACATGACATGGAAGCTCCCCCTCAATCAGTGGAATCTTATGAGATATGAGAAGTTCAGGTCATTGAGCCAAGGACATGAGCAGAAGAAATTCAGTTAACAGATTTTTCAAGGATGCTCCAAACATAAGAAATTTTGTCAGATTTTCAAAGTGATATCAATCTCATAAATCTAAAGCATAAGTTTTCAAAGTCTTCTATCATAGGGGCTTATGAATGACATTTATTGAACATCATGGTTTAAACATGATGTATGCAGAGTTTATCAATAAAATTCTGTAATGATATCTAAAACCATGGTTTAATAAAAATGAACCAAGCCCTCATATTTATCTTGATTATTCTCCCTTTGTCTTACACAATCAAATCTATTGACTTCTTTCAGAATTACATGTACTAGTATTCAAATCAAGCAATTATGAAGTCATATGATTTTGTCTAGGGTTATAGCAATTTGATTTTGGCATCAATATTCAGATATTTCAATTTATTCAACAATTTTCCTTGCTACAAATTTTACGTGTTTTCTAGTTCAGTACACACCTTGTAACTAGAGGATATACCTTGATCAAAGGCCAATATCCCTAAGCCCTTAGTGTGACTAACTGTCATGCCTTATGTAAATAGAGTTAGCATTTACACATCATGACACACTACAGCTCAATTTTTAATGAGTGAATTGTATTTCTCAGTGTGCATGCCATTGCTCTGCCTGATTTTCAATGAATTCTCATTTTACAGAGTTAACTAAGGCACCTCATGACACAGTCCTTTGGACTTGTGTTTCTCAGTGACCAATGTCATTGCTCTGACAGATATTACCCTTTAGACATTTCAGAAACATTCATTTGCTTCAAAACAATATTAATCTCATGTACTTAACCAATTAAAGTTATGTATTCAAAAGTGCAGATTTCAGGAGTTTTCATAAGACATAGCATGAAACAGATGGTTAAGGTTTATTAAACATGCTTCAGATATTTTTAAGAGATTTTAAAGCCAAACTCATTGAATACATTAAACTTAAACCACATGAGTTATTTCAGTCATTCATAAAAACGTATAATAGAAGATTTCTAGTTCAAGATTTTTAGATTTATGATCGAGATAGCCCATTGAAATCTTCATGAAAGACTGATAGAATTCTGAAGCCAAATGATACCAATTGATAGGAGAATTACCAATTGTTAAGAGAGATTTTGAAGCATAAAGTTTTCAGAATATGATCAAGGTTTGTCAACAAAATCAATAAGAAAGGATATGCTATGAAATCTGACAAATGTATGCATTTGACAACCTATATGCAATGCATTGACTCCCCCTTACAATATGCATTTAAACATACATGCAAATCACATATATGCACTTCAGATGAGTAGAGTTCAGAGGTATCAATTCAGACAATGCTGATGAGGAATGATTATGTAAACACAGAATTAACTTGCTATGCAACATATTGTCCTACATGTAGACTATGCACCAAGGATACATTAAACAAGTATGCAATCAATTCAGGTTTATGCATCCAATTCATGAGCATTTTTATCCTTTTTCAGATTTTTCAACATATGATGCAGTTCACTGTTTTACATGAAGACTAGACCCATGGTACTAGGCGGAGGACTTGGTCCAAGGACCACCTCACACATGTCAGTAGCATCCAGACATACTCCATATGCCCTTCAACTTGTCCCATTTAATATACCATGATGATCATGTATGACAATGCAACATAAAGCAGTCCTTCATGCATTGAACAGTATCATTGACACATGTAATGACAATCAGTCTATACACAATCAGTCCAAGTGTGCATTCAATAACAAGCATGCAATGCATTAACACAAAACACATGCATGGACGCAGAGTCTGTATAGTGCATCAACCGTATATACTAAAGAAGCATTCAAATTCAGTTCAACATATAGTACGAGAAGAGCATCAGATATGCAGAGTTGAATTCAATAGCTGAGTCTGGAATGCAGACTGATCAACTAGACAAGAGAAGATCATACAACAAACAAGTAAATCAACATGGAATTCTCATTTTTCATACTCACAAGTTCAGATAATGAATTTAAAACAGATTTCAGAACTGACCTGAATTGAATCATGAGGTTTTCTTTTTGAGTGCCTTGGTTGACCCCTTTTATTTCTCCTTCCAAGGCACACCTGCAGCAAGTCAATCAAGTTGATCCTGCAGAGACCCAAGCAGTCTTGGGTCCTGCACTACCCCTATCAGGTTTCTTAGCAGGATAGTCATCAAATTCCATCAGATAGCAATTATTCATGGAATGACCAAGCCTTCCACAATATCTACATGACACCGCCGAATTAGCTGAAGTATGATGCCTATGTAGATGAGCATGAGTATTTCTTTGATTATCATGAAAATTTTTCTTTCCATAATCAGCTAGCCAACAGTTGGCAGCTTTGTGGCCTACCTTACCACATTCAGAACATGTAAAAATCTTTCTTTTATATGCAACTTTATTTCTTCCAAAGTCATTTTTCTTTGTAGGAAATTTAGCATATTTGAAATTCTCATTCCTACCCTGGATATGCCAACAGTCTTTGACTGTGTGGCCATGCTTTCTACAATGAGAACATTGAAGGGAGTTTCTTCTAAACGACCCTGACCAGCATTGTGCAGCAACATGTCCTATTTTTCCACAGTTATAACAATCAATTTTCTTATCCCACGGGACATGCTTTCTAGCCTGATTGTTTTGAGCAGCTGCTAGGTCATCCTTTTCCATCAAATTACAATCATGCATCAAATGTCCGTGTTTGTGACAGTAGTGACAGATCATTTTCTTTCTAGATGTATGCGAGTGTGGGTGAGGACTGTGATCAATATGCATAGAGGAGTTCTTTCTATATGTTTTCTGTTTTTCATTCTCTTTCTGATTTTTGTACTAAGGTGAAAATGAGGTAGAGGGCTTTTCTTGTTCTGAACTTTTAACGAAAACAGTCTTCAATTTTTCTCCAAAAGCCTTCTCAGCCTTCTTCATGTCTGGACTGTAACCCAGTCCCTCCTTCTGAAAATTCACATTCGCACCAAGGAGCTTATTCAAATTGTCTCTTCCCTTAACAAATTTTGACAGGGAGTTTCTTAGATCTTCAATTTCTCTTTCCAAAGACACAATGTGGTCCTCACACAAAATAAGTTGATTTTGCAATTCATCATTCAGACTCTTCAGAGTCTCATTTTCTTGTGTCAATGTGAATTCAATACTCACTTCATTTTCTTTCAGAATAGAATTCCCTCTTTCAACTGTCAGCCATTTTTCAGAAAAAATAGTATTAAGAACCATTAGCTTTTTGTTTTGTTCCTTCAGATGAAGGTTTTCTTCAATCAGCTTATCTTGTAATTTATCAGTTTCCTTCTTCTGACTCAGTAGTGAATCATTTTCTTCCTTCAAGGAAGTGATTAGTTTCTTCTGTATATTATCATTAGAGTCTAAATCTTCAATCAATTCTTTCAAGAATGCACATTCATTGCAAGCAGAATTATCAGAGCATTTTGTTTGAGCCTGAAGTTTTTCACATTGTTTCTTAAGGCATTCATTTTCGGATTTCACAATATCCAATTCAGAGCTAACACATTCAAGTTTTTTCATCAATTTTTCATTCTGGTTTTTATGCATATGGAAATCAGATAAATAGGTGTCATGAGATTTCTGCATATTTGAACAATTTTCACATTGTGGAGTAGAACTACTTCGATCACTTTTATTTTTCAATTTCTTGTATTGTTTTCTTAATTATTCATGAGACTCGAACAACTCAGCGTATGCATTCTCTCAATCATCTAAAGAGAAGTTTTCGAAGATGTTTACCTCCTCATCATTATCCTCTTCCTGATCATTTGAGCTTGCCTTGCCATTATCATCTTCTGGATTATGGCTGTCACTATAGTCTCCTCCATTTCCGACTAAGCACAGTCCACCTTTTTCCTCATGTATGGCTTTCACTTGAGCCATGATTTCTTTTCCTGTTGAGCAACCTACAATACAAGGAAACATGTCAATATTTACTGAGTCTCTCAGAATATTAAAGACTTCAGTATTCTCTTTAAACTTCCTCATGTCCCTCCTAGACCATCTGATCTCATCCCGAGGCACTTTGTGTGGGCCCTTTGATATGAGATTCCATAATTTAGGATTAATGGAACTCAGGTGAATGCCAATGCCGCCCAACCAACTGCTGTAATTTGAACCATCAAATATCACGAGAGAAGACATTTAAACAAACAATTTTAGAACAGTAGTTGTTCGATGAGAGATCCAAGCAGCAGGACAGACACACACACAGATAAGAAACTTCACACGATGGCAGGATCCCCTTCAGATCGTTGGATCTGTTGAGCTAGGAACCCGCATTGATACCAATTGTTAGGTTCAGTGCAGTATTCAGAAGGGGGGGGGTGAATGAAAATAACTCGTTTAAAAAACTTTCACCCAATCGAAAACTAGAATACTAACAAGACTTTCACTCAATATAAAATTTCGCCCAAACTAGAACTATGATGCTAACTAGACAGATTTACCAAATCTGAAAGCTAGTCAACTATTCAGTTCTACCAGTTAGCAAACACATGGAGCGCCCCTATGCATTCATCTAGCGGAAGCACAAATGAACAAATCAAGCCACAATGCACAAGGGGTTTTTAGGTGGTTCGGTCCTCCAGACCTACATCCACCCCACACTCAAACCGAGTGTGGCTTCCACTAGCTCACTCTAGAAACAGCAGACTCAGTCTGCAACAAGTGCTGCCACACAGCTTGACCAGGGGAACACCCTCCCCTCTTCCTCCCAACCGGAGGGAACCACTAGTGACACCAGTCACTAGCAAACCAGAGACACACGGTCTCTCTTCCTCTGAACCCCAGAGGGAAGCACAACCGGAGATAAATCTCCCTTCCTCCAACCCGGAGGGAAACAACCGATGACACCCTGTCAAAGGCAACCAGAGACGCAAGTCTCTCTTCCTCCACACCGGAGGGTACCAACCACAAGTAGCACCCAGCTACTTGCAAACCGAAGACACAAAGTCTCCCTTCTCCTGAGCCCACAGGAGGAACCCCGACCTCTCTACAGAGGATCAGAAATACAGTAAATGGATAAAAACAAAAATGAAACCAGCAACAGAAAGCTGAAAAGATAAAAATAAATGTGGCTCTCGCAGGAGCTGGCTGGCCTGGATTTGATCCACGGTTCAGCAGGAACAGATCTTCTGTTGAAGCTTCTATCACTCTAGCTCTCTCTTCTTCTCTATTCTTCTTCCTCTTCTTCTCTTCACACTCTGCTATCTCGATCTCTTACTCAATCTCTCTTTCTTTCTCTTTCTCACTCTCTTTCTCTTCTTCTTTTCTTTTTCTTCTTCTCTGTCTGGATCGTGGCTCTCTGCATAGAGTTTTCTTCTCGCCAACTCGATCACCTTCATCTGTGGACGAAGGTCTCATATATATAGCAGCAGCATCATCATCAGCCACGACGTGTGACCTCCACATTTTCAGCCCTAATTATTAGGACCACGTGGCAGTCTCTCAGCAGGCTTCATTCCAGCCTCGGATCACGTGCCCTCCTTAAGCTTCACGATCAAAGCACCTGTAAAACAGAGTATCGGATAAGTCATCAGTTTAAAGAACAACTCTGTATAGACTTATCAGAAGAACATCGTTTTAGAAGAAACCTAGACGAGGTTAGAATGAAACAACACGAGCTAACAAACGGCAACAACACGGAGACAACATGAAGACAGAATAAGGAAACGACACGAAGTGAAATGACAAAAACTGTCACGAGTTGAAAACAACACGAAGACGAACACAGAAGTTGACACGGGGTTGAACAAGTAGACGTAAAAGATGACACGAGATTCACTGGGAAACGACACGAGGTGGTATACAGAAAGCAACACGAGGTGCTGCAATGTTCTGCACGCAGTGGAACAAAAACGACACGAAGACACAGAAACAACAGTAACCGACACGAAGTAAGTACGACACCAAGACGAGGTTGACACGAAATGAAAACAACACGAAGTGAAGTTGACACGAAGTGAAAACAACATGAAGATGAAACACAAGGAAAACAACACGAAGTCAAAGAAACAACAGTAACCGACACGAAGTACATGAGAGGAAAAATGACACGAAGTCATGAAAATAGAAAAGTAATTTGACACGAAGTCAAAATGACAAGAAGTAAAACGACATGACGTCGTGAACAGAAATCAACACGAAGTGTGATTTCAACATAAGAAAGACACGGACTGATAACGACACGAAGTCGAAACAGTATCTGACACGGGGTAACACTACACGAGGTAAGACGACACGAAGATGAAATACAAAGAGACGACACGAAGTGAAGTTGACACGAAGTGAAAACAACACTAAGTGAAAAACAACATTAAGTGAAACAGTAATCGACACGAAGTGAAAACAACACGACGACAGTGAGAACAACACGAGGTGAAACGACACGAGGTGTAGAAAACCAAGAATCGACACGAAGTGTGGTCAAGGCGAGAAAGACACTAAGTCAAAAACGAAAGACCAACACTAAGACAGAAACATAAAAATAACACGGAGACGTAGACACTAAGACAACACGAAGATGAAAACAAGGGAAACGACACGAAGTCTAACCTCATACAAGCTTTCCTGTCACGTATGGAAATCAACACGAAGTGTTGTAAGCTCATACGACACGAGATCTTTTCGTGTTGGTGAGGGGAAACAACACGAAAACTCAAGTACAGAAACAACACGAAGATGATGTACAATCTGATGTACAGACATGAAGAACAGTCCAAAGTATAGACTTCACGCTGTATAGACTTGGAAGACCAGTGTTGATTGTACTTGACGATGTAAACACTTAGCCTATGCAGACCAATGTACAGACTTTGGCGAAGCAAAAGGCTGTATAGACTTGGAGACCCAAAGCCATTGTATAGACTTTGTCTAAGACAAGGCATGAGCTGACGTTGTATATACTTAGCCAATGCAAACCAGTCCGATGTATAGACTTTAAGGAAATGCATGCTACAGTGCAATGTCTAGACTTGCGATGTGTTCACCAAATGCACACTACAGTCCAATGTATGGACTTAGACGAATGATGCATGAGACGCTCAATGTATCGACTTTATGTTATTGTGCAGTGAATAGACTTAGGGCAGAAACCCCACGAAGCACAGTATAGACTATGCACATAACATAAGTCTAACATAAACAATATATCAGTTGTACTAGTAACAGTCATGATGCAATCATTAAGGCACAATGTCATGAAAACACTATATCATTGCTATCATCAAAATACAATATCAATCATCAAAACCACAGCAATGAATGAATGCTTTATGCATCAGTTTAACATGTAACAAGACTCATCAAAATACAATATCAATCATCAAAACCACAGCAATGAATGAATGCTTTATGCATCAGTTTAACATGTAACAAGACTGAACATCAAATATGTTAATCTAAACTGAGCAGCAAGATGACTGAACATTTGATTAACTCACATCAACAACCAATCATCAAAACCATCATCAAAACCACAGGGGCACAACAGTTGGGAAGATGAGTAATGAGGGGAGAGGAAGGGTTGATGTTGTGGAGGAGAGAGAGGGAGGGGAGGAGAGAGAAAGAGAGAGGGGAATCCACCCCTTAGAGAGAGAGAGATTTGGATAATCCACTCCAATAAGACACTAAAACTCACTTGATTTAAATTGATCATAAAAGGTTGTTACATATGAGAGGAGTGCGGGCCTATTTATAGGCTCACACAATTTCATGGACTAAAATGACCTTGAACAAACTAACTAATGACTAGCCTATCCAGGTGGGGGGCGCCCATGGGCCAAGCCCATCTTTTGGGCCCATTTGGATACTCAAACCAACCTAATGACTCATAGACTTAGTTAGATAACCCACTAACCTAGGTGCATGACTCAAATAAAGGGAAAATTACATATTTTTTGACTCAAAATAAATATGAAAATTACATGGATAGACTCAGAAAAATGTGAAGAACATAATGACGCATGCCGTCGATCCATTTTAGCTTCAAAAAAAAAAGTGGAGGGGCAAGGGATGCCCCCATCATACCCCCGTGGTGGGGAAAACTCGACCCCGTCGAGTATGGGTCCACCGGGGAAGTGGTACACCAATGCAGCTCCAGGCGAGCCACGATCTCGGAACTCAACCTGCGTCCATAGCCGGGAAATGGTGCTTCAGCTTTTCAAAGTGGCTCGGACACATCCTCATGATGGCAATGGGATCTTGCTTGCCTAGTATTGCCACCGTGTGCTCACGTCGGGCTCTCAGCCTAATTTATGGTGGCACTCTGCGGGTGTCTCTCACAAAGATAGGTGTAAGCTCAAGGCACTCACTAGGATCCACCACGGTGCCCTTAGAGGGTGTCGGATCCACCACATGAGAAGTGAGGTGAATCCCAAAACCCATTAGAAAGTCCAACTCATAAGCTAGTTTGCCAAAGCTACTCGGAACTTGGGAAGGTCCAAGTCCTCGTGCCCTCAAACTGGAGGTGATCCTAGGGTAGAGCCACTCCAAGGTCATCATCGCCAAGTTGCCAACTTGGAAGTCCAAGTGACGCTCATGAGTTTTTGCCCGCTTCTTGTGAATCTCACCGCTTGTTGCTTGATACTTGCTTGGATGCATATGCAATGCACTATGATGGGGTGTGAGTGGGAATGTATGATATGCATAGGGGGGGCCAGGACAACCATATTTAGACCAATCATGTAGAAATGACATGGAGACTTTGATGGAATTGGGAGGACCGGGGCATCCATAAATGTCCCTCTCATGCGTAGGTGTGATAAGTGCCGGAGGACCCGGACATCCATGAATACTCCTAATATGCTTAAGACTCATGATGAATGAAGGTAGACCATTACATCTGAATATGGACCACTCATACTTCCTACTTGACATGTGGGTGATATGAATGAATAGACCCGACTTATGAATCATGTCAAGTGGTGCGGTATGCCTAGGCACATGCATTCCTATCCTAGAGATGACTTCCATGTGCATGGGTGTGGGGTGGCCCTTGAGCTTCCACTCGTATGGATCAAAGGGATCTAAGAAGGGGGACATCATGGAGTGGGGAAATTCATCAATCTCAAGGTGTATGTTGCCTAAGGTCAAGGCTCCCATGGTGTAACTCGATTCTAGGAAGGGAGGGGTTTGGCCCAACATGGTGGGTGGGTGTAGGGTAAGGTGAGTGGTGAGTAAGGTGGGTGGGTCACATGGGGAACTAGACTCCCATAGGAAGGGATCATGATAAGGGTTACCTAGAGAGAGATACTCCATGTCCTCAAGGTCCTCACAAGGTGGTGAATCATCCTCTTCTAGTGAAATGGTTGGGCCGGTGTATGGGGTGGGTTGGTTGGTCAAGGTTCTAGGAATCACAATGGTAGGGGAGTGGACTGGGTTGGGCTCTTCCACCATGGGGAGAAGGAAAAGGAGGTCATTAGTGTAGCAACCAATAGTGCAAACCGAGGTGATAGACCCGGTACATGGGTGGATGAGGTCAAGGCTCTTGGATCGGTTCGCCCCTAGAGTCAACAAACAAGTCAAGTTTAATTGCCACTCTAGACCCTTGAGGAGATCATCCCAACTCTCTACATCATAATAGGATTGGATCGTGGTGTGAAAGGAGGGGAGGGCCACAATTTGGGATTGATGTCCCATGGGTGAGAGGTGTGGGGGTGAACTAGGGACGGGGGGGGCCTTGCTTGAGCCATTGGAGTATGGACTCATTCACGGTGAGGGTGTGTGGCTCTTGAGGATCCGGACTAGGAGAGGTGGGTGGAAGTGGAGATTCTTGGATTTGCTTTATGGTGGCTTGCGGATCCGGACTAGCATCCATTTCTGTGCGGGTGGGTGTGTGGGTCTCAACTTCTAATGATAATGGGGTGGGTAGGTCTAATGCTGGAGAATTGGTGATAGTCGATGCGTGGTGCACCCGAGGTGGTGAATAAGCATGAGCTTGGGTTGGGATTGGTAAGGGAAGTAGTGGAGGTCTAGGTTGGGGTTGGGTTGGGGTAGGAAGTGGAAGATGGGTGGGTTGAGGGGGTTTGGGAAGATTGTCCTTGGGAGGAGTGTCCTTGTTCGGGGACGATGGAGGGGTAATGGTGGCCGGGGTGGGAGAGGTTTCAACCACTAGGGGTATGGGAAGATGCTTCCTCGTGGGGCATTGTCTGGCGATGTGTCCCAATTGGTGGCACCTATAACATTCCGGCTAGCACTTACCCGAGGTTATTTCACTCACTTCTATCTCTATAGGACCTTTTCCTTTTTGAGAAGGGGTAAGGTGAGGGGTGGAGGTAGGGGTCAAAGGGCCTTGAGTAAGGTGGGTTGTGGAATTGGGTTTTGGTTGCATTGTGGGGAATTTGGGAATTGGAGTCTTGGGTTGGCCGGGTGGGGATGGTGGAGTTGAAGTGCTCCTCGGATAGGAAGGGGAATGTCGGGGAGCGTAGATCTTTCTAAGTTCCTCCTTCATATCATCCCATGAAGAACTGGGCTCTTGCCTCCTAACCCTTCTTAATCCCTCTATGTGTTCCCACTTACTCTTGTCTTGACCCCGAAGTCGTCCTTTGGCAACGCGGACTCTCGCGGGTCCATATGCCAAAATCCTTTTGAAAGTGCTTTTCCATGGTAGCCTCCCACTTTAGATAGGCACTAGGGCTCGATCCGTCAAAGCGAAGGTCCTCATCTAAAATGATGTCCAAGAGTGGTGGACCGATCGGACCCTTGTGGAGGACCGAATGGGACGGATATGACCAAAGAGAGGTAGCCATGTTGATGCACCGGTTGATTAATGCAAATGTGCCCTAGGACTAGACTTAGTAGAGACAAGTCTAAAACTTGCTCTGATATCACTTGATGTGACACCACCTTGGGGTGATAGTCACAAGACCGAATGCCCTTGGACCTACAATTGCAAGCAAGTATCTTTGAGCGGCGGACTTACTCTAGCGAACTCACTCACGTGGCGCACACTAGTGCCCGTAGGCGACTCAACGATGATGGAGAGGGTCCGAGGCGGGACCTTGATGCTCCAATGGTTGGATATCTTGGGGATAACCCCAAATGGGCTAGGGATGCCCTACTCACGGGCGGCCAGCACACCAAGGGTGTGGGATGTAGAGGATCACTCACAACTCGCCCGCGGTGATCACTCACATCAATGGCAATTATGGGCCGAGCTCTCACTCTCCGTCCGACGAAGCAATAGCGATAATACTATGCTAAGCAAGGAATTTAAACCATCCAAGAGGGGGATCAAGGCTCACCTAGTCGGCGTGAAGACGCCGACCCCGGCCGGAGACGGGGGCGAGCGGGGAGGCGAGGGTATGCACCCGCACGCCGCGTCGATGAAGCTTCAAACCTGCGACTTGAATTATTACATGAACTACAACCCTTGCAAAGGGGGGATCTCGGGGTGGGGGTTAAGTTATTACAGCCAAAACTACTTCCACGCAGGGAGGGGCCTTCAGCCGGCCAAGCTAGGGAAGGGGAGAACCGACCAAGGAACTAATTGATAGAACGCCGATGGTTCTGTCCGCCCTCTGGAATAGGGGATAGGCAGTCGAAGATGATGCCTCTGCGGCTTCTCCCGAATTTTGATGATGACGAGTTTGGTGGCAAAATCTTCGGGATTGGATCAGTAAGACGTCCAATTTTTGTGGAATTTTCTGGTAGGCGGTGCTGGTCAGGGAAGAGCCATGAACAGGGACTTAGATCTCTGGTTCTGACTGTCTCAACACCACTGCAGCAGAAAGCCGGAGTTGTCACGATTGCTCCCGAGCTGCGAATCATGCGTGGCCAGAGTCGTGGGAAAGGTTGTCGCGTCCTCTTCGAAATGAGACCCACGGGGATGTCAGAGGGTGCTGGAGCAGATCGGGAGAGCTCACACAGTGGATGGAGGTAGGTTTAGTCCTAGGAGGAGTAGAACTGCACACCTGGAGAAGAAAATTGATAAATTTTATCTCCGGATACCGAACGCGGTTCTGCTTCTTGTCCCTCGACGTAGGCTCGTTGTAGAAGATGCCAGCCAAGTCCCGCCTCCAGATCCTGAAGAGGGTGGCTGTGGCAGACTCTGCAAATTGCTTCAGGTTGATGACTGGGCCTATCCTGCGCAGTCGGAGAAAAATAGCTCTCCTTGGCTATCACGAACTTAGACGGGGATGAAACCACCACCGTTGCAAAGCAGCTTCGATGATGATTCCAAAAATATATGGTATGCCTCCTGAAGCCTCACGATGATGCCATGGCCGCTGCTGCAATCTGCTGGTGCTCTGCTGCCTTCGAATTGAGAACTACATGTTGAAGATGATAGGGGGAATGGGGTATATGGGAGGGGAAATGGGGTGGATGGGTGTGGGAGTGACCCCTAGCTATGAGGGGGTGTTCCAGGATGTGGGAAGAAGAGAATGGGGGCTAGAATGGGGTGTTTGCAATGGGTGAGAGAGAAGCTGCGAATTTGGGATGGGTGGGGGAGAGGGAAGGATAGTTCTCTCTCCAAGGTTTGAAAATTGACTAATGGGGTGGTTAATGGGGCTTTGGGGATGGGAATGGTTGTGTTGTGGAAGGGAAGGGGTGCTTGGGGAGTGGGGAATTCTCCCTTGGGAGATGAGAGGGTGCTTAGGGAAGGGGATTGGGTAGTTGGTGGTTGGGTGGTGGAGTATGGATTGGTGGAGGGTCTCTTGGGACTAGGGGTGGAGTAATGAGGGTTGGGGTAGTTGGGAAGATGAGTAATGAGGGGAGAGGAAGGGTTGATGTTGTGGAGGAGAGAGAGGGAGGGGAGGAGAGAGAAAGAGAGAGGGGAATCCACCCCTTAGAGAGAGAGAGATTTGTATAATCCACTCCAATAAGACACTAAAACTCACTTGATTTAAATTGATCATAAAAGGTTGTTACATATGAGAGGAGTGGGGGCCTATTTATAGGCTCACACAATTTCATGGACTAAAATGACCTTGAACAAACTAACTAATGACTAGCCTATCCAGGTGGGGGGCGCCCATGGGCCAAGCCCATCTTTTGGGCCCATTTGGCTACTCAAACCAACCTAATGACTCATAGACTTAGGTAGATAACCCACTAACCTAGGTACATGACTCAAATAAAGGGAAAATTACATAGTTTATGACTCAAAGAAAATATGAAAATTACATGGATAGACTCAGAAAATTGTGAAAAACATAAGGACGCATGCCGTCGATCCATTTGAGCTTCGAAAAAAAAGTGGAGGGGCAAGGGATGCCCCCATCAGGTTAATTCATGGTGCATTGACACGGATTGTTGGAGTACTGACCCATCATCATAACACCATGAGGTCTCATAGATAGGGGTAGGGGTAGTGGCTTCATCCTGGGCAAGGGGTTCTTGTGGAAGTGGTGGAAGAGGGAAACGAAGAAAACTCGGAGTGGGTGCATCTTCAAAATCTTTATAAATTTTATCACGTGCCACTTCCAATTCTTTATAATCATCAAATTCAAATGGACGTCGTGGTGGAGACGTGTTGACGAGTGGAGGTGGTGTATATTGACATGGAGGATTTTGTGAGTGTGAATGCGGAGGCAGAGGTCTATGTGAATGAGAGTGATCAATAGGTGATGGGCGAATGGCGTCCACTTGATTATTAAAACTTGGAAGAACATCTTGCTCACTCATATTCTCAATGCCATGCTCATCTCTTCTCTCCTTCCAATCTTTCTCCATTTTAGTAATGTTATCCATGAAAGCGTGAAGGGGATTGACTTGAGGAGGAGGAGGAGACGGTCGCGGACTTGTGACTCTCTTTAATTCTTCCTCCATTTGATCAATTTTGTCAATGAGAGCTTGTTGGAGAGGTGTGACTTGTGGGGTAGAGAGTCGGCCTTGAGACCTTGGAGGAGCGACTTGACATGGAGGCCTTGAAGGAGAAGGGGAGTGAGGCTTGCCCATAGAATGACCCGGTCGGACCAGGGTACGAGGGATAGCTAGATTTTGGGGCCGCGAAGGACACTGAATTGAGGGCGGTGGTTGGCCCACGTGGTCCTTAAAAGGAGAAGCATGAGGACCACCTATGGCGCATGGATGACCCTGGGGAGAAGGAGAAGGAGATCCCCTCTTAATGATAGCATGGATGGCTTCAAGTTGTTAAGGGCTGAGGGAGTCGATGTGAGAAGCCAGGACATCCAAGGCATAGGGAACACTAGTAGAGGGGGAAGCTCCCCCGGCAGTGGCCTGCACTTCGTGTGAGGACTCACGGATTTGATCATGGTCCAGAGTATGAATATGACCATAAGACGTAGAAATAGGGTGAGACTCCTCATAGAAGTCGCGATGAGAGTGATGGACATGAGGTGTATGTAATGAATCAAAGCGACCATCCTCATGGTCATAAAGAGTGTAACAAGGCTTGCTAGACACTTTACTAGAACACAACATAACGATGAAATCAAACAAAGTGCTCACAAACAATTTTGCAGAAATTATCAAACAAGAAGATGTTTACGTTCAATTTAGAGTTCTTTGTATGTGTTAGATGATTTTCAGAAAATTCACAAATTCACTCAACAAGGTAGGATCCTAGTTCCAGTTTTTATTGGACTTCGTGCCAATTAGGATTCCACACTCTCACCACGTGTAGGTCAACTATCTCCGGGGAACTTCAGTGGTACAACCAGCCCAGTGAACGAAGAGGGAATCCTTCGCTGTCGGGAACTTACGGAGGTCCCGATGGAGGAGATTATAGTCTGTCGAGAGGAATTCCCGAACGGAGAGTCCTTCCTTCACCAAGAGGGGGTGATTTTTAGAAAAATGAAAAGAAAGGGGAAAGATGCATGCAATGCAATGCTGTCGTATAATAGCGATACACAAAAGATATAAACAGACTAGGGAGAATAGGAAATATGCAGAACAAAATGGATTGAACAATTTTCACAGAAATGCAGAAAATACGTCCACCAACCCAGACGCCTTTATAAGAGTGTGTTCCCTTACCAAGATGCCTCTAAACAGGGGCTATGAGAGGTAATAGGGCGATGCTGTTGAATACGCGTCTATCCACAGGGACGCGTAAAAGAATACGTGTCTTGGGTTCCAGATGCATTCTCAGATAGAAAAGTGCTCTTCCAGGGATGACAGAAGGAAGAATAAAGGACTTCCACAACTTCAACACATTCAAATATGGCAATCAACTAATAAATGAATTGCTTAGAACCCGTTCCTTTTTTCGAAACAACGTAAACTTCTCAGGAAATCATAAGGGACTATGGGGGCGTGCACGTGTTGCATGAGGGATGAAAAGAAAATTGCAAAGGTGCTACTGAGAGCACAACTGTAGCGCGCACGGACGTAATAAGGAGGGGCACGCGCGGGTGCCAAAAGGAGGGGCACACATGGGCGCCAAAAACACACGGAGGGGCACTCGTGGGTGCCGAAAACACACAAAGGGGCACACGTGGGTGCCAAAAACACACTGGTAACCAAAAGTAAAGAAAAGGAAGTCCCACTGTGATCACCAAAGATGTGAACGATGTCACGGGAAAGGAAAGGGGAAACACACGCGATGCGTGGGGAAACGTGAACAGAGATATCGCCGCGGGAGGTTACTCTCCGCGGGGTGAAAAATTGGAAAGGAAATGTGCGGAATGGAAATGGAATAAAGGAAATTGCATAATAAAGAACCGCTACGGGATGTTACTCTCCGCGGGTTTTAAAAGGAATTGAAATATGGGAGGGGAACCGTTGCAGGATGTTACTCTCCCCGGGTTTAGACAAGAATTGAAATGGAGAAGGGAACCGCTGCGGGATGTTACTCTCCGCGGGTTTGACAGAAATGAAAATGGGGAAGGGTACCGCTGTGGGATGTTACTCTCCGCGGGTTTGACAAAAATGACAATATAGGGGAAGGGGACCACTGCGGGAAGTCACTCTCGCGGGTTTGACAGAAAACAAAGGAAATGAAAAGGCACATGTGAGGGCGTGTGTGTTGGTTTTGTGATAACCAGGGATCAAGGACCCCAAAATGAAGAAGTAAGTGATCACGTTTATACCTCCAAAGCGGGAAATTGTTGTGGATTCCTTCTTCCTCTTTCTTCGGCCGGCCGACGAAGAGGGCTTTCTCTTGGTTACCCTTGCAAGAAAATAAACAAACACCAAGTGCATCCGAATAAAAGCAGTGTAGTATCAATCCCTTGTGATAAAAATAATGAAATCATGGACAGCTACACACCTGGTTGGTGTTGTTTTAAACCCCTTTTGGATGCAAAGGGTGAGAAAATGATATGATGAAATGAAGATTTGTGCAAGAGTTGCACTTAGAGGATAATAACAAACAATGATAGATGATGCATGCAAGACTACAAGAATAAACGAGAAAGAAAGACAGGATGAGAAAAAGCTTATTGGCGGCGTCGATGGTGGGCTTCGATGAGGGCTTCAGCAACGTGAGGACGGCATGTGTTTGCAGAGGATGAAGAGATCACCTTCTCTCAAAAGTTCAAACACTCAGAATTTCGGCATGGTGACCCCTTAACCCAAAATGAACCTCACAAACTCAGAGAGAGTTCTCCAGAGTTTCTCCCTCCCCTAAATGAGGATTTGAAGCCCTTGTTTCGTAGGAGGGGGTCCTTTATTTATAGGAGAATTTGTGAAGAACGCGTCCATGATCAGGGAAGAGTTCATGTGAACACGTCCCATTGACCAGTCGCGTTCATCAATTAAAAAATAATTTCAATTCAAAAGACGCGTCCACTACCTTGGACGCGTTATTTAAATGCGTCTGGGGTCCTGGACACGTCAATATTTTTTCACAAACACGGCACCGAAAGGCACCGAAAGTGTCGAAAGTGAGTGGCTTCGGCGCCTAACCTTGACTTTTTAATGCCGCGTATGGTCAGCAAGACATTTTATTTTTTTGGATTTATATGAACCGTCAAATTGAACGGCGTGGAGGGCGCCGATGGTGTGCTACACATGTGCTTAAGAAGGCGTCTTGGGTGGGTGGCGCCTTTAAAGGAAGGCGTCACCCTCGGCCGCCACGTTTAAGACTTTTCCCCGCAAAGACGCGTCTTGGGTGCCTGTCATGTTTTTAAGAACGCATCCCTGATGGCAGAAGCGTCAAATAAAGGTTTAATTTTTAATTGACTGAAGACGCGTCAGTTTCTCGAAAAATTCTTTAAAATGGGGGAAAATATCAGAAAAATAAGAAATCACTCAAATAACTCAAATGTCCGAGCCACTTTGAGGCATCATGGTCTAATAAGAGATTTACTTAGTGTAATGTCAAAAATGGTGTGTCCATAGGGGGGTTAAATAGAAATTTTTCTTTTTCTTTTTCTTTTTTGAAAATTTTAAGTAATTATAGAAAAACCCCAAAAACACATTCTGACTCCGAAAAATTCCAAAAAAATGTCAGGCCACTCCGCGTGGCGCCACGGACCCAAAATAATTCACAGACACACCGCCAATGATCTGAAAATCTGATATAAAAGTACAAAACTCACTCGGACAGGATCCGTAACCCGTGGAAACATGATCCAAAAATCCGGGGCGTTACAATCACGATTTCCTCGGGGATCCCAGGGAGATCATCGTTAGACCATGCAAAGACATGAACATACTCCGAAAGAAAATCCTTATATCGAGCTTGAACTAGGTTTGTCACCCTCCGCCTTATCCTCATTGATACCCAGGCCTCGGTTCACGTCCTCGGGGCATGTGGTTTCAACCGAGACTACATACCACCTTCTAACTGTTGCCTGATTACCTCGGACCTCTCCCGTGCCAAATTTAGTGGGGAACTTCATTTTTTGGTGGTAGGTGGATGGCACGGCCTTTACCCTGCCGATGATGCCTCGGTCAAAGATGGCATTATAGGCCGTTATCCCATTTACCACAATGAAGTTCACCACAAAAGTTACGGCTCTAGGGGGAGTCTCGAGAGTAACAGGTAGGCTTAGGGCTCTCTCGTGGTAAGTTGCCTGACCATTGAACCCGCACAGAGGGGTTTGCACCAGATGTAGTTTTGACGAATTTTCACCCATCTTTAGGAAACAGTCATACGACAAAACATTGGGCGCACTGTCATTATCGAACAGCACCCTATCTACATTACAATGATTAATAGTTGCCGAGATTACAAGAGCATCATCATGCGGGGTAACCACCCCTTCCAGGTCTTGTCGGAGAACACCATGGCTTGTTGCTCATTTGTTAGAGTCATAGGCTTGGAGGATTCAACGGCTCGACTGGCTCACTCGGCATGGCACTTTCTCCCTCGATTACTATCTCCCCCGGAGGCCGATCCCCTTGAGATGACATTGATGTAAATTCCTCAAGGGCGGTTTTCGATCTCTTTCGCGGGGTCCATATGGGCATCCCGATGCTCAGTCACATAATGTGCCTGATGCCCGTGGCGGATGAGACTTTCGATCTCATCCTTGAGCTACTGGCAGTCACCTGTATGGTGGCCGCGATCATCGTGGAACTGGTAGTGCTTCTGGCGATTATGACATCGGGGGTCGATCCTCATTGGCTCGGGCCTATGGAGTAGACCCGAGTCTTTAATCTCACGATAAATCTGATAAATGGGAGTGGACAGCGGGTGTATCGCTTAAACTTCCTTGGTGGCTCTTTATGGTCGCCATCGCGATTCCTCCTTTTACCGTGGATGGAGGTTTGCTCGGACTATCACTTCCTTTCACCATCCTTCCCTTGGCCAAGAGGATCTCGGCAGGCGGTAAGGACCTCCTCGCATTCTGCATGACGTAAGGCCAAGGTCACAAGGTTGACGAGGGTGGAGGGGGGGTGGAGCACCATTTCTCGTCGGAGGCCTTCGACGCAGGTGCCCCCGGTCAACATGGTGATGGCGGAAGTGAAGTCAAAGGTGGGGGATATGCAGGGCCTCCACTTTAAAACCGTTAATATAGGCCCGCAACTTTTCCCCCGGGGCTTGCTTGAGCGCCAATAGCCCCGCAATTGACCTTGGGGGTCTGTTCCCGGGGAAGCTCTCCTTGAAAAGTCACCCAAACTGTCGGAAGCCGGTGATGCTCCCGGGGGCAAGTGCTCGGAACCAAGCCTAAGCCCCTTGTACCACGGTGGTAACGAAGTCTCGGCACTTGATGGCATCTGTCACCCCTTGCAGAGTCATTAGGACATCAAAGCTGTCAAAGTGGTCGGCCGGATCGCCCAGACCATCATAAGACTTGAAGACAAAGAGAGAAACTCTTGGGGATATCTCGGCCTCCAGAATCTCGAGGGAGATTGGGGATTGCTCCTTGTCATCCTTACCCACGGAGTTTTTCTGAAGAGTGCGGAGTGCATGCTTCTGCTCGACAAATTGCCGCTCGAAGTCCCGGAGCTGAAGGGAGAGCTCCGGATGAGCGCGAGATGGCGCCGAGGGGCTCCTAGTATGCCCCTAATCTCCTCCCTGCTACATTGTGGCAGGGGCGGCCATCTCTGCCGGTTGCTGGGGCGGTCTCGCATCGTTCCTCCTCCCTTGCGAGTTGGAGGAGGCCTCTTGTTCCACCGTCAGAGGTGGGGGCTGAGAAGGTCCACCCGCCCCGCTCCAGATGATGCGGCCATCTTGGAGGATAAAGTGGCCTCCGGATGTCAGCCGGGAGGCCTCTGCATGGGAGGGTCTGAATGGGAATGCTGGGACCGTTCCTCCCTGGCGACCTGGTCCCTCATCGAATCGACGAGGGTGTCCAATTTGGCGTTGAGTGAGCGGAAGGCATATGGGTCCACCATGGTAGGTTGTCCCCCCAGAGATGGCAGTGGGGGTGGGGCATTGGCCTAGTTATTAAAAAGGTGGCCAGTCAACAAATGTGATGGCACATGCCCTTTGTCTGTGACCGTCGGTGCCTTCCCTTTGTCGCCGGTAGCTCTCCTACTGCTGCTTCTTTGCACCATACTAGCTTCTCGCTCATTTCTCCCAGACGACGCCAGATGAAGAGACAAGATCTCGTGCCAAGCCATGAGCCGTCAGATCTAGGGTGTTCACAGGGCGCAGCAACTTCAGAACAGAATTCTGTAAAAAGGGAAGAGAGCGATCAGGGGGCACAGGGTTGCAAACACGGGGAAAACCCTCCAATGCTTAAGTTAGCGAGTGGTATGGCAGGAGAGGCGAAGGGCACGAGACGGCTCTCCACCTGTTGAAGTGGCTGAGAATTGGCTTACCTTTTTGGAGGGGTTCCCTGGGTTTATATAGTTGTCGGCTCCCTTCCCTGGGTAGAGGAAGCGTGAGGGCCTGAGAGACGTTAAGTCCTCAAGGGAGACTTTTACAGTTCAAGGACTCTCTCCCTCCCCTTATCCTCTTGAGCTTCCCACACCAGGTAATAGCGTAACATCCGCTTGGATAGGCTCCTAGTTGCGAGAAATTTGTCCTGGATTACTGTGGATTCCTGATGATGGGCTAATCCATAAAAGATAAGGGGTATCCATTGGGCACCCCTTGGGGAGCATTCCTTCGCCTTATGATCACTCGGTCGATCACCTATAGGCTTTTCCCGAGCATTAGGGAGGTTTGTCGATCGGGCGACCAAGCCAAGGCTCGATGGGCTACGTTGGCCCCGAGCGAATAAGGTCCCATAGTAAGTGGGCCCTGTAGGGGCTATCACTTGTTAGGCCTGGCGGGCCTCGATGGGCTATTTGGGCCTGGTACATGGTGGGCAGCGAATCTTCCCCTCTCCAATGCCCATTTGTGTGTGTGCGCAATTAAGGTTATAGTGATGTGTGATGCCCACTTGTTAAACTGATTATTGTGGTGAGAACTTACAAGACCATCTACATTGTGCATTGTTTATGTGTACATGTGCCACAATCTTTAACTATTGATAACAAGTGTGGTGCTGTTCATTTTAATGGTTGTGACCTCTTGACATTATGTAGTCATGTTGATGTGACACGACCTTGGACTTAAGCAAGCAAGCACATTCGCAATCTAAATGGGCCAATTTGGGCCGCCGCTCTCTCATCGCTCACCCAAGCCTGGGGTAACTTGGCAATGCCAAGGTGAGGTTGAGGGGTTGGGCCTTGCTGGTAGAGGGCCAGCAAGGCCAAGACTTGATTCCCAATGGATGTGGAAGCCCAAGACAATGGGGCCGACCAAGTGCCAAAGGCACCGGTTTCTCTCTTTTCCCACGGTGATCACTTATAGCACAAGAGCTTAAGGATCGGGCTCTCATTCACGGCCAGCGGAGTTTATGAACTAATATTGAAAGAACAAGCACAAATTAGAGCAATTTTTGGAGCACTTACTCGACCGGTTTGAAGAAACCGGTCCCGCTCGGAGACGAGGGCGAGCGGGGAAGCGTGGGTTCCCCACACGCCGTGCCGGGGTAGCTTGACCTGTTTAAGCTATTACAACACTACACCCCATTCAAGGGGGGGATCGTGGGGAAGGGAAGATGATAGTTACAATCAAAACTACCTCCACGTAGGGAGGGGCCTTCAGCCGGCCAAGCGGGGTGGGGAAAACTAGGGCTAAAACGATGATGAAGTGAATATGCTGAATCTGCCTTCTCTCGGCAATTGTGGACAGACAGTCGGTACTGTGACTGCAGAACGTGATCAGGAATTTTTCCGAGGGCGAGACCAGTGGGAAAATCTTTGTTACTAGAACTGGAGTACCTCTGAATTTTTATGAATTCTTATGGGGTCGCTGCTGGCCTGGACAGGAGCTCGAATAGGGACACTGATTCTCGGACTGACAGCAACTGGTTACTAACAGTAGGAAGAAGAGGTTACCTCGGCCGCTCCCGAACTCCGAATCAGGTGCCGCCAGAGCCGCTGGAACCGTGGATGAGTCTTATTTGCAACAGAACTGACGGGGAAGCCGAAAGATGCTGGAGAAGATCAGGTGACTCAGAACAGTGAGTAGGGGTCAGTGTAGACTGTGAGAAGTAGAGTCGTACGACTGAGGAATAAAATTCGTAACTTCTGCTTCCGGATGCCGAACGGAGTTCCGCTTCTTGATTCTGAAGGTAGACAGGAAGGGGAAGAAATTTGTAGAAGAGCTCGTGGCCTGATTCCTCTGGGGTTTGTCGTGGTGAAGCTTTCTCTCCGGATCAGGATCTCTGCAGAGCTATCCCCTAGTTTCCAACCGCTGGTTGCAGAGGATGCCCCGACAGCTCCCGAACTCGGAATCGAGCACCGTCAGAGTCGTTGGAATCGTGGACGAGTCCTCTTCGTAGAAAAACTGACGGGGAAGCCAACTGATATTGGAGAAGATCAGGGGACACAGAACAATGGTGACTGGTCGAAGCAGACTGTGGGCAGTAGGCCCGCGTAGCTGAGGGAGAAAAAGGATAACTCCTGCCACAGAATGCCGAACGGAACTCCGCTTCGTGATTCTGAAAGTAGACAGGATGAAGAAGAACTTTTCAGAAGATCTCTTGGGCTGATTCCTCCAAGGTTCGTCATGGCAGAGCTTCTAATCCGGTTCTGGTACTCAGCCAGGGCAGCTATGCGCAGTTGTGGGAGAATGGACCTCCTGGACGGCTCAGAGATCGAAAGAAGATGAAACCACTTCTGTTGCGAAGGAGACTGGTAGACGCTTCCGACGATGGCTCTTGGGTCTTCAAACTCGTATGGAGGAAGTCGTGGTGGCCGCTGCAAATTGCTGGTTCATCTGCAACCTCTGGACAGCAAACTCCAACTTCGAAGTAGCTTCCAATGACCAAGAAAGAAGAATGGAAAGGGGGTAGATGAGTGTGGGAGTGACCCCTGGTTGTAAGGGGGTCTTGGAGGGGGTGTTCTAAGGTGTGGGAGGTGGAGAATAAGGTCTGGAAGAGGGTCCAATAGATGGTGGTAGTGGGGGCTGCGAATTTGGTTGGAATGGAGAGAGGGAAAGGATATTCGAAAATAGGTTTAAGGGTGGGGTTAATTTTTTGTCTTGGGAATGGGGGGGTTGTGTTGGGGAAGGGAAGGGGTGCTTGGGGTAGTGGGAAGGGTGCTTGGGAAAGTGGTAGGGGTAGTTGGGGGTTGGGGGTTGGATGGTGAGGAGAGGATTGGTGGAGGGGGTCTTGGGAAGGGGTGGAGTATTGATGAGGGTTGTGGGGAATGGGAAGAGGCTTAAATGGGGTAGGTGGGGAGTGGAGGTGGTTGGAAAGGGAGGAGAGAGAAGAAAATTCGAATTTGGGTGTTGAGGAGAGAGAAAGTGGAGTGAAAAAGAGAGATTAAGAGAGGGAAGGGTGGGGAATCTCTCCCCTAGGGTTTCTCACCCAAAAAATGGAATCTCTCCACTAGATAAGAAGTGTAAACTCTCAAAATGGCAAGTTTTTTCATTCATTGATTCATTAAGTTGAAATGGAGGGGAATGGGGTCCTATATATAGGAAACCCACATTTCTACAAAAGTCCCTGACAATTGACTCAATGACAAATAACCGAGGGCGTAGGGGAGAGCCCTTGGGGCAAGCCCAATGAATTGGGCCCAATAGCTAACTAGACAACCTAATGACACTCAAACTTAGGGAAATGAACATAAGACCTAGGAACATGACTCAAATAAAAGGGAAAATATATCAAATGACTCAAATAAAAATTACATAGGACTCAAAATTAAATGACTAGACCATGCCAGATGCAACCGGGGCGAGGAGACGAGCTGTGAACGTGGGCATGGGAGGTGATGTCCCCATCACATGTACAGTGTCCCATTATTGTAGAAATCTAATATACCTAGGTAGGAATATTGTATAGATAATAGGTTAGAAAATGCAGGGTCGATGCAGGGCTAAGGGGAAAGAAGTATCAACAGTTGAGACATATGATAAAGTAGTATGGGATGACATTAAGCATAAGGTTTTCGTGCACATCTGCCTTGACCAAAAGTCCATGGGAAATAAGCCTAGCATCATACTTAACAAAGTTGGATATGAAAACCTTAAGAGAGAGTTCTACGCAGCCATAGATTTCCGATACACTAAAAAACAATTCAAAAATCACTGGGACAACACTCAGCGAGATAGGCAGGCCTGGAAATCATTGCGGGAAGACACCAGTATGGGGTGAGATGAAACAAAGCAAACATTCGCACAGACACCACAATGGTGGGCATTATTCTGTAAAGTATTAGTGATTTATGTGATTTCAAATGATATTTCTTTGATAATTGTATAATATCTTGCTTTCACTTGGTCCTAATTCACACATCAAGCCACTGGATGAAACCCCACGTGGCTGAAGATAAATACTCAATTGAGACATGCCTTGAGTTGCTAGACGACACTAGGTGTAGAGAGAGCCTCTCCATCATGGTTTAATGTTGTAGACAATTTTGGGCACCCAACTTGTTGTAGACTTTTCATTGCATTGAAGGACCTATAGATGAGGGCCATGTGGGTTGCCCGAGAGTACCGCAAGATCAGTCAGTCCTAAACCTAACGTTCACCTCTTTAGGACCCCCTAGTACAACAATAGTGTTGTTATTTGTATCTCTTTATCTCATACATGTTTATATTTGCTACTTTCTTCCGATGGGTTAACTGTTGCCCAGTAAATGGCTGTTAACCTAGAGAGGGGTGAATGAGTATATAAAAATTAATTGCAATAAAATGACTTAACCAAGGCGATGATGATCAATTAAAACAAATCGTTTAAGTGATAGTGGAAACTTGTATGCAACGAAAGATAAATCTACAAATATATAACAATAAAAGCAATCACACAAAGGATGCAAGAAATTTATACTTGGAGAGGGGGATTTCTGTAGCCCATCTAAGAGTGGCCGAACTAGGTCCGTCAGGACCAAACAAGGCCCAACTCATCCAAGTGATAGCCCCGCAGGGCCCACTTAGGATAAAAAGCCCGATAAGACTACTCGGGATCAAACCCTTCCTCGGCGGCCCTTAGACTTGGAAGGCCCGAACGTCGGTCAGAACGAAGGAAGACCCATGCCCGAGTTATCCCCTCACCGGAATAGAGGCAAGCGCTCAGCACCCGCTCCGACCTACCTTCATCCGAGCTATGCCTATCGCCCGGACAGGGTTGGCACCCTTCATGCATGGGTTTAACCGACGATTGATTATCCACGCTGCCGTTGAGAGCCCTTTATGAGCAGGAGTTTTTGAGGATAAGGGACCCACGACCCCTCAAGACTATAAAGATCCCACGATGAGGACGTAAAGAGCCCACGTTGATGACTTAACTCCCGCCTGAAACTCTTCAGCTTACGGGACTCATGAGGCCAGCGCACTATTTAAACCTGGGACTCCCTCCAGCGAAAGGTAAGGCCCAACACACGGCTAAAATTTCCTGAGCAGGAACCACTTCACCATCTTGGTATAGAGGGATCTCGCGCCTCTCTTTTCCTCCTCCCTTCATAGCTTCCACCATTGCTCTACTGACTTAGGCATTAGAGGGTTTACCCCAGGGAACCATCCCTGGGCCCTCTGATCTGTTTCCCTTTCTTGCAGTTCACTATTCGGTGATCATCCCCCAGCTCAGGTCCAGCGCGAGATTACGCCTCTTCATCTGGCGCCGTCTGTGGGAAACGACCAAAGAGCCAGTATGGTGCGAAGAAGTTCAGGGAGGAGGTCCACCGGCGACAGGGGAAAGGCCATGGTGGCGGTGGGAGAAGGCCCCTCTCAGGCATCACAAAACCCTCCCTCTAATGCCAACACCCCAGCCGACGAACTACCCCCTCCTCCCGCGGGGGTAGGGCTACCATTCAACGGTGGCACTGACGCATTCCAAGCCCTCAACGCAAAATTGGACATCCGCGTGGAACTCATGAGGACCCAGGCGGCCAGGGATGGAAGGTCACGCGCCCCTCCGGAGAGCCCTCCCCGCTAGAACCCGTCTCAGCACACCGCCGGAGGCCGCTTCACCCTCCGAGGGTGGCAGATTATCCGTAACAGGTCAGGAGGACCTTCACAAGCCCCTCCCCCAGAGCAAGAGGCCTCCTCCACGCCGAAAAGGGGAAGACCTATGGCACGCCGTCCAAACCCAGAGACCGAAGCTCCCGGAGAACGCCAAGGAAGTCCCCCCAGCCCCACAACGCGGCGATAGCCAGAGTTATCCATCCGACTGCGAGAATTCGAGAGACGTTTCACAGAGCAGGAGCGCGCCTACGCGCCTTGCAAAATGTCTCTCCGACAGAGGATGAGGAGAAATCCCCATTCTCCGATTACATCTTGAAGGTAGAGATATCTTCTAGAACCTCCATTCCGACCTTCAAGTCCTACAACGGCCAAGGAGACCCGGCCGACCACTTCGACAGCTTTGACACCCTGATGACCCTTCACGGAGCGTCCGACGCCATCAAGTGCTGAGCCTTTGTGACCACCTTGGTCCAAGGTTCCCAAGCATGGTTCCGGGCCCTCGCCCATGGATCCATACGGGATTTCAAGCAATTCGGGCGAGTATTCAAGGAGACTTTCGCTGGTAGCAGCCCACCGAGGTCAGTAGCGGGGCTATTGGCTCTCAAACAGACGCAAGGGGAGAAACTCCGGGCTTACATCAACCGATTCAAGTCGAAAGCCCTGAGAATCCCCCGCCTGGATGTAGCCTCGGCCATAACCGCGCTGACTGGGGGCACCCGGGACGAGAACCTCCACCGCGAACTTGTCCTCCACCCACCCTCGACCCTTGCCGAGCTAGTGACTCTGGCTTTGCGCCACGTCGAGTGTGAAGAAGTACTCAGCGCATGCCGAGGCACAATTGGCTCGGGTCGGGAGGGGGACAAGAAGCGGGCACTCGAGTCAAGCTCGGGCCAAGGAAAAAGGCGAAACCGAGCCGGAGAGCACAAGGAGCCATCCCGGAAGTACGAGCGGTACACTCCCTTAACTGCTCCGGTGTACGAGATATATGAAGACATCAAAGGCTCGGGCCTTCTCCGCCAACCTGAGCCAATGAGGTCGAAAAAATGCAATCGCAGGAAGCATTGCATGTTCCACAGCGACCACGGGCATCATACCGGTGATTGCCACCTGCTCTACGATGAGATCGAGCGCCTCATCCGCCAGGGACACATATCCCGGTTCGTGGCTGGGAGTGATGAAGACCGAGGCACCCTAGAGGAGATCGACAACGCCCCTCACGGGGTCCATATCAATGTCATCGCTGGAGGAGCTGCATCAGGAGGGGACAGTAGCCGAGGAAGGAAGTGTCATGCTGAGCGGGCGAGCCAAGTGAGCCCCAGGTCATAGTCTTCTCCGACCAAGATCTGGAAGGGCTGACCACCCCGAATGACGACGCCCTAGTCATATCGGCCACAATAAACTATTGTAACGTAGACATAATTCTAGTTGACAATGGAAGTGCCCCTGATGTATTATCTTACGAATGTTTCCTTAAGATGGGGGAGAATCCATCTAAACTCCGCCCGATCCGAACCCCCCTTTGCGGGTTCAATGGCCAGGCCACTTATCCCGAGGGAGTCCTAAGCATGCCGGTTACTCTCGGCACCCCACCCAAAACCGTTATGGTCATGGTGGACTTCATAGTGATCAAAGGTATGATAGCATACAACGCGATCTTTGGCCGAGGAATCCTTAGCCGAATGAAAGTGGTGCCTTCTACCTATCACTAAAAGATGAAGTTTCCCACCAAAAATGGGATGGGGGAAGTTCGAGGTAACCAGACGACGGCCAGAAGGTGCTATAATATCTTGGTAGAAGCCACAAGGCTGGATGGGAAGAACAAGGGTCCCCGGGAAGTCAAGGAAAAACCTGCAACCTTCGAGCCCGAAGGCGAGCTGCTAACGGTTTTCTTAAACGATGACCTGACCCTAGGAGTAAAGATTCGAGCCGACCTACCATCTGAGGTTCAACAGCAATACAAAGAGTTTCTTTCCGTGTATACCCGAGTCTTTACATGGTTTGATGATCAACTCCATTGAATACCGGAAGAGACGGTAATGCATAAGCTCAACCTCGACTCGACCACGAAGCCCGTACAACAGCGCAGAAGGAAGCACGCGCTAAAGAAGCAGGCGATCATCAAGGAGCAGGTCACCAAGGGGCAACATACTGGTCTTTTTAGACCGGTCCTATACCCGACGTGGCTGGCTAACGTCGTCCTGGTGCCAAAAGCTTCAGAAAAATGGCGAATGTGCGTGGACTTCTTCGACTTGAACAAGGCCACACCAAAGGACTGCTATCCGTTACTAAGCATCGACCAACTGGTAGATTCAACCTCGAGCAACGAAATACTCAGTTTCTTGGATGCCTATTCAGGTTACCACCAGATCAGAATGGATCCAGGAGACGTCGAGAAGACCGCCTTTATTACCGACTTTGGTGTATACTGCTACACCTAGATGCCTTTCGGGTTGAAGAACGTTGGAGCCACGTACCAGAGGCTGGTCAATCATATGTTCGAAGGACAGCTCTGTCGAAACGTCGAGGCCTATATTGACGACGTGCTCGTCAAGACCCCCAAGGCTGAGGATCACCTCACCGACCTAGCTGAGACCTTCAACACCCTCCTGAGATACAATATGAAGCTCAATCCCACCAAGTGCGCCTTCGGAGTAAGATCCGGGAAGTTCCTGGGTTTCTTAGTCACCCAACGTGGGATCGAGGCCAACCCCGACAAGGTCAAGGCCATCCTGGACATGCGCCCACCCACCTGCATCAAAGACGTCCAATGCCTCACTGGGTGCATTACTGCGCTCAGCAGATTCCTATCCCGCGCGGCCGAACGATGCCTACCCTTCTTCAAGCTGTTGAGGGGATCCAAAATGGCATCTGCTACGTTCGTATGGGACGAGGAATGCCAAAGGGCGTACATCAAGCTTAAGGAGTTCCTGGCTTCGCCCTCGAAGCTTTCCAAGCCTGTCCAAGGTGAAGCCTTGTATCTCTACCTCTCGACGACTCCATCTACAGTTAGCTTGGTCCTGGTCAGAAATGACTCGGGAGTCGAGTGACCGATCTACTACACCAGCAAGGTGCTCAACGAGGCTGAAAGAAGGTATCCCGCAACCGAGAAACTCGTGCTAGCATTGGGTACCTCACCCAAGTGCCTCGACCCTATTTCCAAGGGCATTCCATCACCGTGATGATCGGCAAACCTTTGAAGAGGATCCTCGCTCACCCTGAAGCCTCGGGACGCCTCGTCAAGTGGGCCATCATGCTCGGGGCCTACGATATATCATACCGGCCTCGCTCAGCTATCAAAGGATAGGTGCTCGCTGACTTCATCGCCGAGAGCACTATCCCGACCGAAGAAAAATCTCCGTCCACGCTCGGGCCAACCTGGGAACTGTTCATCGACGGATCCTCCAACTCAGCCGGAAGCGGCGATAGAATCCTCCTGAAGTCCCCCGAAGGAGCAGAGCTACAATACGCCTTGAAGTTCAACTTCCTGGCGTCCAACAACGCCTCCGAGTACGAAGCCCTTATCTTGGGAGCCCGCATGGCCCGGCGGCTGGGGGCTGAGCGAGTCAGAATTCACACTGACTCCCAACTAGTCGCTAGCCAGGTCAACGGCGATTACGAAGCTCGAGAAGCACCGATGGTCAAATACCACCAGCTGGTCAGAGCCGTGGCACAGCAGTTCGAGAGCTTTGAGGTAGTCCGAATAGCTCTGGAAGAAAACTCTCGAGCGGACACACTCTCTCGGCTGGCCTCCTCTCCTGACCCCGAGGATACTCGATCGGTCCTTCTCGAAGAGCTAGAGCGATCGAGCATCGATTCGGAGCTCCTGGCTGTTGACCAGACCTCCCCAAGCGACTGACGCACCCCCTACTTGTTATGGCTCCAAGACTCTCAAGAGCCTCCCGACCCTTGGGAAGCCCGAAGATTGAAGTACCAAGCTTGGCGGTTCGTCATTCTAGACAGCACTCTCTACCGAAGATCCTTCTCCGGTACTCTCTTGAAATGCCTCAGTACTGATGAAGCCAACCGAGCGGTTCAAGAAGTTCATGAAGGCTTGTGCGGAGCGCATTTGGGAGGAAGGTCACTCGCCAGGATCTTGCTACAGCAAGGTTATTGGTGGCCCACTCTGCAGCGCGACTGCTCGACCTACGTACAGCACTGCGACCGATGCCAGTGATTTGACCACCTGGTCCATCAGTCGGCAACGGAGATCATTACCCTAGCCGAGCCATACCCTTTCGCTCACTGGGGAATCGACATCCTCGGGCCGTTCCCCACAGCTCAAGCCTAGAAGAAGTTCATCATCGTCGCCATCGACTACTTCACCAAATGGATCGAGGCCGAAGCCACAGCAAGAATCACCGAGACAGTCGTCTAGAGTTTCGTATGGAAATCGATCATTTGTCGCTATGGCATCCCCCGAGTGATAGTGAGCGATAATGGTCGGCAATTTGATTCTCGTTATTTCCGAGACAGCCGCAATCACTTAACTTCGGTCGCCCACCCTCATGCTAACGGACTGGTCAAAAATGCCAACAAGATTATCTTAAAAGGCATCAAGACCAGGCTCGGCAAAGCTAATGGCAGCTTGCTTGATGAATTGCCAAACATACTTTTGTCACACAGAACGACTCCCAGAACGGCAACCGGTGAAAGTCCTTTTCAGTTGGTGTACGGCGCCGAGGCTGTTATCCCATTGAAGATTGCCAATACCTCCCTCTGAGTCATCTGTTTCTCGCACGAGGCAAACGACCAGAAATTGCTCGAAAACCTCGACCTAGCAGATGAGCTCCGAGAGATTGCCACCATCCGAGCAACGGAATATCAACGCCGCCTCACTCGATACTACAACGCCAAAGTTCGAGATAGACACTTTCCACTGGGAGATTTCATGCTCAGGAAAGCCGAAGCCTCTCGACCACTTGAGGCAGGCAGGCAAGTGTTTGCGATGGGATCTTTCCGTTCTCTCCGATTTTCTTTTTATTTATTTATGATTATGTAGCACCCCGTATAAATAAATAAATATATATATATATATATATATATATTAATAATATTTCCCAAATATAAAAAATATATATTAGATAAACTCTAGAGGAAGCTTAAGTAAGAAGTTGGAACACGAAGTTATCATATGTAAAGATTATTCACTTAACAAGTGGCATCCTAGTGTAGTTGGTTAAGTAACTTGCCTTTCAACCCAATGACCAGGGTTCAAATCCTAGCATCCACCACTTACCTTTTGTGCCAATTAATTATACATTATAGGCTAGCAACGTACAGACTTGGTAAATAGGCTAGCAAAAGCAATGTAGAGACTTTGTTGCGGGCTGCAACAATGTATAGACTTTGAGCCACCGCAGTAACCGCAGTAATGTATAGACTTGAGCTGCAGCAATGTATAGACTTTGAATTGCACAAATGGCCAATGTATAGACTTGAGCTGCAATGTATAGACTTTGAGAGGATGTACAGACTTTGTGATGGAAGCCAATGTATAGACTTTGAGAGGGAGAGGATGTACAGACTTGTGAAGCTAATGTATAGACTTTGAGAGGGTACAGACTTTGTGATGATGTACAGACTTTGTGATGGAAGCCAATGTATAGACTTTGAGAGAGAGAGGACTTGTGAAGCCAATGTATACAGACTTGTGAAGCCAATGTATAGACTTTGAGAGGATGTACAGACTTTGTGATGGAAGCCAATGTATAGACTTTAAGAGGGAGAGGATGTACATATAGACTTTGAGAGGGAGAGGATGTACAGACTTTGTGAAGCCAATGTATAGACTTTGAGGAGGCCAATGTATAGACTTTGAGGATGTACAGACTTTGAAAGTGTGCACATTGAAGAGGGATCGTGTATGAATGTGGGAGACAGATTTTACGATCTGGGCCATGGATTGGCTGTCCAAACATTATCCCTTATACAAGCTATAAAGCCCCATTATTCCAGATCTTGCCCCCCTATCCGGTCATACCAGACCCTATAACATACCCTTTGCTACCCCCATTCTAGGTTAGCTAAGGTTGGGGCAAAGCTCTGCAGGGATTACACAGTCACCTAAAGGGTTCTGCTACTGCTAGAGATCTTCCAACAAGGTAGGTGTTCTCAACTTTTAACTAAACTAGTAGCTAATCTAGGATGATTAGTCTAGGCATTTAGTCTTAGGCTCATTTCCATGCGATATTTAGTGTTTATAAAGCATGTGTTAGCTTAAATGTAGGATGATTAGCATGTATTAGCTTCATATCTAAGTTAATTAACATGTATTAGCTTTATACCCAGAATAATTAGCAAGTATTAACAAGTATTAGCAAGTATTAGTCTCACACCTAGAATAATTAGCATGTGTTGGCTTAAATCTAGGATGATTAGCATGTATTAGCGTCGTACCTAAGATAATTAGCATGTACTAGCCTTATACCCAAGATGATTAGCATTGATTAGCATGTATTAGCTTCAATCTAGGGTAGTTGGCATGTATTAGCTTCATATCCATACGATATTTCCGTGTAACGCAAGTTTTATCGTGTTTTTACGTAACCTATTAGTTTAGCTATTAACTAACCTGTTAACATACCTAATTAACATGTTAGTTGATCTACTAACTAATTAGCATACCTAATTAATCTGTTAGGTAGCCTATCCAGAAACCTTGTCTCCATTTAGTTCCTTTAAAAATGAAAACTAGTATGATACGTCATGTTAAAAATCTGATATTTAAGTAACTAAAGCATGAAACGAGTGCATGAATAAAGATCTATAATCCTTAAAGTTTTCTCTATTTATCCATGTCATCAGTTTTACCTAAATCAACTTAAATCAAAGGGCATCCCTGACCCGGACGTTATTCACTGAACAACGGCTATAGAACAGACGCTCATTTTAAATAGGAAATGGGCAAACTGCCCCTCTGTGAAGGGCCCCCCCCTTGGGCACCTATAAAAAAAAAAAATTCATGGCAGCCCCTAGGGTGCCTTCTAATAGAAGGTGGCAGACCCAAGGGCGCCTTCTTCTAAGAGATGGCAGCCCCATGGGCGCCTTATAACGGCACGATGTTAAACTAATCGTCCAGTTAACCCTAGCTTAATCAAAGATTAATACCTTAAGCCATTTTGAGCAGATATGAACTGCAGGGTCGACCCAGCCTGTTCACCGCGTTGACGCGATGAACTGCAGAGTCGACCGAGTCTGTTCACAGGGTCGACCCAGCCTGTTTACAGGGTCGACCGAGCCTGTTCACCGCGTTGACGCGATGAACGGCAGAGTCGACCCAGCCTGTTCACAACGTTGACACGATGAACTGCAGAGTCGACCCAGCCTGTTCACAGGGTCGACCCAGCATGTTCACCGCGTTGACGCGATGAACTGCGGAGTTGACGCGATGAACCATAGAGTCGACCCAGCCTATTCGCCGCATTGACGCGATGAACTACAGAGTCAACCCAGCCTATTCACAGGGTCGACTCAGCCTATTCACCGCGTTGATGCGATGAACTGCTGAGTCGACACAGCTGGCTCATTGCGTTAACGTGATCGTTAGGCTTTCACTTTTGCCATCTCCACTGATAGCTGGCAGCCTGAGAGGTGACATTTAACTCCTGAAAGGGTCCTCTAAACCCTGTATAGTTCCCAGGAAGGGCATCCCACAGTGGAGGGTGTTGATGCGCACCGACTAGTGTCGTTAAGAAAGCCGTGCCACAATTTAAATAATTCACACTCACTCACTTTAAAAGGTAGAAAATTAAGAATATAGTGGTAAGCGGAGTCGATCCCACGAGGAGAAATAATCCTTATTGAACAAGTTGGAAAAATCACTTTGTGCTTTTGAAAACCGAGTTTTGAGTGTGATTAAGACTAAAGAAAATAAACTACAAGGAAAACTTAATTAAAGAAGTTGAGAGGGTTTAAGAAGAAAAATTGGAGGAGATAGAGAAAGAAATTTAAGCCAACCATAATATGTGAAAAATGAGTTTTATTACCTTAGGAGGTGGCAAGTACAATGTAAATAAAAAAGTACAACTTAGAACATGAAAAAGAAAAGAACTTGAGAGCCAATGGATGAAGAGTAACGTCGCCTCCTTTGCCAAGCCTTGGATGTCGCCCCGCTTAGGATGTCGACGCCGTGAGAAGACTAATGGATGAAGATCCGCCTTGGGATATGAGAGGAAAATAGAGGAAGAAAGAAATAGATGGAGGAAATTTGAAAACAGTGCAAAAGGGTGTGTGCATTGGTGTGTTTTGAGAAGAAATAGTAAAAAAACTAGATTGAAAATAGAGGGTGATTTGGAGGAAGAATAACTTTAAAATCAGAAGGAATTAGAAAAAGTGGAAAACATGAAAGTTGTAGAGATTGAGAAGATGAAGAAAATAGATGAAGACTTTAGAGTTTAAAAACGAGAGGAAGATGTAGAAAACTGAGGATGAACAGGAGGTGGTCGCGGATGAACAGTGCAGAACTCTAAAAATCTGAACTTTAGAAAATTGACTATAACTTTAAAACGGTGAGGAATTGGAAGATGAGATAGAAGAAGAAGTTGAAGAACTTTAAAAAACGCACAACTTTTGTGAAGACAGCAGAAAGAGATGAGGATCAGAAGAGAGAGAAAAACGATGAAGAACAGAAAGTATGAAAATCGGGTGAACAGTAAAAATCGTAGACAGAACTTTGAAAAACTAATTATAGCATAAAAACGAGAAAGAATTAGAAGATGAGAAAGAAGAAGAAGTTGGAGAAGACTTAAAAATGAAGAACTTTGATGAAAAACTCAACTACAAAAGATGAAAGAAAAGGCTTCGAAATTAAACCCTAAGGTAGATCTCCAAACTGTCCTCTCCGTAACACTGTGACCATGGCATCCTTTTAATGGCATTCGACAGTTTCCTTCGACCGTGGACTCCAATCTTGATGCATATCCTTATTTCCAGCAATGGATCATTACCCCAATAGAGTCCTTACTCATAATAGAGTCCTCCTTTCCACTGTGTCTTCGTAGATAAATCAAAACAAGGAAGAATAGCTCGATCGGGAACTGCAGTTGCCTTTTCTGGTTCAACTTTGAATAGCGACTTATATTGAGGCGTCTTTTCTTTAAATGACGCCTTAATCTAGGGCGTCCTTTCTTGAAGTAGCGACTGCATCTCGGGCGTCAGTTTCTTATTTCCATATTTTGCTATTTACACATTTTTCGTAAAATAGGAATTTGACGACCTCCACAATAGGTGTCCTTTCTATGATTAGCGACCTCCTCTCGGGCGCTAATTCTTTTCTCTCTTTTTTTTATTCTTTTTCCACTTTTTTTTATCAACTGAATTGACGCCCTTTGGAGCTATCGCTTCTTGAATCTGTCGTTATTTAAATAGCGCCTTAATCTAGGTCGCTTTTTTTCCTGAAAATTAAAATATCAACTGATTTAGCTTCAAAATAATTGTGCAAATATTTAAATATTTCTCACATGGTCTTTTAAGCTCAAAAAGATGATAAAATGCATGAAGACTCAAATAATGTGTGAGAATGTAATTAATGCTCATGTTGCACAAATATACTCAAATAATGCTCAAAGATGATGAATGTGATGTAAATTATGATGTAAAATATAGCACTTATCACACCCCCCAACTTACTCATTGCTAGATCCTTAGCAATGCAATTAAATCAAAATTAAGGACCAACAAGAGTTCACAAAGATCATACTCTTTATATCCAGCTCTCCCTTCATAGAATTAACCGAAGATTAGGAATCCAGAATCATTAATGCTCATACTAGCCTTAGATTGGAAATTAAAGCACATGACTTAAGAATAAAAATCAAAATTCAATAGCACTTGTGCATGTGTAATTCCAAATCTGCAGTTAAGACAATTGCATCCCCCAGTTGTTATTCTAAGTAAGTACCTTTCAACCCTGCACCTCTCAGATCAGAGCATTTAAACATACTAGCTTTTGTCTGCCTTTTTCTTCTGTCCCTTTTGGATCTTATTTTCTATTTGTACACACATGATGCTGCACTACCTTTCTCTATTTCACACAAACCTCAACTCTTGCCTTAGGAGAAGCAGGCCCGGCTATCGCAGATCCAGGTTCCCTTTTCTTTTTTTGCGCGAACCTCAACACGTCTTAGGTGAAGTAGGCCCGGTTACTCAGATCAGGGGCATTTTTCATGGCGTGATCTTTCTATTTCATCATTTCTTTCTTCTTCTTTTTTTTCTATAAAACTTGACAGAAAACTTTTTCTTGAAATAGATCTCTTCCTCAAGAAATGCAGAGTATCAGATACAGTTCCCAAAATAACAGAGGGCTTGTCTTATTTTGCTTCATCAGGGTGCATAGTGAAAAAAAAAAATTAATAGTGCGCATGAACTTTAAAGAGATTCTTATATCAGTTTTCCATGGCTAGATCGAACTTAATTTTCCTTCAAACTTCTCCCTAGCCTTTTCTAATCCAGAATTACTTTCAATTCAAGCATGAAACAATAAAACTCAGTCAGGAATTTCATTTTTTCTCTTTCATGCAAATTTGTAAAAAAAATGATATGATATGCAAGAATTCCTACCAGATTGTACTAAATGCAATGAAAATTTTCTGCTCTCTCCCCCCAACTTGAATGACATTGTCCTTAATGGCATGTACAGTTGAAATAAAAGAACAATATAATAATGAAGTTTGCTGAGTAGGAAAGAGACAACCTGGTGTGCAGGCAGAACTCCATCAATAGACGGCAACAACTTCTTCTCCTTGACTTGAATCTAACAACTAAAACACACTGAAATAAAAAGTATCAAATAACAAAAACCTTGGGTTGCCTCCCAGAAGCGCTAAATTTTTCATCTTCAGCCAGACGTATGAAATCTCAAAAGTGCAAGCTCTATAACCAACATGTGGATTTAAGAATGAGCCACCACGTTATCTCATCGTCATTGAAAAACCAAACATTGTACCACAAGAAGACGAGATTGAGCATAATTGTATAGGGGCTAGAGTGGTTGTTATCACAATTCGGTTGATCATGCAATGTATGAATTAACAACCTAACTCTTAATGGGGTGGCCTGAGGTAAAAACCATGATGGATCAGTTAGGCCAAAAGGATCCCCTTGATTAATAATCAAAATTTTTTCTTCAAACTTATGGTCTTTATATGTATTGAAAACATTAATGAAGACCTTATTATTAATCAAAATGTCATGCTCTTCCTCACTTTTAGAGATTTCATGATCATGAGTGAGGTGAGGAGGGATCAAAGGGAGAGGAGTTTCAAGCAACGGATCAGTGTCAAGGAGCTTAGGAGAATCAACAGTGAAAGACGCATACTCCTCAACATCATGAAGCTTGGAAGGTTTAATGGAATCAGACAAATCAGCCAACATGAAAGTGTCCAACACAAATTGAGAGTTGCTGATGTCAGGAATAGGTAGCAAATCAATATCCTTCCCTTGATTTAGAGTTGCCCAATCGAGATGAGAGTTATGAACGGCACCCGCCTCCTCCTTTACCCAAGAGAAATCATTAATGGCCTTACTCAATTCATTCTCCACTCACACATCCTCTTCATCTTTCCCCTGGAACAAAGTCTCCTCAAATTCAAGAAAGGAAGTGAATGGACTTTGATCATGGACTTGCATACTACTTTCTTCTTCTTCACCCCTCAACTTGCGATCATCAACTTCTCTAGAACTCTCCTCATAAGGGCAACTAAACTCAAGCTCCTCAAACTCACCCTTTTGGTTATCATCATAACTATAGCTAGCTCCCTTTAAAACTTCCTGATATGACTCATCCATATTCTCCACATGATCTAAATCAAGTGTGATTTGAGTATGGTGTTCATGGGGAATCATGGGTTCATAAAAGCTTTCAGTATTGTCAAATTGTGAAAGTTGGTAATCAGAATTGGTATTGGAGTAGCTAGGCAATTGATCCAATTCCATGCCCTTGCTGGTCTTAGTAAGTTGATCTAGTCGGGCCTGCATGGATTGATTTTGAGCCATGATGAATTGATAAAATTGATCAAAGCTCTCCTCCTTTTTGAGAGTTGGGCAAGGAGGAGATAGATTTGTAGGTTGAGAAGCAGAGTTCAAAGTATAAGAAGTTGAATAACGATTAGATTGATAGTGAGGTAGGGAAGAGGATGTGGGTTGTCCTCCATAGTGGACTCGATCATGAAAGCTATTTAAAGATGGAGCCCAATTTTGACAGAATTGATCAGGGGGATTTTGGGCCGGACCTTGATAAGAATCCCAAGAATTATTATATTGTCCCCCCCCATAAGAATCATAAGAAGGCATGGAGGGAGAGAAAATTTGGGCTTGTTCTTGGGTGTAAGATGAATTATAGGGCCCATGATAAAGGAATGAAGTTGGCCCTCCATGAGTGATGGACTTTCATTATGGGCCGACCAAGAGTATGGGCTTTTGTAATGGGTCGGGCCATTGTGGGTGAATGATAAAGGTTGAGTTGAGCAATTATCAACACAATGGGCCTGTCTGGCCCACATGTCATTATGATCTTGATAATAAGGTGACATGAAGGAGCTTAGATTCATAGCCCAAAGAATGGATCAAGAAAATGGGCCAAATAGTCCACCTCTTTGAATTTATGAGCCCACTCAAAGGTTGGTGTTTTCTCACCCATTTATTATTTTTTTTTAATTTTTATGTTTAACTTTTTTTATTATTTTCAACGTAAGGTAAACAACAACTATATGAATAATGCATGCAACGTGATGATTTTTTTATTTTTTTTTGATTTTTTTTGAGATGCAATGAATTAATTCCTATATGAATGATTTATGCAATGAAAATGATGATGATTTTTATTTTTTTATTTTAGGAAAACCTTCTAAGGGCGCTTTAACTCCAAGGTACTTCGTGGTACAACCGACCCGGCGTCCGTGAGGGAATCCACGGGTGCGGAGACTTATGGAGGTCTTAGAAATGGAATTTCAAGTCCAAAGAGACGGAGTGCTCAATGGAGTGTCCTTCCAAATCCAAGAAAGGTGTATGGATCCTAATGCCCTTAAGAGGAGAAATAGATGAGAAAAGAAAGATTTTTTTTTAAATAAGAATGCAAGTAAATATAAAATCAACTAAAATACATGATGCATGAACAAAATGCAACTAAGATGAAGATATGCTAACATAATGAAAAAAGTTTTTATTTTTCTATTTTTTTTCTTTTTGTGATTTTTTTTATTTTTATGGAATTTTTTTTGAAAGAGTTTAAATAAAATCAATAAACTAACTAAAAATGATAATTAACATGAAACTAATGAAAAATAAAGCCAACAATCATATTTTTGATGTTTTCTAGATTTATGATTTTTTTAGATTTTTTTCAGAATTTTCAGATTTTTTTAGAAGTTTTCTAGAATTTTACAAGAAATGAACCTTTTCCTACGTATACCAACCTTTAGTGACATTTGAATATCTCAGAATTCCTGATTTCCAACTTTCTGCGACAGATTATTTCCGGGGAATTTGCAGTTCCGATTTTCTGTAATTTTCTGATTTTATTTTTTAGATTTTTCCTATAAAATAAAAATAAAAAAATAAGAAAACTATATACAAATCAAGCACAAGGAATTTCCCAACATGAAAATTAATTTTCTCCCCGGCAACGGTGCCAAAAATTGATGCGCACCGACTAGTGTCGTTAAGAAAGTCGTGCCACAATTTAAATAATTCACACTCACTCACTTTAAAAGGTAGAAAATTAAGAATATAGTGGTAAGCAGAGTCGATCCCACGAGGAGAAATAATCCTTATTGAACAAGTTGGAAAAATCACTTTGTGCTTTTGAAAACCGAGTTTTGAGTGTGATTAAGACTAAATAAAATAAACTACAAGGAAAACTTAATTAAAGAAGTTGAGAGGGTTTAAGAAGAAAAATTGGAGGAGATAGAGAGAGAAAATTAAGCCAACCATATTATGCGAAAAATGAGTTTTATTACCTTAGGAGGTGGCAAGTACAATGTAAATAAAAAAGTATAACTTAGAACATGAAAAAGAAAAGAGCTTGAGATCCAATGGATGAAGAGCAATGCCGCCTCCTTTGCCAAGCCTTGGATGTCGCCCCGCTTAGGATGTCGACGCCGTGAGAAGACTAATGGATGAAGATCCGCCTTGGGATATGAGAGGAAAATAGAGGAAGAAAGAAATAGATGGAGGAAATTTGTAAACAGTGCAAAAGGGTGTGTGCGTTGGTGTGTTTTGAGAAGAAATAGTAAAAAAACTAGATTGAAAACAGAGGGTGATTTGGAGGTAGAATAACTTTACAATCAGAAGGAATTAGAAAAAGTGAAAAACATGAAAGTTGTAGAGATTGAGAAGATGAAGAAAATTGATGAAGACTTCAGAGTTTAAAAACGAGAGGAAGATGGAGAAAACTGAGGATGAATAGGAGGTGGTCGAGGATGAACAGTGCAGAACTCTAAAAATATGAACTTTAGAAAATTGACTATAGCTTTAAAATGGTGAGGAATTGGAAGATGAGATAGAAGAAGAAGTTGAAGAACTTTAAAAAACGCACAACTTTTGTGAAGACAGCAGAAAGAGATGAGGATCAGAAGAGGGAGAAAAACGATGAAGAACAGAAAGTATGAAAATCGGGTGAACAGTAAAAATCGTAGACAGAACTTTGAAAAACTAATTATAGCATAAAAACGAGAAAGAATTAGAAGATGAGCAAGAAGAAGAAGTTGGAGAAGACTTAAAAATGAAGAACGTTAAAGAAGAACTCAACTACAAAAGATGAAAGAAAAGGCTTCGAAATTAAACCCTAAGGCAGATCTCCAAACTGTCCTCTCCGTAACCCTGCGACCATGGCATCCTTTTAATGGCATTCGGCAGTTTCCTTCGACCGTGGACTCCAATCTTGATGCATATCCTTATTTCCAGCAATGGATCATTACCCCAATAGAGTCCTTACTCATAATAGAGTCCTCCTTTCCACTGTGTCTTCGTAGATAAATCAAAACAAGGAAGAATAGCTCGATCGAGAACTGCAGATGCCTTTTCTGGTTCAACTTTGAATAGCGCCTTATATTGGGGCGTCTTTTCTTTAAATGACGCCTTAATCTAGGGCGTCCTTTCTTGAAGTAGCGACTGCATCTCGGGCGTCAGTTTCTTATTTCCATATTTTGCTATTTCCACATTTTTCGTAAAATAGGAATTTGACGACCTCCACAATGGGCGTCCTTTCTATGATTAGGGACCTCCTCTCGGGCGCTAATTCTTTTCTCTCTTTTTTTTATTCTTTTTCCACTTTCTTTTATCAACTGAATTGACGCCCTTGGAGCTGTCACTTCTTGCTGAAGACGCGCTCTTGAATCTGTCGTTATTTAAATAGCGCCTTGATCTAGGTCACTTTTTTTCCTGAAAATTAAAATATCAACTGATTTAGCTTCAAAATAATTATGCAAATATTTAAATATTTCTCACATGGTCTTTTCAGCTCAAAAAGATGATAAAATGCATGAAGACTCAAATAATGTGTGAGAATGTAATTAATGCTCATGTTGCACAAATATACTCAAATAATGCTCAAAGATGATGAATGTGATGTAAATTATGATGCAAAATATATCACTTATCAGGTGTCGTTTCTAAAATTGTCAGGTGGCCCATAAGGCACCTCTCTTATATAGTTTTTTTCCGTGTATCAAACGTTACTGGTTTCCACTCCTAGTTCATCCGTACACATCAATGCGCCCTTAGATTCCATTCCATAATTCCGCATTATATATCATACTGGTCAAACCTTGAAATTCCATATTGATTATAAATGAGAGTGGATGTCAACAAACATGATTAATGCTGTGCATATAGGGCTCGGTCTGGTCTGGGAGGAGCACCCGAAGGTACTTGTGCCCATGGGAGTTTATTGACCACAGTGTTTGGCATTGCACCTGAGTACTTGCTTGCTAGGCTTTAGACATTCCACTCATTCTCATGATATTACTTAATTGATTTGACTTGAGACCCGCAGATGGGTAAAGTTTTTGCTTGAATGAAATTGATAAATAGCCAATTCCAGTTTTTCATGCTTGAATTTATATTACTTTCTATTACTTGCTTGACATGAGTTCTTACTCTCTTGGAAAGATTTTGTTAATGCCCTTGCTTGAATCTCTTGCTATTGCTGCATTGAAGTTGGAATCCTTATACTCTCACATGTTATTCCTTCACTGCTCTTGTCGATTTTTACAATCCTTGATATCTACACATCTACATGCATAGCTTTACTGACATTAATTGAACTTGTAAACCACTTAAAGCATGTTAAATCTTGAGATGTAATTCTTACTGAGCGATTCGCTCATCTAGTTGTTTTCTAATATTTTCAGGTAATTTGGATGTCAACCAACACTCGGAAGAGAATGAGACTGAGTGATGAGTGTTAGAGTGAAGTTATCAAATTGTCATGTCCTTTGTGTTATTGTATTAGTTCACTTATGTCAGTTGTATCAATTCATCTATGTCATTTGTATTAGTCAACTTGATTAGAACTGCTTAAGATTTGAAGCCTAGTCGTTGGACTCTGGGAACATATGTATTTGTCCTTTGATTAGTTGTGACAATTATCAGCTCATACTATTTGTATTAATTTCAAGTTAAATCTTAGTTATTTGCGCACTCTGATATTTACAGGATTGACACGATCTATATAGACGTGTCACGCCTCCGGGTAATCTTCCGCGCTCGGGGCGTGACAGTCTTCGTGGTATCAGAGCCTAGGTTTTCAAACCTAGGGAACTAGAAAAAATAAATGGTTAGAAATTGAAATCTAAGTAAAAACTTGAGTCCAAGGATAGGTAAAACCCAAGTTCAATGATAGATATACCTTACCTGGTGAGATGGATAGAGCCATGGGTTAAGTTCTACAATGACTTTCGACCTTACAAGTAAATCCAATCTTTATCATACTTAACTCTTTTGTAGGATCATGGCTGCGGAAAGACCACAATGGCGCGAGATGCAGCGCACCGTGCAAGGCCTCACACAGGCACTACAGCAAGTGGACCAAGGCGGAGCAAATCGTGGAGCGGGAGATCTCCACCGAAGTTTACGTAACATGAACCCACCGAGATTCACGGGTTCGTTCGACCCCGAGGATGCCGAGAATTGGCTAAAGGAGATGGAACGAATCTTCCGTGTGATGCAATGCGCGGATGAAGAGAAGGTTTTACTTGCCGTATTCTAACTAGAGCGGGACGCTCGATGCTGGTGGGAATCCATAGAAGCAACACTGCCAGAATACCATGTCACATGGGATGAATTCACAGAGCATTTCAACAACAAGTACTTCTCCGATCATATCCAGGAAAAGAAAGCCACGGAATTTGACGTTCTAAAACAACGGGGCTTGAAAGTGGCCGAGTATGAGGCCCAATTCTCCAGATTATCTAGGTATGCACCCCACTTGGTGTGTACGGAAAAGATGAAGGCGATAAGATTCCTCAATGGGCTTCGGCCCCATTATATCACACAACTTTCCCCGATGGACATCCAAGTCTATTCGGAGATGGTTCGGCGTGCTCAACTGCTGGACGACGCCACTGAATTATCTGAGAGAATCCGAGGAAGAGACAAGAATGAACCCGTCACAAGCCTGGGAAAATTCAAACAATCCTTCAACAAGAAGCGATTCTTCATGGGAAGGGAGCCCTCTAAGGCGAAGAAATTCCAGAAGAATGACAGGCCATTCTCCACCACCACACCATCAAAGGAGATTTACAAGTATTGTGATAAAGCTGGTCATAAGACCGAGGAATGCTGGAGAGACTTAGGAGCTTGTCTTCGATGTGGGAGCCGAGAGCATCGAATCCCAGACTGCCCACTGATGAAGGAACAAGACACCAAAGACGAGAAGCGTCCGGTAAAGAAACAAGGCCGTCTGCAAGCTCTCCAAGAGACGGAACCCACTAAAGGTGGAATTGTGGAAGGTACTCTCACTATTTGTTCAAAAACTGCTCAAGTTTTATTCGATACCGGGGCAACTCATTCATTCGTTTCCAAGAACTTTGCTGCTTCATTTTCTAAGAAACATGAACTGTTAGATTTGGTCATATCTACACCTCTTGGGAATGAGTCTGATATCACTTATCACTATCCAAACTGTGAAGTGATGATTAAGGGAAATAATTTACCTGCTGACCTGATATGCCTAGATATAAAGGGTTATGATGTCATACTAGGTGTCGACTGGCTATCCACATATCAAGCAACTGTAGATTTCCGGCATGGCAAGGTAACTTTCATAGATTTCCCTGAGCTAGTTTACCATAGCCCTCGGAGTAAATCACATCTTATATCAGTACTCCGAGCTAGTAAACTTATGAATAAGGGATGCATGGCTTTCATAGCATTCATGACTGCCACGGAAGTCGAGAATGTTAAACTTGAAGACATCCGTGTAATTCGGGATTTTCTCGATGTTTTTCCAGAAGATTTAACCGACTTACCCCCAGAAAGGGAAGTGTCATTCACAATCGACCTTGTCCCTAGTGCTGGTCCTATTTCCAGGGCACCATACAAATATCCCCTGCTGAGCTGAAGGAACTAAAAGAGCAGCTAATGGAGTTATTGAACAAGGGTTTCATCAGGCCGAGTACTTCCCCATGGGGAGCACCCGTGCTATTCGTCAAAAAGAAGGACGGATCGATGAGATTATGCATAGATTATCGACAGCTAAATCACCTTACAATCAAGAACAAGTATCCACTGCCAAGGATTGATGAGCTGTTCGATCAACTATCTGGAGCTTTATATTTCTCCAAGATTGATCTTCATTCTAGTTACCACCAATTGAAGATCAAAGAAGAAGATATTCATAAAACTACATTCCGAAGCTGGTATGGGCATTACGAATTTACTGTTATGCCTTTCGGACTAACAAATGCCCCCGCAGCTTTTATGCAGTTAATGAACATCATATTCAGGCTCTATTTAGACCAATTTATTGTGGTCTTTATTGATGATATTCTGATCTATTCAATGACCGAAGAGGATCATGAAGAACACCTCAAGAAGGCATTGCAGATATTAAGGGGAAACAAGCTATATGCCAAATTCAGCAAATGCGAGTTTTGGCTCGAGAAAGTATCCTTCTTAGGCCATATCATTTCGAAGAACGGAATTGTTGTTGACCCATAAAAGGTCGAAGCCGTGAAGAACTGGGAACGACCCACAAATGTAACTGAGATTCGGAGCTTCTTGGGTCTAGCTGGTTACTACCGGCGTTTTATAAAGGACTTCTCCAAAATTGCTGTTCCCCTGACCAGGTTAACCCGCAAGGAAGTACCTTATGAGTGGAAGGAAGACTGTGAAAAGAGTTTCTAAACTTTGAAGGATCTCTTGACCACTGCTCCAGTCTTATCGTTACCAATGGAAGGACAAAAATACGAGGTATATACCGATGCTTCTGGTATTGGCCTCGGATGTGTATTGATGCAGAATGGGAGAGTAATTTCATACTCTTCCCGAAAATTAAAAAAACATGAAGAGAACTGATGTGACACCACTACGGGGTATGTAGCAAGCAAAAGGAATCTTAGGACCTACTCCGCATTCACAATCACATAACAATTAAGTTGATAAATCGGGGCCAAAACGCCGTCGCACACACGTGAGCCCGGGGTGACTAAAGGATGCTAGGGGGAGGTGATGGATCAAGACCCTTGCTGGTAGAGTGCCAGCAGGGCTAGGGTTGCCCTCCCGAGGGTACGTAGCCCACGCTTATGGGGCTGGCCGGTGCCAATTGGGGCACTAGGTCCCACTCGCTTACTTTAACCACGGTGACCACACTATGATGGTGGAACCGGGATCGGGTACTCGCTCGCATGCACAACGGGGCTATATCTACGGATATTAAACAAACAAGCACTAAGAATAATGGAGCAAAGTTTAGAGCTCACCTGGTTGGTTTGAAGAAACCAACCCCGTTCGGAGACGTGGGCGAGCGGGGAAGTGTGGATCCCGCACACTGCGTCGATGTCGCTTGAGCTGCTTAGTACATGAACTACTCCTCACGCAGGAGGGTTGGATTAGGGGTGGGGAAAACAAACTTACATCAAACACTACCTCCACGCAGGGAGGGGCGCTAAGCCGGCCAGGCGGAAGGGGAAAACTTGCCAACGATGAGGGAGTGGAAGCCGTCGAAGGTTCTGCTCACTTGCTGTGAGAGGGAACAGGTCGCCACTGCTGCAGTCGTAGTTCGTCCTCAGGAAATTTTCCGGTGACGAGACCAAGGGGGAATTCTTTGTAACAGGGACGGGAATACCTCTGAATTTTAGCGAATTCTTCTGGCGTCGTCGCTGGCCGCGGCGGAGGCTCGAACAGGATGAGGGATTCTGATGCTGACGGCTTCAGGTCTGATGCAGTAGGATGCAGAGGTTACCACGGACGCTCCCGGATGCCGAATTATGAACCGTCGAAGTTTCCGGAATCTTGGAAGAAGCCTCTGCACAGAAAAACTGACGGTAACTCTTTCTGAGGTCGGGCTGGACTGGGGGACGCCGATGATCAGTCACTGGTCGCTGCAGACAGCAGGAGGCAGACCCGCGCGACTGAGGGAGAAAATTCGGAACTCTGGTTCCTGGATGCCGAACAAGGTCCCGTTTCTTGCTCCTGATCGGGGACAGGGGAAGGAAGAACTTCGATGAAGATGTTTCTGTCGGGTTCCTTCGCTGTTGGTCGTGAGGCTGCTTCCAATCGGGCTCAGGCTCTCTGCAGAAGATGTCTGGTGCAGTCGTGGTAGAACAGCTCTCCAGGTTGGCCACGAACTCAGAACGGGATGATTCCACCTCGCTTGCGAAGGGAACTCGCAGACCTTTCCGTCGATGTAGGCCACACCTCTGGATGTATCTTTATGACTCCGGGGTCACTTCTGCTAGTGGCAACCCTCTTCTGCCACCTGCAGACTGATCAGGATGAGGAGAAGGGATGGTGGTGGAACTAGGGATAAGGATGGGGTTTGGCAATAGTGGAGATGGTGGAGTGGAGGGTCGATGGGAGAGGGAGTGTAGGGGTGTGGAGAGGAGTGGAGCTGGGGAGATGGAGGTCCAAGGGGGTGGAGGGGAGAGGAGGCCGCGGCTAGGTGAGAGGGGAATGAGGGGGTCAGCCAAGGCAAATGGGGAGGTGAGTGGGTGGAGAGGGGTGCGCAAGTTTGAAGTGGGGGGGAGGGTTTGAATGCTTGGGGATATGAATGGGTATGTGGGGAAGTGGAGGGGTTGCTTGGGGAAGAGGGATGGTTGCCTTGGAGGTGGGGAAGGTGTGTGGGGGATTGGAAGAGTCACTTGGGGGATGTGGAAGTGTTAATGGGAGTTATGGACCTAGGGGATGTGAAAGGGTGGGGGCTGATGTGGCTGCTGATGTGGCAAGTGGGGAAGGTGAAGGGGCAGGTGCGCCCAGGGGAGAGAGAGAGGAGGAGAGAGAAGGGGTCCGCCCCCTGAAGAGAGAGAGAGAGAGTGAGAAAGCTAGAGAGAGGGGGGGGGGAGATGCACTTATGCTCCAAATACTCAATAATTCATTAACCTTCTCAAGTGGGAGTTGGGGTCCTATATATAGGGATCCCAACTTTGTACAAAAGCCCCTGAGAAAAAAACAAAAGATAGATAACCAAGGTGCAAGAAGGGGTGCTCATGGGCCTAGCTCCTCTAGATGGGCCACAAAGCCAAACAAGCCCAAAATGCTGATCCACTAATATGAGCACCTAGGACATGACTCAAAATACATCAAAAAGACTCAAGAAAAGGGAAAATACATCAAGATGTCCATAGTAATAAACTCTAATGTCGTCGAGGACCCATCAAGTCGTGCAGTCGCAGCCTACCCGTCTCCAGAAGGGAGAGGGGTGTCTAGCCGGAGGGAACGCTGGGTGATGTCCCCATCAACTCTCCCGGGTTGTGAAGAACTCGACTCTGTCGAGAAAGGGTCCTCTCGGCTGCGGTAATGCTCCAGGAGGTCGGGGTCCAGCTGCTGAAGATCCTCCCTGCTCACCCATGAATCATCTGAAGGGGGCCGGCCCTTCCACCTGACCAAGTATCGCTCGTACGCTTTGCTCTGGGTGACAGTGACCTGTTCATCCAATATCCGCTCTATTTGCTCCCGTTGGCCTCTCTGGATTGGTTGAACTCTCTCATGTGTGGTGGCTCTCTCAGAAGGTGGAACATGCTCAATTTCCTCACTGGGTGTCACCGTGGGTCCCCTATATGGCACCAAGTCAGCCACATTGAATGTGGGGCTTACTGCGTACTCCTCGGGGAGGTCCAACACGTAAGCGTTTGTGCCAATCCTCTTTAAAACCTGGAAGGGGCCTGATCCACGCGACCTCAATTTGGAGACATTCCCAGGGGAAAGCCTCTCAGTTCTTACCATCACATAATCACCTACGTGAAACTCCTGGTGGCGACGGTGGGAATCGGCCGACTTTTTATACACCTCATTGCTTTTGTTAATGTGTTTGCGGATTTCTTCATGCAATTCTTTCATGTGTTGGGCAAACGACTCAGCACTAATAGACACTCTAGCATGTGGTGGCAAAGGAATGAGATCTGTAGGCTTTCTAGGTTTGTACCCATGCACAGCTTCAAATGGGCTCATCCCTATCGACCTATTCACTGAATTGTTGTATGCAAACTCTGCCTGGGGTAATATGAGATCCCAATTCCCGGGGCGATCCTCAACAAGACACCGGAGTAGATTCCCAAGGCTCCTATTAATGACTTCGGTCTGGCCGTCAGTTTGTGGGTGATAGGCCGTGGAAAATTTGAGAAGGGTCCCCATTAGGTGCCAGAGGGTCTTCTAGAAATAGCTGGTGAATTTGACATCCCTATCAGAAATGATGGTCTTGGGTAGACCATGGAGGCGAACTACCTCATCGAAGAATAGGCGGGCCACATGAGAGGCGTCAGAGGTTTTGGAGCAGGGGATGAAATGGGCCATCTTAGAAAACCTATCCACTACTACAAAGATTGAATCATGCCTTTTTTGAGTTCTAGGTAGGCCTAAGACGAAGTCCATGCTCAAGTCTTGCCAAGGACGGTCAGGGACAGGGAGTGGTGTGTAGAGGCCAGTGTTCTGCCTTGTTTGTTTGGCTGAGGCACATATCCGGCACTATCCTACAATTTTGGCTACGTCCCTTTTGAGACTTGGCCAGTAGAACTGACCCTCAACCAAAGCAATGGTCTTATGCACCCCAAAATGCCCAGCAAGGCCTCCTGCATGTAGCTCCCAGATCAGGAAGTCCCGTAGAGAGGTTCTAGGTATGCAAAGTCTATGGCCTTTGAAAATGAACCCATCCTCTAAGATGAATCCTTGATGTTCCCTAGGTGAGAGGGTGGACAGAGTGGTATGGATTGGACCAAAGTCCGGGCAATCAGAATACTCTTCCTTGAGTCTTTCAAATCCTATGACTTCCACCCTAATGGTAGCTAGCAAGGAAATTCTCCTACTGAGGGCATCGGCAGCACGGTTTTCACTTCCGGCCTTATGTTTGATTACAAATGTGTAGGCCTGGATGTATTCAACCCATCGGGCATGCCGAGCATTCAGTTTCTGCTGGGAATTGAGGTATTTCAGGGCCTCATGGTCAGAGAATATGACAAATTCTTTCGGCAAGAGATAGTGTCTCCAGTGCCGGAGGGATTGAACCACGGCATAAAATTCCTTGTCGTAGGTGGAGTATCTCATCCTGGCATCACACAACTTCTCACTAAAATAGGCCACTGGATGTCCTTCCTGGCTAAGGATCCCGCCAATTCCTACCCCGGAGGCATCACAAGTCACCTCAAAGACTTTGGAGAAGTCAGGGAGGCATAGTACAGGGGCTTGGGTCATCCTCTCCTTGAGTTCTTGGAAGGCTCTAGTTGCGGACTTGGTCCACACAAAGGTCACCTTTTTGAGGCAGTCGGTGATAGGGGCTGTGACTGTGCTAAACCCACGGATGAACCTTCGGTAAAAGGTGGCTAGCCCATGAAAGCTCCGGACTTCATGGAGAGTGCGGGGTTCCGGCCAATCGAGGATGGCATGGACCTTTTCACGGTCCATGGATACTCCTTCGGTGGAGACAACATACCCAAGGAAGGTAATGGACTTTGTCATGAATTGACATTTTCCAAAATTGGCAAAGAGGCTCTCCTTCCTAAGAGTGGTGCAGACTTGCCTAAGGTGACTGAGATGGGCTTCTTTGGACTGGCTGTAGATGAGGATGTCATCAAAGTAGACTACCAGGAAGACTCCAATGTAGGGCCTAAGGACCTCGGTCATAAGGCGCATAAAGGTGCTTGGGGCATTAGAGCTCCCAAAAGGCATCACCAGCCATTCATAGAGCCCATCCTTGGTTTTAAAGGCTATTTTCCATTCATCTCCTAGCCTTATCCTAACCTGATGGTAGCCACTTTTGAGATCTATTTTTGAGAAAATGGTGGCCCCGGCTAGCATGTCAAGCATGTCGTCAAGCCTAGGTATGGAAAACATGTACTTGACCGTGATCTTGTTGATGGCCCTACTGTCGACACACATCCGCCATGTCCCATCTTTCTTAGGTGTGAGGAGGGCTGGGACAGCACAAGGACTCTTGCTAAGACGGAGGAAGCCTTTTCTTATGAGTTCCTCCACTTGCCTCCTTAGTTCAGCATGCTCAGTGGGGTTGAGGCGGTAGTGGGGAAGGTTTGGGAGGGTGACCCCGGGGACAAGATCAATGGCATGTTGGACATCCCTCATGGGTGGCAGTTGGTCGGGGAGCTCCTCGGGGAATACGTCCTTAAATTCTTCCAGGAGAGGGTGGATTTCCACGGGGTGAGGATTGGAGGGGGTTACCTCTTCAAGACATATGACAATAGCACAAAGGGGTGTCCCTCGGGTTATTTCTTCCTCGAGCTCTTTCCTAGTGATGAGGTGGAGGCCTTTGACTGGCCCGGTGGGATTTTCAGGGGTGGGGTTTTGGGTTTTTGGTTGGGTTGATGTGGACGAGGCCCTGGGTTTTGGTGGTGTAGGAAGGATTCCCTTGGTGGGTGGTTCTTTTTGGGGAGGGGAGGGGTTGAGGCGGATACTCTTCCCCTCGTGGTCAAAGGTGCATGTGTTTGTTTTCCCATGGATGGTAGCATTGACATCATATATCCAAGGTCTACCCAATAGGATGCTTCCTACAGCCATCGGTATGATATCACACCATATTTGCCCTTGGTAGGATGAGAAGGTGATGGGGATAAGACAACATGTGTCGACGGGTAGGGAGTGGTTGTTTATCCAGGACACACGATAGGGTTTGGAGTAGGGTGTAGGGGTAAGCCCTAGGAGTTTGACGGTGTCCGGAGACACGGCGTTGATACAACTCCCGTTGTCTAGGATGACCTTCCTAACATGATCCCCGATCTTGACAAATGTGTGAAAAGTGGAAGTCCTCCGCCAGTCATCCTCTTGTGGTTGGGTGAGGGTGCATCTTATCACCCCTAGGTGGCTGGAGTGTGGGTCCTCTTCTATCCCTTCCTCAAAGAATTGCTCATTGTATTCCTCTTCCCATCCTAAAGCAGCCTCGTATTCCTCAATAGTACTCTCATGTGTTTCCTGGGTAGTAGAAGGTTCACTCTCAATAACTAGGCTTGACATCCCCTTGGAGGGACATTGGGTGGCTATGTGGCCATAGCCATGGCATCGAAAACACTTGACCGTATTGCTCATTGGGGTCTTCCCTTTGGAGTTGTCTTCCCTTTGAGAAGGGGGGTTGAGTGGAGTGGTCTTTGTGGGGGTGGGAGTGGTTGGTTGTTGGTAGGGCCGAGTGGGGGTTCCCCCATTGGGAGGAGGAGGTGTTCTTAGCAGAGGAGGTAGGTTGGGACGGGGTCCTGGGCCCTTGGGGGGGGCAAACCTAGGATTCCTAGCAAATCTCTCTACATCCCGGGCTATTTGATAGCCAATTTCCAAGCTATGCACTTCCCTCATAAAAAGCTCCCGTTTGATGTGGGGAAGGAGACCATTCCTAAACCGGGATAACGTAACGGCTGGATCTTCAACCACACCACACCTTAGGAGATATGAATCAAATTTTTCAATATACTCTTCCACGGTTTTTCCCTCTTGGGTAAGGCTTTGCCATTCATCAAGAAGAAGTTGGCTATAGGAGATGGGAAGATATTTGTTCCTAAGTTGATCTTTCATGTCTAGCCAAGTGTTGATGGGTTCCTCACGCCTGATCCTCCTTTGGTTTTCAACCTTTAGCCAATAGGTTTTGGCTAGTTTAAGGAGGTGCATCTTGGCCAACCTAACCTTTCTCTCCTCTGACATGGGGTACCATTCGAAGTATTGGTCCATGCCATGCTCCCATTCTTTATAGACACTAGGGTTATGAGACCCATCAAAATTAGGAGCTTCCACTTTGATCATTCTTAGTAGGAATTCATCATGATCCTCACGTGGTCGCCTATCATGGTATCGAGGTTGTGGGGCTCTCTCTTGCTCACGATTCCACTCATCATCTAGGTCTTCCCTCTCATGTTCAACCCGCGGAGGAGGAACTCTTTGGGCATGGTTCCTAGGTGGGGCCCTAGCTTCTTCTAGTCTTTCTAATCTGGTGGAAATTCCATTCATTTGCTCCGTGAGGACTTGAATGGCAGCCTCAATTCGATCCATGGGAGTTTGGGGAGCTTCCCTTGGGTTGTTTTGGTTGTCATGAGCATTGGGATCCATTGGTGGATTGGAATTAGAAGGATCAACCCGATATATGGTGCCCCTACGGGTGGACATGCACAATGATGACAAACGGGATAGAAATGCACTTGCCCTTGGACCTAGGCTTGTAGAGACAAGTCTAAAACTTGCTCTGATACCAATTTGATGTGACACCACTACGGGGTATGCAGCAAGCAAAAGGAATCTTAGGACCTACTCCGCATTCACAATCACATAACAATTAAGTTGATAAATCGGGGCCAAAACGCCGTCGCACACACGTGAGCCCGGGGTGACTAAAGGATGCTAGGGGGAGGTGATGGATCAAGACCCTTGCTGGTAGAGTGCCAGCAGGGCTAGGGTTGCCCTCCCGAGGGTACGTAGCCCACGCTTATGGGGCTGGCCGGTGCCAATTGGGGCACTAGGTCCCACTCGCTTACTTTAACCACGGTGACCACACTATGATGGTGGAACCGGGATCGGGCACTCGCTCGCATGCACAACGGGGCTATATCTACGGATATTAAACAAACAAGCACTAAGAATAATGGAGCAAAGTTTAGAGCTCACCTGGTTGGTTTGAAGAAACCAACCCCGTTCGGAGACGTGGGCGAGCGGGGAAGTGTGGATCCCGCACACTGCGCCGATGTCGCTTGAGCTGCTTAGTACATGAACTACTCCTCACGCAGGAGGGTTGGATTAGGGGTGGGGGAAACAAACTTACATCAAACACTACCTCCATGCAGGGAGGGGCGCTAAGCCGGCCAGGCGGAAGGGGAAAACTTGCCAACGATGAGGGAGTGGAAGCCGTCGAAGGTTCTGCTCACTTGCTGTGAGAGGGAACAGGTCGCCACTGCCGCAGTCGTAGTTCGTCCTCAGGAAATTTTCCGGTGACAAGACCAAGGGGGAATTCTTTGTAACAGGGACGGGAACACCTCTGAATTTTAGCGAATTCTTCTGGCATCGTCGCTGGCCGCGGCGGAGGCTCGAACAGGATGAGGGATTCTGATGCTGATGGCTTCAGGTCTGATGCAGTAGGACGCAGAGGTTGCCACGGACGCTCCCAGATGCCGAATTACGAACCTTCAGAGTTTCTGGAATCGTGGAAGAAGCCTCTGCACAGAAAAACTGACGGCAACTCTTTCTGAGGTCGGGCTGGACTGGGGGACGCCGATGATCAGTCACTGGTCGCTGCAGACAGCAGGAGGCAGACCCGCGCGACTGAGAGAGAAAATTCGGAACTCTGGTTCCTGGATGCCGAACAAGGTCCCGTTTCTTGCTCCCGATCGGGGACAGGGGAAGGAAGAACTTCGATGAAGATGTTTCTGTCGGGTTCCTTTGCTGTTGGTCGTGAGGCTGCTTCCAATCGGGCTCAGGCTCTCTGCAGAAGATGTCTGGCGCAGTCGTGGTAGAACAGCTCTCCAGGTTGGCCACGAACTCGGAACGGGATGATTCTACCTCGCTTACGAAGGGGACTCGCAGACCTTTCCGTCGATGTAGGCCACGCCTCTGGATGTATCTTTATGACTCCGGGGTCACTTCTGCTAGTCGCAACCCTCTTCTGCCACCTGCAGACTGATCAGGATGAGGAGAAGGGATGGTGGTGGAACTAGGGATAAGGATGGGGTTTGGCGATAGTGGAGATGGTGGAGTGGAGGGTCGATGGGAGAGGGAGTGTAGGGGTGTGGAGAGGAGTGGAGCTGGGGAGATGGAGGTCCAAGGGGGTGGAGGGGAGAGGAGGCCGCGGCTAGGTGAGAGGGGAATGAGGGGGTCGGCCAAGGCAAATGGGGAGGTGAGTGGGTGGAGAGGGGTGCGCAAGTTTGAAGTGGGGGGGAGGGTTTGAATGCTTGGGGATATGAATGGGTATGTGGGGAAGTGGAGGGGTTGCTTGGGGAAGAGGGATGGTTGCCTTGGAGGTGGGGAAGGTGTGTGGGGGATTGGAAGAGTCACTTGGGGGATGTGGAAGTGTTAATGGGAGTTATGGACCTAGGGGATGTGAAAGGGTGGGGGCTGATGTGGCTGCTGATGTGGCAAGTGGGGAAGGTGAAGGGGCAGGTGCGCCCAGGGGAGAGAGAGAGGAGGAGAGAGAAGGGGTCCGCCCCCTGAAGAGAGAGAGAGAGAGAGTGAGAAAGCTAGAGAGAGAGGGGGGGGAGATGCACTTATGCTCAAAATACTCAATAATTCATTAACCTTCTCAAGTGGGAGTTGGGGTCCTATATATAGGGATCCCAACTTTGTACAAAAGCCCCTGTGAAAAGAACAAAAGACAGATAACCAAGGTGCAAGAAGGGGTGCTCATGGGCCTAGCTCCTCTAGATGGGCCACAAAGCCAAACAAGCCCAAAATGCTGATCCACTAATATGAGCACCTAGGACATGACTCAAAATACATAAAAAATTCTCAAGAAAAGGGAAAATACATCAAGATGTCCATAGTAATAAACTCTAATGTCGTCGAGGACCCATCAAGTCGTGCAGTCGCAGCCTACCCGTCTCCAGAAGGGAGAGGGGTGTCTAGCCGGAGGGAACGCTGGGTGATGTCCCCATCAAGAACTACCCAGTTCACGACTTAGAACTGGCCGCAGTAGTATTCGCTTTAAAGATCTGGAGGCACTATCTCTACGGAGAACAATGCACTGTGTACTCCGATCATAAAAGTCTCAAGTACTTATTCTCCCAAAAGGAGCTGAACATGCGGCAAAGGCGTTGGCTCGAGTATCTCAAGGATTTCGACTTCACTATACAGTACCATCCTGGTAAGGGTAATTCCGTAGCTGATGCCCTTAGTCGAAAGTCGAGAACAATATTGGCCAACTGCATGATACAAGAATGGAAACTGTTGGAGAAATTCTCTGAGCTTGATATCAGCACAGATGAGAAGAACATGTGTATTATTCTATCTCATATGAGCCTACATCCAGATTTGCTACCTGAAATCAAGAAGTTACAAGAAGAGGATCCCTCGCTAGTGGAGATAAAGAGCAAGCTGGACGAGAGACTGGATTTCAAGCTGGCACCTGATGGTAGATTACTATTTCATGAACGGACATGTGTGCCCGACTGTCCCGAATTGAAGAAGAAGATTCTTGAAGAAGCTCATAGATAGAGGTACACAATCCACCCTGGAGCCACTAAGAGGTACCAAGACTTGAAAAGAACTTTCTGGTGGCCTAACATGAAAAGGGAGGTAGCAGACTTTGTGTCTCGTTGCCTCACATGCCAACAAGTGAAGGCGGAATATCAAAAACCCGCCAGAAAGCTACATCCGCTGGAAATTCCCAAGTGAAAGTGGGAAGACATTGGCATGGACTTGTTGGATCGAGAGGACGGTCAAGCTAGAGGGGGAGGGGGTGAATAGGTTGACCCTTTAAAATTCTATGCGCGATCACACTTGAAATATAGTGCAGACAGATAGAGATATGATCAACAACTAAACAACAAAGAGAATCGAGCCTAATCAAACATCTAACGAGAGGAGAATGATCAGAGAAAGCAAACCACAAGAGAACACAATTTTAAGGTGGTTCGGTCTCCCTGTGGAGACCTACGTCCACCTCCCCACTTAACCAGTGAGGAACCCTGCTGAGCTTTACAGCTTTGCTAAACCGAGGAAGTAATTCCTCTACACTGTTGACTACACCAACAGAACACAACGAGGAACGAATCCTCAGATCCGCTGTCAAACAGCTTGAAGGCAAACTACCTTGACACCCCTGATCTCAGCACAGCCCGCTGGATCAGAATCACCCTCTCTTCACTAAATCCAGTAGAAGAGAGGAGTACAATGTTCAATAACAAGAGAAAAATAAAAAGATAAGAAATCACACTTCAGCACTTGGACGCAGCGGAATTGGAATCACCAACAGAGAGATCCATGCGCATGAGGTTCAACCCTTGAATATCCTCCGTCTGGAATGTAGAAGAGTCTTGGTGGCGCGATGATCTTCTGATCTGATTTTTCAGCAGCCTTCGCCCAGTTCTGCTCTCAGCCTTGGTCCTGTTCTGCTCTCAGCCTCTCTCGTTCTGCTCTCCGCCTCACACAGTTGTTCTTCTCAGCTAAACCTATTTTATGGTCTTCCCGCGCACAAAACAATTCACGTGAGGCAGGTGGGCCACCACCCTGATTTCCTGATTATCCTCATGATTGCTCATGTGGGGAACCTTCTGGAGTGGTGGAAGGTACGAAAGCTTATCCGCTTGTGGCTAATGTGGCAGTTGACGACTGAAGGTGGGATCCACTTAACGCGCTCAGCAACTGGAATTAGATGGCGTCAACCCTCTTGCTCCAAGGAGTTGACACAGCCTTCAGATATCTTCTTCCTATGAATCTCAAGTCTGATGCGTTGACTCCATCAGCTAGCTGCGTTAACGCATCGGCAATCCAGTGATCAAGGTCTTCGGCAGATAGACGTGCTGCGTCGACGCTGCTAATCCACAGCGTTGACGCAGTGGTGTTCTAGAGCTGAATGTATATCAGACTCAATTGCTGCGTGGACGCTGTCTTGCAATGGCATTGACGCACTGCAGTATTCCAATGACCTATGGACTCTGCCTCATTAACTACTGCGTCGACGCTACTGTAGCATGGAGTTGACGCAGCCAAGTGAATCTCTGAAATCCTCTTCAACTGAAGCGTGGACACATTGAACTCCCAGCGTCGACCCTGTTCCTCTATTGCATCAAAAAGAAATTATATGAAAGTATTACTGAATCAATATTGTAATCAACATTTTTGAGCTGAATGCTACATTCACACTTCATTGCTGTCATCATCAAAACCAGGGCCACAACAATCTCCCCCTTTTTGATGATGGCAACTATGAGGTGAATGCCATTGCATCTAAATGACAAATGTTCAAACAAGAAGGTTCAAATCAACAGGATTTTAATTCAGTGATAGAAGAAAGCATCAATTTTGTCATTCATTCAGGTTCAGAGTTTTACATCCTAGGCACAGACAGAAAGAAGAAAACACTTAGTCAGTCAGCATATTTGATGCAAAGAAGAGGAATACATTTAGTCATTCAACATATTTGCAGATGCAATGAGCTCTAATCTAGATTCTAGCTTTCAAAAATTCTCCCCCTTTGACATCATCAGAAGGGGGGTAAAAGTGAAACTGTTGTCCAGAGTAATCTCAAGAGTGGAAGTAACGATTGTATCTTCTGGCGGAAGGAGGTTGCTAGTGCTGACGAGAGGACTGCCCCTGAGTAGACTGAGATCCTTGAGGTTGCTGGCCAAACTGTTGTCCTGAAGTAGATTGTTCTCTTGCCAGTAAATCTCGGATATCCTGAGAGAGCTCACCCAGCTGTTGACTTAGAGTGGTGCGTACACTATCAAGGGCAGAAGAAAGATCAGCTGTGACAGATTCCTTATTTGGAAACTTGTCCCCAAGTGACGTAACTACTGCAGTCACTTTGTCAATCTTTTCTAACAAGGCTTTGAGGCATTGGGGAAGTGCATTGACTGGACTTTTGAGGGTTTCAGCTGCTATCCTCACATCAAAACATAAATCAGTAATCTTGGCAAGGGATTGAAAAAATGAAGCTTGATTGCTGTGCATATCGTTCACCAGTGTGGATAACTTGTCAAGGAGAGATGATATGTTTTGCAAGACGGTCCTTGTAGCTTGGTCAGTTAACATCTTGGTGAGTAAGAATTTTTGCCACTCGGATAAGATGGAAACTTCAAATTGTATAATCCGAGAAGTCAGTTTGTTTAGATGATAATTTGTAAACTCGATTAACTTGTCCATCTTTGCATCCTGACGCTGCAGCATCATAGTCATGTGTGCGAACATCTCTTCAACAGTTGCTGGAGGTGGAGCTGCATCAGAAGTTGGAAAAGTTCTTCTATAAACTCCAATGGCTCCAGTCATAAGGGGTTCCATTGTAGGTGCAGAGCCACTGGGTTCCCCAGTTTCCAGCTGAGGGCTTGATGATCTAGCAAAAGTTTCCTCAAACTCATGCTCTCCTCTTGCTGAACGACCTTCTGGTCTTTCTTCTCTCACCACAGGTGGAATTGGTACCTCTGTTCTGTTCACTTGACTGGCATCTGCAGTGTCTGTTCTTGATGCCTGACCTGTTTCCAATGGAGCTGTTTGCTGACTGGGAAGAATTCTAACTGGCTTACCATCAATGATTTTAAAGCCCATAAACTTCTGAATATAAGACAGGGTGTAAACATTCCCTTGAGGAATGATTATTTTCTTCTCAGAACCAAAATCTACTCCAACTTTTCAAAAAATGGCAGTCAATGGAGCAGCATAAGGAAGCGTTCTGGATTGATTCAAGCAAGACCCCATAGTTTGAATAACTACATCAGGCAGGGAAATGTGTATTCTTTTCAGCATATAGTTTAGGAGAAATCTCTGCATCTCAGTGACCCTTTCCCTACCACTACTCTGCGGTGTGATCATTGATGTGCACATATGGTGGAGCAATCTATTCAATGGAGGGAATTGATTTGCTTTGAGACTGGATAAGTAAGTTTCCCTAACATCGGAAGGATCACTAGGTTTGTCAGTCAAGAGAGCATAAGCATCATGCTCATCATACTCAAAGCTATGTAGCTAAACTCCACTCTTGGGGATTTTCCAGGCTCTGGCAAACAATTTATTTGATAATTCAAAACTAACATTCCTGACAGTTGATGTAGGTTTTGGAATGTGAGGTTCATACTTCAAATTTTGGTAGAACTCTCTGACCAGGGTGGGGTAATAAACCTTATGGGTTGTAACAAAAGACCACCAGCCCTAATAGTCCAAAGTAGGAAATAGTTGCGGAAAAACTTCAAGCATTTCATGGTCGGTAGCAGCAATATACCGGGAAATGAGAACTTTCAGAGGTTACTCCACGGTGACGGTAAGAGAGCTGTCCGCACTTGTCTGTCCCGTTGCAGCACCTGAAGATGAACCCTGCCTTGCTGTCCTGACATCAGATGCCTTTCTCTTTTTGGTTGGCGGGCTCGGATCGCGTGGACGCGTCTCTTTCCTCTTCCCTTTATCATGAGCAGCTTTGGAGCGGGGCTCCATTTTGCCTTCGGCCGATGCTGAAGTTCTTTGATGTTCCTCTGCCTTCTTCTTCCCCTTGTTAGTGGATGTCGGAGGAGCCATGGCAGCGGGATGAATGGAACAGGAAAGTGCCGTGAGGGTTTTGGAGAACAAGGAAGGGGTTTCGAAAGAAATGGAGACACGCAGCGGTCACGCTACGCTTTTAAAGAAGCTGCGAAGCCCTTTTCCGAGAGCGGTTCAGCCGGTTCAAGTCAGGGAACCGGTTTGAGATGAGTCAAGAGACCCACTGCGTTGACACATTGGAGTGGTGCGTAGACGCAGTGGTGTTATAGCCAAGAAGGAGGTTGTGAGAAAAACAGCCGAATATAGGAAAAATTATGAAGCCACTGAGATGATGTTGAGAGACACTTACTTTCAAGGATTTTTAATTGTTGCAGATCAAGTTCCGTTGAAAGAGATATATGTAAATAGGCTCCAATTCATTTAATGATAAAGAGAAGAAATAATCTTAACACATTGAATTAAAAACCATGAACCACTAAAGGCACCTGCCTGGAGAAAAAGTGGAACTCTTTTCACACTAGAACCATTTTCATTTCTGTCCCTTATAGCTGTCAATTTTAAGATGCCTTTAAGAGAGAGAGGAATTTAACTGGCATTGACGATAGACTCAGTTGAATAAAGAGCTTCAGATCAATCACACTCACATGTTTTAATTATTTTTAACATTTTCAGCATTTTCAACTTTGTCAACTTATTTTCACGGTTTCATTAGCAGTCAAGTATAGCTAGCCTTTTGACACGGGTACACATGTTTATCAGACACCCAAGTCCCCAGTTACTCAACATAGCAAACTATTCTGCATTGAAGGACCAGAGTTGGCAACTGACGTCATGACATGCCTTGCAGCACTTTATAGGTGCATGAAGGTAGTTTCTTAGTTAACAGTTACCATTGCTCTGTAATGATTTATTTTTCACTTGAAGATAGAGATAGCAGCTCACCTCATGACTTGCTCTTTAGCACTTCTTTGGTGCATAGGGCTAGTTTCTCAGTGAAGACCTACCATTGCTCTGTATTTTATAACATGTGTAAGGGATTGCTTCTTCAGCGTTTAAAAACTATTTCTGAGTTTATTACCAATACAAATATTAAATTCCTCTACACACAGTGGTTTATTTACTTTTGAACAATAAGGTTCGAGAGATGATAAGGTCCTGGTTTTATTAAATTGTTCAGCTTTTATTCCATACAAAGTGCATTATTGGGTTCAAAAGTTCTTGAATTCAAACATCATAGGAATTATAGATCTCCTATCATTAACATTTCATAGAGCCATTCAGAACATATCTCATATTCAATAGCAATTATCACTGTAACTCCCCCTGAATTTAAGACATCATCTACATATCCTAGTACTCAAGAAGTTTTCCCTCATGCTAGAACTTGAAAAGCATGTAATTGAGAATCAAAACGATGAGATAGATCAAAGAGGTGAGTGAAGCTGAAGAAGAGGAGGCTCCAAGAAGAAAAGATTTAGAGAAGAGACTTCAAGAAGGAATAGCTGCATAGACACAAAGCCAGAGCTGCGTTAACTCAATCCAACCATAGCGTCGACTCACTAATCCAGCCAGAGATACTTCACATCAGGTTTTCAAAGAATAAGCTGTCTGGTGCGTTAACCCTATCTCCACACTGCGTTAACTCACTTATCCAACCAGCAGTAAGAACTATGTACTTTATTCAGCCTTTTGTCACCGAGAAATTAATCCTAAGCTAACTCCCCCTCAGACCATGCATGAATGAAATTATAACTGCCAATAACATGAGTATCATGCTGAAATTTTATTCATTAGCAATTGATTGAAAGAAAGATAGACATAACATACACAGACGACTAAGCTCCCCCTGAGTTTAAGACAGATACACTTCAAACCAAGACAAGTTCAATCATTCAGATTCCAAAAGATAAGTCAGGCACTCAAATCAGGCATCTAGATGATAATTGCACAGACCAAGCTCTCTTCTAAGATAAGAGAATCTGTCATTATTCAGAGGCTTGGTAAAAATATCGGCCAATTGAGATTGTGATTCAACAAATATGAGTTTAAAATTTCCTTTAATTACTTCATCTCTTAAGAAATGGTGTCTAATTTCCATGTGTTTTGTCCTAGAGTGCTGGATAGGGTTTTTGGCCAGGTTTGTGGCACTTGTGTTATCACACAATATTGGGACACACCCAAGATCAGTCTGATAATCTTGGAGTTGGTGTTTGATCCACAACACTTGAGTACCACAACTCCCTGCAGCGACATATTCTGCCTCTACAGTGGATAGTGCCACTGAGTGTTGTTTCTTGGAAGCCCAAGAAATCAAACATCCTCCCAAAAATTGTCAATAGCCACTCGTGCTTTTCCTGTCAAGTTTGCATCCAGCATAGTCTGCATCTGAGTAGGATACAAGATCAAAAGAACATGATGTAGGGTACCAAATCCCTAAATCTCGAGTTCCAGCCAGGTATCGAAAGATACGCTTGACAGAACTTAAGTGGGATTCTCTAGAATCAGATTGAAAGCGAGCACACATGCATACACAAAATTGAATGTCTGGCCTAGATGCAGTAAGATAGAGGAGTGATCCAATCATACCTCGATATGTTTTTGCATCAACCTGTTTACCTTTCAGATCTTCATCCAAGTTTGTGTTGGTGCTCATAGGAGTGCTGATTGCTTTCAGATTTTCCATTTTGTATTTCTTCAGCAACTCAGAAATGTACTTTGCCTGGTTGATGAAACATCCTTCCTTGCTCTGAGTAATTTTCAGACCTAGAAAAAAATTAAGCTCACCCATTAGACTCATTTCAAATTCGGTGGTCATTAAGCTGGCAAACTCCTCACACATGCTAGGTTTAGTGGAACCAAAAACTATATCATCAACGTAAATTTGAACCAGAATAATATCTGAATTTCTTACCTTGGTGAATAGAGTTTGGTCCACTTTACCTCTAGAATAGCCTTTCTCTGTGAGGTACGAGCTGAGTCTATCATACCACGCTCGAGGTGCATGTTTGAGTCCATAAAGAGCTTTGTCCAATCTGTACACATGGTTAGGATTTTCTGTGCATTCAAAACCAGGAAACATAAACTTCTTCCTTTATTGACCCATTTAGAAAAGCACTCTTTACATCCATTTGATGTAACATTATTCCATGACAGCAAGCATAAGCAAGTAATAATCTAATAGCTTCTAGTCTAGCTACTGGAGCAAAGGATTCTTCAAAATCAATGTCAAATTCTTGATTATAACCCTGTGCTACCAGCCTAGCTTTATTCCTAACTACCATTCCATTTTCATTCTGTTTATTTCTGAAGACCCATTTAGTTCCAATTACAGAGAACTCTTTGGGTCTTGGCACAAGGTACCACACCTTTTTCCTTTTGAATTGATGTAATTCTTCATGCATTGCGTTTATCCAATTACTATCTTTCAAAGCTTCAGCAACGTTTTTTGGTTCAATTTGAGAGACAAGAGCCAGATTGTCCATTTCCTCAACGCCTCTAAAATGAAATCTAGTTCTAACAGGTTCATGCAAGTTACCAATGACATTGGATAAAGGGTGATCCCTTAGCATCCTTACATCGGTTAGAGAGATACCTTCATTCATACCTGCATCACCATGGTGGGTTGATTCTGCATGATTATCATTTGGCCTTGTCTCTTCATCTTGGAGATTCTGTTCTTCCTTTTCTTTAAGGAACTTCCCTTCATCTTCATCCCTACATAATTCCTCAATCTCAGAATTTTCATTCATTTCATCAAACACAATATGAGGGGATTCTTCAACAGCATGTGTTTTTAGATTTAAGACTCTGTAGGCCCTAGAGTTACTAGAATATCCTAGAAGGATGGCAGGTTCACTCTTAGGTTCAAATTTGTCCAACGCCCGTTTGTCATTATTTTGAACAAAACATTTTGATCCAAAAGCTCTAAAATAAGCAACAGAAGGTCTCTTACCCTTCATCAATTCATATGGAGTCTTTTTGGACTGAGGTCTTACCATTTCCCTGTTTACAATGTAGCAAGCTGTATTTACCGCCTCTGCCCAGAACTTCCTTGGGAGTTGTCCTTCAATCAGCATGGTTCTAGCCATCTCCATAAGGGTTCTATTTCTTCTTTCCACAACTCCATTTTGTTCGGGAGTTCTTGGAGATGAGAACTTGTGTGAAATTCCTGTGGCTCTGCAAAAATCATCAAATTCAGAATTGTCAAATTCTCCTCCATGATCTGACAAGATAGATGAAATGGCAAACTTACCATCCTGTTGCACATTCTTGAAGAATGCCTGAAATTCTTCAAATGCATCATTTTTGTGAGTTAGAAAGAACACCCAAGTAAACCTAGAGAAATCATCTACTAGAACAAATCCATATTTATTTCCACTCACACTAGCTGTTCTAGTTGGTCCAACAAAATCCATATGAATGAGTTCAAAAGGTTTAGATGATTGAATTTCAAGTCTGGACTTAAATGACTTTCTAGTGTGCTTACCTTGAGTGCATGCACTACAAACTTTGTAATTTTGTTTAAATGATACATCTGGTAGACCTTTCATCATGTTAAACTTTGCTAACTTATGCAAGACACTATAGCTAGCATGCCCTAGTCTGCGGTGCCACAGCCAAGCAAGTTCACTTTTATTCACAGCAAGACAAAGATTGTTATGTGCAGGGTCATCTAAATCTACCACGTACATGTTGTTTATTCTTTTTCCAATGAATTTAACTTTTTCAGAACTCATCTCTAAAATGGTGCAAGTGTGAGCATCGAACACAACTTTATTTCCTTTATTGCACAGCTGGCTTATGCTAAGTAGATTATATTCTAAGCCATCTACAAGTAACACATCATCAATGAAATTTGAAGGATTTTTACCTACTTTACCTTTTCCAATTATTTTTCCTTTATTGTTTCCTCCAAATGTAACATGACTCCCGTCTTTCTCCACCAAGACACAGAATTTAGCTTTATCCCCCGTCATGTGCCTTGAGCAGCCGCTGTCGAGATACCACCTATTATGTACAGCTGCAAGACACTCCTGCAAAACACATTAAACAAGAGATTTTGGAACCCAGATATACTTGGGTCCCATCAAATCATAGGACGTGTTCAGGTATGACATCAAGCTCTTGGGAATCCATAGTTGCTGTTGTGAGGGTCCTTGATGTGGTAAGTTCAATGGTTTGACAGATTTGTGATTATTCCTGTGCCACTGATAGTGATGACTCCATGATGTACTGGGGAAATTTGACTTAAGGACTCTAGATGAGTGCATGCTTCTTGGATGATTGAGAGTTGGATGCGTAGACCCTCTAGTGTTGCTGCGTTGACTCATCCACCTACCATATCTATCATGGGGGTTCTGGTGCATGTAATGCGTTGACTCATGGTAGTGACTACGTCGACGCATCTGAGTATTTCTGATTGAATGCCCTTTCTGGAAAGCTAGATGCGTTGACGCCATGTGACCAGTGCGTTGATGCGGTTGACTTCTATCAGACCTTGAACCTTCTGATCTTTTGTATGATTACTGTTGGGTTGATGAATTAAAGCTAGGATTCTTGTATTGACATGAGGAGGCATATTTGAACATAAGTGTGCTTTTCTGTTTGTTAAGATTCAATGTTGCCTTCACTTTCTCATTTCCTTTTTCATTTTCATCCATTTGATTCTCTTCAGATGTGTCCTTCCCAGAGACAAATGTCACCAATCTAGTTCCCAGTTCTTTCTTTTTATTAGGATTGAATCCAAGCCCTTCTTTTCCAAAGTTGCACTTAATTCCCATAACAGCATCAAGGTTGTTTTTACCCTGTGTCATTTTTTCGAGGGATGCTTGTTTGCTTAGGTTCTCATCCTCTAATTTCTTCAGATTTTCTTGAAGTTTTGCATTGACTCCACAAATGGCCTCATATTTCTCTTCAGCAATTTTTACTTCTTTCTCCAATTTCTGCATTCTTAATTTCAATTCATCATGCATCTTCAGTAGAAAATCATTTTCGCTCTTCATTTCAATTAACTGTTTCTTATACTCATCTTTTTCTTCCAAGGCCCTTTTTAGACACACGATTTCAGCATCTAGCGTTTTGACTTTTTCATTCAAATCATCTTCTTGACTGGTTTGATTTTTCTTTTTCTTTAGAGATTTATTTTCCTTTTTAACACCTTCATACTTATCCAGTAATTCGTTAAAAGCTTCTTCCCAATCATTACAAGAGAAATCTACAAAGGGAGAGGTTACCTCGACTTGATCATCACCATTTGCCATGAAGCACAGTTTCACCTCGCTTTCTTCTTCAGAGGTGCTTTCATCATCCTCATCTTTTTCTTCATCACTCCAAGTGCTTAGCATGGCCTTGGGCTGTTTGTTTTTCCACTTTGTCTGTGTCTTTTTAATATTCTCAGGACACTCTGACTTGATGTGTCCTTGTTTCCTGCATCTGTAGCAAACAACTTTATCAGATTTCTTAGTATTTTCTGGCTTGAGTTTTGAGCTAGTTCTTACCTGATATCCTTTATATCTAGCAGTCTTACCTCCCTTTCTTAAGAATTTTCTGAATTTCCTAGTAAGCATGGCTATTTCACTTGAGTCATCATCAGATGAAGATGACTGACTATCATCTGAGCTTTCCTTGCTGCTGGAACTAGCCTTCAATGCAAGGGGCTTTTTCTTCTTCATGTCCTCATCTGTTCTTTTCAGATTCAGTTCATAAACCATAAGAGAACCTATTAGCTCATCTGGTTTAGTGGTAGGAAGGTTCCTAAATTCCTCAACGACAGTGGCTTTGGTATGCCAGATTAGAGTTAGGGATCTAAGAATCTTCCTAACCACCTCATAGTCACTATAGGTCTTTCCCAAACCTTTAAGACCATTCACAAGAAGAGTTAGTCTGGCATACATTTCAGATATATTTTCCTCAGGTTTCATCCGAAAAGACTCATATTCTGAAATTAACATGTTAGCTTTTATCTCTCTTACCTCTAAGGTACCTTCGTAGATTACCTCGAGTCTATCCCACATTTCTTTTGCGCTGGAGCATGAGGATACACGCGAGAATTCCTTGGGATGGAGTGAGCACTGCATAATGTTCATGGCTTGCCAATTTACGTTCGACTTTTGAATCTGCTCCTTCACCCAGAGTTCTTCATCGCCTTCAATTTGGTATGGCCCTTTGCTCACGACTCTCCAGATTTCATGATCCTGCGCTCTTAAAAATACTTGCATGCGATTTTTCCAATACGAATAATTAGTTCCATCAAAAAATGGTGGCCTATTCACTGCGCACCCCTCAGACATGAGTCATCTGTTCTCCATTAAATCTCTCTAGGCTGTGAAACCTTTGCAAGAGAGCATGGCGCTCTGATACCACGTGTTGGATCGAGAGGACGGTCAAGCTAGAGGGGGAGGGGGTGAATAGGTTGACCCTTTAAAATTCTATGCGCGATCACACTTGAAATATAGTGCAGACTGATAGAGATATGATCAACAACTAAACAACAAAGAGAATCGAGCCTAATCAAACATCTAACGAGAGGAGAATGATCAGAGAAAGCAAACCACAAGAGAACACAATTTTAAGGTGGTTCGGTCTCCCTGTGGAGACCTACGTCCACCTCCCCACTTAACCAGTGAGGAACCCTGCTGAGCTTTACAGCTTTGCTAAACCGAGGAAGTAATTCCTCTACACTGTTGACTACACCAACAGAACACAACGAGGAACGAATCCTCAGATCCGCTGTCAAACAGCTTGAAGGCAAACTACCTTGACACCCCTGATCTCAGCACAGCCCGCTGGATCTCAGCACAGCCCGCTTCAGCACTTGGATGCAGCGGAATTGGAATCACCAACAGAGAGATCCATGCGCATGAGGTTCAACCCTTGAATCTCCTCCGTCTGGAATGTAGAAGAGTCTTGGTGGCGCGATGATCTTCTGATCTGATTTTTCAGCAGCCTTTGTCCAGTTCTGCTCTCAGCCTTGGTCCCGTTCTGCTCTCAGCCACTCTCGTTCTACTCTCCGCCTCACACAGTTGTTCTTCTCGGCTAAACCTATTTTATGGTCTTCCCGCGCACAAAACAATTCACGTGAGGCAGGTGGGCCACCACCCTGATTTCCTAATTATCCTCATGATTACTCACGTGGGGAACCTTCTGGAGTGGTGGAAGGTACGAAAGCTTATCCGCTTGTGGCTGATGTGGCAGTTGATGACTGAAGGTGGGATCCACTTAACGCGCTCAGCAACTGGAATTAGATGGCGTCAACCCTCTTGCTCCAAGGAGTTGACGCAGCCTTCAGATATCTTCTTCCTACGAATCTCAAGTCTGATGCGTTGACTCCATCAGCCAGCTGCGTTAACGCATCGGCAATCCAGTGATCAAGGTCTTCGACAGATAGACGTGCTGCGTCGACGCTGCTAATACACAGCGTTGACGCAGTGGTGTTCCAGAGCTGAATGTATATCAGACTCAATTACTGCGTGGACGCTGTCTTGCAATGGCGTTGACGCACTACAGTATTCCAGTGAGCTATGGACTCTACCTCATTAACTACTGTGTCGACGCTGCTGTAGCATGGAGTTGACGTAGCCAAGTGAATCTCTGAAATCCTCTTCAACTGAAGCGTGGACGCATTGAACTCCCAGCGTCGACCCTGTTCCTCTATTGCATCAAAAAGAAATTATATGAAAGTATTACTGAATCAATATTGTAATCAACATTTTTGAGCTGAATGCTACATTCACACTTCATTGTTGTCACCATCAAAGCCAGGGGCACAACGACTTTATCATGGGTTTGCCCAAGTCTAGGGGCGGATATGATGGAAGTTTGGTAATTATCGACCGGTTAACTAAATCGGCCCATTTCTTACCCATCAAAAGTCGATGGTCAGTCGACGTACTTGCTGCCCTGTATATTAAGGAGATGGTTAGATTGCATGGAGTTCCCGTCTCGATTGTATCTGACCGAGACCCACGCTTCACCTCTCATTTTTGGAAGGGTCTACAACACTCTCTGGGGAGGAAACTTAATTTCAGCACTGCTTTCCATCCCCAGACAGATGGTCAGACTGAAAGGACAAATCATGTTGTTGAAGATATGTTAAGGGCATGTATTATAGATTTCGGCAGAAGCTGGCATGACCACTTACCCCTAGTAGAATTTGCCTACAATAACAGTTATCAAGCCAGTATCCAGATGGCACCTTTCGAGGCACTTTATGGAAAGAGTTGTCGATCTCCAATATGCTGAGATGAAGTCGGTGAAAGACAACTTCTAGGCCCAGATATGGTTAGAGATTCAACTGAAAAGATACACCTTATCAGAGAGAGACTCAATGTAGCTCAGTGTAGGCAAAAATCTTATGCTGATAACAGAAGGAGAGATTTGAAATTTCAAGTAGGCGACCATGTATTTCTCAAGGTATCTCCTGGCCGAGGTATTAGAAGATTCGGTGTTAAGGGAAAGCTTACACCAAGGTTTATCGGTCCATTTGAAGTATTGGAAAGAGTGGGCGAGGTGGCTTACCGTATTGCTTTACCTCCTCAACTCTCAGAAGTGCACAATGTATTTTATATTTCTATGCTGAAGAAATATGTGCATGACCCTTCCCATGTCATTAACCATAGTGTTATAGTGGTACAGAAGGACCTTACCTACGAGCAGAAGCCACTGAAGATCCTTGACCGAGAAGTCCGAGTTCTAAGAAACAAGACGATCCCTATGGTGAAAATCCAATGGAATCAATGTTCAGAACAAGAAGCTACCTGGGAAGTTGAAGAATTTATGAAAAGAAGGTTTCCCGAGTTATTCTAATTGTAAGAACTTTACACCTTCCCTATTTCTGTATAATGTAATTGAATTTGGGGACCAAATTCATTTAAGTGGGGGAGGGTGTAGCACCCCGTATAAATATATATATATATATATATATTTATTAATAATATTTCCCAAATATAAAAAAAATTATATTAGATAAACTCTAGAGGAAGCTTAAGTAAGAAGTTGGAACACGAATTTATCATATGTAAAGATTATTCACTTAACAAGTGGCTTCCTAGTGTAGTTGGTTAAGTAACTTGCCTTTCAACCCAATGACCAGGGTTCAAATCCTAGCATCCACAACAACGTACAGACTTGGTAAATAGGCTAGCAATAGCAATGTAGAGACTTTGTTGCGGGCTGCAGCAACGTGTAGACTTTGAGCCACCGCAATAACCGCAACAATGTATAGACTTGAGCTGCAGCAATGTATACACTTTGAATTGCACAAATGGCCAATGTATAGACTTGAGCTGCAATGTATAGACTTGGAGTTGCAGTAATGTATAGACTTTGCATAAATGGCCAATGTATAGACTTGAGCCAATGTATAGACTTTGAGAGGATGTACAGACTTTGTGATGGAAGCCAATGTATAGACTTTGAGAGGGAGAGGATGTACAGACTTGTGAAGCCAATGTATAGACTTTGAGAGGGTACAGACTTTGTGATGATGTACAGACTTTGTGATGGAAGCCAATGTATAGACTTTGAGAGGGAGAGGACTTGTGAAGCCAATGTATACAGACTTGTGAAGCCAATGTATAGACTTTGAGAGGATGTACAGACTTTGTGATGGAAGCCAATGTATAGACTTTGAGAGGGAGAGGATGTACATATAGACTTTGGGAGGGAGATGATGTACAGACTTTGTGAAGCCAATGTATAGACTTTGAGGAGGCCAATGTATAGACTTTGAGGATGTACAGACTTTGAAAGTGTGCACATTGAAGAGGGATCGTGTATGAATGTGGGAGACATACTTTACGATCTGGGCCATGGATTGGCTGTCCAAACATTATCCCTTATCTCTCCAGCCTGTACAAGCTGTAAAGCCCCATTATTCCAGATCTTGCCCCCCTATCCGGTCATACCAGACCCTATAACATACCCTTTGCTACCCCCATTCTAGGTTAGCTAAGGTTGGGGCAAAGCTCTGTAGGGATTACACAGTCACCTAGAAGGGTTCTGCTACTGCTAGAGATCTTCCAACAAGGTAGGTGTTCTCAACTTTTAACTAAACTAGTAGCTAATCTAGGATGATTAGTCTAGGCATTTAGTCTTAGGCTCATTTCCATGCGATATTTAGTGTTTATAAAGCATGTGTTAGCTTAAATGTAGGACGATTAACATGTATTAGCTTCATATCTAAGATAATTAACATGTATTAGCCGTATACCCAGAATAATTAGCAAGTATTAACAAGTATTAGCAAGTATTAGTCTCACACCTAGAATAATTAGCATGTGTTGACTTAAATCTAGGATGATTAGCATGTATTAGCGTCGTACCTAAGATAATTAGCATGTACTAGCCTTATACCCAAGATGATTAGCATTGATTAGCATCTATTAACTTCAATCTAGGGTAGTTGGCATGTATTAGCTTCATATCCATACGATATTTTCGTGTAACGCAAGCTTTATCGTGTTTTTACGTAACCTATTAGTTTAGCTATTAACTAACCTGTTAACATACCTAATTAACATGTTAGTTGATCTACTAACTAATTAGCCTACCTAATTAATCTGTTAGGTAGCCTATCCAGAAAGCTTGTCTCCATTTAGTTCCTTTAAAAATGAAAACTAGTATGATACGTCATGTTAAAAATCTGATATTTAAGCAACTAAAGCATGAAACGAGTGCATGAATAAAGATATATAATCCTTACATTTTTCTCTATCTATCAATGTCATCAGTTTTACCTAAATCAACTTAAATCAAAGGGCGTCCCTGACCCGGATGCTATTCACTGAACAGCGGCTGTAGAACAGACGCTTATTTTAAATAGGAAATGGGTAAACTGCCCCTCTGTGAAGGGCCCCCCCCTTGGGCACCTATAAAAAAAAAAAAATTCATGGCAGCCCCTAGGGTGCCTTCTAATAGAAGGTGGCAGACCCAAGGGCACCTTCTTCTAAGAGATGGCAGCCCCATGGGCGCCTTCTAACGGCTTGATTTTAAACTAATCGTCCAGTTAACCCTAGCTTAATCCAAGATTAATACCTTAAGCCATTTTGAGCAGATATGAACTGCAGGGTCGACCCAGCCTGTTCACCGCGTTGACGCGATGAACTGCAGAGTCGACCCAGCCTGTTCACAGGGTCGACCCAGCCTGTTCACAGGGTCGACCCAGCATGTTCACCGCGTTGACGCGATGAACGGCAGAGTCGACCCAGCCTGTTCACAGGGTCAACCCAGCCTGTTCACCGCGTTGACGCGATGAACTACAGAGTCGACCCAGCCTGTTCACAAGGTCGACCCAGCCTGTTCACAAGGTCGACCCAACCTGTTCACCGCGTTGACGCGATGAATGGCAGAGTCGACCCAGCCTGTTCACATGGTCGACCCAGCATGTTCACCGCGTTGACGCGATGAACTGTAGAGATGACGCGATAAACTGTAGAGTCGACCCAGCCTGTTCACAGGGTCGACCCAGCCTGTTCACCACGTTGACGCGATGAACTGCAGAGTCGACCCAGCCTGTTCACAGGGTCGACTCAGCCTATTCACCGCGTTGACGCGATGAACTGCTGAGTCGACACAGCTGGCTCATTGCGTTAACGTGATCGTTAGGCTTTCACTTTTGCCATCTTCATTGATAGATGGCAGCCTGAGAGGTGACATTTAACTCCTGACAGGGTCCTCTAAACCCTGTATAGTTCCTAGGAAGGGCATCCCATAGTGGAGGGTGTCGTTTCTAAAATTGTCAGGTGGCCCATAAGGCACCTCTCTTATCTACTTTTTTTCCGTGTATCAAACGTTACTGGTTTCCACTCCTAGTTCATCCCTACACATCAATGCGCCCTTGGATTCCATTCCATAATTCCACCTTATATATCATACTGGTGCGGACACCCGAGCAGTTGATCGGCACGATACGCCGAGCCACCGGTACCGCACACGGAGCATGACACGAGCCACCTCAGCGTCCATCTGGCTCGGAGACAGCCTGGAGACTCCACCTTGAGCCTCCCCATTTATTATATTTAGCTAGACTTTATGTGTGTGTAATTTGTATTTATTTCGTTGCATTCGGTTTGCCATTTTGAGTGTAATAGGGTCTTATGAGCATTTCGGACCCCGTGGGCCCCACGGGCCCCCCGGGCCCCACCACATTGGGCCACCTCAGCCTAGGGTCCCACGTGGGGCCAGTCAACATGCCACATGGGAATATCTAGAAGTTTGAATGGTAAAAGACACATGGGGGACAAATGGCTTAAAAAGTCCATATGGAGGCCACCTACCCCACCTACCATTTCAACCTTCCACATCTTGCCATTCAAAGTCCAAGGGCCGCCCCCCCTTTTGTTTTTTTATGTATTTTTTGTGTGTGATGTTCACATCTCATCCCCACCCTCCATCCCCTTCCCCTAGATCCAATGGTGGATAAGAGATGTGATATGTAACATATATAAGTTGTATTTTCTCCTTTTAGTGAATTAATGCCATTTGAATCCAACAAAATTGAAGAGCAAGGGCTGGTGCGCCCCCCTCCTCTCTCCTCCCTCCTCCCTCTCCCCCTTGGTTGCTGTGAAGGCTTCCATTCTGAGGTGTGAAGCCTCTTGTATCAGTTCCGACAATTGCCGCCGCCGCCACGAGCCGCCACCGCACCGCCATCGCCTTCAACGAAGTTCTGCCCGCGCAGTACCACAGCAATTTCCAAGAAATTACCAACTCAGCCACGAGCTCTGATAGACCTGGGGATTTTACTAGAGGTTCCATAGGTGTCAAGGCTGTCCCAAAAAAATTGGTTTGTCATTCAGATCCCGTTCCATATTTTTAGATTTTCGTCCACTCTTCCATTTCAATTCTGCCAGCAGCCTGTCCAGATTCATCTCCGCCCTGAGTTTTAGGTCTTAGGTCCACTTTTTAATTTTTTTTTGTCCGCCCAATTTTACTGGATCTTCCTTCCACAAACCCCTTCATTCACAAGTTTTCTAAATTTCTAGTTCGTCCATTTCATGTTTTCCACAAATCATTCTCAGATCCACCTGAAGTTCTGTCCACCCGTTCCCAGATCCGACCACTAGACACTCCACAAATCCTATCAAATCACCACCACATCCAAATCCAATTCTAAAAACTGACCCAGCTTAGTGGTTTGATTATCTACAACTTTGAAGAAGAGCTCGAAGTCTGAATCCCACTGTAAGTAGGCGGTCAACGGCCGTTTATAGGGAACTAATGTGCTGAACTTAGAGTTCTGGAACTATGTAGCAGAGAATTGAAAATTAGTTAAGGTCCAGGTCCGCGCAAGTTCAGAGGAATCCACTAGACCCAGGTTGGAGGATTTGGAGTCCTCTTTCCAACGGCGCTGGTTTCGTCACATTCTGGCGACGGGGCTGATCGCAGCGGTTGATTTTGCCGGAGCGCGCGCCTGAAAGCAGCAAGCAAAAATCCGTGGGCAACATTCCACAAGCTTGGAGATCGGAGTTGTTCGGCCACCGATCGGTGTTCCCGGCCGACCGCCTTCCGTGGAGGCGGCAACCAGGGGTCCCCATCATAGTGGGACCCACTCCTGCAGATCTGGAGCCCAGCGTCACCCGTGGGCCCCACGGGCCCGCAGAACCCGCCGTTCGGAAAGCACGAAAACGCGGAGTTCGGCACCGCCGGGCGACATCAAGATGCTGCCCGTCAACCCAATTAGCATGATTCCCGGGCCCCGCATGTGACCTATTACCTCCCTGCGTGGAGTGGGTCAAATTATTGTATTTCTGAAAAATTGTGTTAACCGGGAGTCTGTGATTAGCCGGGGTTGTCTTCGCCACGCCGGGTGCGTGGAGGTAATGGTCCGAACCTCTTGGCGTTCATTTGCTTAGCTAGTATACGGTCTTTTGCCGCTGCCAAGAGTGTAGGTACTAGCCCGTGTGTCCATGTCACCGCTGTGAGAGTGAGTGTGACCCATCCCGTGACTCGATCCTAGTCCGGAAGTGAGTCGGACAACCCTTGATCTCCGCCGGTTCCTTAACCGCGCACGGTCCGCGCTTTCCCTCGCTTGGGACGACGAGTGAGCTTCCACTTCTGTTAGCGACGTTTCGCCACTAGGAGCTCGTAGTGTCGGGCTTAGTGTCTCCCTGGTGTGTGTTGCTGGTCGTGTCTTCATCTAGAGTCCGAGGGTGGCACCATATGGTGTCGTCTCCCGTGTCCATCCCGCATCAGTTTGGTATCAGAGCAGGTCGAGTCTAGGGTAGTCATTGCATAAGTCTTGCATGCATCATGGTCTAAGTCAAGTCTAGGATCATCATTTTCAAAAAAATAAAAAAAGATTGTTTTAAAATTACATTTCATCCCGATAATTTGGTATCTTAAAAGGTGTTGTCCGAACGTTAGGCTACGCCTATCGGGAAGACCGCACACTTGCGCGAGTGATCTTCGAATCGATTAACTCCGCCATGTACCGGATATTGGTCAGGTCTAAGTGCATCATCTAGTGTGTGTTTGCATTAGTCGGTTTGTCTTGTCCCTTTGTGTCGACATGTCCATCGTATAGCCCCCAATTTCCCATGGATTCCTCATCACCCGAGCAATATGGCCATTGGTCCACCCATGGGCTTGGCAACCATCCCCTCCACTTCCGTAGGCCCGAAGCCTCGGACTTTTATGGCTCCAATGACCCAGGCGACTACCTCAAGTGGGAAGCCGCCATGGACACATACTTTGATTGTTATACTATGTCCGATGCCATGCAAGTTAGTTTTGCCCGAGAGAGGCTTGTCCACAAAGCCGCCTGGAAATGGGAGAGCATTGAGCGCATGAGAGAGGTTAGGAGGCAAAGGCCCATCGAGTCGTGGCATGAGATGAAGGACGAACTTAGGAAGGTCTACCTACCCGGCCCGGTCACCTCCAACCGACCCCACCCAATCATCCATCCAAGTGGGACATAATCGGAGGCAACGCGCCGCGCATGTAGAAGAGCCTAGGTCCACGACTAGGCCGACTTCATATGGGGGAGTCCATCACATCGCTCCTACTCCAAACCCCACCATTTCCGAACTCTTCCAAATCATTTTGGATAAGGTGGATAGGAAGTGTGATTATATTGAGTCCCTGCTTCCCCATTGCCTACCTCCTAGCCGAGATAGAACCAAGCATGACCCTAAGGAGGTAGCAACCGGTAGTCCCAATCCAGTGTCATCTAGAGTGCCATCCCGAGGTCCTCTCCCCATCTTGGTGGATCCTCTTCCCCCACCCACGAGAGCCCCATTGCCTACACCCTCTGTCCGTCAGGAGGATAAGGGTAGGGACCCACTTATCAAGGAGCGTAGAGGATCACGACAATAGTGTTATCGCTGCCAGGGGTTTGGCCACTTTGCCGGACAGTGTCCCACTCGGACATCTCTAGCCCTAGGGGATAAAGGGGTTGGAGAAACCTCACCTTCCGATCTTATTTCGGAGCCCTCTCATTTGGAGCCGCCAAAGCCCGAGCCACCCGTGTTTCTAACGGGTACACTTTTCATAGCCGAACCACTTCTTAGATGGCTCAAGAACGGCTTGGCCCCATCTCTCCTCCCATCCATGGACCCTACCCTACCATTAGTACCGGTCAACTCATTCCATACCACCTTCCGGTCTAGTCACCATGTGGATACATTAGATGATCTTCTTAAAGGATTAGATCGGCAGTTGACATTTACGCACTTGTTGGCCCCACGCTTCGACCGACCTACAGGTCGTAGCTACACACATCCATCCCTAGGGTCCGTCACCTCCGTGTACACTGTGAGTCATGTTACCACGGAGGTTCTTCTACTCCTCCATTTGCCGGTCGAGTCCAACTTCATTCCCCTTTGCCCAATGGAGGAATCTTACTTTCTACCTATGACTGTCGTCCCACCGCTCACAATGAATGAAGGTGATCATTTACACCTCCAAGATTTCCAAATGTGGGACAGCGATTTGTGGAAGCCTAGTCCGAGGGGTCATACCTTCTCTGATCCCTTCGACCCATTCTCTTGTGGACCCCGTGACCCACCATATTTACTCCACCTTTTTGAGAGAGTCCACCATCATACCCCCACCGTCTCAACTCCCTTCAAGGATGAAGGAGATCAAAAACACCTTCTAGACTTCTACACATGGGATCTTGAGATGAGGGAATCCATATCGAGGGGTCACACATTCTTTGATCCCTTCGATTCCTTTCTTCATGGGCCCCTTGGCCCACAACCTCCATTCCCCCTCTTTAAGGAAGTCCACTATCACACCCCTCCTACTCAGGCCTGGCAACCTTCACATGGCAATATGTCCGAACCGTCATTTGGGGGTAATGAAGACTTTGGTTTCCCCGGCCCACCTTAACCACCCAAGCCTCCCGGACTTCCCACATCCAAACCCCATGTCCATGGTTGGTGCATCGTAGGATATCTAGGAGTCCACCATGACATTAACCTCCGGTTATGTCAAATGCATGCATGGCATACATTCGGATGTCCTGGACCACCTTGCATATGATTGGGTTTTACTAACTGTAGGGTTGTTTAGGGTTGTGTGTGCATCCGTGTGTTTTTATTTTGATAAGCATTTTAGGAGTGCATAGTGAGTCTGCCGAGTCTAGCGCTAGGCATGTTAGGAGTCTGCATGAGTGAGGCTAGCAATGCACGGTACAAGGAGTTAGCCGGTGCCCTTAGACACCACCGAGAGTTCCAAGAGGGTGAATATGTCATGATCAGGGTTAGACCTGAACGGTTTCCCTCTGGAACCATTAAGAAGTTGCAAGCTCGCGGAGCCGGTCCCTTTAGAGTGTTGAAACGCGTTGGATCCAATGCGTATGTTGTGGACTTGCCCGAGGAATATGGTATAAGCTCTACCTTTAATGTATCGGATCTTGTTGCATATAGGGACCCAGCGGTGATCCCTAGTGAGCCTTTTGAGCCATCTCCTCCCCTTGAGAGTGATCCCACACCTGAGTGTCCACTTCCATCTCCAGCCCCTTTTTCACGGCAGCGTGAGCATATAGATCGTATACTGGACGAGCAAGTGACAGTTACCAGGAGTGGATCTTACCCGTGCTACCTAGTGCGATGGAGAGGACGGCTCACTACTGAGGACACTTGGATCACACATGGCGAGTTGCAGCGGATTGATCCAAACCTTTTGGAGCGATACAGGAGCGATGCAGACCCTTACTCGACAGGGTCGAGTTTCTCCCACCCGGGGAGAATTGGTGCGGACACCCGAGCAGTTGATCGGCACGATACGCCGAGCCACCGGTACCGCACACGGAGCATGACACGAGCCACCTCAGCGTCCATCTGGCTCGGAGACATCCTGGAGACTCCGCCTTGAGCCTCCCCATTTATTATATTTAGCTAGACTTTATGTGTGTATAATTTGTATTTATTTCGTTGCATTCGGTTTGCCATTTTGAGTGTAATAGGGGCTTATGAGCATTTCGGACCCCGTGGGCCCCACGGGCCCCCCGGGCCCCACCACATTGGGCCACCTCAGCCTAGGGTCCCACGTGGGGCCAGTCAACATGCCACATGGGAATATCTAGAAGTTTGAATGGTAAAAAACACATGGGGGACAAATGGCTTAAAAAGTCCATATGGAGGCCACCTACCCCACCTACCATTTCAACCTTCCACATCTTGCCATTCAAAGTCCAAGGGCCGCCCCCCCTTTTGTTTTTTTATGTATTTTTTTTGTGTGATGTTCACATCTCATCCCCACCCTCCATCCCCTTCCCCTAGATCCAATGGTGGATAAGAGATGTGATATGTAACATATATAAGTTGTATTTTCTCCTTTTAGTGAATTAATGCCATTTGAATCCAACAAAATTGAAGAGCAAGGGCTGGTGCGCCCCCCTCCTCTCTCCTCCCTCTCCCCCTTGGTTGCTGTGAAGGCTTCCATTCTGAGGTGTGAAGCCTCTTGTATCAGTTCCGACGATCGCCGCCGCCGCCACGAGCCGCCACCGCACCGCCATCGCCTTCAACGAAGTTCTGCCCGCGCAGTACCACAGCAACTTCCACGAAATTGCCAACTCCGCCACGAGCTATGATCGACCTGGGGATGTTACGGGAGGTTCCATAGGTGTCAAGGATGTCCCAAAAAAATTGGTTTGTCATTCAGATCCCGTTCCATATTTTTAGATTTTCGTCCACTCTTCCATTTCAGTTCTGCCAGCAGCCTGTCCAGATTCATCTCCGCCCTGAGTTTTAGGTCTTAGGTCCACTTTTTGATTTTTTTTGGTCCGTCCAATTTTACTAGATCTTCCTTCCACCAACCCCTTCATCCACAATTTTTCTAAATTTCTAGTTCGTCCATTTCATATTTTCCACAAATCATTCTCAGATCCACCTGAAGTTCTGTCCACCCGTTCTCAGATCCGACCACCAGACACTCCAAAAATCCAATTAAATCACCACCACTCCAAATCCAATTCTAAAAATTGTCCCAGCTTCATGGTTTGATTATCTACAACGTTGAAGAAGAGATCAAAGTCTGAATCCCACTGTAAGTAGGCAGAAAACGGCCGTTTACAGGGAACTGATGTGCTGAACTGAGAGTTCTGGAACTGTGTAGCAGATAATTGAAAATTAGTTAAGGTCCAGGTCCGCGCAGGTTCAGAGGAATCCACTGGCCTTAGGTTGGAGGATTTGGAGTCCTCTTTCCAACGGCGCTGGTTTCGTCACATTCCGGTGACGGGGCTGATCGCAGCGGTTGATTTCGCCAGAGCGCGCGCCTGAAAATAGCAAGCAAAAATCCGTGGGCAGCATTCCACAAGCTTGGAGATCGGAGTTGTTCGGCCACCGATCGGTGTTCCCGGCCGACCGCCTTCCGTGGAGGCGTGCCACCAGGGGTCCCAATCACAGTGGGACCCACTCCTGCAGATCTGGAGGCCAGCGCCACCCGTGGGCCCCACGGGCCCACAGAACCCGCCGTTCGGAAAGCACGAAAACGCGGAGTTCGGCACCGCCGGGCGACATCAAGATGCTGCCCGTCAACCCAATTAGCGTGATTCTCGGGCCCCGCATGTGACCTATTACCTCCCTGCGTGGAGTGGGTCAAATTATTGTATTTCTGAAAAATTGTGTTAACCGGGAGTCCGTGATTGGCCGGGGTTGTCTTCGCCACGCCGGGTGCGTGGAGGTAATGGTCCGAACCTCTTGGCGTTCATTTGCTTAGCTAGTATACGATCTTTTGCCGCTGCCGAGAGTGTAGGTACTTGCCCGTGTGTCCATGTCACCGCTGTGAGAGTGAGTGTGACCCGTCCCGTGACTCGATCCGAGTCCGGAAGTGAGTCGGACTACCCTTGACCTCCGCCGGTTCCTTAACCGCGCACGGTCCGCGCTTTCCCTCGCTTGGGACGACGAGTGAGCTTCCACTTCTGTTAGCGACGTTTCACCACTAGGAGCTCGTAGTGTCGGGCTTAGTGTCTCCCTGGTGTGTGTTGCTGGTCGTGTCTTCATCTAGAGTCTGAGGGTGGCACCATATAGTGTCGTCTCCCGTGTCCATCCTGCATCACATACTGGTCAAACCTTGAAATTCCATATTGGCTATATATGAGAGTGGATGTCAACAAACATGATTAATGCTGTGCATATAGGGCCCGGTCTGGTCCTGGGAGGAGCACCCGAAGGTACTTGTGCCCATGGGAGTTTATTAACCACAGTGTTTGGCATTGCACCTGAGTACTTGCTTGCTAGGCTTTAGACATTCCACTCCTTCTCATGATATTACTTGATTGATTTGACTTGAGACCCGCAGATGGGTAAAGTTTTTGCTTGAATGAAATTGATAAATAGCAAATTCTAGTTTTTCATGCTTGAATTTATATTACTTTCTATTACTTGCTTGACATGAGTTCTTACTCTCTTGGAAAGATTTTGTTAATGCCCTTGCTTGAATCTCTTGCTATTGCTGCATTGAAGTTGGAATCCTTATACTCTCACATGTTATTCCTTCACTGCTCTTGTTGATTTTTACAATCCTTGATATCTACTCATCTACATGCATAGCTTTACTGACATTAATTGAACTTGTAAACCACTTAAAGCATGTTAAATCTTGAGATGTAATTCTTACTGAGCGATTCGCTCATCTAGTTGTTTTCTAATATTTTCAGGTAATTTGGATGTCAACCAACACTCGGAAGGGAATGAGACTGAGTGATGAGTGTTAGAGTGAAGTTATCAAATTGTCATGTCCTTTGTGTTATTGTATTAGTTCACTTATGTCAGTTGTATCAATTCATCTATGTCATTTGTATTAGTCAACTTGATTAGAACTGCTTAAGATTTGAAGCCTAGTCGTTGGACTCTGGGAACATATGTATTTGTCCTTTGATTACTTGTGACAATTGTCAGCTCGTACTATTCGTATTAATTTCGAGTTAAATTTTTGTTATTTGCGCACTCTGATATTTACATGACTGACACGATCTATATAGACATGTCACGCCTCCGGGTAATCTTCCGCGCTCGGGGCGTGACAGATTATCATTTGGGTTTATTTGGTTTATTTTACACGTCGATCAATCAATTAACTGACTGGTAATTAACTAACTGATTGACTGCGCGGGCGTGCCAGTCACGTGAGTGACAAATTTATTATGCGCTCATTCTGACCCGTGTCGGGCGAAAGTGAGATTCGGTCGGGACCAGCAGTTCGCCATACCATAAAGGCTATGGCGTGAATTACATCCCCCGCGAGGAGGGAAAACCTTTGATTAATTACCGAGATAGTGGGTTGTCGAGGCCGGAATAAAGATGCGATGTTGTGAGCATGACGAGATCACATGAGATGCGTTTATCTATCATGCAAGAGAGGCATGGTTCATTAAATTGGAGGCCCTTGGTATGTGGCGGAGGACGTACGTCCGAAGACCACCATCGCGCATAGCGGAGACTTCCGATCGGGGGTAACCCGGTCTTCCGTCAGTGCCATTTGATATACCCGAGGGTCTATGCAAGCATGCAGGCATGATATTCGTGACTGTGCTAAGCATGGCAATAGAGTTATGAAAAGAACAGTGATCAATCACATTTATTAATCTCCGCCAAGGGGGACGAGAATGGTAACACAAGCATGGTAACGAAAGCGAAGTGCTGACGGACATGGTAGTGAAAGCATGATAACAAGATGATTCAGACTCGAATAGCCCTTCCCTTATTCAGTTTATCACTAATTAGGGTTTGTTAACTCCGACCACGGGAGACGAGGATCGCTCCGGAGGCTAGTGAGTGATTAAAACAGCACAACGGTTCAAAACTGGCGCGGCCACGCGTAGGGGTAGGTTTCCCCGGTGCGGCCAAACGTAGGTGAAAGATGCTTAATCCGGTGCGGCCATGGCAAAGTTAGCCCGGCGCGATGGCTTTGGGGCGCGCCGGTTTAGGGTGCGCCGGGAATGAACCAAATAAAAACAAGAAGCCATGAGTCTACTGTTAATCTGGCGCGGGGGGGTACCGCGCCGTATTAGGGCGCGTCGGATTAGGACCGCGCCATTTTAGCTTATTTTTGATGAATTTTGAAACCATTTAAGTTCATTAAGATTCTGTTGAGAATTTTGAAGTTAGTTGGGCGATTGCTTATTTAATTGGGGTCCAGAGCCCCTCCAGAATGAAGTGATGAGCTAGTGCGAGGTCCATACTCGAGCACTAAGGTCCCTGATTCAGAATGAATATTCAATTATAGCCAGTCCGCAGAGACGACTTGCTTGTCCAAAACCTGACAAAAATTGGGCAGCATCTCTCCTGAACCTGAAAGGTTGCAGGAGAGGAACGGGGTCATACTCACTTGTGGAGTAAGCCCCTAAACCGTCGGTATGTATGGTGACAGCCAGCAAATTCCCAACGGATAGGATACCCTGAGGACTGGCCTACGAGGGGCACCAAAGCTCCGTGGGTGGAAGCAGAGGACCGGGGCAGCTCGTGACGGAAGCAACACCCCGAGGACTGGCCTACAAGGGGTGGGCGACCTACAGCATACACTGCACCGGCTAGGGAGAGACCCTTAGGGAAAGAGGCTCCGAGGACTAGCCTGCTAGGAGCATTTACCCCTTGGTCACCACAGGGTCCCGAAGGGCTGTGGGTTTGAGATTGTTAGGCTGGAGCCCCCTGTTGCTATCAGCTTTGTGACTCATGAGAAACATCCATCATTCGAGAGTGGAGTTCCCACGGCCCATTAGTAGCTCTGTGAACGGTGGGAGATATCCCCCTCCCTGGGTGGAGGGCCAAGATGTTGATGCTCACGAGACAGGGTTGCCATTCATGGAATAGAATGCAATAGCAGTCACGGAATGAGGCGATCGATATGCAACTAGAAAAGCTTACCTACACACGCATACCCACAAATGACTGGGATGCAGTAGTCGCGAAGTGGGCTTCACTATCCCAGAAACATCAACGGCCTCCTCTGAACAACGGAGAAATGCAAAGAGGAGGGGAGGTGAAGGTCGGATTTCATATCAAAATGGAGAGCGACGTGTGCACAGGCACAGCCGAGGAGGACCTAAGGAGGGGTTATCCATGTAGCCCATGGGATACGAGGGCGCGTTCGGAATCTGGAGAAACCGAGATCTCAAAGCCGTATACAGGAAGACTCATATATATATACACATCGAATGAAATAGCACCGGAAGAGGAGGACAAGACGCTAAACATTCAACCCATTGGCACATTCATGTAGACATGCTATCATTCCATTGACGGGGGAAACCACGCACATATTACGAGTTTGGTGCTGGCATCGCGGCACGGCCACCACTCTACTCGCAGGAGAGTTCACAGAAGAGCAATCAGTAAAAAAAAAGATGCGGAGAAGGGGGGAGAAGTTGGCTCATATCATCGCCATCCCTCCCCCTCTCACTTACATTCAACAAATAGAAAGGAAGGCCGGGAATCAACAGAAACACAGGCGCCCACCTGTTCCCAGAACAGAGTATCGGGATGCCTTCTTCTTCTCCGACTCCGGAGGGCTTCAAGCGGAGGAGGGAAGACGGCGGCAACGGGCACTCCGGGGAACCCTGCTTCGCTCGCAAGAAACCCTTTCTCTCCCCTCGATGATTTTCGCTTCGACCTCTCCCTTCTCTTTTCCCTTTTTTCTTCTCCCCCAAAAGCCTCCTCTTCTTCTATTTCCAATTGTCTCCCCCTTTTATCAATCGAACGGCTGCCTATATATAGGAGGAGGTTCGAAGCCTTAATCCGGCGCGGAGAATGGCGCGCCGGGAAGGGGAGCTCCATCCCTTGCCCGCCGGAGTAGGAGGGCACCGGGTGGAAGGGTTTTTTGCGCGCCGGAATAAGGGGCGCCAGATGGGGGCGCGCCTGTTTAGGGCGCGCCGTGTTAATGCTCTTCGCACGTCGCGAGTCAACCGATGAGTTCGGGGATGATTCCGTGGGTCACCGTGAACATTTATCTCGCCAATGCTCCTTGAAACCTTGACGAGATGCCTTGTTGAAGCATTCAGGCCGACGTACGGCCATTCTCGGAACTTCCGATGACTTTGGTTTGATCACGTGGGTTTTCTGCTGACACAGCTCTCGACACTATGATAAGTGTCGCTGGCTCGGTCTGGCTTGTGCTCAAAGCTCCTTGGAGGGTGGGATAACACCAGGGATAGTTCCGCCTGAGCTGGGCGATCATTCGGCCACTAAGGGGCCCATCTGGGCGGGAAGCCGTACCCATGCCGGGTGACCGGGATCTTTTGCCGACAGAGCTTTCGGTCCTCCGTTCTGAAGAGCCAAGGGGACTCTTTCATCTCAGGAGAGTCTTTCATGAGGTGGGTAGCCACTGGGTAGACCGTCATCCTTGGTCGGACAACGGGTGTAGTGTATGCGGCACGACGGAGTCGATGCCGGTTCATTTGGTAGGCCTGGTCGCACTACCGGTTGGTTGTGAGTTCATCTCGGTTCTCCTGAGGTGAAGTCCCTGGCGTTCATACGGGGTGACTTGAGGCTTTGGTAGCTTGAGAAGTCTTCAGTATGTTGATCTTTATCGGCTTGCGTGCTTCAGCGGGCCATATCATTCGTCTTTATGGCTTGATCATCGACGATCACATTTTGGGTGCCGACAAATGCCCCCCAGACGTGGGTGTTGCAAGCGAGGCACGAGTGTCGCAAGGCCGACGGATGAGCTTTGCCTGGAATGATCTCCTCTTCAATTGACAGAGGCTCGGAATGGCCCTTGATCCGGCACGGATGTTATTCCACGCCGTTTGAATATTAATGCGACGCGGGGTTAATCCGGCGCGCCCCTTGGCTTTGAACGCTAATCCGATGCGCCCTTGAGTTTTACATGTTAATCTGGCGCGCCCCTAGGCGTCCGGACATTAATCCGGCGCGGTCCCGGTCAGTGGAACCTTAGTCCGACGCCATTTGATTCGTGGAAGGAGTTGCTTCGGCGCGCCTTAAAACGGCGCGCCTTTTGGTTTTAGGGGGTGTTTATTCGGCGCGCTAAATAGCGCGCCGGATCAACATCCGAAGCCCCCCCTCTATATAAGGCTTTCGCTTTTCATTCTTTCTCCACCATTGCTCATTTGCCACTCTTCTTTCTCTCTCTTCCCCTTCTTCTCCCCTCGCGGCGCTGAGTGAGCTGAGGGTGTGGGAGAGATTCGGGTGAGTAGAGTGTTGTTCTTTTGGGTTTCAAACCCACTCTTTGGGTCCCGGGAGGCTTCTAGTAGGGCTTGCCCTCGGAGCTATTTCCCCGGGTGTTCCATTTGGCCTCGGTGTAATGCCGATGGCTGCTTTTAGGGACCGTTCCCTTAGTGGACGTGCTCCCGATTTTCTTTGGCAATCTCCCGTGCTGGGGAGACTCTGCCAAATTTTTGTCAGAAATCTACCTTTGATCAGATATTTTCTGACTTTGCTTATTGTTTGATGTGCTTTTTTGCAGCCATCATGGCATCCGTTTCTTCTTCTTCTGCCTCCCGTGCCGTGGTGACGAAGGAGAACGTTCACTCCCTTGATCGGGGGCACGATCAACTTGCTACAGATGCAGAGTCCTCGGACTCGGAGACCGATACTATGGACACTGGCCGTCTCCTCATCCTCGGGGGCGATTCTTTTCATTATGACCAGGAAGGCACCGTCAGGCGAGATCACCCCAAGGACAAGCATCTGATGTCCTGCCTTCGGCATTTCAATCTTCAGAGGAAGAGAGATATGTTCCTCGTCCGCAAAGCCGAGCAGGCCTTGTTAGTAGAGAGGGATAGCCTATCGGACTGTGTGGTGCGGGGAAGGCCAATTTATCTTCCCGGAGAGGTCAGGAAATGGAGCGCCGTGCTGGGACTGCAAGATCTAGCTCCAGAAGATGGGTTGCTGACCAGGGCCCCTGAATTTGTACCCGCTCGGTGGAATGATTCCGCAGGCAGGGTGGACCGGGAGAAGCCGATCTTTGGATTGTTTCTTGCCCCGTTGAAATGGGGGTACAGAGAAGAATCATTTCTGCTGGATTGCCTGGCGATCCACTTGAAGCACCAGATATCTGTAGGGTGGTTTGTCGAGCTGAGGGCCACCGACACTCACGCATTTAGACTTGGAGCGGTGGAGTTGACAGATTATGTGCTCCATCATTACGCTCCCATCCTGACCAGGGCTGGCGTCTACCACAGCGTGTATGCCTCGAGATACCGCTACCCCATCTCCCGAGGCTTATGTTGTGGCATGATCGAAGTGTTTTGCCCCGAGTACAACACTTTCTATACCTCGGAAGGAGAGACCTCTCTGGATCTATGGAGCCTTTCACAGCTTAGCGGCCTACCCATCGATGGAGAACCGTATGAGGAGGTCTACTGGCTGAAGGATCAGACCGACGGTGAGGGTCGTTATCTGGCGGGTTACGCTTATCGCTATCTGATGAAGGCGTACCGCACCCTCTATCATTCATCACACGATACGAGGGAAGCTCGAAAGCCGGGCGAGAAGTGGAGGGTGCGGATGGGCGCCTGGCTCCAATATTTCTTCGGCGGGAGGAAGAAGTATGAATATTTTCCCCCGATAGTGCCAGTGGCTCAGAAGCGGAAGAAGAGAGTCCGGGGCCAGGCCGCCTCATCATCATCTTCAAGAGGAGGGCAGATGGAGGACCCAAACCCTACTGGTGTCGACGCAGTCACCCACTGTGCTGCGTACTTGGTCTATTGGATCTGTTCTTTCGCTCTTCCGCAAGGTGACGAGAGCGTAATTAGGGCAGAGGCCATTTATCCTGCCTGTCTCATGGCTTGGGGTACCAAGCTATCTCTTTTCCCGGTGGCTTTGTGTCTCATTTACAAGATGTTGGGAGACCTGCACAAGACACGTCTCTCTAGAAATCTTCGGACGGTTGGTCCGTTGCACTTTTTCAATGCTTGGGTCTGTACCCTATTCTCGGAGGCGGCTCCTCGGGCGTTATTGTCGGTTCCTCTTATTCCGCGGATGAAAGAATTCGTGAGTGCTGAGCCATCCTCACTAGCGGAGCAGCACTTCGCCATCCGGGGCAAATTGGCCCGTATTCCCACAGATTCGCCGGGGGTTCTTGACTTTTGGAGCTTAGCTGCCCATTCCAGCCCGCTGGTGAATAGGACGAGGCAGTGTAAGCTTTTTGAGACTAGGGAGTATATCCATCCGATTTCCGAGGCCAAATGTACCAGACCCATTCTGGAGCCAGAGTTGGTTGACTGGGCGCTGGCTATCAGGCCGAGTGTCCTTGTATTCCGCAAGAGCGGCATTTTGTGGTTGGAGCCGTACTACCCATTCCACTTCAGCCGGAACTTCGACTATGACCAACACATTCCACATTCTTCTTCACAGTTTGCGTTGCCTAACAGGCATAGGGCCGGGCAAGTTTCAAATGATGATGCCCGGATATGGTGGGACTTCTTCCACCACCGGGAAGATGTTTCTTTCAGGGTGCCAACCCCTGCCCGTTTTCCCCGCGTCACGCCGAAGTATATCAAGTGGTGGAATGTGCGGGCGGGGTTCTACAGGAGCTCCCGGCGAGAGTGTTGGGCCGTAGCAGAGCATAGGTTTCTGGATTCCCAGCCAGAGCCAGTCCTTGATATTGAGTCTTCTTATTTGAGGAAGTTGAAATCCTGGACCCATACGGAAGAGAGGGCCTATCTGGAGGCCCGAAAGGTCGTAAAAAGTCACAGGACGAAAGTTGACCCGAAGCTGCCCACAATCAGCAAGGATGACTATGTGAAAACCCATCGGGGCTTATGCCGGGTAAGCAGCGAGAGGGTGGTCCTTCAGCAACTCCCCCTGCCGGTGGAGGAGCCCATCTCGGCTGTGGCTGACTGGCGTCCCGAGGTGGATAGGTTGTACCCTTATCGGACTTTCATCCGTAGGGAAGATAGGTGGGATGCTTTATATGACAACACCCCATGGCTATTTACGCTCCTTCGCTCACATGGTCTCTCAATGGGTGGCCCTAGCGAAGCCATTCTGGACCGGCCCGTCCATATCTCATTCAAATATGCTGACAGATGGGGGCTGGATCACCTGAGCTTATATTATCACTTGTCTTCTCGTGGCCACAAGGACCTGGCGCTGCTGGCTGAGCCGAGTGAGAAGATAGGGGACTTATGTTGGCTTATTCGCGAGGCAGCTTCAAGAGAGAAAATGCCATTGCTATATTATTGGCCTCTCTTCCCCTTCTACACGGGGCCGGCAAGTATGTTCCATTTCATCATTTAGGCCCTTCATCCAGCTTCCTTTTTTCATTGTGGTGCATTATTCTCACCTTTGTGCATGTGCAGTCCGAGCAACTTCAGAGGAGACCCGGCACTTTAGGGAGCTGATAATAAAGGCTCAGAAGCCAGCATACTTCGAGGTTCCCGAGCCGGCCCCGACCATAACGCCACTGCCTCCTGACGATTCGAGAAAGCGGACACAATCCCAGTTGAGAGAGGTCGTCGGGAAGGCAAAAGCGGCGGTGACCCGGGTGACATGGGCGCGCCGAAAGAAGGCCGTAGAAAGGGAATCAGCAACCGTTCTTCCTATGGTTGTATACTTGAAGAGTTCGAGGCTTCTCGCACACAAAGGCCAGAAGCTGGAGGTAGGCTCTCCTTTTCATCAGAGTTCATTAGCTCACTTTGACTGCGGCTAGCCCATGCTGACGGTCGCCGACACAGTTGCCGCGGTCGTCGGGCTGGAGGCGACGGTAGATGTCGTGACTAGGGAGGGGGCAGAGGAAATCCCTGCTGCTCCCGTAGAGAGATATATGCCTTCTCCAATGCCCAAATAGGAAATGGAAGGTAATTTATAGTTTAATTGTGACGCCACCGTGAATCTTCATGTCTTCGGCCGGCTTGACCATTTCTTGCCGTAAGTTTCAGTTGATATACAATCGTCATTACTTCCAGGCTCGAAGAGTGCAGAAGAAGCGATTATCCATGGGCAGGGTGAACTTGCCCTTGAGATCCCATCCACTGTTACTCCTGGTGAGGAGTGCACGGGGGAAGCTCTTGCTGCGGGTGATGCTCCTCCTGGCGAGGCTCCTGCTCCGATGGTGGAGCGTCCCGAAAGAGCAGAGGAGTCCTCTTCCTCTAAGCAGGTCGATTATGGTGGCGGCTCCAGTGATGAGGAGTTCCCACCTGTTGGCACAAAGACTGAGGATGCCAGGGCATCTTCGGCCTATGAAAGCGATCATCTGACTTTTAGCCCACCCCGGTTGTCATGGAGTGGTCCTGGGCCGTCAGGCTTGCTTGTGAGCGGAGAGACTAGCGTCGGAGAAGTTGCCCTTAGAGATTTGAGCCTAGTACCGGCTGAGGTAAGGACCCACCCGTGGTCGGCGCCTACTGCCCTTCCTTTCTCTTCCTTTTAGCTTTTTTTTTTAATGTACATATTTCTGGTGCAGACTGAGGTGGTGCTGCCAACCATGACGGTGCAGATACCCCTCCCGACTCTAGGCGCGGGTCACGCAACCTTCCCGTCCGTCTTGCGGCCTATCGCACTGTGATACCCCAAGGACTTTGCGGCGGCAGTGGCTCTAGCTAGACCCGGAGCACTTGCGAGGGTTGATAGTTTGGTAGCAGTCGAGGACTCTCAGCCATCAGAAGTCGCACAACAGTCGGCTTCGGAGAAGGATGGCCCCTCCAAAATAGAGGCCGGAGAGATCGTCGAAGAACAGATGTCCTTGGCTCTTGATATTTCTGTTGCAGCTCCATCCCAGGGGGCTGGGAGAGAAATTATTGTCATTGAGACTCCAGCTACCGTATCGGCCACCACGGTTGTTCCCCACACCAGTGCACTGCAGCTCATGCCGTCGTCATCTTCTGAGATGGGCGACGAGCTCTGGGCCACTGTGGACAGCAGAGTGGAGTTCAAACTACCCGAGACATCGCCGCTCGGTCTCCAGTCTTCGAGCGACCTTGTGTGGCAGTTCTTAGGGACCCTTCAGCAGACCATAACGGCCAGCAGAGATTTGACTTATGTTCAGCTAAGGGGCTTGATAGAGCACTTATCTCACTCGCTGTTGGCCTTTGGTTGCCCCATGGATGACTGGACTCCACAGGTGATTTTGCTTCTAAAATATGTAAACAGAAGAGAATTCTTAGGCCGGGAGGCAGCTGACCAACTGGCGGCCGTAACACTGGAGCGAGCCGAATGCCGAACAGCTCTCATCTCTCTGAAAGGGACTGCGGTGAGGATGAGGTATGACGCCGATGCCTCTTTGCAGCACCGAAGCTTTCTCATGGCCCGGATAGCAGAACTACAGGCCGAACTTTCATGGGCAGAGGCTGAGCTTCAAGAGGTAGAACGCCTAGAAGTCCAGAGGGTGGAGGAGGCAGAGATGGCCGAGGGACAAGTTGCTTCCCTCGGGGAGAGACTATCTCAGCTGGAGGCCACTGAGTTCAAACTGCAAGAACTAGCCTGCCATCCTTCCCTGGGCATTCCGGCACTGGAGGACATCTTCCGACGCCCTCTGCTATAGTCCTTTTCTATTTGCCTCTTTTTGATGGACTTCATGTATTCCGGGGAATGCCCCACGTAACATGTACCATTTATTCTATAGGAATGAAAATCTTCATTTTGTTGTTAAATGACGACTCCACTCTTTAATTATTCTTTTCTTTTTCCTTTCCATTCGCCAGTTAATTCTAGTCCGAGCGTGTGGGTCACGAGGGCATGAGAGCGCTCACGCCTTCAGCAAAGGGTTGAGGTGTTTGCTCCACCACGTCGTGACTATTCTCGGGACTAAACAACGGCCAGTGCAAGCCGAGAGTCCAGAGGACCCAAAAGAGTATAGAGGCCTCTTCAGGGCTAGGCAATAAGGACAGATGGCCCATCAGCCGAATCCGTTGAAGTTGATGGAAAGTGAGGATAGGGCTTATTCATCAACAGAGTCTATATGGAGCAAAAACAATCTGTTGCTCAATGAGGACGAGGAGTCCGGGTTAGGGGGAAAAGTCGACCGGTCCTGTCGAAGATGACAAGGGTCGATAGAAAGTCGGTCAATCTAGGAGACGAAAATCGAAAAAGATAGCGAGCGACCTTGCCGATGGTGACAAGGATCGAAAAGGTAGACGATCTTACCGATGGTGACAAGAACCGAAAAAGGGTAGCGACCGATCTTGCCGATGGTGACAAGGGTCGAAAAGGGTAGACGGTCTTGCCGATGGTGACAAGAACCGGGAAGGGTAGCGACCGATCTTGCCGATGGTGACAAGGGTCGAAAAGGGTAGACGGTCTTGCCGATGATGACAAGAACCGGAAAGGGTTGCGACGGATCTTGCCGATGGTGACAAGGGTCAAAAAGGTTGACGATCTTGCCGATGATGACAAGAACCGGAAAGGGTAGCGATCGATCTTGCCGATGGTGACAAGGGTCGAAAAGGGTAGACGGTCTTGCCGATGATGACAAGAACCGGAAAGGGTAGCGACCGATCTTGCCGATGGTGACAAGGGTCGAAAAGGTAGACGGTCTTGCCGATGATGATAAGAACCGAAAAGGGTAGCGATCGATCTTGCCGATGGTGACAAGGGTCGAAAAGGTAGATGATCTTGCCGATGATGACAAGAACTGGAAAGGGTAGCGACCGATCTTACCGATGGTGACAAGGGTCGAAAAGGGTAGACGGTCTTGCCGATGGTGACAAGAACTGGGAAGGGTAGCGACCGATCTTGCCGATGGTGACAAGAAAAGGGTAGACGGTCTTGCCGATGATGACAAGAACCGGAAAGGGTAGCGACCGATCTTGCCGATGGTGACAAGGGTCGAAAAGGGTAGACGGTCTTGCCGAAGATGACAAGAACCGGAAAGGGTAGTGACCGATCTTGCCGATGATGACAAGAACCGGAAAGGGTAGACGGTCTTGCCGATGATGACAAGAACCGGAAAGGGTAGCGACCGATCTTGCCGATGGTGACAAGGGTCGAAAAGGGTAGACGGTCTTACCGATGGTGACAAGAACCAGAAAGGGTAGTGACCGATCTTGCCGATGGTGACAAGGGTCGAAAAGGTAGACGGTCATGCTGATGATGACAAGAATCGGAAAGGGTAGGAAATATATATATATATATATATATATATATATATATATATATAGGTGGGACATTGGATGAAGACTCCGCTTCGACCCGGTAAAGGGTCTTCAGGACGGAGGATGGATCATCACTATTCATCATTCATTTATATAATTTTTATTCACATTACTGACCTAAGCGCCCTTTCGGGTTTTCACCGAAGCTAGCCCCCTCTTGCTTTTGCCCGCGCGCCCTCTCGGGTTTTCACGTGGCGGGGTACTCGATTTTGCCTGCGACGCCCTTTCGGGTTTTCGCCACAGCTGGGTTATAGCCATTTTTTCACTTGTCCTAATATAGGAGCAAGTCTGGCTGGGTATCTCTATTTTTAACCCCATTTTATTTCTTCTTCTTCTTTTCTCTCTTTTTCTTTTCTTTTTTTGAATCTGGAGTACAGAAGAACTTGACTGCTAGAATGCTGACTGGCCTTGCTGATGGTGACAAGGGTTGGTCCCTGGTTTAGTCCGTCGACACTGGTTAAATGTCGAAGCAAAGGACATGGTTCATTAACAAGGATGAAATATCCGAGTTAAGGGTAGAGGTCGACCAATCTCGCCGATGATGACGAGGGTCGAACACGGATTTACTCATCAACATGGGCTACATGTCGAAGCAAAGGTAGGATTATTAACAAGGACGGAAGGTCCAAGTTAGGGGTATAGATCAACCGATCTCGCCGACGATGACGAGGGTCGAATATGGGTTTGTTCATCAGCATGGGTCACATGCCGAAGCAAAGGTAGGATTATTAACAAGGACGGGAGGTCCAAGTTAGGGGTAGAGATCGATCGATCTCGCCGATGATGACGAAGGTCGAACATGGGTTTGTTCATCAGCATGGGTCACATGTCGAAGCAAAGGTAGGATTATTAACAAGGACGGACGGTCCAAGTTAGGGGTAGAGATCGACCGATCTCACCGATGATGACGAGGGTCGAACATGGGTTTGTTAGAGGATCTCCGGTGGGACTTTTGATGATTGTCCCTTTCTGGAGTTTCATCGGGGGGAGAACAAAAGAGGAATTTTTAAATTACCACTTTACTGACTTAAGCGCCCTTTCGGGTTTTCGCCGAAGCCAGCCCCCTCTTGCTTTTACCCACGCGCCCTTTCAGATTTTCACATGACGGGGTACCCGATTTTGCCTGTAGCGCCCTTTCGGGTTTTCGCCACAGCTGGGTTATAGCCATTTTTGCACTTGTCCTAATATAGGAGCAAGTCTGGCGGGGTATCTCTATTTTTAACCCCATTTTTTTCTTTTCTTTTTTTTTGAGGATATAAAAGGTGGTAGGTCGAAGTGTGATGTCCGACCCTTGGTTGATAGTAGAAGGCTGTTGGCCGGAGCACCGGGCCTTGTGTCGAGCAGAGCGGTTCATTCGTTAGCAAGGGCTGAATGCTAACGTAAAGGAATGATCTTTCGCCGATTCCGGCGTAAGGCCCGTAATGGCAACATTGTGAGAGGGCCGGCTGGGACACGAAGTCTTAAGCCGAAAGGATTTATTCGTTAGCACGAAGATAATGCTAACATAGGGGAAGGGTTCCATGCCAGTTCGGACGTAAGGTTTGTAATGGCAATATGGTGTATTCTTTTGAGAGCTCGGCCAAGGCGGAGTGCCATTAGACCAAGGGAAGGTAGCTCGATCAGGGCGGAGTGCCACTAGACCAAGGAAAGGTAGCTCGATCAGGGCGGAGTGCTACTAAACCAATGAGGGATAGCTCGGTCAGGGCAGAGTGCCACTAGACCAAGGAAGGATAGCTCGGCTAGGGCGGAGTGCCACTATACCAAGAAAAGGTAGCTCGATCAGGGCGGAGTGCCACTAAACCAAGGAGGGATAGCTCAGTCAGGGCGGAGTGCCACTAGACTAAGGAATGATAGCTCGGCTAGGGCGGAGTGCCACTAGACCAAGATAAGGGTAGCTAGACTAGGGCAGAGTGCCACTAAACCAAGGAGGTATAGCTCGGTCAGGGTGGAGTGCCACTACACTAAGGAGGGATAGCTCGGTCAGGGCGGAGTGACACTAGACCAAGTAAGGATAGCTTGATCAGGGCGGAGTGTCACTAAATAAAGGAAGGGTAGCTCGGCTAGGGCGGAGTGCCACTAGACCAAGATAAGGGTAGCTTGGCTAGGGCGGAGTGCCACTAGACCAAGATAAGGGTAGCTCGGTCAGGGCGGAGTGCCACAAAACCAAGGAAGGGTAGCTCAGCAAGGGCGGAGTGCCACTAGACCAAGATAAGGGTAGCTCGGCTAGGGCGGAGTGCCACTAGACCAAGATAAGGGTAGCTCGGTCAGGGAGGAGTGCCACTAAACCAAGGAAGGGTAGCTCGGCTAGGGCGGAGTGCCACTAGACCAAGATAAGGGTAGCTCGGCTAGGGTGGAGTGCCACTAGACCAAGGAAGGGTAGCTCGGCTAGGGCGGGGTGCCACTGGACCAAGATAAGGGTAGCTCGGCTAGGGCAAAGTGCCACTGGACCAAGATAAGGGTAGCTCGGCTAGGGCGGGGTGTCACTAGACCAAGATAAGGGTAACTCGGTTAGGGCGGGGTGTCAGTAGACTAAGATAAAGGTAGGTCATTCTGGGAATGCCGATTGAGCTGTGTGGTACAGCTTGATATGCTTTCCATTGAGGGGAGAGAACTGGATGACTCCTTTGTGGTCCACCAGGACGTAGGCACCCCCTTCATATACTCGGCGGATGATATATGGTCCGATCCAGTTTTCTACCAACTTCCCTTTGGGGTTGGAGGCCATCACTTCTCTTCTTTTAACCATCACCAGGTCTCCTTTCTTGAATTCTTGACCTTTGACCAGCTTATCGAAAGCACAGGCCATGCGAGCTTGGTAGAGTTGGATGTTTTGTTGTGCCCAGAGGCGTTTTCCTTCGAGCTCGGTAAGCTCTTCCAATCTTCTTTCTGTATTTGTTTGTTCGCCGCTGGCTAGTCCATGCTGGATGGCGACTCGCAGCGAAGGAACTTCTAATTCGATCGGCACCACAGCCTCCGACCCATAGACGAGGGAGAAAGGTGAACAGCCGGTTGGGGTTTTGTAGACAGTACGATAGGCCCAGAGCGCTTCGTACATCCTTTCTTCCCAATCTTTTTTATTAGACTTGACAATCTTTGCCAGCAACGTGCATAGTGTCTTGTTGAAGGCTTCTGCAAGTCCATTGGCTTGAGGGTTGTAGGGGGACGATGTCCACTAGTCAATCTTGTATTTGTCGGCCATCCGATAAACCTTCTGGTTTCTGAAATGGCTGCCAGTATCAGAGATGATTCGACTAGGGATCCCGAACCGGAATATTATATTCTGTCGAAAGAATCTTGCGACCAGTTCCCCCGTTACATCTCTCAATGCGACCGCCTCTGCCCATTTGGAGAAGTAGTCTGTAGCTGCTAAGATATATCTGCACCCTGATGAAGATGATGGTAGCGGCCCTACCACGTCCGTGCCCCACTGAGCAAACGGCCAGCATGGTAGGGTCGGATGTAATGGCACTGGAGGTCTCCTTGCCACGTTAGCGTGCTCTTGACACTTCTGACAAGCCTTGGCGAACTTGCAGCAATCATCAAACATAGTGGGCCAATAGTAACCCAATTTCTTTATCTTAATTTTCATTTTCGGGCCAGCCTGGTGTGCTCCAGCTGATCCCGCATGGATTTCTTGCATCACATGTCCCGCTTCTGCTGAAGACAAGCAATGAAGTAGGACTTTCCTTCGGGCATCTGCCATTATTCGGAACAAGGTTCCGTTTCTCATCTCGTAAGAGTCTTTGACCCTCAGGAGTTTCATTCTCTGTTCTTTCTCTCTTGGGAGCTGTTGGTGCTGAAACCACCGCAGGAGATGTTGTCGCCAATCGGGCTGCTGAACCTCCTCGACGACTGCCACCTCAATTTCTTGCTCGTCGGCTAAGACTTCTATTACACTGGGGACTTGTCGGTGGTTGATCATCGTTATGTTCAGGCTTGTGTCTGGCGGGACCGCCAACGAACTAGCCAGCTTAGCGAGGGCGTCCGCCTGAGCATTCTGGCCTCGGTTGATATGCTTGATGCTGATGAAGTAGAATCTCGACATCAGGCAAGTTGCCAGCTGATGATAGGGGAGAAGTTCTTGCTTTCGCACATCGAACTCTCCTTCCAGTTGTTTTATAACTAGCATGGAATCTCCGAATGCTTCCAGCATCTGAATTCCCATGGATAGAGCAATTTGCAACCCGATTATCAGGGCTTCATACTCTGCTTCGTTGTTCATGCAATGCTTTTTTATCGAGCAAGATGTGTGCACCACTTCCCCTTCTGGGGATTTCAGGACTATGCCTGCTCCTGCCCTGACCCTGGCCGATCCAGTGGCAGAGGTGTCAATTCTGGAAGTGCCATCAAAATATAGCTACCATAAGGAGGGCTGCACCTGAACGGCTTCCAGGGTTTCATCTTCAGGAAGCTCCGGTTCCAGCGGGCAGTCCCCGGGTACTAGGTGCTCAGCGAAGAAGTCTGCAATAGCTTGGCCCTTGACGGCCTTGCGCGGCACATAGGAGATGTCAAACTCCATAAGGATTACTGCCTATTTGCCCAGGCGACCTTTGAGTGCCGGCTGGGACATAATATATTTCAGGGGGTCCTCTTTGGATACCAAGCTGATTTCATGCGACAACATGTAGTGTCGAAGCTTCTTAACTGTAAAGACCAGCGCCAGACAGACCTTCTCAATATAAGTATATTTCTCCTTAGTTATGACCAGTCTCCGACTGAGGTAATAGAGGGCTTGCTCTTTCCCTTCTTCATTATTCTGGGCCAGCATTGCCCCCAGGGAGTTATGTGGAGCTGCTATATATAGTATCAATGGCCGTCCTTTCACCGGTGCGCCCAGCACTGGAGGAGTCTTCAGATAGTCTTTCAGCTTGTCGAAGGCTGTCTGGCAATCTTCATCCCAATAAAAGAGAACATCTTTCATCATCAGTTTGTGGAAAGGCTTGCATCGCCCTAACAAATTAGAAATGAACCGCCGGATATAAGCCAAGCGGCCCTGTAGTGATCTCAACTCGGAGAGGTTCCTTGGTGCAGGTAGCTCTTGAATTGCTTTGATTTTTGCGGGGTCTATCTCGATCCCCCGATATCGGACAATGAAGCCCAAGAACTTCCCGCTCGACACTCCGAACGCACATTTCATGGGGTTCATCTTCAGCTCATGCTGCCTCAGCCTCTAAAAGACAATCCGGAGGTCTTGCAGATGATTTTCTTTTCTTCTGGTTTTGACCACCAGATCATCTATGTAGCACTCGACCTTGTGGTAGAGCAACTCATCAAAGATTTTGGTCATTACGCGCTGATAAGTTGCGCCAGCATTCTTTAGCCCGAACGGCATCCTCTTATAGTAATAGATGTCTTTAGGGGTTCGGAAGGCAGTGTGAACTCGGTCATGCTCCGCGATCCAAATCTGGTTGTAACTGGATGACCCGTCCATGAATGACAGGGCCTCATGCCCGGTTGTAGCATCGATCATGACTTCCGTTATTGGCACCGAAAAGTCATCTTTGGGGCAGGCTTTATTTAGATCTCGGAAGTCGACACATATCCGGATCTGTCCATTCTTCTTTTTCACGGGGATGATATTCGCCAGCCATGTGGTGTACTGGTTTTCTTCAACAAATCCCACGTCAATAAGCTTGTCGACTTCAGCACAAATTTGAGTAATGAGTTCTGGCCTCATGCACCGCGGTGGTTGCTTCACCGGCTCGGCCTCAAGGCTGATTGCCATCTCCTGTTGTGAGACAGCGAGATTTAGACCGGGCATTTCTTTGTAAGTCTAGGCGAAGCAATCTCGGTACTCTAGCAGCAGCTGGGTGTACAGCTCCCGTTCTTCTGGGGACAGTTGGGCACTGAGGAAGGTGGGCCTAGGGTCCTCATTTCCCAAGTTGACTTCTATCAGTTCGTCGACTGTGCCTTGGCCTCCGTCTTCTATCTCCGGAGGTGCCGGTTGGAGGTCAATGAAGTCTGGAATACCATCTTGAGGGTTGAATACTTTGACCTCCTCGTCAGACACCACCAGACCTTCTTGAGAGTCCTCCATTTCATTTGACAGTGGCCGCATGTATTGCTCTTTCAGCAAATCCACAGCCATTGCAGTCTCCCAGGGTAAGAGAGCAGCTTTAGTCGCTGCGGATGGGGTTGTAGTCGCGCCAAACCGGCGACAGCTTGTTGTTGGGCCGGAATAGCAACCCAACCTTGCAGCAAAAGGTGAGGAGATCCCGCCTTCTGGGGCAATTGCATCTTCAATAGGAGTGGCAATCCCATTGACGGCGGCACACACCTCCCGGTCGGGGCTGGTCGAGGCTTCCCCAATTGACACAAGAGGTGCAGAGGTCCTTGTTGGTAGGACTCCATAGGAGGGGGAGGTCCCTGCTTCTTCAACACCTTCGGCTTCGCTGCTGCTAGCCGTATCAAATTTGACTTGCGGGGCCGCCTCTTCGGGATAGACCTGTTCCCAACATCGGCAAGGAGTCATGGTCCCCGTTTCTTGCTTTCCGAGTTACCCCGGGTCAGTCTGTTCAGCTTCCGCTGGATATTCGTCGAAGGTTGCCCCCGACGGGCTATCTTCAGTAGGGTAGAAGGTGGAGAGGGTGTCCACCTCGTATCGCCCACTGTGATAATATTCTTCCAGGGTGAAGCCCAACCCCAGACGTTAAGAGACGCGTCTCATTTCCTTATCCAGATTTGCGGGATACCACATTTTCTGGAAAGCTTCCTTGCGCTTTTGAGACTGATCGGGGGGGGATGTGTTGCTTCTGAAACATCCTGGCCATCCGCTCAGTTGTGAATGCCAGACCCTTGACGGGAACTGACGGGTTGCTTATATCTTCGGGGAGGCTGCAGTCTGTGTCTTCCCGAGTAGGGTGTTCTTCAGCTATATAGAACAAGCTGCTAGGTCCATCTTCCTGTGTCACCTCCCAAGTTTTGAAAGGCTCGACGGTAGGGTTATCCAGGCTGGGAGTTGGCTTGGTGAGGCCATCCGGGATTTCAATATGATTGTGCCGCCGAGTGACCCGTACTTCATTAGCTTCAGGGTATAATGTTGGGGGTGCCATTCTGCCCACGTCTCCGGATGTTGTGATATGGGAGACCACCTTGGGCTTGACATACCCGCGCGGCGGTGGTGGGCACCAACTGCCGCCGGACGTGCTTCTGGATGCCCCAGTAGGGGTCTTAGCTTCAGAGGTCTTCTGGGAAGGCCCTGTATATAGGTTGGCATCCGCCAAATGACATTCGAACACCTCGAATGGGTGGGGGTCTACAAATATCCTCTCCTCCTTCCCTTGGAGACTGTACTTGATGCATTGGTGGAGCATGGAGGGCACCACCATATTTTCATGCAGCCATGGGCGGCCGAGCAGTGCCTTGTACGAGGTGCGGGAGTAATGACATGGAACTGCACCGTCGTAGTGAAATCTGCTAAGGTGAGGGTGAACTCTGCCACCCCCATGGACACTTCACATTTTTTATTGATGCCGGTGATACGCATATCTCTGACTTTCTCGAGATGCACATTAAAGTGGTGTCTCTCGTATATCCTACAAGGCAAGATGTTGACCGTTGCACCAGGATCAACCAGAATCCTATTCAGCTCCCTTCCATTCTGGTGCCCCTTCATATATAGCGACCTGTTGTGGCTGATGGTGGGCAGCAGCATATTGTCTGGAGTGAAGGCCATGCTAGCCTCCGACATTACTTCAGCCAGACATGTCTCAAAATGAGCAGGCGTCTGGAGAGCAGTGATAATCGCATGTCGAGTCTCTTCACTCAAAGAAAGGATCTCCCATATTGTAAATCGAGCAGGGAGCTTCTTGAGTAGCTTCATTATTCGGCACCCAGCTCAGACATTGGAGAGCTTCATCTCTTCAGCCCATCTGGGCTTGGGGAAGTCTTGGTTTGCGGGCCCTGACGGACCTGCTTCATCTTCCTCGAATTCGGCGCCCTTCTGGCTGGTACCGACTCCTGGGTGTTCTTTGTTAGCTGCTGCTGGGCAAGCTCGATCTGCATTTGGATCTTCGGCAGATTGTGCTAGCTGCGGGCGAACGTCCCTGGGTGTGGGGTTAGCCTCCGAATAAGGCTGCTTCCCCTTGGACATCTTCATGAATTCAAGAAATGAAGGGACCCCCTTGCCCCCGCTCTTGTTATATAGGCCTGGCGGAGGAGTGATTTGGATTCCCTTGACCTCCGGCGGAGGTGTTTTGTAGGGTTACTCCCCCCTGAACATGATGTTGTGGTTGGGTGGCGGCTGGCGCCCCCATTTTCGGCTTGACCGGGTGACATGTGCAGCAGTTGCAGCCTCGGCCTTGCCTCCCCTAGCATGGGGTGTGAAATAAATTTCCTCTTCTTCCTCCTCTCCGGGCAGGTTGAAGAGTGATGATAGAGTATGACAGGAGACAATCTGCACTTTATCGGCCTTAGCGGCCTTCCTTTTCTTCTTCTTTTGTCTCTTCTTTTTTGCTTCAGAGGGCGGGTGCCCCCAGAACAGACTGCCCTCTCTATCGGGTGCCGCTTCAGCTTCCTCCTTTTGTTCGAGTGAGAGCTGCTCTAGTTCTTGCCACGGGACGTGGTCCCGCACCAGCAAGAGCTTCAATTCGGGCTGCACGTACTCGTCTAGCCCCTTAATGAGATTTTCAGTCGACGGACCCCAGGATTGGTTTCCTTAATCATTGGCAGCGGAGTTTGTCTCCTCCGATTATGTGTAGATATCCTGATAGTTGTAGGTGGAGTGATCCATACGGGTACTATCACTGGCGGAGCAGGCCGGGGTGTAACACCACGGATAAGTGCCCCCACTTTCGGGTGGGGTGCCCTCCTTTTCTTATGCTTCACAGGGACCTGCTGCCATCCCTGTTGTTCTTTCACGGGCTCCAAGAAATGAGCTTCATAGGTGCTCCACGTACTTGTCTCAGAGATCTCCTCGGGCAGTGCCTGCTATAGGGAGATCATGTTGACTTCTGCCCTCCTCCGAGGGGCTTCATGTGGCTGAGGAGGATCCACTTTGTACTCTCCCAGCTTGATCTCATTTTTCTTTACCATCCCTTTGATGATGTCCTTAAAAACATAGCAGTCTTCGATTGGATGCCCCAACATCTGGTGGTAGGGGCAGAATCTTGGGCTGTCTTTTCTCTTGAGGTCCTCCGGCCTCCTTCGCTCTGGCAGGGTGACCATGCCATATTCCGTTACCCAGTCGAACAGAACCTGGGTCTTGTCCTTTGGAAATGAATACGCCTTTTTCATCTTGTCCCTGAGCGAAGGACCTTCTTTGCCGTCTGGGGATTCTGCAGGCTATGGGGTGATTCCCTTCTTACCTTCACTTTTCTGTTGTTCGAACGCCTTTATGTCAAGAGCGTTCGCTTCTTTAGGCGACGAGCGCCGCTCCACCGCCTTGCCCTTCTGGGTCGTGCCGACAGCAGATGCAGGGGCAAGTCTGGCCAGAAAAGCTTCCACCTCGGCCACGACATTGTTCAATCGATCAAATGATCGTATTTCCATTCCGATCATCTTTTCTAGAACCTCCCTTCTGAGATTCTGTTTGCATATTTACACAGCGTCCTCCTGATGCGGGGGCCGCTTGCACCTCATTCCGAGGTTCCTCCACCTTTTGATATAATCGAGGGTTGTCTCATCGGCCCTCTGCTTTGTTGAGTAGAGTTCGGCCACTGTGACCTCCCTCTCTGTAACATGGAATCTTTCTCTGAACTTCTTCTGCATATCTGGCCAGTCGCTGATCGACCCGGCCGAGAGGCTGGAATACCATTCAAATGCGAGCCCCGTCAGCGAGGACCCAAAAAACTTTAGCAGGTATGACTCGTCGGTGGCCAAGTCACCCATGACAGTCATATAATAGGCAATGTGTTCTCTCGGGGACCCCTTCCCGTTGAATTTGTCGAACTTGGGCGGCTTGTTGATTCCCGGGGAAAGCCGCTTAGCAGCATGGTGTTGCGGGTATGGCACCCGGTAGTGATGAGGGCATCTCACAGCGCTCACTTTGGCTCGGATCACCTGCATCATTTGGCTGAAGCCCGGCTATGTGTTCACATGTTATTTTCCTTTTCTTTGAGTCATATCTTATGTACTTTCCTTTATTGAGTCATGTTATCTTAGTCATTTCCCTTGTTATGCTTATTTGGGCCCAAGTACCTTAGTTATGGGCCCATAGGAGTGAGTCTAGGATATGCTCAGTCTTTTGTCCAAATGTCAAGGGTACTATGGTCATGTAAAGAGTGGATGCATATATATAGGCCTCATCTCCCCTCATGTACTCAACTTTTGATGAATGAATTTGACTAGAATCATTTTCCACCTCCACTCTCTTCTACCAAAGCTATTCTCTCTCTCCCTCTCTCTCATTATCTCTCTCTCTCTCTCTCTTCAAGAAGGGGGCGAACCCCTCTCTCTCTCCTCCTTCTCCCACCTGCCACCTAACTCCCCTCCCTCATTCAAAGCCCTCCCCAACTACCCACCACCCCCATAAACTCACCCCAGCCCCAAGGCACCCTCCACCAATCCAAGCCCCACCTCCCAACCACCACCTACCCCATCCACTTCCCTAAGCACCTCCCCACCTCCCCAAGGCTGAAGGAGCTACTCCCAAGGCCCATTTTTGAATTTCCCTCCCATCTTCCAACCCCCATAGCACCCTTGGTCGCCCAACACCAGCCCCAACCCAGCCAAGGTCGCCCCCCCCCACTCCCCTCTCCATTGTCCACCTTGTGCAGCCCTCCCCCTCCCCTCTCACCCACAGCCCGCTGCAGCCCCCTTCACCCACCCTCTCCTTGTTTCTCCAGCCACCACAATAGCCCTCCATCAACCTCATCCACTCTCCAAAACCTCCAGCCACCCCATTTCCCCTACTACACCCCCACCACCTCTCCACTCATATCCATTTCCTTTGTAGATCAAGTTCTGGTTGCAGGTAGCAGATTGGCCGTAGGTTGCAGAGGCCAACCCGTCGTCCCCTGAAAGCTTCTGGTGACCTACTTCACATCGTTGGAATCGTCCCCAAGTCATCTTTCCAACAGTGGTGGTCCCGCATCCATCCGAGCTCGGAGCTGATTGGAGGAGCCATTCTCGCCAGACTGCGCTTTCAGACTCCGGCTGGTGATCTGAGGCTGAGAGCAGAGGCCGCCACGACCTGTTCGGGAAAGCTCTGGGTGCCATTTTCGGAGGAGCGGAACTAAGACCAGTACTCTTTCAGTAAGAGGAAGAACAAAGTCAATCGCCCTCCCAAGCTCTCAGTTTCAAATTTTCCCGTCGAAGTGCGCAGGCTGCTCCCTGCTGTTCTAGGTTGGACCATCACCTACTCTTATGATCAGAAGTTTCTTCTCCGAGCTCCTTTTGGAGTCTTGTCAGCTCCTGCTCAAAGTTGCTCCAGTCACGGTCGTGTCAATGCCAATTTCATCTCAATCGAAGTTTGGTAGCCTCCGTGGCATCATCTTCAACCAACCTCATCAGTTCTGCACCAGACATAGATAGAACCACTCAGTCCGGTTCCAGACTCTGTCCCGGCCAGAAATGACTTCACGAAGCTCACCCAAAATTCAAGTGTCATCCCTGGTCAGTGCAGAAAGTTTTGGCAGTGGTTTCGTCGAATTCTGAGCTCCGCTGAGCCCGTGGCGGCGCCAACATCAGCAACCTGTCCAGTTGTTCTTGAAGCTAGCAGAATCGGTGCAACTCGGTAAGTCAGTTTTTCTCGCTTATTTTCCCCACCCCGCCTGGCCGGCTTACAGCCCCTCCCTGCGTGGAGGTAGTGTTTGGTTGTAACACTTTAACCCCGACCCCCTTGATCCACCCTCCTGCGTGAGGAGTACTGTTGTACTTCTAAAATTTTCAGGTCAAGTGGCATCGACGCGGCGTGCGGGTGCCTACCCACGCCTCCCCGCTCGCCCTCGTCTTCGGCCGGGATCGGTGTCTTCACACCGATCAGGTGAGTGACTGGTCCCTACCTTGTGTTCCATGCTTTGCTAGTGTAGTATTGCTTCTTATGCTCGTCGGTCGGTGAGAGAGTGCTCGGACCCGTAATTGCTCGATTTGAGTGCCCACCGCGGATTATGAGTGAGAACCACCCAACCCCCACTCCCCGGTGTGCCATCTGCCCACTAAATTGGGAATTCCCAGACCCTTAGGGGTCAGCCTAAGCCCACCTAGTCTTTGGAATACTTGGGTCCCACCTCGGATTCTCACCACCATCCCCCGGCCCCACCGGGTGATCTCGTGTGTGCCGTGTGAGTGAGCTGCTATCGTAAGATCATTGAAAGTGCTTGTATGCTTGCTGGTCTAAGTCCTAGGGTCAAAGAGTCTCTCATTAGCACCTTTGGGCTGTCGCACATCAAGTGGTATCAGAGTGGTCATAGGCTTGTTCTTACAAGTCTAGTCTTGGGTCGTCTTCACACTAAGTCATTCATAGGTGCATTCGCACGCCCGTGCATAGCCCACCCAACTTTTCATGACCACTCATAGTGGAACTCATTATCAAACTAATCCATCCTCTTCCAATTCCACAATGAATTTGATCGGGACATCACCTCCCATGCCCACGTTCACAGCTCGTCTCCTCGCCCCGGTTGCATCCGGCATGGTCTAGTAATTTAATTTTGAGTCCTATATAATTTTTATTTGAGTCATTTGATGTATTTTCCCTTTTATTTGAGCCATGTTCCTAGGTCTTGTGTTTATTTCCCTAAGTTTGAGTGTCATTAGGTTGTCTAGTTAGCTATTGGGCCCAATTCATTGGGCTTGGCCCAAGGGCTCCCCCCTACCCCCTCGGTTATTTGTCATTGAGTCAATTGTCAGGGTCTTATTGTAAAATGTGGGTTGCCTATATATAGGGCCCCATTCCCCCCATTTCAAGGTAATGAATCAATGAATGAAAAACTTGCCATTTTGAGAGTTCAAACTTCTTATCTAGTGGAGAGATTCCATTATTTGGGTGAGAGACTCTAGGGGAGAGATTCCCCACCCATCCCTCTCTTAATTTCTCTCTTTCACTCCCCTTTCTCTCCCCTCCACACCCAATTTCAAAAATTTTCTCTCTCCTCCCCTCCCAACCACCTCCACCCTCCCACCTACCTCCATTAACTCCTCTACAACTTCCCACAAGCCATCATTACTTCCCCCTAGTCCCAATAGACCCTCCACCAATCCACACCCCACCCTCCAACCCCCAACTACCCATCCCCTTCCCCAAGCAGCCCTCCACCTTCCCAAGGCACCTCTTCCCATCCCCAAGACCACCATTGATCACCCCACATTAAAGGAAATTCAAACTCACATTCCCTCCACCCACTTGTGCCCCCCTCACCTTCCCCCTTCTCCCTCCAAGCCCAAATTCGTAGCTCCTCCTCCCACCACCTGTTAGACCCCCTTCCAGACCCTAGTCTTCCCCTCCCACACCTTGGAACACCCCCTCCTAGACCCCCTCATAGCCAGGGTTCTCCCCACACTCATCCACCTCCATTTCCCCTCCCATATACCCCATTTCCCTCCATCATCTTCAACCTCCAGTTTTCAGTTCGCAGGCAGCAGAAGAGTAGCAGTTTGCAGAGGCGACCCCGATCACATCCCAGCGAATCTGAAGGCCTAAGAGGTATCCACGAAAGCGTCTACCGGTCTTCTTCGCAACGGCGGTGGTTTCATCTCCATCCGAGCTCCGTGCTGCCCGGGAGATCCGTTCTCCCACAACTGCACAGAATTGCCCCTACTGAGCACCTGAACCGGAAATCAAGAAGCGGAACTTCGATTGACTTCCGTGGGCTAGAGTTATCAATTTTCTCCCTCGGGTACGCGGTTCTGCTTCCCACAGTCTGCACCGACCTGTCACCATTCTTCAGAGTCCACTGGTCTTCTCCTGCATCGTTTGGCTTCCCTGCTAGTTCTGCTGCAAAGAGGACTCGTTCACGGTTCCAACAACTCCAGCGGTTCTTGATTCTGAGTCCGGGAGCTGTCAGGGCATCCTCTTCTTCCTGATGTTGGAAACCTGAAGCTGTCAGTCCGAGAATCTTCCATCCTGTTCAAGCCTCTACCCAGACCAGCATCCACGCCAGAAGAAATCAACAAAATTCTGAAGTCATCCTGATCCAGTTACGAAGATTTTCCCACTGGTCCCGTCATCAGAAAAAATCAGGAGAGGTCACAGAGGTGCGATCTTCGACTGCTGGTCCCTGATTCCAGAACGTGGACAGATTCGACATCGGCTTCCTTTCATCACTTCTAGCTCGAATTTCCCTCCCCGCTTGGCCGGCTGAAGGCCCCTCCCTGTGAGGAGGTAGTGTTTGAATGTAATCATCATCTTCCCTTCCCCACGATCCCCCCCCCCCTTGCATGGGGTGTATGTTAGGGTGCTTGGCCCAGATACAGAGGGGGGTGAATGTATCCTTCTACAGAAAGTGGCCAAATTAAAATAAGGATGCTAGATAAGGGCACAGGATAGAACTAATTCATTTCAACTCAAACACAAACTCATGGGCGTGCCTATCCAAGCATCTAGCGGAAGCAATCAAACAATCAAGCAAGCCACTGCACAAGATATTTAGGTGGTTCGGTCCACAGACCTACATCCACCCCTCACTCCCAACCGGAGTGAGGCTTCACTAGCAAATGCTAGAACCAAGCAGACTTAGTCTGCAAACAGTTGCTGCCACACAACTTGACCAGGGAAGCAGACTTCCCTCTTCCTTTCAACCGGAGGGACACCAAAGTGACTCCCAGCCACTTGAAAACTAGAGGTCGAAGACCTCTCTTCCTCTAGACCAGGAGGGACACCTGGACCTGCAACCACAAGCCCAGAACCGGAGGACTAGCCTCCCTTCCTCTAACTAGAGGGAAACCCACAAGTGACAACCTGTCACTTGCAACCCGGAGATCAGATCTCCCTTCTCCTGAACCAACAGGAGGAACCCGATCCCCAACAGGGCAATCGGAAGACCAAAGATAATCAAAAAGACAAAGGAAAAACAATAAACGAAAATAACACAGCAATCAGAAAGCTGTAAAAGATGAAAACACAAATGTGGCTCTCAATGGAGCTGACTGGCCTGGATTTGATCCACGGTCCAGTAGACAGATCTTCAGTAGCTTCGTCCTTCTTCTCCACGAACTCTCTCTCTCTCTTTCTATCTCTCTTTCTTTCTCCTCTGCTCTCTTCCTCTTTCACTCTCTGCTTTTCTGCTCTTTCTTCTCTTCCTTTCTCTTTTTCGATCACCTTCATCTGAGGACGAAGGGTTCTATTTATAGCAGCAACAGCAGGTGGATAGGGCACAAGACGCGTGTGCCTCCCACGCTCGATCCAGAAGCTTCCTGCCATGTGCCTTTAGCAGATTGGTTCCTCTTATCTCGGATCACGTGCAGCCCAGGTGTGAGGAATGTTCTTCCTCGGACCTGTAATGAGATTAAATCCATTAACACGCTGTATGGCCACAAAAACCAAAAGTGCATAAGGTATATAATAACAACACGACGTGACTACTACACGAGATAAGAAAAGAACGACATGAGATACACTGTAACAGATCAAACACAACGAAGGGAACGACATGAAGTGAGGTTATAAAACAAGAGAGACACGAGGTCTAGGAAAGGCAACACGAAGACACGAAAATAGAAACAACAAAAAGACACAAATACTAGACCAACACGAGGTTACGAATGCAAAATCAACACGAGGACAAGAGTGTATAAAAATAACACGAAGACATGAATACAAATGAAAACAACTCGAGTACAAGGTTGCTCGAACGTTCGAACGACTCGAAGACGAGGACGACACGGGCTGACAACAGAAACCGACATGAAGTGGTTGCAAACAAGCAAGACACGAGGTCAACGGAAAGCAACATGAAGTGTGGTCAAGGTGAAAAAGACACGAAGTCTAAAGCGAAAAACCAACACGAAGACAGAATACAAAGAAACGACTCGAAGTGAGATGAGAACAGTATGAAACAAAGAAAAACGACACGAAGTACATAAACACTGAAATAATACGAAGGACCCGGACACAACACGAAGACCAGATACAGGAATTGACACGGAGTGTGGTCAAGGCGAGAAGGACACGAAGTCTAAAAAAGAAAAAACAACACGAAGATGAAAACTGAAACCGACACGAGGTGAAGTCACAAAGCGACAAAGACACGAGGTCTAGGAAACACGTCACGAAGACATGAGATAGACACGTCTTCAACAACACGCGATGAAACAGTGGAAGCAGAAGAACAACTCGAGGAACTACAGTAATTGACACGAAGACACAAGATAAAAACATAGAGGACTGACTCGAGGTGAGCAGCTAAGTGCTAACGACACGAGGTCAAATAGAACACATCTTAAAACAACACGAGGTACGAGAGGACGACACGGCGTGTTGAAAACACAAACAGTACTAAAACGAAAACGACACGAAGGCAAACAGTGCGACACGAGGTGTTATACACAAACATGACGAAGTACCAACCAACACAAAGATAGTCCCTGAAAATACCTGAAGTGAAATGAAGGTTTATTCTTCTCAGAAAAATATTCTTGGTTCACTTTCACAGAGAAAATATTTTTGTTATTTTTTATTTCTCAGAGATATTTTTGAACACCACTAAGACTTATAGTGTTGTCATCATCAAAACAAGTAAAGATTCAACAAGACTCAACAGTGTAGTGTTGTAACAATTTGAGCAGGTCAAGCTACCCCGGCGCGGCGTGTGGGGAACCCACGCTTCCTCGCTCGCCCACGTCTCCGAGCGGGACTACTTTCTTCAAATCGGTCGAGTAAGTGCTCCACTCCTAGTTCCATTTAGTGCTTGTTCTTTTTAATATTAGTTCATAAACTCTGCTGGCCGTGAGAGTGAGAGCCCGATCTTTAAGCACCATCGCTTTAAGAGATCACCGTGGGGTGAGGAGTGTAACCCGTGCCCTTGGCACTTCGTCGGCTCCCTTGAATTGGGCAGCCATACCCTTGGGGAAACAAACCTTGGCCTTGCTGGCCCTCTTCCAACAAGGGCCCAGCCCACACAACCTCCACTTGGCATTTCCAAGTTACCCCGGGTCTTGGGTGAGTGACGGGTGAGCGGCCGCCATTATCGGTCCGTCTTGATTGCCAAATGTGCTTGCTTGTTAAGTCCTAGGTTGTGTCACATCAAAATCCCAATCCCCAAGGGAATCCCGCCAACAACGAGCATGAGCTCCCCGATCATATGAGATTCCTGGTGGAGGGCATGGCTAGTATCTTAGGGCTGCTTGATGACATAACAACCCGGCTTGAGCAACTTGAGGAGAATAGGCCCGCCCCAAGGGTAGGTGATAGGAGGGCACCTCCCCCACATGAGGAACTAGCCATAGGAGAGCTCAACCTTTACCCTCCTCCCGAATTGGAAAGAGACACACCTCTAAGGAGGAATGAAAGACCCCCCCGGGACAACTCGGATGACCACCTTATGAGACTTGTGAAAGTAGATGCCCCCACCTTTGATGGATCTTATCACCCAAGCATCCATTTAAATTGGGAGGCGGCTATGGACCAATATTTTGATTTGGTTGGGTCTTCGAGGTCACTTGTGATGCATCCGGGGTAGGGATTGGAGGCATTCTTAGCCAAGAGGGTCACCCAATAGCCTATTTTAGTGAGAAACTTTGTGAGGCTAGGACTATGACTCCACATATGACAAAGAGCTTTACGCTGTGGTTCAATCCCTTCGGCATTGGAGGCACTATCTCCTCCCCAAGGAGTTTGTGATCTTCTCGGACCACGAGGCCTTGAAGTACCTCAACACCCAACAAAAGCTCAATGCCCGCCATGGCTGTTGGGTAGAATACATTCAAGCCTATACCTTTGTCCTCAAGTACAAGATGGGTAGTGAGAATCGCGCTGCCGATGCGCTTAGTAGGCGGGTAGCCTTACTTTCCACTATCCAGGTGGAAGTCACCGGGTTTGAGAGAATCAAAGGGGAATACCCAAATTGCCCCGACTTTGGGACTCACTACAACACCCTCTCCACTCAGCCCCATAAGGAACATGAGGGATTCATACTCCAGGAGGGGTATCTTTTCAAGGGAGCTAGGCTATGCATACCCCGGACTTCACTTCGGGACTTCTTAGTTTGGGAGTTACACAGTGGTGGCCTAGCTGGTCACTTTGGGGTCCAAAAGACCATAGGGCTAATTGAGAGGTAATTCCATTGGCCCAGTCTCAAGAAGGATGTGGCCCACATTGTGGGACAATGTCGCATTTGTGCCTCAGCAAAACAAGTGAGGCAAAACACTGGGCTTTACACACCCCTACCCATCCCAGACCGACCCTGGGAGGATTTGAGCATGGACTTTATCCTTGGCCTACCTAGGACCTTACGCAAACATGTTTCCATCTTTGTCGTTGTTGACAGGTTCTCTAGGATGGCCCACTTTATCCCATGTGCCAAGACTTCGGATGCTTCTAGGGTCGCCCGATTGTTCTTTGATGAGGTGGTCCGACTCCATGGACTACCCAAAACCATTGTGTCTGACCGAGATGTGAAATTCACCAGTTACTTTTGGAAAACTCTCTAGCATTTGATGGGAACCCTCCTCAAATTCTCCACCGCTTACCATCCTTAAACCGATGGCCAGACTGAGGTCGTCAACCGAAGCCTTGGGAACTTGCTCCGTTGTTTAGTAGGGGACCACCCTGGGAATTGGGATCTCCTCTTATCTCAGGCCGAGTTTGCCTACAATGATTCCATCAATAGGTCCATAGGCAAGAGTCCATTTGAGGTAGTACATGGTTATAGGCCTAGAAAACCCTCAGATCTTATTCCCCTTCCCCCACATGCTAGAGTGTCAATCTCAGCTGAGTCCATTGCACAGCATATCAAAGAGTTGCATGATGACATCCGCAAGCATATAGGGAAAAGTAATGAGGCTTACAAAAGGCGGGCAGATGCTCATCGGCGCCACTGCGAGTTCCAAGTGGGAGACTCAGTGATGGTGAGGACGAAGTGGCTCCTTCCGGGGCCTGCCTCCAAGTTGAGGGCACGAGGGTCGGGACCCTTTCGAATTCTGAGATGACTAGGTAGTAACGCTTATGAGCTGGACCTACCTGAGGGTTTTGGGGTACACCCTACTTTCAATGTGGTAGACCTGGTACCCTACAAGGGCCCCGCGGTGGAACCTAGTGAGGAGCTTGAGCCTTTACCCTCCCTTGAGAGAGACACCCACGATGTGACTCTACCTCCTAGCTTGAGAGGCCGACATGAGCAAGTGGAGGCAATACTAGATGAGCAGAGTACCATTACCAGGAATAGGGTATACCAGCGTTACCTAGTGAGGTGGAAGGGCCGTCCCCCGACCGAGGACACTTGGGTGAGCCGGGAAGACTTGCTGCGCCTTGACCCGGACATTTTGGAGCACTACCACAGTCAGGCGGACCCATACTCGACGGGGTCGAGTTCTCCCCACCCCGGGAGATTTGATGAGGGCATCTCACAGCGCTCACTTTGGCTAGGATCACCTGCATCATTTGGATGAAGCCCGGCTATGTGTTCACATGTTATTTTCCTTTTCTTTGAGTCATATCTTATGTACTTTCCTTTATTGAGTCATGTTATCTTAGTCATTTCCCTTGTTATGCTTATTTGGGCCCAAGTACCTTAGTTATGGGCCCATAGGAGTGAGTCTAGGATATGCTGATGTGACACCACTTTGGGGTGATAGTTACAAGACCAATGCTTCCTCGGACCTAAGTATGCAAGCACAACCACAAGGATAAGAAGCCTACGTAAGCGGACCTTCGTATGGCGCACACACTCAACCCTGTGGCAACTCGGGAATGCTGAGTCGAGGAAGTGGGACAAGACCCTTGATGGTAGAGGGCCAGCAACATCCAAGGTAAACCTCTTCTTGGGGAATGAAAATCCAACTCAATGAGTCGGCAATGGCCAAAGGGCGCGGGTCACTCACTCACACCCACGGTGGTCGCACAAAGACGGTGGAGGCTTAGGATCGGGTGCTCTCTCCCTAACCGACGGCGCAATTGGAGAATATTAAATGAACAAGCATAAATGAGAGCAAGGGACGAGTTCTCACCTAGCCGGTTTGAAGAAACCGACTCCGGTCGGAGACGTGGGCGAGCGGGGAAGCGTGGGTTCCCCACACGCCGCGCCGGAGAAGCTTGACCTGCTCAAGTTATTACAACACTACACCTCTCGTAGGAGGGGGACCTTGGGGTGGGGGTTAACAGATATTACATCCAAACTACCTCCACACAGGGAGGGGCCTTCAGCCGGCCAAGCGGGGAGGGGTGGAACCGAACTCGCAATCAATAAGGGGACCGATGTCGGCTCTGCCCGCTTTCTGTGAGTGCTGACAGAAGGTCGAAGAAGTAGCTGCTGTGACTGCTCCCGAATTTTTTTGGGGACGAGACCACCTGGAAATTCTTCGTAGGAGGATGGGGAAGTCGTCCAAATTTTTTTGATTTCTTCTAGTATCAATGCTGGTCTGGGTGGAGGCTTGAACAGGGTGGCAGTTCTTCGGATCTGACAGCTTCAGGTTCCCAACAGCAGGAAGAAGGGGATGCCACGACCGCTCCCGAGCTTAGAATCATGTGCCTCTAGAGTCGTTGGAACCGTGAACGAGTCCTCTTCGAAGTAAGACTGACGGGGAAGCCAAATGTTGTCGGAGAAGACCAGTAGGCTCTGAAAACTGATGAGAGGTCGGTGCAGACTGTGGGGAAGCAGAACCGCGCACCCAGGGAAGAAAATTGAGAACTCCTGGATCCGGATGCCAAACTGAGCTCTGCCTTTTGGGGATGAAAGAAGACTCAGAGTAGAAGACTTTTGATGAAGAACTCCTGCCCAGATTCTTAGTAGGATGGCCGCAGTCGCGCTTCTCATCAGGTTCAGGTGCTCTGCCAGGGTAGCTTCGTGCAGTCGAGGGAGAACAGCTCTCCCAGGCAGCACGGTGCTCAGATGACGATGAAACTACCACGCTTGGTTAGCTCTCTGGACGACCTTTCCAGAAATATAGGACTTGACACTAGAAGGATTGGGGAAGAACACTAGAATGTGCTGCTTTCAGGACCCTTCTTGCTGCCTGCGAACTGGGAACTGCAGGTTGAATTTGATGGGGGGGAATGGGGTATATGGGAGGGGAAATGGGGTGGATGGGTGTGGGGGTGACTCCTAGCTGTGAGGGGGTCTGGGAAGGGGTGTTCCAAGGTGTGGGAGTGATAGAATGGGGGCTGGAAGGGGGTGTTTGCTGTGGGTGAGAGAGGAGCTACGAATTTGGGGGCTTGGAGGGAGAGGGGAAGGTGAGGGAAAACAAGTGGGTGGAGGGAATGTGAATTTGAATTTCCCTTAATGGGGGGTGATCAATGGTGGTCTTGGGGATGGGAAGAAGTGCCTTGGGAAGGTGGAGGGTTGCTTGGGGAAGGGGGATGGGTAGTTGGTGGTTGGATGGTGGAGCTAGGATTAGGTGGGGGTCTATTGGGACTAGGAGTGGAGTAATGTTGAGTGTGGGGAGTTGAGGAGGTATTAATGGAGGTGGGTAGGAGAGAGAGAGGTGGTTGGGAGGGGAGGAGAGAGAAAGGGGCGTAGCTTTTAGAGAGAGAAAGTGAAGGAGAGAGAAAATGGCTTTCTAGAGAGAGGTAGAGAGAGAGGGGGGGATAGGGGCTTCTCACCCACTCAATTGGCTTCTCACCAAAAGAAGAAGATTTAAGTTGGACACTAAAAAATTCAAATATTCTTTCATTCATTGATTCATTAAGTTGAAATGGGGGAAATGGGGTCCTATATATAGGCAACCCACATCTCTACAAAAGGCCATGACTCTTACTACAATGACCAAAGACCAAAGGGTAGGGGCGCCCCTGGGCCTAGTCCAAAGAATTGGGCCCAATAACCATTCTAAACAATCTAATGACACTTAACCTAGGTAAATGACTCATTAACCTAGGTACAAGACTCAAATAAAAGGGAAAATACATCAAATGACTCAAATAAAAATTACATAGGACTCAAATTAAATAACTAGACCATGCCGGATGCAACCGGGGCGAGGAGACGAGTTGTGAACGTGGGCATGGGAGGTGATGTCCCCATCATACTCCCGGGGTGCGGAGAACTCGACTCCGTCGAGTAAGTGTCCTTCCCTCCTCGGAGGGTGTAGAAGTGGTACTGCCCTCAAGTCATCCGAACGAGACCGGTCCATCCACCTGCCGAGATAGCGCTCGTATACCTTGCTCCTAGTGGTAGTGACATGTTCATCCAATATTCGTTCAATGCGCTCACGCTGGGCTCTCTTGGCTGGTGGTCTCTCCTCACGGGTGGGTGCTCTCTCAACGGAGGGAATAGGCTCAATATCCTCACTGGGTACCACCGTGGGTCCCTTATATGGCACTAGATCGGCTACATTGAATGTGGGACTCACTCCATACTCCTTGGGGAGATCTAACTCATAGGCATTAGCGCCAATGCGCCTCAGGACCTGGAAGGGACCAGCCCAACGTGGCCTCAATTTGGAGATGACTCCCGGGGAGAGCCTCTCCTTCCTCACCATCACAAAGTCACCCGCGTGGAATTCTTGGTGACGTCGAAGGGAGTCAGCATGCCTCTTATAGATCTCATTTTCCTTGCTAATGTGCTTGCAAAGGTTTTCATACAATTTTGTGAATGTTGACATTCTAGGGGTGATGGGTGGACCTGGGTAACCAAAAGTAGACCAATCATGCTTTGACGCCAAGAAGACTTTGATGGAATGGGGAGGACCAGGGCATCCATAGGTGATCCGGTCAAGCATGGGGGTGACAAATGCTGGGGGACCCAGACATCCATGAATACTCCTATCATGCCTACGACTCATGATGAGTGAAGGTGGACCACTACATCCAAATTTGGACCACTCATGCTTTCTACTTGACATGTGGGTGATATGAATGAATGGACCCAACATAGTGTTCATGCCAAGGGGTGTGGTAAGCCTCGACACATGCATACTTTTCCCAAAGGTGACTTCCATGTGTATAGGTGTGGGACAACCTTTGAACTCCCATTGGAAAGGATCGAACGGATCTAAGAAGGTGGTCATCATGGGGTGGGGCATAACCTTATTACCTAGGGATATGTGGCCTAAGGTCATGGCTCCCAAGGTGTAACCCGGGTCTAGGATGGGGTGGATTGGGTCAAACTTGGTGGGTTGGGAAAGGGAAAGGTGGGTGGTGGATAAGGTGGTTGGGTCCCATGGGTTCTTTGACCCCCATTGGAAGGGATCAAAGGGATCATAAAAAGGGCTATCGAGGGGAAGGGGCCCTATGTCCTCAAGATCCTTAAGTGGTGGTGGGTCATCCTCCTCTAATGAGACAATTGGGCAGAAGTTCTTTGTGAGTGGGTCGGCCATGAGTGGAGGGATCGACGTTCTACCTGAGATAAGAAACTCTAATTCGTGGATAGCATCCGGCCCATCGAGTATAGGGAGGAATAATAGGAGGTCACTAGTGTAGCAACCCATGGTGCACATTGAGGTGATGGACCCAATACATAGGTGTAGGAGGTCTAGGCTCCTAGGTTGTTGGGTGATGGGAGTCAACATGCTAGTCAACTCTAATTGCCATGCTAAGCCCTTGAGAAGATCCTCTAAGGTTTCCACTTGGTAGGATGTTTGGATTATGATGTGATAGGATGAGAAGGGTATAATGGGCAGGTTTTGCTCTATGGGAGGACAAACATAGAACTTGATAGGGTGAATTGGTCTCTCCTTTAGCCCTCTAGCTAGGGGCCCATCTATGATTATAGTGCCTTTTGTGAAGGTTTGTGGCTCTTGAAGATCTAGATTATTTGAAGTGGTGAAGGGTTGAGGCTCTTCCTCACCATTGGTGTGAACTCGGGCTTCCTTATGGGCGGGGTGAGGGTCTGGGCTAGCAACTATTCCTATGTGAGTGGGTGTGGCCTCCTTTCTCAAGGGAATGGGAAGGTCTTTTGGAGATGGGGTGATGATGGTTGGGGCATGGTGCACCCGGGGTGGTGAGTGAGGTCGAACTTGGGTTGGGAGTGGAAGTAGTGGTGGCCTAGGTTAGGGTAGGGTTGGGGTTAGAAGTGGAAGGTGGGTTGGTTCAGTTTGGGTTGATTGGGGGGGTGTACCCTTTTTAGGGGACGATGGAGGGATAGTAGTGGGGACCAAGGGGAATTATGGAGAGGTGGATGCTTGGTTTATTTGGGTCTTAAGGGAGAGGACTTGGTTGCAAAGTGTAGTTATGATGGTTGAGAGATGATTTGTTGGGGTTGGTGGGGGTGGAGACCAAAGGTCGGTCTCAAGTTGGCCGGGTGGGGATGGAGGAGTGGTAGTGCTCCTCGGGTTAGGGGTGCTTGAGTAGGAGGGGTGGGAATGTTTGGGGATGTAGATCTTTCTAAGTTCTACTTTCATATCATCCCATGAGGAAATGGGCTCTTGCCTCCTAACCCTTCTTAATCCCTCTATGTGTTCCCACTTACTCTTGGCTTGACCCCGAAACCGTCCCTTGACCTTTCAGACTCTCGCGGATCCATATACCCAAGTCTTTTCAAAGTACTTTCCTATAGTAGCTTCCCACCTAAGATAGTCACTAAAACATGATCCGTCAAAGGTAATATCCCTATCTAGGATGAAGTCCATGGGTGGTGAGTAGGCTAAGTAGGAGGTGGCCATGATGATCGGGGGGATCAATGCAAGGGTCGGAGTGATGATGACTCCAATGCAAGTATGCCCTAGGACTTGACATGTAGAGACAAGTCAATGACTCGCTCTGATACCAATTTGATGTGACACACCCTTGGACCAAAATGAACAAGCACAATTTGCAATCAAATGGACCGATATTGATGACCGCTCACCCGATGCTCACCAAGACCCGGGATAACTTGGCAATGCCAAGTGGAGGTTGTGTGGGCTGGGCCCTTGCTGGTAGAGGGCCAGCAAGGCCAAGGTTTGTCTCCCCAAGGGTATGTCTGCCCAATTCAAGGGAGCCGACGAGGTGCCAAGCCATGGGTTCCACTCTTTTCTTACGGTATAGCAAAGGAGCTTAAGGATCGGGCTCTCATTCACGGCCAGCGAAGTTTATGAACTAATATTAGAAAGAACAAGCATAAAATGGAACTAGGTTGGAGCACTTACTCGATCGGTTTGAAGAAACCGGTCCCGCTCGGAGACGAGGGCGAGCGGGGAGGCGAGTGTTCCCCACACGCCGCGTCGTAGAAGCTTGACCTGCTCAAGTTATTACAACACTACACCTCTCGCAGGAGGGGGACCTTGGGGTGGAGGTTTACAGATATTACATCCAAACTAACTCCACACAGGGAGGGGCCTTCAGCCAGCCAAGCGGGGAGGGGTGGAACCGAACTCGCAATCAATAAGGGGACCGATGTCGGCTCTGCCCGCTTTCTGTGAGTGCTGACAGAAGGTCGAAGAAGTAGCTTCTGTGACTGCTCCTAAATTTTTTTGGGGACGAGACCACCTGGAAATTCTTTGTAGGAGGATGGGGAAGTCGTCCAGTTTTTTTTGATTTCTTCTGGTATCAATGCTGGTCTGGGTGGAGGCTTGAACAGGGTGGCAGTTCTTCGGATCTGACTACTTCAGGTTCCCAACAGCAGGAAGAAGGGGATGCCACGACCGCTCCCGAGCTTAGAATCAGGTGCCTCTGGAGTCGTTGGAACCGTGAACAAGTCCTCTTTGAAGCAAGACTGACGAGGAAGCCAAATGTTGTCGGAGAAGACCAGTAGGCTCTGAACACTAATGAGATGTCGATGCAGACTATGGGGAAGCAGAACCGTGCACCCGGGGGAGAAAATTGAGAACTCCTGGATCCGGACGCCAAACTGAGCTCTGCCTTTTGGGGATGAAAGAATACTCAGTGTAGAAGACTTTTGATGAAGAACTCTTGCTCAGATTCTCAGTAGGATGGCCGCAGTCGCGCTTCTCATCAGGTTCAAGTGCTCTGCCGGGGTAGCTTCGCGCAGTCGAGGGAGAACAGCTCTCCCGGGCAGCACGGTGCTCAGATGATGATGAAACCACCACGCCTGGTTAGCTCTCTAAATGACCTTTCCAGAAATATAGGACTTGCCACTAGAAGGATTGGGGAAGAACAGTAGAATGTGCAGCTTTTAGGACCCTGCTTGCTGCTTGTGAACTGGGAACTACAGGTTGAATTTGATGGGGGGGAATGGGGTATATGGGAGGGGAAATGGGGTGGATGGGTGTGGGGGTGACTCCTAGCTGTGAGGGGGTCTAGGAAGGGGTGTTCCAAGGTGTGGGAGTGATAGAATGGGGGCTGGAAGGGGGTGTTTGCTGTGGGTGAGAGAGGAGCTGCGAATTTGGGGGCTTGGAGGGAGAGGGGAAGGTGAGGGAAAACAAGTGGGTGGAGGGAATGTGAATTTGAATTTCCCTTAATGGGGGGTGATCAATGGTGGTCTTGGGGATGGGAAGAAGTGCCTTGGGAAGGTGGAGGGTTGCTTGGGGAAGGGGGATGGGTAGTTGGTGGTTGGATGGTGGAGCTAGGATTAGGTGGGGGTCTATTGGGACTAGGAGTGGAGTAATGTTGAGTGTGGGGAGTTGAGTAGGTATTAATGGAGGTGGGTGGGAGAGAGAGAGGTGGTTGGGAGGGGAGGAGAGAGAAAGGGGCGCAGATTTTAGAGAGAGAAAGTGGAGGAGAGAGAAAATGGCTTTCTAGAGGGAGAGGTAGAGAGAGAGGGGGGGATAGGGGCTTCTCACCAACTCAATTGGCTTCTCACCAAAAGAAGAAGATTTAAGTTGGACACTAAAAAATTCAAATATTCTTTCATTCATTGATTCATTAAGTTGAAATGGGGGGAATGGGGTCCTATATATAGGCAACCCACATTTCTACAAAAGTCCCTGACTCTTACTACAATGACCAAAGACCAAGGGGTAGGGGCGCCCCTGGGCCTAGCCCAAAGAATTGGGCCCAATAACCATTCTAAACAATCTAATCACACTTAACCTAGGTAAATGACTCATTAACCTAGGTACAAGACTCAAATAAAAGGGAAAATACATCAAATGACTCAAATAAAAATTACATAGGACTCAAATTAAATAATTAGACCATGCCGGATGCAACCGGGGCGAGGAGACGAGCTGTGAACGTGGGCATGGGAGGTGATGTCCCCATCATATGCTCAGTCTTTTGTCCAAATGTCAAGGGTACTATGGTCATGTAAAGAGTGGATGGCTATATATAGGCCCCATCTCCCCTCATGTACTCAACTTTTGATGAATGAATTTGACTAGAATCTTTTTCCACCTCCACTCTCTTCTACCAAAGCTATTCTCTCTCTCCCTCTCTCTCATTATCTCTCTCTCTCTCTTCAAGAAGGGGGCGAACCCCTCTCTCTCTTCTCCTTCTCCCACCTGCCACCTAACTCCCCTCCCTCATTCAAAGCCCTCCCCAACTACCCACCACCCCCATAAACTCACCCCAGCCCCAAGGCACCCTCCACCAATCCAAGCCCCACCTCCCAACCACCACCTACCCCATCCACTTCCCTAGCCCCATTTTTGAATTTCCCTCCCATATTCCACCCCCCATAGCACCCTTCGTCACCCAACACCAGCCCCAACCCAGCCAAGGTCGCCCCCCCCACTCCCCTCTCCATTGCCCACCTTGTGCAGCCCTCCCCCTCCCCTCACACCCACAGCCAGCTGCAGCCCCCTTCACCCATCCTCTCCTAGTTTCTCCAGCCACCACAACAGCCCTCCATCAACTTCCTCCACTCCCCACAACATCCAGCCACCCCATTTCCCCTACTACACCCCCACCACCCCTCCACTCATATCCATTTCCTTTGCATATCAAGTTTTGGTTGCAGGTAGCAGATTGGCCGCAGGTTGCAGAGGCCACCCCATCGTCCCCTGAAAGCTTCTGGCGACCTACTTTTCATCGTTGGAATCATCCCCGAGTCAGCTATACAATGGTGGTGGTCCTGCATCCATCCGAGCTCGGAGCTGATTCGAGGAGCCGTTCTCGCCAGACTGCGCTTTCCGACTCCGGCTGGTGATCTGAGGCTGAGAGCAGAGGCCGCCACGACCTATGCGGGAAAGCTCTGGGCGCCATTTTCGGAGGAGAGGAACTACGATCAGTCCTCTTTCAGTAAGAGGAAGAATGAAGTCAATCGCCATCCCGAGCTCTCAATTCCAAATTTTCCCTTCGAAGTGCGCAGGCTGCTCCCTGCTGTTCCAGGTTGGACCACCACCTACTCTTCTGATCAGAAGTTTCTTCTCCAACCTCATTTTGGAGTCCCGTCAGTTCCTGCTCGAAGCTTCTCCAGCCACGGTCGTGTCAACGCCAATTTCATCTCAATCGGAGTTCGGTATCCTCTGTGGCATAATCTGCAACCAACCACATCAGTTCTACACCAGACAGAGATAGAACCACTTAGTCCGGTTCCAGACTCTGCCCCGGCCAGCAACGACTTCACGAAGCTCACCCAAAATTCAAGCGTCATCCCTGGTCAGTGCAGAAAGTTTTGGCAGTGGTTTCGTCAAATTCTGAGCTCCGTTGAGCCCGTGGCGGCGCCAACATCAGCAACCTGTCCAGTTGTTCCTGAAGCTAGCAGAATCGGTGCAACTCGGCAAGTCGGCTTTTCTCGCTTATTTTACCCACCCGCCTGGCCGGCTTACATCCCCTTCCTGCGTGGAGGTAGTGTTTGGTTGTAACACTTTAACCCAGACCCCCTTGATCCACCCTCCTGCTTGAGGAGTAGTGTTGTACTTCTAAAATTTTTAGGTCAAGCGGCATCGACCCGGCGTGCGGGTGCCTACCCACACCTCCCCACTCGCCCCCGTCTTCGGCCGGGATCGGTGTCTTCACACCGATCAGGTGAGTGACTGGTCCCTACCTTGTGTTCCATGCTTTGCTAGTGTAGTATTGCTTCTTATGCTCATCGGCCGATGAGAGAGTGCTCAGACCCGTAATTGCTCGATTTGAGTGCCCACCGCGGATTGTGAGTGAGAACCACCCAACCCCCACGCCCCGGCATGCCATCTGCCCACTAAATTGGGAATTCCCAGACACTTAGGGGTCAGCCTAAGCCCACATAGTCTTTAGAATACTTGGGTCCCACCTCGGATTCTCACCACCATCCCCCGGCCCCACCGGGTGATCTCGTGTGTGCCGTGTGAGTGAGCCGCTATCGTGAGATCATTGAAAGTGCTTGTATGCTTTCTGGTCTAAGTCCTAGGGTCAAAGAGTCTCTCATTAGCACCTTTGGGCTGTGCCACATCAGGTAGGCATCGAACGCGACGTAGTCGCCTTCACCCCTTTCTGCGAGCTTCATCTCGATCATTCTTTCCACCATCATCCGGTTCATGACTGCAAGGTCAACTGGCTCTGGGTAGAAGTGTGCCGGCTGCAGGTACGGGGTGACCAGAGTGGTCACCTGTGGAGGACGTAGCAGCTGGGGTGTCTGGTGCACTTGAGGGAGCACCGGTGGTAGCAGTGGCTGGAGCTGTGGTGGTCGCTGTTGCGTCGTCGCCATGCTTGGTTCTGACGATTGAGGCAGTGTGTAGAGCGGCGGAGGGTCATCATGACGAACCGCTCCCCGGGATGATTCATCCTGGACTTCGGGTGGTTTGGAAGCTGAGGACTGTTCAGTTTTCTCCATCAGCTGCTTCTTTAGCAAGTCTATCTCTTGTCGATATTTCTGAAGTAGTATCAAGACTGATGGGTCCATAGTGACTGTAGTCGGGATAACTTCTGCTGTCTCCCCGGATGTACCCTCGGGCAAGATGTCGAGGGGGATGTCGTCTTCTTCTTCCGCCGTCACCACATTGGCGGTCAAGACGGGGGCCTTATCATCCCACTGGTGGTAGACCCGGGGTTGTTTTCCCTTAGTCATCATCAGGAGCTCCCTTGCTGCTTCTGTTCTGCGAGTATTCGGCCCCGGCCGTGCAGCCAATTTAGCCAACTCGCGGGGGTCTTCGGGAAGCCCCCATATCGGTTGGATATACCAGCCATGTTGCAGGTAAAAACCCGTATCTCTCTTCTCTGTCGGTGGGCCCTTCTCTTAGCCTGATGCGGGAAGGTCAGCCTCTCAAACACAGAAGTCCTTTTTGTTTCTCCCTGCTTGGGGACGGCTTCATCAGCTTCGATCTCGAAGCCGTTATCATATCCATTGTCGTCGACTAACGACACCATCATTCTTTCTCCTACATCTTCTTCATCTGCCATTGACGGGCAGTAGTCTTCATTAGCGATCTGTTGCCCAAGGGAGGGGTTGCCTAACCCTCGAATATAGTTCCTGACCAGACAGGTCATCTCTTCTTGACCCCGCTCTTGATGTAATAAGGGGGACAGTTGCCGACCTCCCACAGGAGGGGTATAAGCTAGCCGAGCTCTATCGACAGGTTGTTGGAACCTTCGTCCCATAGCTGGGACGTTGGCTTGACGGGCACAGGCCCGAAAACTTTCGCGGCGCGGAGGGTCCGCCACCACTTCTTCCTCTTTCAGGGCCAGGCCCCTTCCTCTCTTTTCTTCCCCTCCGTCGTGAGCAAGACGGCGGGAATATGTGCAGCTTGATGAACAGGTTGGACCCTCTTGGGGACCCACATCTGCTTAAATTTCCTTGGCCTGGGGGCCAACTTCTCTCAACCGTAATGGTCGGCTTCTTATCTTTCTGCCCTCCTTCCAGCGAGGGCTTGATATGAGTTGCGGACGGGGATGGAACGGACAGCCCGATCCGGAACTATCTACGTGCCGCGTCCGTTGAGGAAGACGCGCATGCCACCAACCATCATAGACTTGCCGGATTGGGAGAGGGTTCCGGTAACCACAGCAGTACTCCTCCGGATCTGCCTGCGCTGATGTCCACCAGGGTTCCTATTGACAGCATTAGGGCATAGCATGGTGCACCAGGCAGCTGGCGACCGAGGTTGGACTCTTGAGCGAGTCGTGGCGGCATCGAGCCTTTAGAGGCTCCATGTTCTTTGTAGTTCCCTCGACAGACTCTGAGGGTTCCACTTCTAGCATATCCACAAAGGCTAACCCCAAGAAGTTAGGGAATCCAACAGCGGCAGGGAAACTGCCGAACTCCATGGGCACCGCCAGGTACCCTTGCGCATGACCGGCAATAATCGAAGGGCCAAAGCCGACGCCAGTCAACCCAGTCATCGTCATCGCTCGACTGTAAAGACAGACAAACCAACGATCAGTAGCCTTTGGGAGGGCCTCGAAGCCCAAGTATCTCGGCAAAGAGAAGAAAGGTGACACTGGTCCCACCGGGCGTGCCAGACTATTTGCGATGGGATCTTTCCGTTCTCTCCGATTTTCTTTTTATTTATTTATGATTATCATTTGGGTTTATTTGGTTTATTTCACGTGTCGATCAATCAATTAACTGACAGGCAATTAACTGACTGATTGACTGCGCGGGCGTGCCAGTCACATGAGTGACAAATTTATTATGCGCTCATTCTGACCCGTGTCGGGCGAAAGTGAGATTCGGTCGGGACCAGCAGTCCGCCATACCATAAAGGCTATGGCGTTAATTACATCCCCCGCGAGGAGGGAAAACCTTTAATTAATTGCCGAGATAGTGGGCTGTCGAGGCCGGAATAAAGATGCGATGTTGTAAGCATGACGGGATCACATGAGATGCGTTTATCTATCATGCAAGAGAGGCATGGTTCAGTAAATTGGAGGCCCTTGGTATGTGGAGGAGGATGTAGGTCCGAAGACCACCATCGCGCATAGCGGAGACTTCCGATCGGGGGTAACCCGGTCTTCCGTCAATGCCATTTGATATACCCGAGGGTCTATGCAAGCATGCAGGCATGATATTCGTGACTGTTCTAAGCATGGCAATAGAGTTATGAAAACAACAGTGATCAATCACATTTATTAATCTCCGCCAAGGGGAACGAGAATGGTAACACAAGCATGGTAACGAAAGCGAAGTGCTGACGGACATGGTAGTGAAAGCATGATAACAAGATGATTCGGACTAGAATAGCCCTTCCCTTATTCAGTTTATCACTAATTAGGGTTTGTTAACTCCGACCACGGGAGACGAGGATCGCTCCGGAGGCGAGTGAGTGATTAAAACAGCACAAGGGTTCAAAACCGGCGCGGCCATGCGTAGGGGTAGGTTTCCCCGGCGCGGCCAAACGTAGGTGAAAGATGCTTAATCCGGCGCGGCCATGGCAAAGTTAGCCCGGCGCGATGGCTTTGGGGCACGCCGGTTTAGGGCGCGTCGGGAATGAACCAAATAAAAACAAGAAGCCATGAGTCTACTGTTAATCCGGCGCGGGGGGGGGGGGGGGTACCGCACCGTATTAGGGCGCGCCGGATTAGGACCGCGCCATTTTAGCTTATTTTTGATGAATTTTGAAACCATTTAAGTTCATTAAGATTCTGTTGAGAGTTTTGAAGTTAGTTGGGTGATTGCTTGTTTAATTGGGGTTCAGAGCCCCTCCAGAATGAATCGATGAGCTAGTGCGAGGTCCATACTCAAGCACTAAGGTCCCTGATTCAGAATGAATATTCAATTACAGCCAGTCCGTAGAGATGACTTGCCTGTCCAAAACCTACCAAAAATTGGGCAGCATCTCCCCTGAACCTGAAAGGTTGCAAGAGAGGAACATGGTCATACTCACTTGTGGAGTAAGCCCCTAAACCGCCAGTCTGCATGGTGACAGCCAGCAAATTCCCAATGGATAGGATGCCCTGAGGACTGGCCTACGAGGGGGCACCAAAGCTCCGTGGGTGGAAGCAGAGGACCGGGGTAGCTCGTGACGGAAGCAACACCCCAAGGACTGGCCTACAAGGGGTGGGTGACCTACAGCATACACTGCACCGGCTAGTGAGAGACCCTTAGGGAAAGAGGCTCCGAGAACTAGCCTGCTAGGAGCATTTACCCCTTGGTCACCACAGGGTCCCGAAGGGCTGCGGGTTTGAGATTGTTGGGCTGGAGCCCCCTGTTGCTATCAGCTTTGTGACTCATGAGAAACATCCATCATTCAAGAGTGGAGTTCCCACGGCCCATTAGCAGCTCTGTGAACGGTGGGAGATATCCCCCTCCCTGGGTGGAGGGCCAAGATGTTGATGCTCACGAGATCGGGTTGCCATTCATGGAATAGAATGTAACATCAGTCACGGAAAGAGGCGATCGATATGCAACTAGAAAAGCTTACCTACACACGCATACCCACAAATGACTGGGATGCAGTAGTCGCGAAGTGGGCTTCACTATCCCAGAAACATCACTGGCCTCCTCTGAACAACGGAGAAATGCAAAGAGGAGATGAGGTGAAGGTCGGATTTCATATCAAAATGGAGAGCGACGTGTGCACAGGCACAGTCGAGGATGACCCAAGGAGGGGTTATCCATGTAGCCCATGGGACACCAGGGCGCGTTCGGAATCTGGAGAAATCGAGATCTCAAAGCCGTATACAGGAAGACCCATATATATATACACATCGAACGAAATAGCACCGGAAGAGGAGGACAAGACGCTAAACATTCAACCCATTGGCACATTCATGTAGACATGCTATCATTCCATTGACGGGGGAAACCATGCACATATTACGAGTTCGGTGCTGGCATCGCGGCACGGCCACCACTCTACTCGCAGGAGAGTTCACAGAAGAGCAATCAGTAAAAAAAAAGATGTGGAGAGGGGGGGAGAAGTTGGCTCATATCATCGCCATCCCTCCCCCTCTCGCTTACATTCAACAAATAGAAAGGAAGGCAGGGAATCAACCGAAACACAGGCGCCCACCTATTCCCAGAACAGAGTATTGGGATGCCTTCTTCTTCTCCGGCTCCGGAGGGCTTCAGGCGGAGGAGGCAAGACGATGGCAACGGGCACTCTAGGGAACCCTGCTTCGCTCGCAAGAAACCCTTTCTCTCCCCTCGATGATTTTCCCTTCGACCTCTCCCTTCTCTTTTCCCTTTTTTCTTCTCCCCCAAAAGCCTCCTCTTCTTCTATTTCCAATTATCTCCCCCTTTTATCAATCGAACGGCTGCCTATATATAGAAGGAGGTTCGAAGCCTTAATCCAGCGCGGAGAATGGCGCGCCGGGAAGGGGAGCTCCATCCCTTGTGCGCCGGAGTAGGAAGGTGCCAGGTGGAAGGGTTTTTTGCGCGCCGGAATAAGGGGCGCTAGATGGGGGCACGCCGGTTTAGGGCGCACCGTGTTAATGCTCTTCACACGTCGCGAGTCAGCCGATGAGTCCGAGGATGATTCCGGGGGTCACCGTGAACATTTATCTCACCAATGCTCCTTGAAACCTCGACGAGACGCCTTGTTGAAGCTTTCAGGCCGACGTACGGCCATTCTCGGAACTTCCGATGACTTTGGTTTGATCACGCGGGTTTTCCGCTAACACAGCTCTCGGCACTATGATAAGTGTCGCTGGCTCGGTCTGGCTTGTGCTCAAAGCTCCTTGGAGGGTGGGATAACACCAGGGATAGTTCCGCCTGAGCTGTGCGATCATTCGGCCACTAAGGGGCCCATCTGAGCAGGAAGCCGTACCCGTGCCGGGTGACCGGGATCTTTTGCCGACAGAGCTTTCGGTCCTCCGTTCTGAAGAGCCAAGGGGACTCTTTCATCTCAGGAGAGTCTTTCATGAGGTGGGTAGCCACTGGGTTGTCCATCATCCTTGGTCGGACAACGGGTGTAGTGTATGCGGCACGACGGAGTCGATGCCGGTTCATTGGGCAGGCCTGGTCGCACTGCCGGTTGGTTGTGAGTTCATCTCGGTTCTCTTGAGGTGAAGTCCCTGGCATTCATACGGGGTGACTTGAGGCTTTGACAGCTTGAGAAGTCTTCAATATGTTGATCTTTATCGACTTCTGTGCTTCAGCGGGCCGTATCATTCGTCTTTATGGCTTGATCGCCGACGATCACATTTTGGGTTCCAACAGCAAGCTATCCCCTAATTGGGAAGGCCCCTACCGAGTGGTAGAGACGCTCGGGAAAGGAGCATACCGACTATCCACGATGGAAGGAGAGCCCATCCCTCGGACCTGGAACGCGACTACACTATGCAAGTTCTACTTCTGAATATTGAGCATTGTGTAAACGACATGAAATAAAACAAAAGCCTCCTTTCCTTTATTCAAACAACTTGCTTGTACATCATAAAGGCCGAAGCCAAGAAAATACATGTCAAAAAAGCAAAAAATCCTTCTGGCGCCGCCGTACGAGCCCATCGCTTGGCTGACTCGGTTGACCTTCCTGCGTCCAGCCACTGACTCTGCCTTGTGCAGAAACTGGCTCGGATAAAGGGTAATCGACCCCGTTGGCTCGGGTAGCTCGGAACAAAGGTGAGAGAGGGATTAGGAAGGAGAAGGCTACCTTCCAAGTTGACAGAGATGGAGGAAGGGGAAGAGGGAATGCATATGAAGGCATCCTCCCCACCAATCTGCCAACTCTTTGGAAGGAAGAGAGTGCAGCCACCCTCCGAAGAGTGAAAGAAATGATGAGAAGGGCAGAAGAGGGAGAAAGAGACCAGTAGAGCTGGATGAGGAGGCAGAGGAAACCGCGGAAAGGAGGGAGCTTAATTGGCTTCCTCCTCCCCTCCATGGAGCGAGCAAGAAGGGACGGGCGGCAGGGATGCCTGATGCCCCCATCCGTCCACCATCTCGCCCCCCCGTAGGCTCCGCCAGAACTTATAAAAAGAAGACGACGTGCCTCTGCACGTCAAACCCTCTTTAAACATGTCTGCCGACCGTCGAACCCCCTTTAAACTCGGAGTAGCAAGGACTCTATGCCCTCTGTCATCATCTTCCATGCCTCAAATATAACGGCACAACGCTACGTGAAGAAAAAATGAGGAATGACTGTCGGGGAAAACCCTAAGCGGTGAACAGGAAGGGACGCCCTTCAGACATTTTATAGGCGAAGGGAGGCTATTTGCCTTAAATGATTCTCCCCTCGAAAACACGCCAAAGGGACCTCTCCCTACGAACGGTTACCTCAAACTTCTCATTTTTCACCCTAGCGGGACACACAAAGCGGCCAAACATTCAAAGCATGAGAAAATGGAAAGACACCCTGTCAGACGCTCACCCAGCCATCGGGCGAGATCCATGTAAAAAGTATCGGCACTTTCCAACTACTACAGATACGCTGAACAAAATATGGCAACAGCGATATGAAACAGTTAAGTCTTCATCATAACGCTACTGCCTTACTTTTTTCCCTATACAACAAGGAAAGTTTTCCTTCAAAAAAGGAAAAGACATATAAAAAGATAAAGCAAAGTAGATACATTAGGCCTCTAGCCCACCCTGAAGCTCGGAAGTGGAAGGCCCAGACGGTCTGCCCCGGCATCCTCGACAACGGCCGACCCTGGCACTGACCGCACCGGCGTGGGAACTGCCTCCGTTGCGCGCCCTCCCGAGGCATCCGAAGTTGGCGACCCCTCAGACGAAGAGCCCCCCTGATCTTCTTCCTCCGACACAGAGGAACCGGAGGATGACAAGTCTGAGTCATAGCATTGCCAGGATGGGAAATCGATTATCTCGGACGCCTACTCCTCGGCATAAGAGACGGCCCGGTCGTAGCCTTGTTTGAACCGCTTGCGGATGCCTCGGCGAAGTCTCGACTCATAGTAGGGGATGGCAGCCTCCTTAAGGTCGACCCGGTAGGCCTCCGAGCGTTTGTACTACTCGAGCGCCTCTGCCCCGGCTGATCCCACCCTACCAGCGAGCTCGGCCTTCTCCCGCTCCGCCTCGGCTAACCTCCGTCCGGCCTCAGCTGTCTGCTTCTCAGCCTCCGTCGCCTTCTTCTCCACCTCGGCCCGATCAGCCTCGGCCTCCCGTCGAAGGCACTCGGCTTCCTCCGCTCGGTCCACCAGCTCGACACGCTCGGCCTCCCACCGGCCATCTAGCTCGGTGCGAGCAACACGCTCCTCTTCAAGAAGCCTGCTCTTCCTCTCGAGCGATTCGCCGGCCCTAGCTAGTTGCTCTGTCAATGCCCGAGCATCCACCTGGCTCACCCGCGCCAGCTCACTAATGGATGAAAGCTCGAGTCGGAGCCCATCACGCTCCTCGGCGAGCCGAGCCATCTTCCTGTCAGACCCACCAAGGGTCCAGGCCAGGTTCGCCCGCTCTAACTCTGACCGAGCGTAAGCTTCTGCCAGAGTGGCCCCCATCTGGGCCAGAACTAAGCCGCCCTCCATAACCATCTCGAGGGCCACAGAAGGGGAGTGCTGCCTGTCTACCCCCTTCACCTTCATGGCTATACCGTGACATATTTGATAGAGAGGGCCTTGGATGCCGAGCCTCTCCAGGGCCGCCGGAATAGAGACCCCCTCTTCGGTCGGCGTCCCGCGTGACGGCCCGGATCGAGCCACAGCTTCGTACGCCCCTCGTGCCTCGGTCGGTCGGGGATGCATCACCTTTTCTTACGACCCCCCAGCCTTGACCGGTTTGACACCTGCACCACAACCTAGAGCGTTGCCCGCCTCAGTCAACGCCCCAATCTCGGCCGTGGTCCCAGCGTCACCCGCCTCATCTACGGCCCCCTTGGCTCCTACCGAGGGGAGAGCCGGGCCAGCACTGTTGCCAGTCGCAGAAGCAACCCCGGCCCCCTAGCCTCCGGCCGAAGGAGGAGCCGAGCCAGCATCATCGCCGACCGTAGAAGCAGCCCCAACCTCCTCGGCCCCCTCTTGCTCAGCGGGTGGGAGAGCTCACCCGGTAGGGTCGGCCCCATCAAGCTCGGCGGAGGGGTGAGCCGCGGCAAGGTCACCTTCGACTGCGAGTATGACCCCGACCTTCTTGGCCCTCTTTCTAGCCTTCACGGAGGCCCAGATCATGCCCTCCACAGGATCCTTGCGCTTGGACCCCCGCGGCCTGGAAGATTCACCCCGGGCCGCCCCCTTGCCCTTATCTCTGACTCGGGAGCGACCCGTGGGAGCAGTCGACTCATCGGCAGCCGAGTCATCGCCGACATCGATTACCTCTGCGGCCTCCTCCAAGGCCGGCCGCCTGGTGTCTGCACAGAAGAAAGATATAATCAGGTAAGGGAGATGGTCTCAACATCCGGAGAAGAAACTGATTCGTTGCGACCGAACTTGACGACTACAACCGCGCAAGAAGACATCGCTCGATGTTCTCTGGAGTGACCAGCTCCTCCGTGGACTGGCAACACTTCAGCAAAATGATCGCATACTCCTCCACGTCCGGAGAAAACTCATCCTGCCTCGGAGGAATGTTTGGATGAAAATTGGGGATTACGGGACATCTCGAAGACTCCTCCACCGAGAGGATCCCCACCCAGAAGAACTGGGTTTTCCACCCATTGTGCAAAGAATCCTTCGTGGCCAAGGAGATACAGCTCCTATTCCGCCTCGCTTGGATGAAATAGAAGCCCTTCCCATCCGAGGGATGCGCCTTCAACTCAAAAAAATAGTGGAAGAGGTCCAAGGAAGGAGGAACTCCGCATTGACGGCAGAGGATGTGAAAGGTGGAAAGAAGAAGATAAGAGTTGGCTACCAACTATACAGGCGCCAACTGAAAGAAATTGAGAAGTTTGAGAACAAAGGGCTCGAAGGGAAGGCGGAACCCACCCTTCCACGACAGTAGAAAGGTGCAGATGTGGCTGGTACGGGAGTCCAAGCTCGACTTGTGCGGGGCAGCCGCGGCGAAGAAAAACTTGTGGGGTAGATGAAACTGGTTCTCCAGTCGTTTCACCTCTGCCTCCCCCAGTTCGTTGTAGTTTAGAGTTGCCGCCCTCGCCGTAGGCTCGCCCTCCCACTCCTCAACATTCGGACGCTGGTCCGCCATGGAATCCGGAGAGGAACTTGAAGAAAGACGCTCTCGGGACCCCGAAGACTCTGGACGAAGGGGAAGCTGTCGGACCGCCTCTGCAGTTATCTCTACCAACTCCGTGAACGCTGCTGCAAGCCTCTGCTCTTCCATCGTGTCCTCACGATGCATCAAAGAGTCCCAAAAGTAAGCGCGAAGGAGAGCCAAACCCTAAAAATGGAGGGAGTCTGGAGCAACGATAAGCGCGCAATGCCTATATTCCCACGCGGAAGGCGGCGCATCGTTCCGACCTCCGAAAAAAGGGGGCCCCTTCAGTTCAAATCCGTTAGGATCATCATTATTATGGGCCTAGGTGACCATGACACGTGGCTTAATAACACCACCCGATCTCCACCCACCTGAGCCACGCTGGTCCAAAACCCTAAACAGCTACTCTTCCGAGCTTACTAAAGCTCGGGAGTAGGACGGGGACAAGTGGAGAGGGGGATTTCTGTAGCCCATCTAAGAGCGGCCGAACTAGGTCCGTCAGGACCAAACAAGGCCCAGCACATCCAAGTGATAGCCCCGCAGGGCCCACTTAGGATAAAAAGTCCAATAAGATTACTCGGGATCAAATCCTTCCTCGACTGCCCTTAGGCTCGGAAGGCCCGAACGTTGGTCAGAACGGAGGAAGACCCATGCCCAAGTTATCCCCTCACCGGGATAGAGGTAAGCACTCAGTGCCCACTCTGACCTACCTTTATCTGAGCTATGCCTATCGCCCGGATAGGGTTGGCACCCTTCATGCTTGGGTTTAACCGACGATTGCTTATCCACGCTGCCGTTGAGAGCCCTTTATGAGCAGAAGTTTTTGAGGATAAGGGACCCACGACCCCTCAAGGCTATAAAGATCCCACGATGAGGACGTAAAGAGCCCACGTTGAGGACGTAACTCTCTCCTGAAACTCCTCAGCTTACGGGACTCATGAGGCCAGCGCACTATTTAAACCTGGGACTCCCTCCAGCGAAAGGTAAGGCCCAACACACGCCTAAAATTTCCTGAGCATGAATCACTTCACCATCTTTGTGTAGAGAGATCTCGCGCCTCTCTTTTCCTCCTCCCTTCATAGCTTCCACCATTGCTCTACTGACTTAGGCATCAGAGGGTTTACCCGAGGGAACCATCCCTGGGCCACCTGATCCGTTTCCCTTTTTGCAGTTCACTATTCGGTGATCATCCCCCAGCTCAGGTCCAGCACGAGATTATGCCTCTTCAATACTGGTTCGATGCTGATCTCTATCAGCCTTACATCCAGTACCCAATAACTATTAGAATTTCTACTATTTCCCTCAATCGAGAATAGTACAAAGGTTATTTTTGATCAGGTGTTCATCTCACCATGGGCATCCTCTTACTAGGATCCCAACTGACTTATGGGTTAACCAGACCTAGCCAATTTTTATCAGGTTTTCGGCCACACCACATGCATCTTTTCACAAAGATCCTAGTTGACTTACTGGGTCAGCCATACCAGCAGGATATCAACCCCTTAATGGTACTCTTGCTCGCAAGCAAGGACTTCTCTCCTTAAGAAGGAGAATACCTCTTTAAATGAAGTTACACAGATAGTGCCTCTATCAAGGCAGGGTGTGTACAATATATAAGCACAGAGATGTTCAAGATGAAAGATAGGAATGAAATACAACAATCTTGAACTAAAAAGAAAAACCTTCACAGATAGATTAAAGAATTTCAGAAGGCTTGCGAAAGATCAGAAGAGAATGCAACTGATGATTGGTGCGTCTGATCTTTCTTCACTTGAGCACGATGTAGATGTGGTTGAGGAGGAAAATAAACTTGTTTTTCACTCAACGCTTGCTATGTAAGCTTATGCTGGAGATTGGGCTTTCTCATTGAATTTTTCTAGTCGATATGTACTTGATCGCTCAGCTATTTTGCACAGGTTTGCCCACTCCGTGCTCTGTCTCTCTTCATCTTTCTTCAGTAGCTCCACACATATATATACAGTGCTTCTTGAGTTGATTCCGTTAGACTCTACCTGGAGAACGATAGACACAACTTGTTAACCGTTAGACTTATCTAGGAGATCATGTGAGAGCTTTATTTTCTTTCTGAGTTTGTTTATTATTACAGAGCTTCATTTACACAGATCTTCGTCCTGTTTTAAGTGATAGGACATATAGAAGATTTCCCTTTCAAATATTTTTCAAAGGAGAAGATCTCCCTTTTCAACATATCCTTTGTGTCAGTGTACTTTTTCATAGGTTTGCCTTTTTCCTGGGACTGTCAGATAGTAGAAGGATACTTATTTATTCTGCAGAAATGAGAAGGTCAAGTAATACCATATTAAAATACTCCCTTCTATTCTACTATAGCTAAAACGTGTTCCTCGATATTTTGCTATTGTCAAAGAGCCTGAAACATAGTAAAGAGCTTGACCTTTCTAGGCTGTTAGTCAATTGTTTATCAGAAGCAGAAAACATAGTACTATTTTTCATATATTATGCAATGGCTTTCATTTTAAATTTTGAATTTCACTGAGATAGTTTTTCAACCTTTTTGTCTTTATATAACATAGTCGTTCATATGGAATCAACGACGAAGTGACTTCCTTAACTAGCAACTATCTACTGAATAAAAAGTAATATAAAATAGATAGATGATATATGCTAAGCACTTAGACTGGTATCTATCTAAAGGATAAAATATAGAACATATAGCTTGAATTCAGAAATTAATGCTTTTAGTTTTTTTATAAGAAGTATAAACTCTTTTAAGCATAGGACTAAGAAAAATGCCTATCTCAAGAATTTAGATCTATAAGACATATAGTCATAAGCAATTGATTTTCTTAAATAATTTGTTCAGCTATCAAGAATAATAGAGGAGATACAAGCAGATAGTTGAATATTCAGATAGACTTTGTAAATAATATAGGCAAAGTAAAAATTATTGTTGAAGTTTCAACGCTTAAGTAGTTCAGCTTTTAGGATAGGCGATGTCTGTTCAATAAGATAAGTGATATGAGATAGGTGAAATGTTAGTGCGCCCATATGCCTTTGTTTGTTTGTTTTAAGATAGGCGAAGTAAAAGGGGATAGGCGATATATTGGATAGGTGATGCTTGTAGTGCCTAAGTAACTTTAGTATCACCTAAGTGAGATTGTAGCCCCTATGATAGTAAGATAGGCGAAGATACGTCTAAAGTGAATGAGATAGGCGATAAGAATTTCGCCTAAGTGAAAAAGAACACCTATTGATTTTAAGTTGCACCTATGTTTTTTTAGCTTTTCGTACAGTGCCTATGTTTTATTAGGTGCATGTGATAGGCAAAGTTTGTTAAGCCAACGCCTATGTTATCAAGACTTAAGAAGACAAGCGAAGTTTTCATGATAGGAGAAGTGTTTCCACGCCTAAGTTATTTTACGTTAGCCTAAGTGTATGCTTATGTTGACTTAGTCAAATTTTGTTGCACCTAAGAGTATTTTTTATGCGCCTAAGTTCCTTTTAACGTCTATTTGATTTGATAGCTTCTCAATTAGCACCTATATTATACTTAGTCTAATTTCTTCAATTTTTATGCTTCTTCTTCTTTCTGTTTTATGTATTTTAGGCACTTAAAATTATATTTTCATCACAAATGAACAAAATTTTTATTTTCATTATAAGCAACGGAATTTTAGAATTTTGTTTCACAATAGTTTTGTTGTCACGAAAACTGATAAAAGATAATATTTAGATCTAGTCCAAATATACTCAACATTAACTACTTTAGTAGGTTTGTGCTTTCATTCCAGCATTGTGTTGCTACTGTATATAGATATTTTTGGATAGCTTTTATAATGCTCTCGGATGGTTAGGCCATGATGCTCATCCCTATTTTTTTGGATTTCGATGACCCGACTTTTGTTATCGACTAATTTCATGTATGCAACAAACTTGTTACATGTAATGTATGTGTTGGTTTGAATTTATCATACTCAGGTTTATTATGTACTGTAGATGCAATGTGACCACACCAAGGAATCTCTTGTTAACCTCTCGCTCTTCATGCTGTTAATGTGGATGCATGAGTACTATTCTACATTCATTCACATGCAACCAATATATGATGACCCATGTCAGGGGAATTCAATTATGTATGAGATGTTAACATGCCACTGGAAGTTTTGTTATAGCACCTGTCGCATGTATCCAGACACTCTCAAAAAGTTGTGTAGAATATTTAGGGATAATGACTTAAGAGCACTAGAAATGTGACTATGGAAGAACAAATGAGAATTTTCTTGCAGACACTAACGCATAATGAGAGAAACTGTAATATGCAAGATATATTCCACCACTCAGGTGAGATGATTAGCCGACATTTTAATAATCCTACAAGCCTTTTCTATGTGGGCCTTCGACATGATCTGTCATTTCCACCGATCAGACGAAATCCCCAATCATGTCCACTATTATGCAGGTGGAAAATATTGGCTATTATTTAGAAATTGTATAGGAGCACTTGACGGAACACACATAAGTGCTTGAGTGCCCGTTGACCGTCAGTTAGCTTATAGGAGTGCTTGGTATGGGTAGAGAAGTACCCAAAATGTGTTGTCGATATGTGACTTTGATACGAGATTCACCTTTGTTGTTGCTGGATGGGAAGGTGTTAGGTCCCTTGGGGTGCAACCGGATCTAGAAGGGGGGTTGAATAGATCTTTCCAAAAAACTTTGGCCCAATTAAAATCTAAACCAGTTGAAAACCAATCTACAGCTAGATGTGTAAAAGACACTCTTCAATAAGGATAGTGGTTCCAATAGATATAGCTCAACCGAGAGAATACAACACAATGCAAGAGGAGCAAGAGAATGCTGTTGGAAGGGCTGAGGTCGACGCAGCACCACTGTGGGGTCGACGCACCCTTTTTGCGAGTTCAACAGTAACACTGAACTGCTGCTCCTTACACTCCCAGTGAATACGTGAATTAGTACAATGGTGTGAGCTAGTATGAAGTTGGCTAGAGTATATGTTTAGAGTTCACAAGTACGGCACAAATTGTAAAGATCTGAAACATGCAAACATCTGTGAATAACGATAGACGACATGGATCAATCGCATAAGAACACACCAATTGCACCATATGTTTTTAAGGTGGTTCGGTTGCAGACCCGCAACCTACGTCCACCCCTCACCAAACCGATGAGGCTTTACCACACGAGGATGAAGTCCTCAACACACACACACACACACACACACACACACACACACACACACACACACACACACACACACACACACACACACACACACACACACAAAACAAAGAAAAAAAATAAGCTGCAAGCGAAGCAAAAACCCGGGGACAACTCCCCAGAATACACACAGTTTACGGATTGAGAAGATGCAAATGAAAATAGAAAACCAATCACAATGATAAGGCTACGGTGGCTTCAGATCGATGTCTTGAAGCTCTATCAAGCTCAGGCCGGCTACAAGGAGGGGCTGCACTCCTTTCAACTTCTTCACCCTTTTTCAGCACTGGTTTGGATCGAACCAGGGCTGGGCTGCTCTCCACACTCCTTTCTTTTCTTTCTCACAGATTTTCGATTGAAGGCTCAAGGAAGACATGGGCTTTTCTCTTCAAGGCAGCAACAACTACTTGATGCAGAAGCTTCAAGTATATATAGAGAGCTAGGTAGTGGAATTTCCCTCCAAGTTCCTTCATTGCAATTGGCTGGAATACAAAAGATTTGTTTGACCACTGACCTCCTTTTTGTTTGGTCCCCAATATCTGATAGCAGGATCACCAGAAAAATAACCAGACATGAATCTGATTGGCCCAGAAGTGAATAGGATATTTCTTCTTTTCAGCTCTTCTTATTTCTGTAATCTGATTTGTCCAGTAAGGGCACAGAAATTTCCCTCCAAGATCCTCCATTTGAATTGTAGGAAAGGAAATGATGTTGCTTGAACTTGGAGATCTGCCAGATCTTCTTTCTCATTGGCCCAAGATAGAAGGGTACAGTCCTCTTTTCCTTGGTACCTTCCTTAGACTGAAATCTCATTGGTTGACTGCAAAAAGTATAGTACAGGAAGAACTGGCCTTTCCTTAATCTGGTAGCTCCCAAAAGGTTTCTCCAAAAAAGGTTGTACTGTAGCCTCATGATGAAGAGGACAGTGCACTGTCCAAGGAGCCTTTTCCAGACCTTAAAAATAGTGTTTTTGGTGGTTTGCGGTTGCTATTTTTGGCTACTAAAAGAACTGGCATGTTTGATAGAAATACGCAGAAGAGCTTCTGGGAATAGCATGAGGTCGACCTCCTATAAAGGTGAGGTCGACGCTGCCTTGGAGAATGGCCTTTACAACGGTTTCTGGGAGATGCCTAAGGTCGACCTGCTGATGAGGTGAGGTCGACCTGTCCTAAAGAAACTGCCCGTATAACGGGTTCTGGAAGACACCTGAGGTCGACCTGCTAATGAGGTAAGGTGATGGGGACATCAGCGACAACCAGCTCACTTTGTGTTTGCATTTATGTCCTTTTGTATTTGTATGTACGCCCTTGTGATATATGCGTACACAATAGTAGGTCTTAGTGGGTTTATTTGCAAAAGGCCATTGGGTTTCTTTGCAAATATGCTTGTAGGCCCTGCAGGGGCCCCCTCCCTCCTCCTTATTGGTCCACATGGACTCTTGGGTCCAAGGTGGCTGGTCCATGGTCCAAATTTGGACTTGGACCATGAATTAAATAAAGAAGACAATTCCAAATTGTCCTCTTTAAGGGGGGGGCGGACCTATTAGTTTATTTGGGTTTAATGTGGTGTTCACACCACATCTCAACCCTCCATTCTTCAACCCTTGATCCAAGGGCTCATATTAGATTAGAACCCTTTCATATAAATACTTGTATTTTCTTATGGAAAGAATTAATGAAGAAGAAATGAGCATTTGCCTCCTTGGATCTTGCGCCCCTCTCCCCTCTCTCCCTGGTGTTCTTCCACCTCCAGCCCCTTTCTAGAGTGTAATCCCCTCCCCCTTGATCCTCTCCAACTTCTGAAGCAGCTCCGGTGATCGCCGCCGCCGCCGTCTCGCCGCCGACACGTCGTCGCCAACGGTTTCGGTGTTCTGTCCACTCAGGACAGACCCTTCTTCTCCGAATTCCTGCTATCACTCCCTTCGTCTTCTGAAGCTCAAAATTTCAGGGTTGGTTCCCCTCTAGAACCCTTATCCCCACAAAAAAAATCACGTCAAAATTCATCCTTTAGCTATTTTTTGATTTTCGTCCAAGTTTAAATTTCAGTTCTGTCCAGGTTCTGTCTACTGTTCAACAGTTCTGAGTCTACCTTGTTCGACCCATGTTTTGAATTTTTTTGGGGCTCTAAAAATTACTGAGACTTATGTCCACATATGTCTACCACCATGAATTTTCTTAATTTTTGATAAGGTCTCTAGGTATTTTTCAAATTTCGTACCAATTCCTGTGAGCAATTTTTCCACAGTGTCCCAGATCCGACCCAGGTCCACTCAAAAAACCCCATAAAATCCATTTCCTATCCAAATCAAAAACCAAAAATAGTCCCGGTTTTCTATCTCAGAGATCTTCAACTTTTCTGAAGAACTCATCTCCATATTCCAAGGTCCTCCCACCGGTCAACGGTGATTTTCAGAGAAGTCAGAACCTGCCCCTGCAGTTCTGGCCTGTTTACAGCAAGGGTGTAAATTCCATAAGTCAGATATACGTATCCGATTATTTTTTCTGAAGGCCCCTACGTCGAAGTATTTGGAGTCCTCTTTCCAACGGCGCCGAGCTCGTTGCATTCCGACGACGGGGTTGATCACAGCAGCCGATCTCGCCGGACAGCGCGCGAGAAGACAGCAAGTGCAGACTTGTGGCCGGTTTCCCGCGAGCGTCGTCCGAGGGCCGCCCGGCGTCCGGCGGTCGTTCCAGCAACTCGCCATCCTAGGGGAGCGCTTCCCAAGTGTACCCACACCAGAGGAGGCATCAGGTCCCACACGACCCCTCCGGTCCACACGTGGGCCCCACTAGCACGAGTACGCGCGAAGCCGAAGCTGTGCCCGGAAACCGCCCGTCAACCCGGAATTGGTCCTCCCGGGCCCCCTTGTGTCGCCCGTTACCTCCCTGCGTGGAGTGGGCTTACTTGTATTGCTGTAATCTTAATGTATTAAGTTCCCGGGAGTACGAGTTTCGGCCGGGTGCCATCTTCGCCACGCCGAGCGCGTGGAGGTATCGTATTCGCTCCTTGCTTGGCATTCCGCTTATTTCTATATATGCTTGTTTATGCCGCTGCTAGAGAGCATGTGTAGGGTTACCTAGCTCGCTTTTAATTTATCATATCACTACTGCGAGTGAGAGAGTGACCGTCCCGTGACCCGATCCGGGCACAATTGAGAGCCGACCACCCTAGCTCACTGTCGGTTGTTCAATCGTGCACATCCGACGCTTCCCTCGCTAAGGGACGACCGCTAGCTTATCGTGTCCGTGGTCCCGTCCCGCATCAATTTGGTATCAGAGCAGGTTGAGTCTAGGGTGTCAAAAAAAAAAAGAGTGTCATTTACGTCTAGTCATCAGTCGGTCTAAGTCGTGTTTAGGGTCATCATTGTTTTAAAACACAAAAAAGAGTGTCTTTTCGCATACATCCCTTTACTCGGTATATAGAAAGGTGTTGTCCGACCGTTAGGTTACGCCTATCGGGAAGGCCGCACACTTGTGCGAGTGACCTTCGGGTCGATTATCTCCGCCGCGTACCGAGTTTTGGTTAAGTCTAGGCGCATCATTTTGCATTAGTGTGTTTTGCTCTAGTCGGTGTGTTTGCATGCCCACTCGTCGGGGTACTCAGTACTCACCCCCACCCCCACCTATGGCCAACCCACGGGATACCTCGGGAGACTTCCACTCCCTACAAGAGGCGATGATGGCCATTATGGCTAGGTTGGACCAATCCGATGCTAACTTTCGGACCTTCTCCGAGAATATGGATGGTCGCCTTAGGGCCATGGAAGGACGCATGGAGAACTCCGATAGGTCGGTCCAAGACCTCGTTGGGCGGTTAGATAGGATGTCACACGGGGACCCTCCTGGGGCAGCCCAAGGTCCACCCGCACCTCCTCCCGCGGGGGCCCAAGTCCAACCCGCTCCCATGGCCCAAGTCCAGGCCGCTCCCGCGGCCCAAAACCAGCCACCACTGGTTCCTCCACCCGCCCCTCCTCGGGTTCCCCAACTATCACACCGTGACCTTGGTCTCGAGGACTATGGGTCCGACAATGCCTACGAGGGGTATGGTCAACGCCGTCGTGGTTTTCAGCCACAACGAGATGAGGATGATGATCGGGTCCTTAAGACCGTGCGAGCGGATCCTCCCGCTTTTTACGGGTCTTTGGATCCGAAAGTCTACCTAGATTGGGAGTTTGGCATGGACCGTTATTTTGAATGGTATGATATGTCGGAGCGTCGAAGGGTCCGATTTGCCACCATGAAACTCATGGGGCAGGCACAAACCTATTGGAAGAATGTGGAGAGCCTGCTACTTCAGCGGCTAGAACCCCCGATTGACACATGGGCCGAGATGAAGAATAAACTTCGGCAAAAGTACCTTCCTCCCACATACCGCCAGCGACTCATCGATAGATGGCAAAGTCTTAGCCAGGGAGACCGGTCCGTCTCCGAATACATCACGGAGTTTGATGAGTACTTTCTACGATGTGGTGTCACGGAGGAGAGTACCATGCCCGTGTCCCGCTTTCGACGTGGTTTGCGGCCACACTACCAGTATGAGCTTTTCCGCCGCAATGCCAAGACGTTGGAAGAGGCATATCAGGTTGCTCTCGAGATGGAGCAATTTGAGGGAGAGTTCGAGTCTAGCCATCGGTTGGGCCCCACCCCTCTCCGTAGTACCGAGCCCCGTCACTCTATAGGCCCACATCAGCGGCCTCCCATGGCTCGACCTCAGGAGCCCACCCGTCAGGAGCACTTCCCTCCACGGCCTCGCCCTCCTCCACCCCGGGATCTATTTCCATCCCAACCACCGGCACCCTTTGCCCGTCCCCCAGCTCCTATAGCCCGTCCTCTGGCACCGGCACCCCCGCCACTCTTGTCCAAGGCACCTACACCTCCCCCATTGTTGCCTACACCCCCTACCCGGCGGGATGATAAGGGTAAGGCCCCTCTTATCGGGGAGATTAGTCGATCGCGAATACAATGTTTCCACTGTCACGGGTACGGCCACATTGCTAATGAGTGTCCCGCTCGCACCACCCTAGCCTTAGGTGTTGGAGGATCCGCACCTCCCGAGCTTGAGCATGTCGATTACGAGGCCGACGAGGCACTGGCCGATGAATATTATGCCATGGGGGAAGAGCTGGGCGACCCTTCTGCCGCCCAGGATGTCGCCACCTAGTGGGTTTGATGCTACCACCTTAGTCTAGAGTCGTGCATGAGTCAGTGTGCTTTCTTTGTGTGGTTTGTTTGTGTGGTGATTTTGAGTCGATTGTTTGCATGGTTTGCATTCGTGTGTCAGTGCATGGTGAGTCTGCATGTGTCTTGTGCAAGCTCGTGTCGTTCCCGAATGAGTGTGAAGCGAGTCGATTCACTTGACGAGTATGGGATCGGTTTACTTCTATACCCGGATCAGTCACCTATAGGGACTCAGCAGTGATTCCTAGTGAGTCTTTGAGCTGTTTCCTTCCGTTGAGAGTGCCCCTTCGGAGTGACCACCTTTGGCCATAGCAGTGCGCATATCGAGTATATGTGGAATGAGCAGGTGCCGATCACTTGGAGTGGAGCATATCCGCGCTACTTGGCACTGTGACGGATCCGCCGGAGACCTGAGCAGCCGCACCCTTTACTCGACGGGGTCGAGTTCCTCCCACCCGGGGAGAATTGATGGGGACATCAGCGACAACCAGCTCACTTTGTGTTTGCATTTATGTCCTTTTGTATTTGTATGTACGCCCTTGTGATATATGCGTACACAATAGTAGGTCTTAGTGGGTTTATTTGCAAAAGGCCATTGGGTTTCTTTGCAAATATGCTTGTAGGCCCTGCAGGGGCCCCCTCCCTCCTCCTTATTGGTCCACATGGACTCTTGGGTCCAAGGTGGCTGGTCCATGGTCCAAATTTGGACTTGGACCATGAATTAAATAAAGAAGACAATTCCAAATTGTCCTCTTTAAGGGGGGGGCGGACCTATTAGTTTATTTGGGTTTAATGTGGTGTTCACACCACATCTCAACCCTCCATTCTTCAACCCTTGATCCAAGGGCTCATATTAGATTAGAACCCTTTCATATAAATACTTGTATTTTCTTATGGAAAGAATTAATGAAGAAGAAATGAGCATTTGCCTCCTTGGATCTTGCGCCCCTCTCCCCTCTCTCCCTGGTGTTCTTCCACCTCCAACCCCTTTCTAGAGTGTAATCCCCTCCCCCTTGATCCTCTCCAACTTCTGAAGCAGCTCCGGTGATCGCCGCCGCCGCCGTCTCGCCGCCGACACGTCGTCGCCAACGGTTTCGGTGTTCTGTCCACTCAGGACAGACCCTTCTTCTCCGAATTCCTGCTATCACTCCCTTCGTCTTCTGAAGCTCAAAATTTCAGGGTTGGTTCCCCTCTAGAACCCTTATCCCCACAAAAAAAATCACGTCAAAATTCATCCTTTACCTATTTTTTGATTTTCGTCCAAGTTCAAATTTCAGTTCTGTCCAGGTTCTGTCTACTGTTCAACAGTTCTGAGTCTACCTTGTTCGACCCATGTTTTGAATTTTTTTGGGGCTCTAAAAATTACTGAGACTTATGTCCACATATGTCTACCACCATGAATTTTCTTAATTTTTGATAAGGTCTCTAGGTATTTTTCAAATTTCGTACCAATTCCTGTGAGCAATTTTTCCACAGTGTCCCACATCCGACCCAGGTCCACTCAAAAAACCCCATAAAATCCATTTCCTATCCAAATCAAAAACCAAAAATAGTCCCGGTTTTCTATCTCAGAGATCTTCAACTTTTCTGAAGAACTCATCTCCATATTCCAAGGTCCTCCCACCGGTCAACGGTGATTTTCAGAGAAGTCAGAACCTGCCCCTGCAGTTCTGGCCTGTTTACAGCAAGGGTGTAAATTCCATAAGTCAGATATACGTATCCGATTATTTTTTCTGAAGGCCCCTACGTCGAAGTATTTGGAGTCCTCTTTCCAACGGCGCCGAGCTCGTTGCATTCCGACGACGGGGTTGATCACAGCAGCCGATCTCGCCGGACAGCGCGCGAGAAGACAGCAAGTGCAGACTTGTGGCCGGTTTCCCGCGAGCGTCGTCCGAGGGCCGCCCGGCGTCCGGCGGTCGTTCCAGCAACTCGCCATCCTAGGGGAGCGCTTCCCAAGTGTACCCACACCAGAGGAGGCATCAGGTCCCACACGACCCCTCCGGTCCACACGTGGGCCCCACTAGCACGAGTACGCGCGAAGCCGAAGCTGTGCCCGGAAACCGCCCGTCAACCCGGAATTGGTCCTCCCGGGCCCCCTTGTGTCGCCCGTTACCTCCCTGCGTGGAGTGGGCTTACTTGTATTGCTGTAATCTTAATGTATTAAGTTCCCGGGAGTACGAGTTTCGGCCGGGTGCCATCTTCGCCACGCCGAGCGCGTGGAGGTATCGTATTCGCTCCTTGCTTGGCATTCCGCTTATTTCTATATATGCTTGTTTATGCCGCTGCTAGAGAGCATGTGTAGGGTTACCTAGCTCGCTTTTAATTTATCATATCACTACTGCGAGTGAGAGAGTGACCGTCCCGTGACCCGATCCGGGCACAATTGAGAGCCGACCACCCTAGCTCACTGTCGGTTGTTCAATCGTGCACATCCGACGCTTCCCTCGCTAAGGGACGACCGCTAGCTTATCGTGTCCGTGGTCCCGTCCCGCATCATAAGGTCGACCTGTCCAGAAGAAACTGCCCGTATAATGGGTTCTAGACAATGCCTGAGGTCGACCTGCTGATGAGGTAAGGTCGACCTGTCCTGAAGAAACTGCCCATTTGAGCTTTTCTTCATTTGAACTTGAGTGAGGTCGACGCCACTATGACGTAGGGTCGACGTAGCCTTCTTGACTTTACAGTTCTCAGCTGAATTCTGCTGCATTTGATTTTCCTTTCTTTTCCCAACCTCTTCTTGGTTTCTATGCATGCCTGTGCCCTTGTACCTTGAGTTTCTTTCAACCTTGGTTAGTTCTTGTTCCTTTAGATTTATGTGGCTTGAGATAAAACTTGCCTTGCTGCTTCAATGCATCATTTCACCTGACATCATTGCATGATATCTTCACACTACTCATCTTTATGAGGCCATTCATATGCTAGTGCCGACTTTGACCTGAACTATACGAACGTTGACACCATCAAATGTAAATCAGACTCATCAATGAGTCATAGTCAGACATCATCAAAATAATAGAATCAACCATGTTCCACACATGCCCAGCATTCTCCCCCTATTTGATGATGGCAACTATGAGTCATTTCTTAAGGAATATAATCATGAAATAGATAATGACTTATCACAACTTCTCCCCCTTTGCCATTAGCAAGGAGGGCTTAGATTAAGGTCAATTACAAAGTCAGAATATGCAACTATGAGTCATTATGATGTTACATGCCATGAGTTCTGGAGCACATGGTTTGATAAGGATTTAAATGCAAAACTCAAGCAAGCGAGCAGATAGCCAGATATGCATTCAAGAATGTTGCAGAAAGGAAGAACTAGTTTTCGGTCCAAATGTTGAGACCTTCCCTATGATACATGCCATGAATAGCCAAATGCAAGAGTAGATTGTTGGGTCCCTTTGGATTGTAGAATCCCTTGGTTTGGCAAAAACAGACCACACAAATTAGCATTGAATGCCATGAAGTTACAGAAGAATAGAATAGTCTGAAGCATGAGAGGCAAATTGCAGAAATGTCCAAGGTTAGATGAAGCAGGTATATGCAGGATATTTGGACATAGCAAGAAGATGTAATCAAAGAGCAGTTCAACAGCCATTGAGCTGATTTGGTTTTCAGGTTTTCAAAATTTTTGATTTTCTATTTTTTAGATTTTTAATATTTTCTATGCAATGCATGGAGGAAGGAAATGCAAACCAACCAATTACATGAAGAGACCTAATTACCAATTGCTTAGAGAGATGATGCTTTCATAGCAGGCAGGAGAGTTTATCACAGAAGGACCAATTGTTAGCTCCTTAAATAGCAACCAGGAGCATATATCAACAAGAAGCCAATTTGTCTTAAGGACATATGCCAGGACAGCCAGATAGAAGTCTAGACACAAGGGGTCGACCCTTGGAGTCGACACTTGGAATTATAGAGGAACCAGATTCAAAAAATCTTGGGATGGGAGTACTTCAACCTAAACCCAAGTTCATAAATGCAGAGTTATAGATATTTCAGAATTTTCAGTTATAGAACTCCAATGATAAGGCCCTTATCTTTAGATTGGTTTAAATCTGATGAATTCTGAGTTTCTCAAATAAAAGCGTTTGAAAAATTCTGCATTCAATATTAATAGAAATGAACCAATGTAACATATAGAGACCAGGTTAACCTCCTTTCATCCTACTCATTTAGTTCCATTAGCCCCTTTGAAGGAAACTACAATAAGTATTGAGGTTAAACACTTGAGGTTTCTGATTTTATCCAAGGGGGCTACCAATTTCAGATTTTTCTATTGATACCAAAAGTTTTTTTTATTTATTTATTTTACAAGAGCATTCAAGTGTGACATGCACCTTTTGACGTGAGGATGCACGTTGATCGGATGCCAGCATTCCTAGTTACTCAGTGTACCTCACCATTCTACTTCAATTAGACTAGAGGTAGCAAGGCACTTCATGACTTTGTCCACTCCACTTCATTAGTGAAGGGACTTAGTTTCTCAGTGAAACAATTGCCATTGCTCTGCCTTAGTGCATTGAACTCAGTACACCGCTTTTTACGTGGAGATATATGTTTATCAACCGCCAATCTCCCCAGTTACTCAGTATGACTGAAACTCATTACTTTCATTAAGAGTAGCCTCCCTTTTTTTGAAAAATAACATATTTGACAAATGTTTAAAAATAATACAAGAATGAAGTTCCTCAAACAAAGATGCCTTTGTACTAAAAATAAACTTTCTGATTTAAGAAGGCATAAGAGGATGAAACCTGAAAAACTAGTTTAGATCCATTAAGTCTGAATACAGCAACTTTCAAGACCATTTAACTTTAAAACTTGAGAGGTCATTAAATTTAAACCAACAGTTTTCATGTCCAGGGTAGTCATGGAACTCCATATAAGAAGATTCTCCTTTAAGATGAGCTCTGATAAATGAACTTTAGCAACCAGATTGAAATACTCACAGGAGTTCAAGCTTCAGGATATTTTATATCCAAGATGGAGCATAGAAAATAAATAGAATGAGGCAAGGGCTAAAGCACACATAGAACGATGAATGGAAGCAAACAATCAACTCTCCCCCTCACGGAGTGACTCAAAAAGATGTTGCATGGAGATCAAGGGTAGGTGAGTCCTATTAGACAAGGATGAGCCTTGTTCAATATGAAGAGTGCATAAGAGTAATAGGAAACCGATACGTCGACGTAGACACTATAGGAGGTCGACGCACATTGATCAGATAGAGAGCAATTTTCAAGCAGAAATGAACTATGAGGTCGACCTGAGTAGTTCTAGGGTCGACCTGATCAGCAGGAAGGAGGATTTTAATAGAACATGAAGTTCTGATGGCATAGGGTCTTGCCAGATTTCAAAAGCATTCAGCAAACACAATTTTTGATTTTGAAAGTTAAAGCAAGAATCATGATACAATTTCTTTTTACAAGCATGGCAACTGAAATTAACAACATTCAAAGAATAGACTAGAACAAGCTTGCATGATAGTTTAACTCCCAGACTACTCCACAAAAGGTCTATTGTTCAAGAAGTACACACATGAAATGTGCAATCGCAGGTATGGACAATTTATAAAACATAATGCAGACTCCCCTGAGATTGTGCATGGGCTTCAAGAGTGCCTTTAAGAGGATCAACAAGGGGTATGCAGCCTATGTCTTTAGGTGAACACTAGACCCATGGCACTGGGCGGAGAACTTGATCTGAAGATCACCTCGCGCGTAGTGATAGTTTTCAGATGTAGTTAATCCAACATTCCACAACTCACTATTCTATATATCAAGGGTTCATGACATGATAATGCATTGAGAGTGTAAGACATGCTAGTCATGAAGTGTTGGGTCCCTCAACTGTTAGGTCCCTTGGCATGATATACAGTGGAGTGCATGAGACCACTAGTTGATACTCAATGTTCACGACACATGCAGACTTGAGGCATTTGCAATGGATTCTAAATTGAAGTGCAAACTCTTAGACTCCCCCTTTGTCAAATGCTTATGGAACTACAGATAGCCAAACAAAAGGTTAAATGTCCGCATAAGTGATGAGTTGGATTATATGCAGTCATCACAGACATCATCAAAACAATGGTCAGCAATGATGGACAGGAAACTCATATGGCAGCTAATAATGGGAGTATCCAGAAGCTAAGCCACACGTATGAAAGTTATAAACACAAGCTCATCAGCATCATATTAATTCTATCAGCATGACATATTACACGTGAGTCAAACATCTGAATTTTTTGATTTCTGGTACAAGGCGGAGGTATGATCCGAAACCCAACTCACACATAGTGAGAGTTCTGGACATGCTTAACCTATCTTTCTCCCCATCACCATTTGATATACCAGATATTAATGTTAAGTGTTAATCATATAATCCAGTTCAGATGTTCAGAGTTCACAATGGGGGAATTCATCAATTCAGAGGGGAGGTTTCATGCTTGCATGTTTTATTGAAAGCAAGACAAACCTATACTGCAATAACTACAAAGAAATCCAAACATGTAAAATTAACATAAGTTGAAGATTTTGTTTACAAACTTGTGCCTTGAGCTTTTATTTCCAGTTGATCCTTTGTTCAGCTCCAAGGCACCCTGTTTAACGACCCAAGATCTAGATATCGGGTGTTGTGTCCCTGTGATTTTGATGATGTCAATTATTATGTTTCATTATATATATAACCTTGATGATATAACTTTGATGTATTTATTAATGACCTCATTATATATATAGAAGTATGAATTCTGTCAGAATAGGTTCTGAAGATGACTCAAAAGTCATGAAAAGACAGCCACTGCTGTTAAGCTGAAGTGACAGCAGGTTAACGCTACTGTTTCATTGTGAGTCAGCAATTGCATTAAAAGGTTAGTGCATATACCTTCTCTTTGTCAAGTAAGGTCGATGAACATTTCAGTCTGAAGCATAAAGGTCGATACATGTTCATGTGTAAGTCATATAAGGTCGATGCATGTTTACAGTTGAAGCATGATAAGTCGATGCATGTTCATGTGTAAGTCATATAAGGTCGATGCATGTTTACAGTTGAAGCATCAAGGTCGATGCATGTTCATATGTAAGTTAGATAAGGTCGATGCATGTTTACAGTTGAAGCATGATAGGTCGATGCATGTTCATGTGTAAGTCAGATAAGGTCGATGCATGTTTACATTTGAAGCATGATAGGTCGGTGCATGCTCATGGTTGAAGCATACAGGTCGATGTACATTTCAGTCTGAAGCCTATCAGGTCGATGCATCCTGTATCTCGATGAACTTAAGGTCTATGCACATATTTGCATTGATAGTGTTAGGTCTGTGCACATGTTAACTCTGAGCCTAGAAAGTCAGTGCAGGTTTACATATGAGTCTTTCAGGTCGATGCACATATAGAAGTCATGCACTTTAAGGTCGATGCACATTTCCACATAAGCTCTGAAGGTCGGTGCACATTCAATTTATAGTTTACCAGGTCAGTGCATACATTTAGTCCAGTATTGATAAGTCGATGCATCCTTGAACCGTGTTGTAGCATAGGTCCGTGCATGTCATGGAAAGGTCGATGCTAGTAAGCTAGCGACTGTAGCGTAGGTCGATGCTAGTGAGCTAGCTATAATAGTCAGGTCAATGTAGCGACAGATGTTTTGCATAGTCAGGTCGGTTCACATATGCATGCTAGTATAGACGGTCGATGCATCTCCTACTACACTGAACAAAGAGGTCGATGCATGTATTGCAACATGTTCCATAAGGTCGATGCACGTATAGAGTATTTGTCTAACAGGTCGGTGCATCTTCATTAATTCATGTCTTCATCCATCACCTCCATGCATATAAGGTCTACCGATGTCTAACACAGGTTAATGCATTGCATGTTTGAATTAAAGCATATACATCATCTTATACACCTCTGACCTGAGTGTCTAACTGATATGATGTTGGCTAAGTCTATATTTGATTATGATAAAAGGATCTGATGAAATGCTTTATCTCTTATTGACAGGCGTTGACACCCGTTTTATGACCAATGAGTTGAGCCATCTCATTATTTATCTTTATGATGCTCCGAGTTATTCGCCGTTTACTGAGTCATCTTGGTCAGTCTTTGAGGCTTATTTCATAGGTCATTCTCCTTAATTGGGTCTCGCTCCTTATTTATTTTTTTTTTGCGGGTTGAAGCTTAGTAGGCTTCTGTTGGTCTTGCACCTAGCAGTCTATAGCACGACCGTTAGACATTTTTGGTGGTCTATCATATGACCGTTTTTCTTCATGTGCACCGACCTGGTTCATTATTGCACCGACCTGAGTTTGCCTTGCATCGACCTGGTGTTTTCTTGCGTCGACCTGCACTGTCTCTAGCGGTCTATTATATGGGCGTTTGATGACGTTTGGCGGTCTATCTATGGACCGTTTGCTGACGCCAGAGTCCATAGCCAACGTCTTTCTTTTCGTCTTATCCACTTGTTATCTGTTGAGCTCTGGCGGTTTATCGTATGGCCGTTAGAGGCATTGTGGCAGTTCTACTTTAGACCGTTTATTGGTTCTAGAGTCCTGTTCACAAAGTTCTCACCTGTTGGCCTTATCGTCTGAGGGTGGCGGTCTATACTTGGACCGTTAAATCCAAGTGACGGTTTATCGTAGGACTGTTTCAAGAGACAGAGAGTCCTGATCAACTATCTTTTCTCTACTACGTCGTGGTCAAAGTAGAGTCTTGGTTTGGTGATTTCTCTCTCGATAGTGATCCTTAGAAGCTTCCGTTTGTTTCTGTGGACTCTTGGGAGTATTATCTTCAAGAGTTTGTTAAGTTTCATCCTACTTTTTCACTGGAATCTCTCCAACTCAAACCTAGATTTTGAGAGCCTATAAATAGGACCCTTGAGTTCATGGGTTGAGGAGGAGATTTCTAGAGTTTACGTCGAGGTGCTGCCGTGTTCTGGAGCGAGTACCAATCAACGAGAAGTGCTGTCTACGTCCATAAGCCTTCCGGTCCAGGGAGTATTGAGTTCCAAGTGTTCATTGTGTTGTTTTCTTCATAAGTTTCTCCCCCTCTTCATAATATTCATAAACATATTCCCTCTTCTTCTTCCACGTTCTCTGCATCATTTTTAAACATCTCCCCATCTTTTTCACACCCCACAAGGGTTAAAAAACCAAACCTCCCAGGTATTCACCCCTCCTTTTGCATGCATCTTAGTTTATTTGCATTATAGTTACTACACGTGTCCAAGTGCTAATTTGGGTTGTTTTTCTTTGCTTCCACACTCTTTTTCAGGTCTACATGGTTCATAACACGAGGCCCAACTCTTCTGGCCGGCCGGGAGAGGTGGAGATCCAAGTCCCAATCTACTATTCCGTGCGCTCTGGCGGCTCTACGTTGGACCGTTTGAGGATCTGTGGCGGCTTATCGTAAGGCTGTCTCGTACTCTCTGGCGGCCTGATGTTGGACCGTTTCTGCTCGCAGTGTTCTGGTTTTCATCTCCCGTGGGCGAGTGTTGCATCCTCCCCTTTCCAAGGTATTTAACTTAGTTTTGCTATTTTAATTACCTTGGTGGCGATCACACTTCTTTACTTGGGTATTACTCATCATTGTCATCATCTTTGCTTGCTCTTCTTTTTCCTTCATTTGCTCCACACCTATGGTGTGTGTTTTTCTTTTACTCCTTTGCTCCACACCCCGGCGTGTGTTTTTATTTTCCTTCACATGAACATTGATGACATGCCCATGCTTTTGGTTTGGTGATTGTTTGAGTTGGGTTATTGCTTGCTCACATATCTTCACATATATCTCTCATACCACTATATTCACATTCATACTCACATCATCACCATCACATCACACACAAAGGAAAAAATAGCAACAACCCATTTTTTTGGCGATCACGGTGGGACATCTAGTGCCAATCGTGTTTGAGCCTCTGTTTAACCTGCTACAGTTGATTTGACCCAGTTGCCCTTGTGTTTTCTTCAGATTTTTCGTTTAATTTCCTACTGTTTTATGCTCTCTGGTCATCTTGGCGGTCTACTGTTCGGCCGTCTCAAGCTTAAAAGTGGCCTAGAAATAGGCCGTCTTATCACTCTGGCGGTTTCAGCTCAGACCGTTTCTCCAGTTATAGGTACGCATCCCGAGGTTGTTATTATTTCTACAGTTTTTGCTATGATTTTCATGCTTGGGTGCTATCTGATCTCCTCCTTAGTTGTTATATATATTCACCTCATTGATTTCATATTTGATTGTTAGTTTTTAGGCTAGAATTTGCATGCACCCCGGTGCACATAGGATCATTCATATTCATACTTTAGTTGCATTTTTCTACCTTGGTGTGTGAACCTCTCGTCTCCATATTCCTTGGGGCCGACTAGGAGATCACATCAAGGACCTCCATAAGTCCCCGCGAGCCGTGGTTTCCCACATGGACGTCGGGCCGGTTGTACCTTGACCACACCGTGTATAGATTGCATAAGTGAGGGAGAGTTCACACTTAGAGTTAATGAAGCTCATTATACCTTTTCCCTATTAGGAACCTTGTTGGAGAGAATATCAAAATTCAAATTATTAAGGTTCTAAAGGAGAAAACAATAAAAATTGGTGCATCATTCCAACTTGGTTGATTTTGAGTGTCTCTTATCCCTATCTTTGTTTTTATAAAGTTTGGAGTCTTGGTTTTAGTCACTCATTGTGTGTTGTTTGTGTTGTTTGCATTTTGTCAAGGTCATCCGTTGCATGTGAAGTTGCTTCCGATCTCTAGAATCCTCACCTTGGGGCAATTCCTTTTCTACCTTCTATTCCAATCCTCTCTTTGAGTCCGCCATGTCTTCTTTTGATCTTCCTCATTCCCAGGAGGAGTCTCTTCCTCAGGGGCTTCTCGAAGACCCCTCTAGGGTCATCTCTTTCCAATCCGGAGACGGGTCCGCCCCTCCTCCATCTTCCATCTCTATGGAGGGCGCGCAGCCCACCAATCCCCTCTCTTCTCCTAATTCCGCCAATCATGTCCTTCAAATGATGGCCCAATTAGATCCGGCCTAACTTCAAGCTGTCTATCAGGCCACGCAGGGGTCCAATGCCCCATCTCTCATGATTGCTCAAGGTCTGTCAAATGATTCTATTGTTCAACCAAGAATTGATGGGCCCGCTGTTCAGCCCATTCCGATTGATCTCACTCCGGTCCGGCCTAGGACCATTCAATTTTCTAGTCTGGAAACGGGCCAGTCTTCTGGTTCGGCCCAGCAAGTTCTTGACAAAGGGAAGACCGTCCTCCGTTCTTCTATCCAGGCGGATTCTTATCGGGTTATTCCATCAATGCCGCAGGCTCTTGTTGGCCCGTCTGATTTCATGCGCCCTCCATAGGGGGCGGCCCAAGTTCATGCCAATATGGGTCATCCTTCGGCCCAATATCCTCCTTATGGGCCTCTTTTCACTTCTTCGGTCTATCCCTTGGCTCCCCGCTTTGAGCCCACTCCCCTTGCTTTGCCCGCACCATCTAGGGAGCAAGAGCTTCTTGATAAATGGGCAGCCATGCAACAGCAACTCGACTTTCTCCAAAAGCGGGTTGGCCCACAATCTTTGACAGATGTTCCAGTTCCTAGCTTTCATAACATCTGGTTCCCTCCATAGTCCGAGCTCCCTATATACCGCAAATATGACGGGAATAGCAATCCCTTTATTTATGTGAGGGACTTTATGTATGAATCGGCGTAGTTCCAATATGATGATCGCCTTATGGCGTATTTATTCCGCCAATCACTAGATGGAGTTGCTTTGGAGTGGTTCTATGCCTTACCGCTCGAGGATGCCGAGAGTTTCAAGGTGGTGAAAGAGAAGTTTATCCAAAGGTTTCAAGACCGGGTTGGCCCAGAATATTCTTTTATAGATTTAGTGGCCGAGAAAATGAAGCCGGATGAAGAATTTGCCACCTATGCTGACAGGTGGAGAAAGATGGCCGCCCGCGTGCTGGGTCATCTTCCGGAGGAAGAGAAAGTTAAGTTGCTCATATCAAATGCTACCCCCACTTTCCGCAACATTCTAGCTATGAATGACATATCAAACGTGGCCAGTTATTTCAGTGCTAGATCTGGATTTCCCATGGGCTTACGCACCACGCAAGCCCGTCTCTACAGTAGTAAACATCAAGGTGAAGCCCCAGATTCAAGATTCGAAAGGTTGGGACATAATATTCAAATTGGGCTATCAGCCGGGAAGAGGCCTCGGTGCGCAACTACAAGGGCGGACCAAGCCGGTGCCCAAAGGGAGAAAAATGAATAGAAGGGGGCTCGGCTATCTAGAGTCTGCATTGTCAATTCTGGGCGACTCTAGGCCCTTGACCTGGGAATACCGTCAACATTTTGTTAAAGGCCCTCTCCAGCCCGACACCTTAAAAGCACAACCGAGTCAACCCAAAGAAGATGAAGATACAGCTCAGGTATTTGCCAGCCCGCCATTGCTTCCAAAGGGGCCAGTTGATGACATGGTTGATTATAGCCAGGCTTTTGAAAAGTTGTTCTATGAAGAAGAAAGTCAAGAGGTACGGCTTGTACAGATTGAGCCGAAGAAGCCAGTTTACAATCCGCGGGAAAAGGGGAGCTCGCCCAGTGTGTTTACTTGGTCTCCCTCCCGTCTTATGTCTCTCTTTCGACAGTTGGAATCTATACCCCGATCACCTATGATCATGATTGATCTGTTCTTGACGGAACTTCCAACTGAGGTGTTGATTATACCGTATGCATGTGGGCAATGCCCACTCATTGATCTCTCCACAATGTGGACTCCCTCATCCAATCTCTCAGATATGTGGTTCTCTTCTTCCGATCCATTCTTTGATGTCTTGTTCCCATCTCTCTTCCCTCTCCAGCTTCCCCCTTCACCATCTCCTCCCTCTTGCTGCATGATCTCTACTAATCTCCAAAAAAAACGTCAAATTTGAAACGGAGATTTCGGTGGAAGATTACGCTGTCTTGTCTCCATCCTCCTCCCAGGGGCATGAGGTCTCTGCTGCTTCCTTCCCATTAGATTTCCTTTCTCCTAGGTTAGACGTAGGGTCCGTCGAGTCCAGGAAAGAAGAGTATGTTAGGTCTAGAGAAGTAGGGTCTTGTTCTAGGTCGTCGAACCCTTCCTCACTTGAGCCGTGCCCGCTTGCACGTCATTCTAAATCTGTTCCTGATAGGTTCTTACAAAATCTAGCTCAGCGATGTCACGCTCTTCTGAAGTGTCTATAGTTTATAGCTACGGCGATTGTGATAGAATAAGATGAGGAGTAGGAAAGGGTGTGGAGCGATGACGGACTAGGTGTTTATGAAATCATGGATGGAAAAGACCCAGTCGATGATGAGGACAACAGCGTAGATGACACCGTCGATCTGTATGCGCAAGGATTAAAGAGATTCGACGAGCCATCATCGATGGTGGATGAACCTACGAAGGAAATAAATCTGGGAACTGAAGAAGACCCCAGGCCCATTATTATTACCGCTAATCTCCCTTCAGAAGTAGAAGAAGATCTGATCAGGGTTCTAAGAGAGTACAACGATTCTTTTGCCTGGTCTTATGAGGACATGCCGTGTCTTGACCCCTCGTTAGTGCAACATCGACTCGTGCTTAAACCAGGGGCAACCCCCGTGAAACAAACATCAAGAAGATTTCACCCCCACATGGTCTTAAGAATTAAGGAAGAGGTCGATAAGTTGTACAAGGCCAAGTTTATTTGAGTTGTCTTATATCCCCAGTGGGTGGGAAACATAGTCCCTATCATCAAGAAGGATGGAAAGGTGCGTATTTGCATCGATTTCAGAGATCTTAACAAAGCATGTCCCAAAGATGATTTCTCGCTGCCTCATTCATGGATGGTTATTAAGGATATAACAAGATCCGTCTCGCTCCCGAGGATCAAGACAAAACCTCCTTCACCACGTCCTGGGGCATGTACTACTATGTGGTTATGCCGTTTGGATTGAAGAATACCGGTGCCATCTATCAAAGGGCGATGATGGCTATATTCCATGACATGATGCATGTCTATATGGAAGCTTACGTAGATAACATTTTGGTGAAGTCGAGGACCAAAGAAGAACACCCCTCCATTTTGGCTAAGGTGCTCCAGAGAGCTAGGGAGTACCAGTTAAAAATGAACCCAAAGAAATGTGTGTTCGGAGTCTCTTCGGGGAAGTTGCTAGGCTTCATAGTTAGCAAACGGGGGATTCAGATTGATCCTAACAAAGCAAAGGCCGTCATGGAGATGCCTCAGCCTAAGAATATCATGGAACTTCAAGGACTGACTGGTAGATTACATTTCATTAGAAGATTCATATCCCAACATTCTCAAAGGTGCTGCCCGTTCTATGAATTGCTAAAGGCAGGGGTCAAATTTGAATGGAATCAAGATTGTCAAAAAGCCTATGAGGACTTAAAGGAATATTTGACTAATCCCCCGATTTTGTAACCTCCTGTCCCTGGGAAACCCAGGATCCTGTACTTTTCTGTTATTGAGGACTCCCTAGGGGCGGTCTTAGCACAAGTAGACGATGAAGGGAAAGAGCGGGCAGCTTATTATCTCTCCAGGTTATTTAACCCGGCGGAGGTCAAATACACCGCTATGGAAAAGACTTGTGCCGCCTTAGTGTGGGTAGCTCAGAAACTGAAACACTATTTTCTTGCCCACCCAGTTAGGTTGATCTCTTGAATGGACCCGATCCGTTATCTCTTAGAAAAGCCCGTCCTTTCTAGTATGTTAGCTCGCTGGCAAAGCTTCCTATCTCAGTTTGATATCACATTCGTCGTTCAGAAGGAAATCAAAGGATATGCCATCACTGAGCATCTTGCCCATCTTCTTACCCCTTGCACAGACTCTATTCAGGATGATTTCCCTGATAAGCATCTCTCTGTCCTTACCCATCATCCCTTTTGGTCTCTGCACTTCGATGGTGCGCTCAATTCCCAAGGCCGAGGGATAGGTGCCGTTCTCCTCACTTTGGAAGGGGTGACAATTCCCTTTGCTTATCAGCTCCATTTTCCTGCTACCAACAACATCGCCGAGTATGAGGCTCTCCTGGCCAGATTGAAGGACGCCTACCTCTTGGGCGCGCGCTACCTAAATATCATATGAGACTCTTAGCTCGTCCTGCGGTAGGCATTGTCCACTTACCGCACTCGTGACCCCAAGCTCAAGCCATATCAAGACTTGGTCACTCTTTTGGATCGACAATTTTGCAAGTTGATCTACATCCATACTCCTCGATCTCAGAATATTCTTGCTGATGCACTGGCATCACTTGCTTCATCCTTATATTTTCCTCTCAGTCGAAGCACTAAGACCATCGTCATTCAGAGATTGGACGCACCCTCTCCTCAGGATCCTTGGTATCACAACCTTAGGAAGACTGTAGAGGCTAGGGCTGAGAAGGAAGATCTGAGGGAAGTATCTTTAACAGAGTTAGAAGAGATTCTGGAAGAAGAAGAATTGCCATGGTATCATGAAATCGAGCTGTATTGTAAAGATGGATCGTTCCCTGAAGGGGCAAATGCCGAGCAGCGTAAGGCTATTAGAAGGTCCGCCTCAAGATACACTATCATTGCTGGAGAATTATATAGGCGTGCCCTCAATGGAATGCTCATGAGGTGCTTAGACGATGATGAAGCTTGGAAGGTGGCTGAAGCAGCCCATTCTAGCGAGTGTGGAGGTCATGTCAATGGCCAGGCTCTAGCGAAGAAGATCCTTAGGTAGGGTAACTATTGTCCCACTCTAGAGGAAGATTGCTCCCTCTACATCCGGAGGTGTCTTAAATGCCAACTCCACGCTGATAAAATCCATGCTCCAGCTTCATCTCTACATACTCTCTCTGCTCCTTGGCCATTCTCTATGTGGGCTTTCGACATTGTTGGCCCGCTCGATGATCCTAACTTTGAAACCAAGCAAAAATCCTTCATCCTCACCGCCACGGAGTACTTCACCAAATGGGCCGAAGCGGAGGCGTACGCAGAGATCAAAGCAACTACGGTGTGTCGCTTCATCATAAAGAATATCATCTCATGGTTTGGAGTGCCAAGAAGTATCATCACCGACAACGGACCCCAGTTCATCTCTCAAGAGCTCAAGGAACTTTGTAAGAAGTTAAATATCGCATTGCATCATTCATCTCCATATTATCCTTAAGGCAATAGCCAAGCCAAGGCCACTAATAAAACCCTTCTTAAAATCATAAAGAAAACGTGTGAATCTCACAAATTTTCTGATTGGCCTGAACTATTAGTGGAAGCTCTATGGGCTTACCGCACCTCTGTCCGTACACCTATGGGGCGAACCCCCTATGCTCTTACCTACGGGATGGAGGCGGTACTCCCATACAAGATCTTGGTCCCCTCCCTAAGGGTGCAGCTCGATAAGGAACTTAATCTCGATGAACGTCGAGAGGCGTTGCTCGTCCAGTTGGAACTCTTGGATGAGAAGAGGATGAATGCGGCTGATCACGTGTCCGTTTATCAAAAGAGAGTTTTGCGTTATTTTCAAAAGAAGGTAATCTAACGCAAATTCATTAGGTCCGGAGGTCCTAGATCTAAATTACAACATAACTGGGAAGGTCCGTTTGTTGTTAGAGAGGCTTATTCAGGGAACACTTATCGCTTAGTCAACGCAGAAGGTGAGAAGTTGTCTCACGCTTGGAATGGGTTGTATCTTAAGCTCTTTTATCCTTAGAGTCAGGCTAATGAACACCCGATAGCGAGGTTCCCTTCCTCGAACACGAAGGAGGACCCCGAGTTCGGCAAATCACACACTTCACGGCCTCCCTGGTCGGGTTCCCCAATTATGTAAACATCGTTTCTTCTTGGCCATGCCTGGGGGAAGTCACAGTCCCTATCCGTTTCTCTCTTCGGCTAAATCTAGGGGCAAGAGGTGAATAAGGGGGGCGATGACTAATCTAAACACCCTGATGAGAGGAGGTCTCAAATAGGGGCAGTCCGTTATGACCTGATTCCACAAGAAAAAGCAATTCATCAAAGGAAAGAAAAAGAAGGAGCAACAATCGCAACGAAGAATAAAGATCTATTTCAAAAAGTCCGTATCTCAAAGTCTATAGCTCCGAGAAAATAAGACTAGGCATGGCAAGAGTGGCAGTACAGTTTCCCCACGGGACGTTATGAGCCCGGTCGTATGAATGTCTAGGGTGGATGAAGGTTCGATGACGGACACAAAGCCCCGACTCAACATGTCGAATCTCTGAAAGGGTCATTGTGAGAAGGACTCAAACCCTGGAAAACCTTTACACCTGGCCTAAGCTTATCCTCATACTCTGTTTTCTCTTTTAGGACTAGAAAGTACCACGGGTATGGCCTCGGGAGAGGCACCGTCACGCAAATTAGCCCTGGCCAGGGACTGTCATTTCAAAAGCACGCCGGTCTCCGGAGATTCTGAGTGGGACAAGTAGGGCCCTTATTGTCGGGACAAAATTAGCTTTCAAAACCCAAAAAAAATAGCTTTCAAAATCCCAAAAAAATCATATATTTCAAAACCCAAAAAAAATCATATATTTCAAAACCCAAAAAAATCAGATATTTCAAAACCGAAAAAAATCATATATTTCAAAACCCAAAAAAATTAGATATTTCAAAATCTAAAAAATCATATATTTCAAAACTCAAAAAAATGAGATATTTCAAAATCCAAAAAAATCATATATTTCAAAACCCACAAAAATCAGATATTTCCAAACCTCACAAAAATCAAATATCTTTCAAAACTCCAAAAATACCATCATCTCGCATTGCATTTCCTTCATTATATTTCCTCCTATTTAATAAGGCTCCACCCCTTGACCAAGTATCAAGAACTGGTCATTTTCTAACTTACTTCAGGCAAGGGGTTGAGTCTAAGAACAGATCTGACTTGTTTTATTGTCTAAGTGTGTACAGACGCAGGTCCAATCACCCAAGATTCAAAGCTCGTAAGTCTTCTATCTCTGGCTCTCTAACGGTCTATAATTAGAACGCTAATCATCTCTGGCGGTTCATGATTGGACCTTTTCCTTTCCCGAAAGGTTAGAAAAATCAACTCTCAGTAAAACTGTCTCTAGCGGTCTTACGATAGACCATCATAGCCTTCTGGTGGCCCATGATTGAACCGCTTTCTTCTCCCGAGGGTTGAAAACACTCAGTTTTTCCTGAGCGCTGTCTATGGCGGTCTCTCATTAGACCGTTAGGTGTGGTTAGCGGCCCTATAATGGACCATTTGTTAGACGGAGAACTCTATTTTTAAAGCTGATTTGTCTATCCATTCAAGCCCATTGCACGTTTCTAAACACAAATCTTTTATTCCATTCAATCAAGTTCATTGAAACATTATTTCATTGATAATTTCAAGTACATCAAAAAGAAAGGCTCAAATTACATTCTTTCTTTCATCCACGCGAGGCCGGATCTTGCGCAATTCTTTCACATAAGCATGGTATCCCTCTTCATCTTCTGCCACTTCTGCTTGCCAAGCACGCACCCAGCTGATTTCCCACATTATTAGTGCATTCCAGACGGCTCGCTCATCCTCCTCGGTCCCCATCTTCCTAGCTATAAGGGGACGGAAGTGTGATTGTAATACCCCGATTTGGAAATTGAAATGAAATTAAAATGAATGAATTTCAGAATTTAGTATTTAGTTCCTTAGTGAATAGGACAAGTGGAATTTTGACTACCTTATAAAAATCTAAAAAAATGGTAATTTGGTAAAGGACAGTTTATTTAACAACTTTGTCTTCTGTGGTCGACCCAACAAAAGTTTGTAACTAGGCCTAATCAATGGATTGAGCCCAAAATACACACTTACCTAACCTTAACTAAAACCGCAGAATTAGGGCTTAGTACCCCATCAAATGAGCCCAAATCGGTGGCAAATGAAAGGCCACGATCTATGGATCGTTTCCCCTCTGCCAATTCACCAAAGCCTTAACCCTAAAACTTGTAGTCGGTCGAGCTTGGGAGAGGTCAACAATTACGGCGACGTTTCAATCACTCCACTTGCTCCGACGAATTCTCCCAGCACAGAAGGATCCAGAAGGTGTATGAGCTATAAAAACAAAGCTCTGCAACCCTAGAATCCTTTGGTAGCAGTGGCGGCCGTAGTAGAGATCGATCAAGGGAGATCTCTGGTGATTAGTGGAGACGTGTCGGCGTCCCTTCTTCTTCCTTCTTCACTCGATTGAGGTAGGTAATAACAAGCCCAATATAAAGTGTTATATATGGATGGAATCAGCATCTAGTCCTCTTTCTTTTGAGCCATAAAGCCCTAAATTCCATTAGGTATCCTGCGCTAATTTCATGGTTTGGTAGATGCATGTCAGAATTAGGGCAGAACTTGTTCCCCTTGATTTCAGTAGCGATTTCAGGCTGTAAACCTAAAATTGATTCATGCATCTTGTAGAGTTTTTCATGCTCTTTCTATTGGTAGTAAAAGCCCCAAATTCCATGATGTATACCCTTCGAATTTAGTGTTTCATTGTGACCCTAAAAACCTCGCCGAGGGCGGGCTAGGGTTGGTTCAATCGGATTTTTACCAGACTTGGACGGTCTTACGATAGACCACACATCCTGGATGGGGGGCCACTGCATGACCACACATCTTGGGATGGGCGGTCACCACATAACCACATATCTAGATGGACGGTCATTACCAGACCACACAACCCTGACAGGATGGGCGGCTCCCAGATAACCACATAACAGGATGGGCGGCTTCCAGATAACCACATAACCAGGATGGGCGGCTCCCAGATAACCACACAACCCTGGGATGGGCGGCCATCACCAGACCGTCCAAACCAATGGGCTGCCCTATCCCAACCGTTCAACCCTTGGGCGGCCATGCCCTGGTCGCATAAGTACCCTTCAGTCTAGTAGATATAAGGTCCTGTAACAACCACACATCTATGCAGAAATGACTTAGTGTGAGCTCTACATGATACATATTAGTATCTTAATTGATAATTAGTAAATTAGAAACTCATATGATAAGTGGAAAATTATGCAAGTAAATTTCTGTAAAATGCATGCTTTTTATTCCCACATGATCTTGTTCATTATCATTAGCATCTTGATTAATCTTTTTGGCAATCAAATTAATGTAAATCATGATCCTTGATAAATTGACATAAAAATTAGGACTGAAATGAATACTAGGTTGCTTGATAGCCATTCTACTCCAGTAGACCAGTTTGACCAATTTGCAGACTTCTATAAGTCATTAGCCCTATTAGTTGTGCTAGCCTTGAACTTACCCCCGGACACTCCATCCGGCAGACTTAACATCATCTTAGGATCTCTGTATATCCCTGCTAAGAACCTAATGAACCACCAAAAACATTGATTTATGTGACTGAACCATTGGATTATAAGTCTTGGATCGAATTCGGCTAAGACAGGCATGTGCGGCCCGTAGTGGACCGCATATCCTTATAGGCGGCCCAATAACGACCGCATATTTCTGGCTTATGCCATTAAGTGTTGGTCGATTAACCTTCATCAATCTTCGATCAAACCGTTAAGCCCTGGACTGACCAATAGACAGTAGACTAGACCCCGGATTAGCTTTACCATGTCTTTGGCAGTCCGGAGTCCAATAGGGTGATTTCTCAGCTTTCTAGCCAAGCCCGGGTGGTGCGGCTGTAATATGACCGTTCAAAACTTATGCGGATTCTCTAGGATCGCATATCTTTAATACAGCCCCGTATGGCCCGTACATCATGTTCATGGGTCTTAAGGTCTCTTGGACCTGCGCGGCCCAGAACTTACCGTTCATCATTTAGAGCGGCACACTGTCAGCCGTTCGTTCTTGACCTCGTGGGCTGAGTTTCAGTCCAACTCCTGTAAGTGCGGCCCAGTGTTAGATGCATATATCCTTTGAGCGGCTTCTGTATGACCGTACATATCTCAGAGACGAGTTTTATCGTGTTTTGTGCTCATGACTCCAAGGACAGATTAGTCCTTTAAATCTTGAACTTCTAGACAGTAATTCCTCTGATTATTTGGCAATAAACTTGACTAAATGTCTAGACGGAACTTGGGATCTTGGATCCGATAAATCAATGCCAACGCATCATAAGGGCCCAGTCTGGTCCTGGGGAGAGCGCCCGAAAAGTACTTGTGCCCATGGGAGTTTGTAATGACAAGGTGAGGCATTGCATCGAGTGCATGACTAGCGTGATGTCTACGACAGAAATCTCTTGTTATCTCTTGTTACTTGATCGTGCTTGACATGTTTAAAATACTTGCTAGTGGCCATTTCCTCGTTACAATTTCCTGTTAGACTTGTTACATGATATTCTTGTTGAAATCTAGGTATCTTATATTATCTTGACCTTGCAAGATCTTTATATTACGTTGTTTTTCTTCTGTATCGTCATTTCTTTTCTTATCATTTCATATAAAAATGGAATAATTGGTTAATTACGTAAACTTGCCTGTTATTATCTACTGAGCGTTCGCTCACATAGTTGTCTCCCCCTTTTTCCAGGCAGCTCAGGTGACGAAGCGCTTACCGTTGGGGATGGGCAGGAGTAATGATTGGAGTGTACCAGTTCTAGATGTTGAGTTGGCATAGTTATCCTACTCTTAGTTGTGCCTTAGAGCGTGTTTAGCTACAGTTATGATATTATTGTTAAGTCGATATTGCCTCAGTTTGTATTAAAGTTTGTTTAAGGATATTGTACTAGATTTGAAATGTTTCATGACCAATAAAGTTATCTCTTTTCATAGCACTTGTGTCAATGCTTAGATTAGCTTATCTTTATTTCTAGCTATTTCTGACTGTACGTTCCGATATTCCGCGTCGGGGCGTGGCAGTTTAGGTGGTATCAGAGCCTAGGTTCCACATTCCTAGGTTTTCTAAGGTTCTAGGTTTTCTAAGTTCTAGGGGTCTAAGTGTTGATATAGGACCCATAACCTTGTTATAAGTCTAAGAACCCAACCTGGTGAGATTTGGGTAGAAACTTGGGTTAAGTTCATACCTTAATTGTGATATTATCTAATTTTAATGAACCTAAATAATCTATTCCCCGTGTAGGCCTTTGCAATGGCAACTGATCGCGCGGAATGGAGGAACTTGCAGCGCACGGTTCAAGGCCTTACTCAAGTTTTGCAACAAGTGGCCCAAGCAGGAACTGCAAACCATGGCACTGGTGATTTATATCGGAACTTTCGGGGGATGAATCCGCCGAGATTTGGTGGCTCGACTGACCCTGATGAAGCCGAGCACTGGCTAGAAGAAATGGGAAGGATATTCGAGGTAATGCAGTGCAGCAATCAAGAACGTGTCCTTCTATCAACTTTTCAACTTGAACGTGATGCAAGAACATGGTGGGATTCAGTGAAGGCTACCCTTGGTGATCAGCAAGTCACATGGGAGGAGTTTGAGGAATTCTTTAATAGCAAATACTTTTCTGATAGAGTGGAAGAGAAGAAGGCAGCGGAGTTCACGGCTTTGAAGCAGTGAAATCTATCTGTGGCAGAATATGAAGCTCAATTTTCTCGATTATCCCGATATCCTACTTACTTGATATCCACCAAGAAGATGAAGGCTAAGCGCTTTCTTAATGGACTGAAGCTGCTATATATCAACCAATTGGCACCAATGGAAATCCCAACTTATTCTGAGATGGTGAGAAAAGCTCAAGTCCTAGAAGATACTCTAGAAATGACGGAGAGAATCCGTGGAAAAAGTGCAAGGAAGGAACAAACTACGGGTTCCGGGAATATCAAACCTGGGTATGACAAGAAGAGGCCCATTAGTGGGTCTGGTTCGTGGAGTGGGTCCGGATCGTGGAAGGGCAAGATGTCGAAAGGTGAAGACAAGAAGCCTGGCCCTATTGTTACATTCAAAGGAGTATGCAGGTATTGTGATCGTCCAGGTCACAAGATAGAGGAGTGCTGGCGCAAGTTGGGCGCCTGTTTGCGATGTGGAAGTAGTGAGCACCGTATCCCTGACTGTCATCTTTTATCTAAGCAAGCTATGTCGGTGAAACCACAAGGCATCAAGAAACAACAAGGCAAGCTCCAAGCTCTACAAGTAGATGAGGCAGGAACCACTAAGGGTGGTGGACTCGTTAAAAGTACTCTTATTATACTCGACAAGCCAGCATTTGTTCTTTTTGATACTGGTGCCACACATTCATTTATTTCTCGGAGTTTTGCTAAGTTTTTAGTAGTGAAGCCTATTTTGATGGATTCTCCATTAGAGATTTCAACCCCTATTGGTACTAGATCAACAATTCAGTATTTCTATCCTTCTAGTAAGGTTATGATTGATGAAAAGAATTTACAAGCTGATTTAGTTTGCATGGAAATGAAGGATTATGATATAATCCTAGGAGCTGATTGGTTGGCTAAATATGAGGCAAATGTTCATTGCAGTACTAGCTCTGTGTCTTTTACTAGGCACCCGAGACTTTCTCTTGTAGGAGTTAAACACCATAACTCCGTATCACTTATCTCGGAACTTCGAGCTGATAAGCTGATGAAGCGAGGATGTAAAGCTTTCCTAGCCTTTGTCTATGCGACCCCTGAGCAGCAGATCGAGATTAAGGACATTTCTGTTGTCCGAGATTTTCCTAATATCTTTCCAGAGTAATTGCCAGGACTTCTGCCTGAGCGGGAAGTTGTCTTTTCTATTGATCTCATTCCTGGCACATCTTCTATTTCCAAAGCTCCTTATCGTATGTCTCCTGAGGAATTGAGGGAATTAAAGCAACAGTTGATGGAATTGCTCGAGAAGGGTTTCATTCGTCTAAGTACTTCCCCTTGGGGAGCCCCTGTATTATTCGTCCGGAAGAAAGATGGTTCGATGAGATTGTGCATCGATTATCGGCAATTGAACCAGCTGACTGTCAAGAACAAATATCCATTGCCGAGGATTGACGAATTATTTGATCAGATAGCGGGAGCTCAGTACTTTTCTAAGATCGATCTTCGATCTGGATATCATTAGTTGCGGATTAAGGAAGAGGATATCTATAGAATAGCTTTCCGCAGCAGGTATGGTCATTACGAATTTGTCGTTATGCCTTTTGGTTTAACGAATGCACCAGCAGCTTTCATGCAGTTGATGAACAATGTATTTCGGCCCTATCTTGATCAATGGGTCGCGGTATTCATTGATGATATCATGATCTATTCCAAGAATGAAGAGGAGCATGTTGAACATCTGAGGATGGCATTACAACTATTGAGAGATCATCAGCTATATGCCAAGTTCAGCAAGTGTGAATTCTGGCTGCAAGAGGTGTCCTTTCTTGGACATATCATCACAAAGGAAGGAATTTATGTTGATCCTTCAAAGGTAGAGGCAGTGAAGAATTGGGATCAGCCTACCAGTGTGACTGAAGTTAGAAGTTTCCTAGGCCTAGCAGGCTACTACCAAAGATTTATCCAGGATTTCCCTAAGATTGCGGTACCGATGACAAGATTAACCCGCAAGGAGAACAAATTTGATTGGTCAGAAGATTGCCAGCGAAGCTTTCAGACTTTGGAGGAATGTTTAACTACTGCACCTGTATTGGCTTTACCTTCTGGTGAAGGAGGTTTTGTTGTATACACTAATGCTTCAGGTATTGGTTTAGGCTGTGTACTCATGCAGCATGGGAAAGTGATTGCCTATTCTTCTAGGTAGTTCAGGAAGCATGAAGAGAATTATCATGTTCATGATTTGGAACTAGCAGCGGTGGTATTCGCCTTGAAGATATGGAGGCATTACTTGTATGGAGAAACATTCACAGTGTTTTCAGATCATAAGAGTCTGAAATATTTATTTTCTCAGAAGGAACTCAATATGAGGCAAAGAAGATGGTTGGAGTACTTGAAGGACTTCGACTTCTCGATTGAGTAGCATCCTGAAAAAGGTAATGTTGTGGCAGATGCATTAAGCCGGAAGCCTGTAGCTAAATTGTCAAGTCTCATGTTACAAGAGTGGAGGTTACTGGAACAATTAGCTAGCCTGGACCTTAATGTTGATAATGATCGGGTTAGGATTGCAAAGATTCGACTTAAGCCCGAATTGTTGATGGAAATCAAGTCTTTGCAAGATAATGATCCCGAGCTGGTAGAGATCAAGGGAAGCTTGAGCAGCAGACCTGACTTCATGATGGCTGACGATGGAAGATTGTTATTCCAAGGAAGAACTTGTGTACCTGATGAAGTTGAAATAAAGAACAAGATTCTTGAGGAAGCACATAGATCCAGATACACCATTCATCCTAGAGGCACTAAAATGTTCAGAGATTTGAAAAGATCCTTTTGGTGGACGAATATGAAAAGGGAAGTTGCAGACTTCGTGAGTAGATGCTTGGTTTGTCAGCAAGTTAAGGTTGAACATTTCAGACCGGCAGGAAAATTGAAACCACTCGACATCCCCCAATGGAAGTGGGAAGACATTGGCATGGACTTCATTATGGGTCTACCTAGGACTCGTGGTGGATTTGATGCAATATGGGTGATTGTCGATCGATTGACAAAGTCAGCTCATTTCTTACCCATTAAGTCTAAATGGACAGTTGATGTATTGGCTGCTTTGTATTTGAAGGAAGTGGTAAGGCTCCATGGCATACCAGTCAGCATTGTGTCTGATAGAGACCCCAGATTTACTTCGCATTTCTGGAAGGGACTGCAAGAGTCTCTGGGTACTCATCTGAATTTCAGTACTGCTTTTCATCCACAGACAGATGGACAGACTGAAAGAACCAACCAGATAGTGGAAGATATGCTTAAAGCATACATGATTAGTTTCGGAGGTAGTTGGAGTGATCACTTGGCATTAATTGAATTCACCTACAACAACAGTTATCAATCCAGCATACAGATGGCTCCTTTTGAAGCATTGTATGGAAGAAGCTGTCGTTCCCCATTATGTTGGGATGAGGTAGGTGAGAAATAATGGCTTGGACCGGATCTTATTTCAGAATCATCACAGAACATCCGTATTATCCGAGACCGGTTACAAACAGCCCAATCAAGACAGAAGAGTTATGCCGACAACAGAAGGAGAGCATTGGAGTTTTAGGTTGGCGAGCATCTATTTTTAAAGGTCTCTCCTACAAGAGGGATTCAAAGATTTGGCATTCAGGATAAGCTAAGTCTGAGATATATTGGTCCATTCGAGATCCTGGATAGAGTGGGAGAGGTTGCTTATAGGCTGGCTTTACCGCCTCAGTTGTCTGGCATACACAATGTTTTCCATGTGTCTATGTTACGGAAATATGTGTATGACCCCACTCACATCATTCAGCATGTGGATTTCGAATTGAAGGATGATTTGACCAATGAAGAAAGACCTATCAAGATTCTGGACCGGAAACAACAGCAACTCTGGAATCGTTCCATACCGATGGTCAAAATTCAGTGGAGTCGGCGTGGGACCAAAGAGGCTACTTGGGAGTCTGAAGATACTATGCGAAAGCGGTATCCCAACTTATTCTGAGTGAGCTATCTCATTCCCTATTTTCTGTATTTAGTGCAGTGAATTTGGAGGACCAAATTCCTTAAAGTAGGGGAGGGTGTAATACCCCGATTTGGAAATTGAAATGAAATTAAAATGAATGAATTTCAGAATTTAATATTTAATTCCATAGTGAATAGGACAAGTGGAATTTTGACTATCTTATAAAAATCTAGAAAAATGGTAATTTGGTAAAGGACAGTTTATTTAACAACTTTATCTTCTGTGGTCGACCCAACAAAAATCCGTAGCTAGGCCTAATCAATGGATTGAGCCCAAAATGCACACTTACCTAACCTTAACTTAAACCGCGGAATTACGGCTTAATACCCCATCAAATGAGCCCAAATCGGTGGCAAATGAAAGGCCATGATCTATGGATCATTTCCCCTCTACCAATTCACCGAAGCCTTAACCCTAAAACTTGTAGTCGGCCAAGCTTGGGAGAGGTTAACAATTGTGGCGACGTTTCAATCACTCCGCTTGCTCCGATGAATTCTCCCATCACAGAAGGATCCAGAAGGTGTATGAGCTATAAAAACAAAGCTCTGCAACCCTAGAATCCTTTGGTAGCAGTGGCGGCCGCAATAGAGATCGATCAAGGGATATCTCTGGTGATTAGTGGAGACGTGTCGGCGTCCCTTCTTCTTCCTTTCTTCTTCCTTCTTCACTCGATTGAGGCAGGTAATAACGAGCCCAATATAAAGTGTTATATATGGATGGAATCGGCGTCTAGTCCTCTTTCTTTTGAGCCATAAAGCCCTAAATTCCATTAGGTATCCTGCGCTAATTTCATTGTTTGGTAGAGGCATGTCAGAATTAGGGCAGAACTTGTTCCCCTTGATTTCAGTAGCGATTTCAGGCTGTAAACCTAAAATTGATTCATGCATCTTATAGAGTTTTTCAAGCTCTTTCTATTGGTAGTAAAAGCCCTAAATTCCATGATGTATACCCTTCGAATTTCGTGTTTCATTGTGACCCTAAAAACCTCACCGAGGGCGGGCTAGGGTTAGTTCAATCGGATTTTTACCAGACTTGGACAGTCTTACGATAGACCACACATCCTGGATGGGCGGCCACTACATGACCACACATCCTGGGATGGGCGGTCACCACATAACCACATATCTAGATGGACGGTCATTACCAGACCACACAACCCTGACAGGATGGGCGGCTCCCAGATAACCACATAACAGGATGGGCGGCTCCTAGATAACCACATAACCAGGATGGGCGGCTCCTAGATAACCACACAACCCTGGGATGGGTGGCCATCACCAGACCGTCCAAACCAATGGGCGGCCCTATCCAAACCGTTCAACCCTTGGGCGGCCATGCCCTGGCTGCACAAGTACCCTTCAGTCCAATAGATATAAGGTCCTGTAACAACCGCACATCTATGCAGAAATGACTTAGTGTGAGCTCTATATGATCATATTAGTATCTTAATTGATAATTAGTAAATTAGAAACTCATATGATAAGTGGTAAATTATGCAAGTAAATTTCTGTAAAATGCATGCTTTTTTTTCTCACATGATCTTGTTCATTATCATTAGCATCTTGATTAATATTTTTGGCAATCAAATTAATGTAAATCATGATCCTTGATAAATTGACATAAAAATTAGGACTGAAATGAATACTAGGTTGCTTGACAGCCATTCTACTCCAGTAGAACGGTTTGACCAATTGGCGGACTTCTATAAGTCATTAGCCCTATTAGTTGTGCTAGCCTTGAACTTACCCCGGACACTCCATCCGGTGGACTTAACATCATCTCGGGATCTCTGTATATCCCTGCTAAGAACCTAATGAACCACCAGAAACATCGATTTACGTGACTGAACCACTGGATTATAAGTCTTGGATCGAATTGGGCTAAGAGAGGCATGTGCGGCCAGTAGTGGACCGCATATCCTTAGAGGCGGCCCAATAACGACCGCATATTCCTGGCTTATGCCATTAAGTGTTGGTCGATTAACCTTGATCAATCTTCGACCAAACCGTTAAGCCCTAGACTGACCAATAGACAGTAGACTAGAACCCGGTTTAGCTTTACCATGTCTTTGGCAGCCCGGAGTCCAATAGGGTGATTTCTCAGCTTTCTAGCCAAGCCCGGGTGGTGCGGCTGGAATATGACCGTTCAAACATTATACGGATTCTCTAGGATCGCATATCTTTAATACGGCCCCGTATGGCCCGCACATCATGTTCATGGGTCTTAAGGTCTCCTGGACCTGCGCGGCCCACAACTTACCGTTCATCATTTAGAGCGGCACACTATCAGCCGTTCGTTCTTGACCTCGTGGGCTGAGTTTCAGTCCAGCTCCTGTAAGTGCGGCCCAGTGTTAGCCGCATATATCCTTTGAGCGGCTTCTGTATAACCGTACATATCTCAGAGACGAGTTTTATCGTGTTTTGTGCTCTTTTGTCCTTTAAATCTTGAACTTCTAGATAGTAATTCCTCTGATTATTTGGCCATAAACTTGTCTAAATGTCTAGACGGAACTTGGGATCTTGGATCCGATAAATCAATGCCAACGCATCATAAGGGCCCAGTCTGGTCTTGGGGAGAGCGCCCGAAAAGTACTTGTGCCCATGGGAGTTTGTAATGACAAGGTGAGGCATTGCATCGAGTGCATGACTAGCGTGATGTCTACGACAGAAATCTCTTGTTATCTCTTGTTACTTGATCGTGCTTGACATGTTTAAAATACTTGCTAGTGGCCATTTCCTCGTTACAATTTCCTGTTAGACTTGTTACATGATATTCTTGTTGAAATCTAGGTATCTTATATTATCTTGACCTTGCAAGATCTTTATATTACGTTGTTTTTCTTCTGTATCGTCATTTCTTTTCTTATCATTTCATATAAAAATGGAATAATTGGTTAATTACGTAAACTTGCCTGTTATTATCTACTGAGCGTTCGCTCACATAGTTGTCTCCCCCTTTTTCCAGGCAGCTCAGGTGACGAAGCGCTTACCGTTGGGGATGGGCAGGAGTAATGATTGGAGTGTACCAGTTCTAGATGTTGAGTTGGCATAGTTATCCTACTCTTAGTTGTGCCTTAGAGTGTGTTTAGCTACAGTTATGATATTATTGTTAAGTCGATATTGCCTCAGTTTGTATTAAAGTTGGTTTAAGGATATTGTACTAGATTTGAAATGTTTCATGACCAATAAAGTTATCTCTTTTCATAGCACTTGTGTCAATGCTTAGATTAGCTTATCTTTATTTCTAGCTATTTCTGACTGTACGTTCCGATATTCCGCGTCGAGGCGTGACAGTTTAGGTGGTATCAGAGCCTAGGTTCCACATTCCTAGGTTTTCTAAGGTTCTAGGTTTTCTAAGTTCTAGGGGTCTAAGTGTTGTTATAGGACCCATAACCTTGTTATAAGTCTAAGAACCCAACCTGGTGAGATTTGTGTAGAAACTTGGGTTAAGTTCATACCTTAATAGCGATATTATCTATTTTTAATGAACCTAAATAATCTATTCCCCGTGTAGGCCTTTGCAATGGCAGCTGATCGCGCGGAATGGACGAACTTGTATCGCACAGTTCAAGGCCTTACTCAAGTTTTACAACAAGTGGCCCAAGCAGGAACTGCAAACCCTGGCACTGGTGATTTATATCGGAACTTTCGGGGGATGAATCCGCCGAGATTTGGTGGCTCGACTGACCCTGATGAAGTCGAGCACTGGCTAGAAGAAATGGGAAGGATATTCGAGGTAATGCAGTGCAGCAATCAAGAACGTGTCCTTCTATCAACTTTTCAACTTGAATGTGATGCAAGAACATGGTGGGATTCAGTGAAGGCTACCCTTGGTGATCAGCAAGTCACATGGGAGGAGTTTGAGGAATTCATTAATAGCAAATGCTTTTCTGATAGAGTGCAAGAGAAGAAGGCAGTGGAGTTCACGACTTTGAAGCAGCGAAATCTATCTGTGGCAGAATATGAAGCTTAATTTTCTCGGTTATCCCGATATTCAGTTCGAACCTTTCATTCTTCAGCTTCTCCTTTCCTTCGAAACTTTCATTCTTCAGCTTCTCAATTTTTTCCTGTTGGCGCCCATTCAGTTGGTAGCCAATTCTTATCTCCTTCTTTCCGCCTTCCGCATTCTCTACCGCCAGTGTGGAGTTCCTCCTTCCTTGGACCTCTTTCACTATTTCTTTGAGTTAAAAGCACATCCTTCGGCCGGGAAGGGTTTCTATTTCAGTCAGGCGAGGCGGAATAGGAGCTGTATCTCCTTGGCGGCGAAGGATTCTTCACATAAGGGGTGGAAAACTCAATTCTTCTAGGTGGGGATTAGTTTAGTGGAGGAAACCTGGAGGTGCCTAGTAATCCCCAATTTCCACCCGAATATCCCTCCCAGGCAGGATGAGTTCCCTCCACATGTGGAGAAATATGCGGCTATCTTGCTGAAGCACCGCCAATCCACAGAAGAGCTGGTTACTCTAGAGAATATCGAGCGTTGTCTTCTTACGCGGCTGCATCCGTCGGGCTCATGTGCCACAAACTAGGTTCTCCTTTGGATGTTGGGATCATTTTTTCTTTCCTGAATATGTCTTCCTCTTCGTGCAGACACCAGGCGGCAGGCTTTAGAGGAGGCCACAGAGGTGATCGAGCTTGGCGATGACTCGACTATTGATGAATCAGCGGCTCCCACGGGTTGCTCCCGAACCAGAGATAAGGGCAAGAGGGCGGCCTAGTGTGAATCCTCCAGGCCGCGGGGGTCCAAATGCAAGGACCCCATGGAAGGCATGATCCGGGCCGCCGCGAGGGCCAGGAAGCAGGCCAAGAAGGCCGGGGTCGTACCCACAGTCGAAGGTGACCTTGCCGCGGCTCGCCCCTCCACCGAGCATGATGGGGCCGACCCTACCGGGTGAGCTCTCCCACCCGCCGAGCAAGAGGGGGCCGAGGAGGTTGGGGCTGCTCCTGCGGGCGGTGACGATGCGGGCTCGGCCCTTCCATCGGCCGGAGCCGAGGGGGCCGGGGCTGCTCCTGCGACTGGCAACGGTGCTGGCCCGGCTCTCCCCTCGGTAGGAGCCCAGGGGGCCGTGGACGAGGCGGGGGATGCTGGGGCCGTGGCCGAGGCTGGCGCTTCAAGTGGTGGTTCAGGTGCCGAGCCGGTCTAGGTTGGGGGGCCGCAAGAAAATCCGACCGAGGCACGAGAGGCGACCGAGGCCGGGGCTTGGTTTGAGTCACTCGGTGGAGCGCCGGGCGATGGGGGGTTCTCAGTTCCGGCGGCCTTGGAGAGGCTTGGTATCTCGGGCCCTCTGCACCAGGTATGCTGCAGTATAGCCGCAAAGGTGAGGGGGGGAAGTAGGCAGTACTCTCCGTCCGCGGCCCTCGCTGGGGTTATGGAGGGCGGCCTGGTCCTGGCCCAGATGGGGGCCACTCTGCCAGAGTACTGGACCCTGGCCGGGGGCCTGGACCCTTGGTGGGTCTGACAGGAGGTTAGCTCGGCTTGCCGAGGAGTGTGATGGGCTTCGGCGGGAGCTTTCCTCAGTCAGGGAGCTGGTGCAGTCAAACCAGGTGGAGACCCGATCGATAACCGAGCATCTAGCTAAGGCCCGCGAATCGCTCGAGAGGAAGAACAGGCTTCTTGAAGAGGAGCGCCTTGCACGCGTTAAGCTGGATGGCCGGTGGGAGACCGAACGTGCAGAGGTGGTAGACCGAGCGGAGGAAGCCGAGCGCCTTCGGTGGGAGGCCGAGGCTGATCGGGCCGAGGCGGAGAAGCAGGCGGCGGAGGTCGAAAAGCGGACGGCTGAGGCCAAGCGGAAGTCAACTGAGGCAGAGCGGGAGAAGGCCGATCTTGCTGGTAGGGTGGGACCTTAAGGAGGCTGCCCTCCCCTACTACGAGTTAGCACTTCGCCGGGGCATCCGCAAGGGGTTCAAGCAAGGCTACGACCGGGCCGTCTCTTATGCCGAGGAGCAGGCGTCCGGGGTAGTTGACTTCCCATCCGGGCAACGTTATGACTCAGACTTGTCATCCTCCAGTTCCTCTGCTTCGGCACAGGATGAAGAGGATTACGGGGGCTCTTCGTTTGAGGGGTCGCCAACTCCGGATGCCTCGGGAGGGCACGCAACCGAGGTAGTTCCCACGCCGGTGGGGTCAGTGCTAGGGTCGGCCGTCACCGAAGATGCCGGGGGCAGACCATTTGTGCCCTCCACTTCCGAGCTTAAAGGTGGGCCGGAGGACTGATGTATCTGCTTTGCTTCCTCTTTTTGTATGTCTTTTTCCTTTTTGAAGAAAAAAACTTCCTCTTTTGTGTAGAAAAATAGATAAGCCAATAGCGTTATGATGAAGACTTATCTGTTATGTATCGCCATTGCCGTATTTTGTTCAGCGTATCTACAGTGGTTGGAAAGAGCCGATACTTTTTGCGTGGATCTCACCTGATGGTTGGGTGAGCATCTGACAGGGTGTCTTTCTGTTTTCTCATGCATTGAATGCCTGGCCGCTTCGTGTATCCCGCTGGGACGAAAAATGAGAAGTTTGAGGTGACCGTTCGTAGGGAGAGATCCCTTTGGCGTGTTTTCCAGGAGAGAATCATTTAAGGCAAATAGCCTCCCTTCGCCTATAAAAGCTCTGAAGGGCGTCCCTTCCTCTCCACCGCTTAGGGGTTTCCCTAACAGTCTTTCCTCATTCTTTCTTCACGTAGCATTGTACCATTATATTTGGAGCATGGAAGACGCCCCGGAAGATGAAGCTGCCGATGACGGAGGGCAGAGAGTCCTTGCTGCTTCGGGTTTGAAGGAGGTCCGACGGCCGGCGGACGGGTCTGAAGAAGGTCCGACGTGTGGAGGCACATCATCTTCTTTTTATCATTTTCGGCAGCGCTTGCAGGGGGGCGAGATGGTGGACGGATGGGGGCATCAAGCATCCTTGCTGCCCGTCCCTTCCTGCTCGTTCCATGGAGGGGAGGAGGAAGCCAATCAAGCTCCCTCTTTCCCGGTCTTTCCCCTGCCTCCTCGTCCAGCTCTGCTGGTTTCTTTCGCCCCCCCCCCCCCCCCCCCCCGTAGCCTATTTTTCCCTCTTCTGCTCTTCTCCTCATTTCTTTCACTCTTCAGAGTGTGCCTGCACTCTCTTCTTTCCAAAGAGTTGGCAGGTTGGCGGGGAGAATGCTTTCATATGCGTTCCCTCTCCCCTTTCTCTTCCAAGTTCAACTTGGAAGGTAGCCTTCTCCTTCCTAATCCCTCTGTCACCTTTGTCCCGAGCTGCCCGAGTCAACGGGGTCGACTACCCTTTATCCGAGCCAGTTTCTACACGAGGTAGAGTCAGTGGCTGGACGCAGGAAGGTCAACCGAGTCAGCCGAGCGATGGGCTCATACGGCGGCGCCAGATGGATTTTTTTCTTTTTTGACATGTATTTTCTTGGCTTCGGCCTTCCTGATGTACAAGCGAGTTGTTTGAATAAAAGAAAGGAGCCTTTTGTTTTATCTCATGTCGTTTACACAATGCTCAGTATTCAGAAGTAGAACTTGCGTAGTGTAGTCACGTTCCAGGTTCGAGGGATGAGCTCTCCTTCCATCGTGGATAGACGGTATGCTCCTTTTCCGAGTGTCTCGACCACTCGGTAGGGGCCTTCCCAATTAGGGGATAACTTGCCCACCGCCTCAAGTGGTCGAGAGGCTTCGGCTTTCCTGAGGACGAAGTCTCCCGGTTGAAAGTGTCTATCTTGGACTTTGGCGTTGTAGTATCGAGTGAGGCGGTGTCGATATTCCGTTGCTCGGATGCTGGCAATCTCTCGGACTTCATCTGCTAGGTCGAGGTTTTCGGGCAGTTTCTGGTCGTTTGCCTCGGACGAGAAGTAGATGACTCGGAGGGAGGGGTTGCCAATCTCCAACGGGATCACGGCCTCGGTACCGTATACCAGCTAAAAGGGGCTTTCACCGGTTGCCGTTCTGGGAGTCGTTCTGTGTGACCAAAGTACGTTCGGTAATTCCTCAAGCCAGTTGCCCTTGGCTTTACCGAGCCTAGTATAGATACCTTTTAAGATAGCCTTATTGGCATTTTTGACCAGCCCGTTAGCCTGAGGGTGGGCGACCGAGGTAAAGTGATTACGAATGCCTAGGTCGGCACATCTGTCTCGAAAATAACGAGAATCAAATTGCCGACCATTATCGCTTACTATCACCCGGGGGATGCCGTAACGACAGATGATCGACTTCCAGATGAAATTCCAGACGACTGTCTCAGTGATCCTTGCTGTGGCTTCGGCCTCGATCCACTTAGTGAAGTAATCGGTGGCGATGATAATGAACTTCTTCTGGGCCTGGGCCGTGGGGAATGGCCCGAGGATGTCGATTCCTTAGCGAGCGAAAGGATAAGGCTCGGCTAGGGTGATGAGCTCCGTTGCTGGCTTATGGACCAAGTGGTCAAATCACTTGCACCGGTCACAGTGTTGTGTGTAGGTTGAGCAGTCACGCTGTAGAGTGGGCCACCAATAACCTAGCCGTAGCAAGATCCTGGCGAGCGACCTATGTCCTAAATGCGCTCCGCACAGACCTTCGTGAACTTCTTTGATCACTCGGTTGGCTTCGTCGGTGCTGAGGCACTTCAGGAGAGGACCAGAGAAGGATCTCCGATAGAGAGCGCCATCCAGAGTGATGAATCACCGAGCTTGGTACTTCAATCTTTGGGCTTCCTAAGGGTCGTGAGGCTCCTGAGAGTCTTGGAGCCACAACAGGTACGGGGTACGCCAGTCGCTTGGGGAGGCCGCGTCAACAGCTAGGAGCTCCGAATCGATGCTCGGCCACTCTAGCTCTTCGAGAAGGACCGATCGAGTACCCTCGGGGTCAAGAGAGGAGGCCAGCCGAGAGAGGGCGTCCGCTCGGGAGTTTTCCTTCCGAGCTATTTAGACTACCTCAAAACTCTCGAACTGTTGTGCCACGGTCTTGACTAGCTGGAGGTATTTGATCATCGGTGTTTCTTGAGCTTCATAACTGTCGTTGACCTGGCTAGCGACCAGTTGGGCGTCAGTGTGAATATTGACTCGCTCAGCCCCTAACCGCCGAGCCATGCGGGCTCCCGATATGAGGGCCTCATACTCGGAAGCGTTTTATGATGCTTGGAAGTTGAACTTCAGGGCGTACTGTAGCTCTGCTCCTTCGGGGAACTTCAGGAGGATCCCGGCGTCGCTCCCTGTTGAGTTGGAGGATCCGTCGACGAACAGTTCCTAGGTTGGCCCGGGCGCGGACGGAGATCTTTCTTCAGTCGGGATGGTGCTCTAGGCGATGAAGTTAGCGAGCGCCTGGCCTTTAATAGTCGAGCAAGGCCGATACGATATATCGTAGGCCCCGACCATGATGGCCCACTTGACGAGGCATCCCGAGGCTTCAGGGTGAGCGAGGATCCTCTTCAATGGTTCGTCGGTCAGCACGGTGATGGAGTGCCCTTGGAAATAGGGTCGGAGGCGCTTGGCCGAGGTAACCAACGCTAGCACGAGTCTCTCGATTGTGGGGTGCCTTCTTTCAACCTCATTGAGCACCTTGCTGGTGTAGTAGACCGGTCTCTCGACTCCCTAGTCATTTCTGACTAGGATTGAGCTAACTGTAGATGGAGTCGTCGAGAGATAGAGATGCAATGTTTCACCTGGTACGGGCTTGGAAAGCACCGGAGGCAAAGCCAGGAACTTCTTAAGCTTGGCAAACGCTTTTTGGCATTCCTCGTCCCACGTGAATGTAGCAGATGCCATTTTAGGCCCCCTCAATAGTTTGAAGAATGGCAGGAATCGTTCAGCCGCGCGGGACAGGAATCTACTGAGCGCGGCAATGCGCCCGGTAAGGCGTTGAACATCTTTGATGCAGGTGGGTGGGCGCATGTCCAGGATGGCCTAGACCTTGTCGGGGTTGGCCTCGATCCCACGCTAGGTGACTAAGAAGCCCAAGAATTTCCCGGACCTTACTCCGAAGGTGCACTTGGTAGGGTTGAGCTTCATGTTGTACTTCAGAAGGGTGTCGAAGGTTTCCGCTAGGTCGGCGAAGTGGTCCTCGGCCTTGGGGGTCTTCACGAGCATGTCGTCAATATAGGCCTCGATGTTCCGACCGAGCTGTCCCTCGAACATATGATTGACCAGCCTCTGGTACGTGGCTCTAGCGTTCTTCAACCCGAAAGGCATCCGGGTGTAGCAGTGTACGCCGAAGTCGGTGATAAAGGCGGTCTTCTCGATGTCTTCGGGGTGCATTCTGATCTGATGGTAACCTGAATAGGTGTCTAGGAAGCTGAGTATTTCATTGCCCGATGTTGAGTCAACCAGTTGCTTGATGCTCGGTAACGGATAGCAGTCCTTTGGAGTAGTCTTGTTCAAGTCGGTGAAGTCCACGCACATTCGCCACTTTCTCGAAGCTTTTGGTACCAGGACGACGTTAGCCAGCCATGTCGGATACAGGACCGGTCTGAAAAGACCAATCTTTTACCCCTTGGTGACTTGCTCCTTGATGATCGCCTGCTTCTCTAGCGCGTGCTTCCTTCTGCGATGATGTACAGCTTTGATGGTTGGATCGAGGTTGAGCTTATGCATCACCGTCTCCTCTGAGGCTCACTCGGCGGGGCCTTGGGAGGCTCGATGGCTCGGCTCGCCCGCTCAGCATGACACTTCCTTCCTCGGCCACTGTCTCCTCCCGATGTAGCTCCTCCGGCGATGACGTTGATATGGACCCCGCAAGGGGCATTGTCGATTTCCTCTGGGGTGCCTCGGTCCTCCTTTTACCCGGCCACAAATCGGGACAGGTGTCCCTGGCGGACGAGGCGCTCGATCTCATCCTGGAGCTGATGGCAATCGCCGGTGTGATGCCCGTGATCGCTGTGGAACAGGCAATGTTTGTTGAGATTGTAGCTTTTCGACCTCATTGGCTCGGGTTGGCGGAGGAGGCCCGAGCCTTTGATGTCTTCATATATTTCGTATATTGGAGCGGTTAGGGGAGTGTACCGCTCGTACTTCCTGGACGGTTCTTTGTGCTCCCCGTCTTGGTTCCGCCTCTTTCCTTGGCCCGAGCTTGACTCGGGTGCTCGCTTCTTGTCCCCCTCCCGACCCGAGCCGGTTGCGCCTCAGCATGCGCTGAGAACTTCTTCGCACTCAGCATGGCGCAATGCCAGAGTCACTAGCTCGGCAAGGGTCGAGGGAGGGTGGAGGACAAGTTCGCGACGGAGGTTCTCATCCCGGGTGCCTCCGGTCAGCGCGGTTATGGCCGAGGCTACATCTAGGCGGGGGATTCTCAGGGCTTCTGATTTAAATCGGTTGATGTAGTCCGAGAGTCTCTCCCCTTGAGCCTGTTTGAGAGCCAAAAGCCCTGCTACCGACCTCGGGGGGCCGCTGCCGGCGAAACTCTCCTTGAATACTCGTCCAAACTGTTTGAAGTCTCGGATGGATCCGGGGGCGAGGGCCCGGAACCATGCTTGGGCGCCTTGGTCCAAGGTGGTCGCAAAGGCTCGGCATTTGATGGCGTCGGACGCTCCATGAAGGGTCATCTGGGTGTCGAAGCTGTCGAAGTGGTCGGCCGGGTCGCCTTGGCCGTCGTAAGGCTTGAAGGTCGAGATGGAGGTTCTGGGAGATACCTCTACCTTCAAGATATGGTAAGAGAACGGGGATCTCTCCTCATCCTCTGGTGGGGAGGTCTTCTGCAAGGCTCGTAAGGTGCGCTCCTATGCTGCGAAGTGCCTCTCGAACTCTCGTAGACGGAGGGACAACTCCGGCTGTTGTTGCACCGTAGGGCTGAGGGGGCGTGATGGCAGGCTGTCCTGGCGCTCCCTAGGGGCTTTGGTCTCCGGGAGTGGATGGCGTGCCCCATGCTTTCCCCATTTAGGTGTGGAGGAGGCCTCTTGCTCCGGAGGGGGGGCTTGTGAGGGTCCTCCTACTTTGTTGCGAATAAGCTGCTGCCCTCAGAGGGTGAAGCAACCTCCGGCGGTGTACTGGGACACGTTCTCACGGGGGGGGGGGGGCTTTCCGGAGGGGCACGTGACCTTCCATCCTTGGCCGCCTGAGTCCTCATGAGTTCCACGAGGACATCCAGTTTTGCATTGAGGGCTTGGAAGGCGTCGGCACCGCCGTTAAGTGGTACCCCTACCGCGGTGGCGGGAGGGGGTGGTCCATCGGAGGGGGTGCTGGCATTAGAGGGGGGATTTTGTAAGGCTTGAGAAGGGCCTTCTCCCACCGCCACCATGGTCTTTCCCCTGTCACCGGCGGACCTCCTCCCTGAACTTCTTCACACCATACTGGCTCTTCGATCGTTTCCCACAGACGGCGCCAGATGAAGGGGCATGATCTCGCACGGCTCCTGAGCTGGGTAGTTGATCACTGAACAGTGAACTGTAGAGAAAGAGAAACAAATCACGGTGCCCAGGGGAGGTTCCCTAGGGAAAACCTTCCGATGCTTAAGTCAGTAGAGCAATGGTGGAAGATAGGGAGGGAGGTAGAAAGAGGTGCACGAGATCCCCCTACACCAAGGTGGTGAAGTGGTTCCTGCTCAGGGGATTTTAGGCGTGTATTGCCCTTTACCTTTCGCTGGAGGGAGTCCCAAGTTTATATAGTGTGCTCACCTTATGAGTCCCGTAAGCGGAGGAGTTTCAGGCGGGAGTTAGGTCCTCATCGTGGGATCTTTACGCCCTCATCGTGGGATCTTCATAGCCTTGAGGGATCATGGGTCTCTTATCCTCATAAAGTCCTGCTCATAAAGGGCTCTCAACGGTAGCGTGGATAAGCAATCGTCGGTCGGTCGGAGCATAAAAGGTGCCAACCCTGTCCAGGCGATAGGCATAGCTCGGATGAAGATAGGTCGGAGTGGGCGCTGAGCGCTTGCCTCTATCCCGATGAGGGGATAACTCGGGCATGGGTCTTCCTCCGTTTTGACCGACGCTCGGGCCTTCCGAGCCTAAGGGCCGCCAAGGAAGGATGAGATCTCGAGTAATCTTATTGGGATTTTTAGCCTAAGTGGGCCCTATAGGGCTGTCACTTGGATGAGCTGAGCCTCGTTTGGTCCTGATGGACCTAGTTTGGCTGCTCTTAGATGGGCTACAGAAATCCCCCTCTCCAACGGGGTAGCCCAACTTGAAGATAGCACCGGTGTGGGTTGTAGATTGCCAAGGTAGCGTCCCCCACTAGCTGCAGGTCTAGGCCCGGTCGCCGAGGTACTCTAAGGGTAGAGCTTCGAAGAACTCTTGGCCGCATCACGAACTTGTCCATTGGCAAAGTGTTGAGGTAAAGGTGCCATTCATCTCGTGTCTTCTCATCCGCCACCCGGCACTGAACCTGCGAAGAAAATCCAAATGTGCCTTCTATCAAGAATAGAGGGTGGCTCTCGAATATACAGCTAGTTGAAGGCAAATCCTCCTTGGGTAGGAACTTAAGTTTCACTCCCATCCAACATTCAAGGACGATCATTGATCCGAAAAGTGGCCCTCCAAGGCAAGCTGAACTAAGGCTTTCGTAAAGGTATGAAAGGACCAATTGGGAGATAGATAAATCCCACCACAACCCACTAATAACACTAAGGTTTTGGATATGGAAGAGGTGGTTGGTGGTGGTGAAAAGGAAGACCCCGCACAAGCAAACCGAGATAACTTTGGCTATGGCTTAGAATCTTCCGCTCTTGTTCTTACAATAAGCAGTTATCCATTGAGCCATGGGTATCAAATGGATATGGCGTGGGCTGATCATGGTCCTAACATCTTTTGGGTTGTGTATGAAATCCCCTAGAATGAGTGATGGGTTTATAGGCTCAACCGTATGACACATTAGATCTTCATGTCCATCCTTAGTCTTAGGAAGGGTTAGGTAGGTTTCTACCTCCTCTAATAGGACTGTGGCTTCAAAGCTTGGGAAGAGGAAAGTGTATGTTTGTGGGTGCCATAGCTCTACAACGGCTTAAATGCTTGGCCAATCCAAGGGTAATTTATAGAAATTCTTTCCTAGAACAACTAAGGGTTGAAGGTGCCATGCCCTTAGGATTGAAAGGACCTCTAAAGGGAGCTCTTTGATCATGGGAGCCACCCAGTTTAGGTTGGAGTAGCATCTTGGGCCAGGAATAAGCTATAAGAAAAGGGAAAATAGAAGAGGAACAAGAGAGGAAGATCATGAGAAAAGAAAATTCAGAAATTTATGAACTTTTTAATCAAATTGCAACTTACCTCTCTTGAAGAACTTGAGCTCAAGTGTTTGGGGATGGAGGTTAGCCACTGTAGCTCCCCATGCTCCTTCTTGGCTACCTTAGGCCTGGTGTAGACCCTCTCTCCCATGGCGCTAGCTTCGAAGGCCCTCTTCATGGTGTTTTTGAGAGTTTTTGATGAAATTTTGAGGCTTGTAGCAGAGAATTGGTGTGAGCTACGAATTCTGAGCTTGTTCCCACTTATAGAGGTTTATTTTTAAGCTTGGTCCATTAGGATTGAGGTTGGGTAGCCTTATCCTAAGTTAGATTAGGTTCTAGTGCAGATTAAGGCCTCTTTCCCCCGAGTTCGGACTCTCACGGAGAGTCCCGCTCGGATTACATAGTTTTCTGCACTAGCGGTCTATCGTAAGACAACTAGAGTCCTCAGGCGGTTCACTATTGGACCGTTTTTATCCCTTCATCCACCGCCTGTCTCCGTCCCTCTGACGGTCATTAGTTTGACCATTTTTTAGTCTCGGGCGGTCTTAAATTAGACCGTTTGTCAAGTTTTTCCAGATTTTGTTAAAACTCATTTCCCCCCTCAGTCGTCTGTCCTGTTCTCTCTCTGTGTCTCTCCCACCTATACTCTCTGTCAATACTAAGGTAGTAGTCAGTGGATCAGCATTCACATTCATCCACATTTTTGCATCTTAAATAAATAAAAACACTAAAAAGATTTTCATTCCATTATCAAAAGTCATGTACAAGTGTGCATCAAAAGAAAAAAGAAAAGGAAGTCTATAAGTAACGCCCTGACAGGTCCCTCTCCTGGACCCCCACTATCGTCGGTACCCTCGTGTCTCTTCACCGGTGGGGCCATGGAGATACTCCCCTCCTCTCGCTGTCGTCATCTCCTATCCCCCTCCTCATTCCTCCGATGACCGGAGGAGCCGATCAAGAAGTCGGGGAACGAGCCGCTCCGAGCACCGCTCTGGGACACGCTCCACTCTGGTATGCGGCCTATCATCCGCACGGTCCTCTCCATCATCTATAGCTCAATCTTCATGTCATAGGCCTGACGTCGAGCCTCTCATGCCTCGGTCCGGTAGCGCTCTAAGTCTACTAGCCCCGCGCTCAACTGTGCCACCTCCTCACGGAGATGGGTCACCTCTGCTACCTCTGCTCTCAACCTCTCGGTCTCCGCTCGAGCACGCGCCGCCTCGGCCAGCGTTGTGCTCAGCTCTCTCGCCTGCATTAGCATTCATCGTAATCAAGCATAAGCTTCATAAGCATTTAAAGTCTAAGTAACTCGGTTTGGGTTTTGCTTACCCTCTCCGCGAGAGTAGCCTAGGCCCCCTCAGCCCGAGCAACTACCCGAACAAAGTCTGCATCTCGCTCAGCCCTGCCTCTCGTAGGCTATGACGAAGAGGGAGGTGCATCCAGTCCACACCGCTGCGCTCCCTCAGCTCCCTGCATTTTAGAAGTCAAGGTCAGTCGCATTCATCATAAGCATAAGCATAATTAAGTCCAAGGTTTAGGAAGTTTACCAGAAGGTCCAACGCATGCTGGAGCTCATCCCTCTGCTACATAGTGGAGTGGAGGAGGCCCTGCAACTCCTCTATCCTTCCCTGCGAGTCTAGCTGTATATAGCAAATCATGGAATCAGTGCATATAGAAATAAGATCATTTAATTAAAGAGCATGAGTTTAGAAGTCAAACTGGTCGTCGGACGTCGCGGAACACTCGGTCGCCGTACCTTCGAGCGTAGGCCTTCAGGTAGGCCTCATCGCTATCAGCTCGAGTCCTCACCTTCCGACCTCTCAGTGACCAATCCCGCACCTGTTCAATCACCCAAGTGACCCAGTCGATGTCGCCACTGAGTCCCTTCACCGATCTCCCGAAGCGCTCGTCGTCTCGCTCAGGGAACTCCACCTCTGGCTGGTGTACTCCCCTCATCCTCATAATCAGTCGATGATGGAGAGGCTCGACGATGTTGATGCAGTGTAGCCAGATCTCTTGTTCGGCGTACGCCCGGGCTGCCTCCACCCAAGGCTGCCCTTCATGACCCTCGTCACGGTAAGGTGTCCAACGCACCTGAAAAGGTAATTAAGGCAATGTCAGCAGTTAGATAAGCATTTGTTAGCATTTAGAAAGCATATAGAAGAGGTTGAGTTTAGAGTTTTATCGATGCATATGGGAATGTGTCGACGTCATCCTGGATCGCCCGAGCTAGGCGCTAGATCGATCCCATGTCCCGTGCTACCACCCATCATCTCGCGATGGGGATCCGCTCGGGATGTAGCTCCTTCCCTCGCCCTAAGCCAGGGAGGTATAGGTAGCTCCAAACCTACATAAGTCAAGCATCAGCATATAGTAATAGCAAGCGTATAGAAAAGCATTAAAGTTTAGAGTTTAGGGCATTTACCTGTAAGAATGATGAGAAGCCGCCCAACATGGTCTGCCGGTCGGTCGTGCTCAAGGAGTCAAAAAGGAACGTCAGGACTGCTGCTCCCCAGGCGTATCCTCCTGCTCCATCCAGATCTCTCAACAAAGGGAGGAGCCTGACGCTCACTCCATTGGCTCTAGTCGCAAAAAAAAGCTTCCCAAACAGCAAAATCAGGAAGCGTCGTAAAGTGATGTCTTCCTCAGGTCCCGACTCTGCTGCCACTCTATCTCAAACCAACTCTATCACTCTCCCGTTGTGCTCCTCTGGCAGCTCCCCTACTAAGATAGCAGCTCCTCTCAGCCCCAGGCTCTCCTGGAGTGTCGATCATCCTAGCGTGGATGACTGATGCCCTGCTCTCAACAAATCTAGTCCCAGCAGCTCCTGTTCCATCTCTCGATAATCGCCATAAGTCCATCCTGTCACCGGTGCTCCATGGACCCACAATCCGGTGATCCTCGCTATGTCTTCCAACGTGGGGATCATGTGGCCCCACGGGAAGATGAATGCCCTGCTAATTGGATCCCATCTCTCGTGGAGGGCATATATCAGTGCTGTATCAATCCTGGTAACCTCGATCCTCAACAGCTCCCCGAAGCCCATAGCTGCTAATCGGTCCCTCTGATAGTCTGGTAGAGCCAGGTATACCGCACGCACTTGCAGCCAGGAAATCCGGGTTCATCTCTTCCCCTGCACACATTAAGAATGTGAGTCAGTCATCTGCATTGCACTTTCATTGTATTTAACATAAACAAAAACAACAACAAAATCAAATGAACACAAAAGCACAAAAATTCATATTCTGTCTCGGGTTCCTCTGGCGGCCAGGTGTTGGGCCGTTTGAACACTCAAGCGGTCCCATATTGGGCCGTCTGAGGGTGTAGCGGTCTCTGAAACGACCGCTATGGTCCCAGCAGGTGGGCATCATCTTCTTCATTTCCCCAGGTCGTGGGAATGGCCAAAAGGCCTACAAGCATTTCCATTGGGTCTCTAGACTCGTTTTTACCCCACCCACGCCATATGCACGGTTTAAAAATGATCAAAATAGGTTTTTAGGGTCGGTGGCCTACCTCGGATGACCGCCCTCTTTTGGTCTTCTCTGGTGTTTCCTCTACCGCGGGGGCATCGTCTTCACTATCGGTAGCTTCTCCAGGTCCCTCTACCGCCGTGGGAGCTTCCTCCCTTTCCACTTGGGCCGACGGCCCTTGTTCTTCCTCCGACGAGTTTGCCGCCGCCGGGGAGGGTTCCTCCCTCTCTAGCCGACGCCGGAGCCGCTTAATCGCTCTCATCTTCACCATCGTGGGTGCGGTGGTCACGGTGGCCACCGGTAAGGATTCGTGCGCGGTGGTTGCCAGAGTCACCGGATGGGGGTCGCTCGGTTGGGGTTTTGTTTGAATGAGATGAGTGTTTGAATGGGGGGAACAACGATCGGTTTTATTTTTTTGAACGCTCAGAAAAATCGACGGTCTATTGTATGACCGTTAAAGTCATTCTGGCGGTCCTATCTTCGACCGTTTGTCATCAGAGCTTCTTCCTCAAAGGATGTGAACCGACGTACTTTAGCGGTCCATTCTTAGACCGTTATGGCTTGTGTAGCGGTTCTAGTTTAGACCGTTTGTGGGCTGAATTGCTTGATGAGTTGCAAAGCTAAATCCATTGTGTTTCATGCTTCAAAAATACATTTATTGTGCTTCATGCTTATTTTATGGATCAAATTGTTGATGGCTAACCTTTTCATATTGCAAAATCATTAACGCCATCACGCTTTCAATGCTCGCCAGGCAGGTAAGTCAGGTAAGTATTTTGATCCCTAGTCCCTTAATGCATTACTATATGGTATCTATGATATATTTCCTCGAGAATCGGTTGGTCATTCAAGTGTTATGGGATCTGATGTTCCCCTTTAACAAAAATGATGATGATCTAGGTGCACATGTTTAATCGTTGGATAGGCCATTAGGTTGGCAAAATTGGGGGACGATGGTTCTATCCTGCACGCCGTGGTTGCAGATAGTTTCCTGACCCTGATTTCTCCAGTCTAGCAATATTATTCTCGAGTATCTTGCTATTTTATTCTTTCTTGGCATTCATTTTGATGATTTCCTTTATTTTAGCCTAGCATGCATCATACGCATCTTTTGATCATTCACGTACCCTCATCTGTCTGATTGTCTCAGTAGTGGTGGATAACTATGTGTCCATGGTCTTCAGTAAGGAGAGTCATTCCACTCTGAGTTGGAAGGTTTCCTTCGGTATGTTTGCTTGGTTTCGTTAGCTGAGGATTTATGTCTAGAGTTTAGTTGATCGTCTCTTTACTTTTCGTTGCTCCGACCGCCTATCAGCTGTGTGTTCCAGTTAGGAGGTTGGTCGTGTTTTATTTCCTTTAGTTGTTAGTTCCTCCAGGCATGTGTCATTCACTTTGGCCATTCCTTGTGATTTGTTGGAAGTTTTTTGGAAGATTCTTATTGCTCGTTGGTTGAGGACGGGTGTCGGTTTACCTTAACGCCCGCTTTTCAGTCCACTCCACTTCATTTTTGTTTCACCTCCATGTTCCATGTCCTTTTCACTTCACCTCCGCTCGTTCCCCTGCAAAGAGGACATTAAGGAGGGACATCTGTTGACACCCGTTTTATGACCAATAAGTTGGATCATCTCCTTATTTATCTTTATGATGCTCCGAGTTATACACCGTTTACTGAGTCATCTTGGTCAGTCTTTGAGGCTTATTTCATAGGTCATTCTCCTTCATTGGGCCTCTCTCCTTATTTGTTTTTTTCCGCGGGTTGAAGCTTAGTAGGATTTCGTTGGTCTTGCACCTAGCGGTCTATAGCACGACCGTTAGACGTTTTTGGCGATCTATCATATGACCGTTTTTCTTCATGTGCACCGACCTGGTTCATTGTTGCATCGACCTGAGTTTGCCTTGCATCGACCTGGTGTTTTCTTGCGTCGACCTGCACTATCTCTGGCGGTATATTATATGGGCATTTGATGACGTTTGGCGGTCTATCTATGGACCGTTTGCTGACGCCAGAGTCCAGAGCCAACGTCTTTCTTTTCGTCATATCCATTTGTTATCCGTTGAGCTCTACCGGTTTATCGTATGGCTGTTAGAGGCATTGTGGCAGTTCTACTTTAGACCGTTTATTGGTTCCAGAGTCCTGTTCATGAAGTTGTCGCCCGTTGGCCTTATCGTCTGAGGGTAGCGGTCTATACTTGGACCGCTAAATCCAAGTGGCGGTTTATCGTAGGACCGTTTCAAGAGACAGAGAGTCCTGATTAACTATCTTTTCTCTACTACGCCATGGTCGAAGTAGAGTTTTGGTTTGGTGATTTCTCTCTCGATAGTGATCCTTAGAAGCTTCCGTTTGTTTCATGTGGACTCTTGGGAGTATTATCTTCAAGAGTTTGTTAAGTTTCATCCTACTTTTTCGCTGGAATCTCTCCAACTCGAACCTAGAGTTTGAGGGCCTATAAATAGGACCCTTGAGTTCATGGGTTGAGGAGGAGATTTATGGAGTTTACGTCAAGGTGCTGCCGCGTTCTGGAGTGAGTACCAATGAAGGAGAAGTCCTGTCTACGTCCATAAGCCTTCCGGTACAGGGAGTATTGAGTTCCAAGTGTTCATTGTGTTGTTTTCTTCATAAGTTTCTCCCCCTCTTCATAATATTCATAAGCATATTCCCTCTTCTTCTTACACGTTCTCTACATCATTTTTAAACATCTCCCCATCTTTTTCACGCCCCACAGGGGTTAAAAAACCAAACCTCCCAGGTATGCACCCCTACCTTTGCATGCATCTTAGTTTATTTACATTGTAGTTACTACACATGTCCAAGGGCTAATTTGGGTTATTTTTCTTTGCTTCCACTGAAGTGACATGACCTAGGATGTTTGATGAAGCCTTAGGAATGCAGCAACTAATCTATCAATCCCTCGGACCTAGCAAGCAAAGAAGATTCACGGACCGGCAACTTCACTCGAGCGGACTCTCCCGCTAAGCGCACATTAGTGCCCGTAGGCAACTTGGTGATGGTGGTGAGGGTCTGAGATGGGACCTCGTGCCTCCGGGGATTGGCTAGCTTAAGGTTGAACCCATAAGGGACCTAGGATGCCCACTCTCGGGGGCGGCCAGCACGCTGAGGGCGTGGGAGGTAATGGCTCTCTCACAACTCGCCCGCGGTAGTCACCCACACAATAGTAATTCGGGATCGGGCACTCACTTACCTTCCGACGGCACTAGCGTCAATAGTAAACCAGCAATGGAAAGAAACCAGCAAAGGGGTAACCGAAGCTCACCTGACCGGTGTGAAGACATCAATCCCGGCCGGAGACGTGGGCGAGCAAGGAAGCGTGGGCTTACCCGCACGCCGCGCCGATGAAGCTTCACCCTGAAATTTCAGTTTACATGCACTACGCCCCTTGCAAGGGGGTTGGACTAGGGGTGGGGATTAGTTTTTACAACCAAAATGTACCTCCACGTAGGGAGGGGCGGTCAGCCGGCCAGGCGGGGTGGGGAAAACTACGCTAGAAGCCGAAGTGAACGAAGATCGTCGGTTCTACCAGCCCTCTAGAACAACGGATAGAATGTCGGTGTTGACGCCGCTACGGACTACCCCGAACTTCGTTTGCAATGAAACTAGTGGAAAAACATTCGTGGTTGACCCAGGATGTTGTCAGAATTTTTGGGGATTTTCTTGTTGGCGACGACGGTCGGGGCAGACGCGTGAACAGGGTTGCAGGCTTTTGATTCTGGTAGCTTCTGTGTCACTACAGCAGGAAGGCGAGGACACCACGGTTGCTCCCGAGCTCTGATTTAGGCTAGACTAGAGTCGTTGGATTTGCGGTTAAACCCTCTTCGAATGGAGACCTGCGGGGATGCCGTCGGAGGTCAGAGCTGACCGCGAGATCCTGAGAAGTGGGAGGGGGTCGGATCTATCTTCAGTCAGACTGACCTGTGCACTAAGGGTAGGAAATTCGAAACTTTGTGCTTCGGGCTTCAAACGATGCTCCGCTTCTTGGGATGATAGAGGACTTGCAGGGGAAGCCCTCAGCCAAGTGGCACTCCAAGAATCACAGGAATCAGACCGTGGTAGCCTCTGTAATCTGCTTCTGGATGACTGTTAGGAGGATGATGCGCAGTCCGGCGATGTCGGATCTCCTGGGAAGCCACGAACTCAGACTAGGACGAGACCACCACCGTTGCGAAGAGGACTGGGAGACAATTCCAAGAGTATATGGTACGCCCTCTGAAGCTTCTTGGTGATGATGTGGCAGCCTCAGAAAGTCCCTGGTACTCTGCTGCCTGAGAGCTGGGAAAAGGATGAAGGTGTAGGGTTGTGTGTAAGCGGGTGGGATGGCCAAGGGAAGCAAGGGGAAATGGGGAGGGCGACCAAGGTAGGAAGGGGGTGTTGGCGAGGGGTGAGGGGCAGCCAGCAAGGGAGGGAGATTCAAATTTGGCTTAGGGTTTGAACCCCTTCAACCTTGGGGAGATGGAAGGGTGCTTGGGAAAGGGTAGTGGGTGGTTGGGGGTTGGAGGGTGGCTTGGAGATTGGTGGGTTCTCCCTTGGGACTAGGGGTGGAGTAAAGAGGTGTTGTGGGAAGTTGTGGTGACTATTGAATGACGGGAGGAGAGAGAGAAAGTAGGTGGGAGGGGGAGGAGAGAGAAAGGGGATAGGAAAGGGGAGTTTCTCACTCCTCTCTAATGGCTTCTTACCAAAGAAATTCAATTTTTTGGACTCACAATAATAGATCTTCATTAGTTTAAAATGGGGAGATGGGGGGTCCTATTTATAGGGATCCCATAATTTACAACAAGTCCCTAACTTTTGGACCATTGATAAATAACCAAGGGGAAGGGGGCGCCCCTGGGCCTAGCCCATATAATTGGGCCCATTAACCAAACTAATCAACCCTATGACACTTAACTTAGGTAGATGACTCATTAACCTCGATACTAGACTCAAATAAAAGGAAAATTACATAGTTATGACTCAAAGAAAATATAAAAATTACATGACTTGACTCAGAAAAGTGTGACGGACACAATGGAACCATGTCGACGAGTAATCGGAGCTAAGAAAAATGTGAAGGGCGAGAGATGCCCCCATCATCCACACTCTTTTGCAGGTCTACAGGGTTCATAACACGAGACCCAACTCTTCTAGCCGGCCAAGAGAGGTGGAGATCCAAGTCCCAATCTGCTGTTCCGTGCGCTCTGGCGGCTCTGTGTTGGACCGTTCGAGGATCTGTGGCGGCTTATCGTAAGGCCATCTCGCACTCTCTGGCGGCCTGATATTGGACCATTTCTGCTCGCAGAGTGTTTTGGTTTTCATCTCTTGTGGGCGGGTGTTACATCCTCCCCTTTCCAAGGTATTTAACTTAGTTTTGCTATTTTAATTACCTTGGTAGCGATCACACTTCTTTAGTTGGGTAATACTCATCATTGTCATCATCTTTGCTTGCTCTTCTTTTTCCTTCATTTGCTCCACACCTACGGTGTGTGTTTTTGTTTTACTCGTTTGCTCCACGCCCTGGCGTATGTTTTTATTTTCCTTCACATGAACATTGATGACATGCCCATGCTTTTGGTTTGGTGATTGTTTGAGTTAAGTTATTGCTTGCTCACATATCTTCACATATATTTCTCACACCACTATATGCACATTCATATTCACATCACACACAAAGGAAAAAACATCAACAATAGGGACTCGATCATACACTTGAAGGGTAGAGAGCATCAAACACTTAGTGATCACGTGATCCCAGATTTGAATTAAACAAATACATGATCCTAGCTGGCCAGCTCTTCAGGAACAATCAAGCCACGTGGTTTTACTTAGTCTTCAAGATCTGACACGTGGATCAAACTTCATCAGCTCCTGACATGTGGACCTTCGAAGTGCACTTTCTGGAAGAAATTTTAGGCCGGGAATGTGTCTTCCATACGCCCAATCATTGGAAGAGCTCGTGGGACTCTAGACTCATGCTCGTCTGTATAAAAGGCGATTGAGCGCTCAAACTCATAGATCATTGGAGAAGGAAGTGAGATCCGAAGAAGAGAAAAGAAGAGCAGAAGAGTACAAGAGTCAGAGAGTTCGTGAGAAGAGACAGAATTAGAGTGCTGAGAGAGAGAGAGTTCGCTGAAGGAAGAAGAAGGAGAATAGAAAAATACAGTATCGGAAGATTAGAAAAAGTCTGAGGAAAAAGAGAGAGTGAGCATAGAAAGAGAAAGAGAGTGATCAAAAGAGAATAGAGAGAAAGAGTGAGCTTGAAAATCTGCGTCTTCATCAGTACTTGGATCAGATCCAGAACTTTTTTGCTCCTACGTGAGCTATATTTTTTCATGTCTTTCAGTTTTTATTTTCGTTCTTTATTTTTTCATTTCTGACTTTATCAAGTTGTGTGCCAGTGTTGCAGAGGGGTGGTTCCTCTAGACAGCAAGCTGTGACGCTCAGCTGTAGCAAGCTATGATGCTCAGCGGTGTAGTAAGCTGTAATGCTCAACGGATAGCAAGCTATGTTACTCAATGGTGTAAGCAAGCTGTGATGCTTAGCGGTTCAAGCTGTGAGTCAGCAGAAGCCTCACTTAGGTTTGAGTGGGGGATGGGCATAGGTCTGTGGTAGCAGACCGAACCATCTAAAAACTCTCTGTGCACCGTGGTTTGTGATCTGTGAATGTTTGCAAGTCCATATCTTCTGTCTCTTTCACAAGATGGTTTTCTAGTGATTGTGTGAGCGCTATACGTTTGATATTGGTTCTGTTTGATTCATTTGTTTGAGATAAGATTTATGTTCCTCACTAGAGTAGCTTATTGTCTGTAGAGTCCCAGGTCGCATTTGCTCAGGGTCGTTCTGGTGAAACGTTCCTCTTGAGAGCTCCTTGAGGGATTATCTTTTCACTGTGTGTTTTGCTAGGCTTTCTGATAAGTAGAGCCACTGTCCTAGTGCCAAGTGTTTGTGGTTTTCTCCCATCAAATTTTAAATCTATCTAGCTTAATTTGAGTTCGAATTAGAGTATATTTGGGTTCTAGTTTTTAAATCTGCAATAATTTTTAACGGGGATTCATTCAACCCCCCTCTGGATCTGTGTCCTGCACACCCAACAATTGGTATCAGAGCGGGTCTCTGATTCATCAGATCCAATGATCTGCAGAGGATCATGCTACTCTTTGGTGCAATTTTTGACTGAGGATTATCGCTTTTAGTCTATTGCTTTGGATTGGTTTTGATCTGTGTCAATGGCTTATCCACCTGTTTTCGATGGCTCTAATCTCAGTAAGTGGCTTGGTGGTCTGTGTGTTTTTATGAATACTATTGATTCTAGTCTGTGGACCCTTGTCTCTAATGGACCACATAAACTACCTCATGATCAGACCAAGTGGTCTAATCAGGACAGATTGAAGAATCACAAAAATGCTAAAGTTCTTAAAATCTTGATGGCTGCAGTCGATACTGACATATTTCCTTTTATTTTCAGGTGCACTTCTGGAAAGGAAATTTTTGATAGAGTGACTACTACACATGTGGAACAAGAAGAACAATGCCTGATGGTCAACCGGAGTGATCACATCAGTGATCAAATGAATGAGACAACATCTCAGGTAAGTTCTGGATCTGAAGAGATTTTATTTGATGAACTGTTGAATTTGTATGAAGAACTATCTGACAGACATAAGAAAATGAAATCTGAAAATAAAAAATTAAAAAATAAAATTGATCAGAATAGTTTAAATTCCACTTGTGAAAACTGTTCAAAACTCAAACAATCTTATGATGTTAGTTTGTCTGATGTTCATATGTGTAAAAAATAAATTTGTTTGCTGAAAAATGAAAATCAAGATTTTGTAAATAGAATTTCTGAACTAGAAGACAAACTGAAGTCATTAGGTGATGATCAAATCTTAATCAATGATCTTGTTCAGAATGAAAAGATGATGAAAGAAAAGGAAAATATGAAGGAACAAAATAAAAAATTGATGGTATTGAATATTGTCATGTCTAAAAGACTTATGTCTCTTGAGAAAGAAAAATGTGTGATTTCTGACAATATTGATAATCTGATCACTCTTGAGAAAGAAACTAAAAATGAAAATGAATCCCTGAAAGAAAGGATTGCTGTCTTGGATAAAGGAAAATTGATCTGTACAAATGAGTCTAAAAAATTAAGCAATCTGGAACAAGAAATTGAAGATTATAAAACTACAAACAAAGTATTGAATGAATGCGTTAATTACAGTGAACAAGAGATTGCTAGTTATGAGATACATATTGCATCTCTAGAAAATGAAATTCATGATCTGAAAAACTCACTGTCAAAATTTGTCGATGGTCAAGAGAACTTGGATAAGTTGCTAGGAGTCAAGATAAATTTCAGAAAAGAAGGGTTAGGCTACAGTCCAGTTAATAAAAAATCCTTTGAAAATAAATTGAAGACATCCTTTGTCAAAGCTTCCAATGTAGCCACCACCTCAAAGGTTAAACAATCCAATGTTCAGAAAATCAAAAATAAGCTGAGAAAATAAAAAAGGGTGACAACCTGCAGAAAAAGTCAAGAAACACCCATGCTAGCACAATGCATATGGAACATAACTCGAACACACACACACATGCATACAAAAATAAAATTACTTGTCATTACTGCCACAAGGTTGGTCATCAAATGCATGAATATAGATTGATGGAAATAGATGACTTGAATGCTAGTAAAATGTATGCTAAGAAATCTCATCTTAAAAATCATGTATTTCAGAAACAGAAAATTCATTGTTGTTGTTGTGGTAAGGCAGGCCACATTGCTGCACATTATTGGTTTGGACAGGAAAGAAATGTTCATTCAAAACATGTTAATTTCCTTCTCAATAAAAAGGTTTTTGGGTCTAGAGGTACGCACACTGCGTGCTTCCATTATGGAAAGAATGGCCATACAGTTAAGCACTGTTGGCATGCTCAAAGAAAGGAATTTAATTTTGAATTTGATAGATTCCCTGCAAAGAGAAATGATTTTGATAGAAATAAATTCATTTTTAAATAAAAATTCATTGCATGTTTTGAGTGTGGAATGCCAGGCCACAAAGCTGTCGATTGCTGGTTGGCTGGTAATAAAAGATAAAATGTTCATGTAAATAACAGAAATTTTCATGTACATGCACATAAAACCCATGCTCATGCTAATGTGTACAATAAGAACAAAAAGCCAACTATTTCATGTCATTATTGTGGTCAGGTTGGGCACTCTTTAGTTGATTGCCGATTGATGATTTCCGATGATGAGAAAGTAAAAAGGTTGTGGAGAGCATTCTTTAGAGATGTTGTTGACAGTTCAGGACCCAAGAAATCTTGGGTACCTAGATATCCAAAATGAAGTTCTGTGTTTGTAGGTGTGCCTTGGGAGCTGAGGAATAAAAAGGGGTTCAATAAACCAAGGCACCTGAGTATGTAAAAACCCCAGTTCTGGATTCTTTAAGTTTAATTATTTGAGTTTTCAATAATCTTTTTCAGATAGCTATACATCATGCTCAATCTGTTAGTCAAAATTCTCATTCATAGATATCACACTTGTATTTGACAGTTACATTGCTATGTCTCATGCATATATTACACTGAGAATGAATTGAATGTCATATTCTGAAAATTTGAACTGCATGTGTTTGATTCTTGCATATGTCAACTGTATTTGTTTGACATTTGTATATATCTGAAATGCACATCTTTCATAGTCACTGAATATCTGTTGCATACATCTTTCATCTGCATACATATATGTTTGATAAACTGTCAACAAATATTGAGATGAATATAGGATTGCTTTTGTAATACATTATCTTGCATGACCTCTATGGTATATAAATGGTGAGTTATTAAAGGGCAGATGCAATCTGTCTAGAAGTCCTTACTATGTGTGAGGTGGTCTTTAGACCAAATCCTCTGCCTAGTACTAAAAGTCAATTTGCACATAAAGTAGTCTAATTATTCATGAACATAACTCTTTAAACTTCCTGCACAAGTTTTCATTGCATATGTTGCATTTTGAATTCAGTCATACAATGCAATATAGTCAGAGGAAGTCAGTCTAAGTAACTCTTGTGTTACATGCATATTTGTTTAGATTAAGTCCTTTGCATAGTCTTCATGTCACATATGATGGTTCAATGTATTTAGCTAGGAGGAGTCAATGCATATGCATACATGTGTTAATTGCATATTCTTCATATGTCAAGAGGACTGTTTAACACAAATGTAGATACATACGGGAGTTCCTACATTTTATAGTTTACTCATTGGCATTTGTTATCATGCATATACTGATTTTAGAATTGATTGCATATCATTCATATTGAAAATACCAAAAGGATTGATTGAGTGCATTCAGTCAGGGGGAGCATTTGTCATATATTGGATTGGGTGGCTGAATATATGTTTATCTGTCTCAAATTCTTTCACTGTCTACTTTGGTCAACCAAGTTAATTTTTCGGTCAACTGATGCTTCTATATTCAGTCTGTCTTCAGCTATTCTTTGTGGTTCACATTCCTTGTTGATATCTATCATTGATATTTATGTCACTACATTCTTTAACTAGTCTGACTGAAATCACTTCTCATCTGCTGAACCTTGAACACACCTGACATGTTCTCAGCTTAAAGCTTTCAAGTTGCTCTCATACTTGATGTATATCCATTGGCTCACATCTCTTTGAAAAATAATTGTCAAACTTGACATTCATCCTGCTGCACTCTAAACAAATTTTCTTAAATTCTCATTACTATTTCATTGGAAGCTACAATTGCCTAGTGCATTCTTAGCCACTTTGTCTAATGCATGCTCTTGTTGATGCTTCTTTTGATAATTGGTTACTCTCAAACCTCTTTGACCTAAGAATTGAGAAGATTTCAATCTGTGTACTTTGATCATAAATCTAGAAACTTTGTCAATAAAGAATTTTCTATTATATAGGATTATGAATGTCTAAAAGAATCAAATTGGTTTAAGCTTAATGTATTCATTGCATTTGGATATGAATATCTTGAAAATATCTGAATCTCTTTTTAATAAACCTCAACCAGATGATTCATGTTATATCATGTAAAATCTTCTGAATTCTGAAAACCTAGAAATCATGACTTTCTTTGGTTGAGATACATGTAGCAAGTATTGTCTTTAAACATCTGATTTCTATGAAATGTCTAAAGGTAAATTTATTCAGAGCAATGACTTTGGTTACTGAGAAACTATGTCCAAAGGACTATGTCATGAAGTACCATGGTTATCTCTGATGAAACATCTTTGAAAGTTTGATGCGGGACGGGACCACGGACACGACAAGCTCGCGATCGTCTCTTAACGAGGGAAGCGTCGGATGTGCGCGGTTGAGAAACCGGCAATGAGCTAGGGTGGTCGGCTCTCTTTTGCGCCCGGATCGGGTCACGGGACGGCTTCGCTCTCTCTCGCAGCAGTGATATTATAAATTGAAGGCGGGCTAGGTATCCCTACACATGCTCTCTAGCAGCGGCATATAAAGCATATAAAGAATTGAGCTAATGCCAAGTGTAAGGGTGAAGGCGATACCTCCACGCTCTCGGCGTGGCGAAGACGGCACCCGGCCAAAGCTCGTACTCCCGGGAACTTAGTACATTATGTTTACAGCAGTACAAATAAGCCCACTCCACGCAGGGAGGTAAAGGGCGACACAAGTGGGCCCGGGAGGACCAAGTTCGGGTTGACGGGCGGTTTCGGGCAATGCTTCGGCTTCACGCGTACTCGTGCTAGTGGGGGACCACGTATTGACCGGAGGGGTCGTGTGGGGCCTGATGACTCCTCTGTTGTGGAGACACCTGGAAAGCATTCCCCTGGGATGGCGAGCTGCTGGAACGACCGCCGGACGCCGGGCGGCCCTCGGACGACGCTCGCTGGGAACTCGGCCACGAACCTGAAAGTTCTGTTTGCAGGCGCGCGACTCGGATAAAACTGCTGCTGCGATCAGCCCCTTCGTCGGAATGCGACGAGATTAGCGCCGTTGGAAAGCTGACTCAGAATACTTCGACGTAGGGGTCTTCAAAAAAAATAATCAGATCTGTATTTCTGATCATGTATTTTACAAGCTTGCTGGAATCTGGCCAAAACTGCAGGGGCAGGTTCTAACTTCTCTGAAGATCGACGTTGACCGGGGTGAAGACCTCCGAATCTGGAAATGATTTCTTCAGAAAAGTTGAAGGTCTCTGAGAGAGGAATCCGGGACTATTTTTGTTTTTTTGATTGGATAAGAAATGGATTTTCTGGGATGTTTTTACTAGACCTGGGTCGGATCTGGGAAACTGTGGGTAGACTGTTCTTGGGAACTTGGACGGTTTTTGTAAAATACTTGGAGGGTGAACCAAAAATTAAGAAAATTACTGGTGGTAAAGGGATGCGGACAGAAATCCCAGTAAATTTGGGCGTCCCAAAAAAAATCAAAAGATGGTTCGGATGGGGTAGACTCAGAGCTGATGAACAGTGAATAGAACCAAGATAGATCTGGAACTTGGACTTGGACGAAAATCAAAAAATAGTTAAAGGATGAATTTTGACGTGATTTTTTTTGTGGGGATAAGGGTTCTAGAGGGGAACCAACCCTGAAATTTTGAGCTTAAGAAGATGAGGGGAGTGATAGCAGCAATTCGGAGAAGAAGGATCTATCCTGAGTGGACAGAACACCGAAACCGTTGGCAACGACGCGTCGGCGGCGAGACGATGGCGGCGGCGATCACCGAAGTTGCTTCAGATGCTGGAGGGGATCAAGGGGGAAGGGATTACACTCTAGAAAGGGGAGAGGGGGTGGAGGAACCAGGGAGAGAGAGGGGAGGGGCGCAAATCTCCAAGGGGGCAAATGCCTTTTTTTCCTTCATTAATTCATTCAATATGAAAAATACAACCTTATATAGGATGCCAACCAAACTCAACATAAACCCTTGGATCTAGGGGTTTGGATTGAAGGGCTGGGATACAATGTGAATCACACATTTAATACATTAGTTTAATCTAATTTGACCATACTTATTCAACCTTGGACTAGATCCATTCAAACACCACCTAACAAGCCTAATAAGGCCAAAAGAGGGGGCGTCCCCTTCATGGGCATCTCTTGGGCCTAGGCTGGTCCAAGGGCAGCCAACCCAACCCATTAACTTAAGTCTAGACTTGGGCCTTCCAAGTCTTGGTGGCCCATGAGAGGGAGTGGCCCAATTGGGCCTTAAATGACTAATATGGTCCATAAGGGTGGCACTTGGTCCAATATGAAATAGGCTTTCTAATGGACTCTACTAATGGTAATCTAACCTTGGACTTGACATAACAAATGGCCCATTGGCTTGATATAAGCCTTACAAGGAGCCCAAAAGAAAGAAATTACACAATTACAACTTCATACAAGCCATAACACACAAATACACTTCACCCGTGTATGGAAATCGCCTTTGATGCCCCATCAAAGTTCATGGCAGATCAATGACTAGGTTGCACCGAGAAACTGGGTTCTTCATCTGAGAAATGGAGTTAACTTATGTCATGAAATGTCCTAGTTATCTCTGTTCAATATGAGACTTGACTGTCAGTCACACCAAGTGCTTAGGGATATTGGTGTCTAAACAACGTATATCCTCTAATTACAAGGTGTGTACTGAACTAGATTGCTCCTAAAATTCTTAGCATGAAAATTTCTGTTGAACAAATGAAATATTTGAAAATTGTTGTAAAAGATAAATTGCTGCAACCCTAGACAAAATCAAAATGGTTTCATGTTTGTTTAATCTCAATACTAGTTCTTATAATTTCTAAAGGGGTCATTAAATTTTGAGTGAGTAAGATGAAGGAAGGTTAAACACGACTACTAATATGAGGGCTTGGTTCAGTCATATTAAGATTTGATTTCAGATATGAGTATAGAACTTTGTTGATAAACTGTGTATACATCATATTTAAACCATGATGTTCAATAAAGATTCATAAGCCCTTATAATGGAAGATTCTGAAACATTTTATTCTCAGTTTTATGAAATTGGTATCTCATTGAAGATCTTCTTCACTGCAATTCAATATCTGCTTCTGACAAATTAACATATGTTTCTGCTCGTTGTTCTTAATGCAATCCGTAATGACCTGAATTCATCTATGATTTTTCATGTGATTTTACTGATACCTTCATTGAACCTGTGTATGTTTAAATGTGTATGTCTGATGATTACTTCCATTCCAATCCCTGTGTCCAGTCAAAGGGGGAGAATTGCTTCATCAACATCTTATCAGTCATCTTGATCTACTTAAACCTACTTGTCCCTATGGTCTGCTGATATATTTTCATTCCACTCCTTCTACTTTGTCAACGGGGGAGATTATCTATTCAGGGGGAGTATAGTTGAAAGAGAATCTTTGTGCATAATTGTAACAAGGGAGAGAATCATTGAGAGTGCATCTCACTTGTCCTTGTGTGGGATTAGCTTGCTGATATATCTTTCACTTCAATATCTCCTCTCTGTCCAGGAAATAGTCTGCTTGTTCAGCTTACTGTTCCTTCCTTTTTGATGTTGTCAAAGGGGGAGAATAGGTGAGTCACTATTAATTCTGTCAGAGGCTGTGTTCATACTATTAGAGGCTGTGTTTGTGTTGCATGCTATTGGCATATTTCGTACTGGCTATGGGAAGAATATGTGGCTACGGGGAGAATAAATGAGTCATTAGTAATTCTGTCAGATACTGTGTTGCATGACATTAAATTTTTAATTCTGTCAGAATGGAAGTTGTGTTGCATGACTGATATCATAATGATGAATTTATTGCAAATGACTCATAATATTGCCATCATCAAAAAAGTGGAGATTGTTGTATCCCTGTGATTTTGATGATGTCAATTATTATGTTTGATTATATATATAACCTTGATGATATAACTTTGATGCATTTATTAATGACCTCATCATATATGTAGAAATATGAATTCTGTCAGAACAGGTTCTGAAGATGACTCAAAAGTCATGAAAAGACAGCCACTATTGTTAAGCTGGAGTGACAATAGGTCAACACTACTGTTTCATTGTGAGTCAGCAATTGCATTAAAAGGTTGGTGCATATACCTTATCTTTGTCAGGTAAGGTCGATGCACATTTCGGTCTGAAGCATAAAGGTCGATGCATGTTTACAGTTGAAGCATGATAGGTCGATGCATGTTCATGTGTAAGTCATATAAGGTCGATGCATGTTTACAGTTGAAGCATAAAGGTCGATGCATGTTCATGTGTAAGTCAGATAAGGTTGATGCATGTTTATAGTTGAAGCATGATAGGTCGATGCATGTTCATGTGTAAGTCAGATAAGGTCGATGCATGTTTACATTTGAAGCATGATAGGTCGGTGCATGCTCATGGTTGAAGCATACATGTCGATGTACATTTTAGTCTGAACCCTGTCAGGTCGATGCATCCTGTATATCAATGAACTTAAGGTCTGTGCACATATTTGCATTGACAGTGTTAGGTCTGTGGACATGTTAACTCTGATCCTAGAAAGTCAGTGTAGGTTTACATATGAGTCTTTCAAGTCAATGCACATATAGAAATCATGCACTTTAAGGTCGATGCACATTTCCACATAAGCTCTGAAGGTTGGTGCACATTCATTTTAAAGTTTATCAGGTCAGTGCATACATTTAGTCCAGTACTGATAGGTCGATACATCCTTGAACCATGTTGTACCATAGGTCGGTGCATGTCATGGAAAGGTCGATGCTAGTAAGCTAGCGACTGTAGCGTAGGTCGATGCTAGTTAGCTAGCTATAATAGTCAGGCCAATGTAGTGATAGATGTTTTGCATAGTCAGATCGGTGCACATATGCATTCAAGTTTAGAAGGTCGATGCATCTCCTACTACACTGAACAAAGAGGTTGATGCATGTATTGCAACATGTTCAATAAGGTCGATGCACGTATAGAGTATTTGTCTAACAGGTCGGTGCAACTTCATTAATTCCTATCTTCATCCATCATCTCCATGCAAATAAGGTCTACCTATGTCTAACACAGGTTAATGCATTGCATGTTTGAATCAAAGCATATATATCATCTTATACACCTTTGATCTCAGTGTCTAACTGATATGATGTTGGCTAAGTCTATATTTGATTATGATAAAAGGATCTGATGAAATGCTTTATCTCTTATTGACAGGGACTCGATCAAACACTTGAAGGGTAGAGAGCCTCAAACACTTAGTGATCACGTGATCTCAGAATTGAATTAAACAAATACATGATCCAAGGTGGCCAGCTCTTCAGGAACGATCAAGCCACATGGTTTTACTTAGTCTTCAGGATCTGACATGTGGATCAAACTTCATCAGCTCCTGACACATGGACCTTCGAAGTGCGCTTTCTGGAAGAAATTTTAGTGCGGGAATGTGTCTTCCACGCGCCCAATCATTGGAAGAGCTCATGGGACTCTAGACTCATGCTCATCTGTATAAAAGGCGATCGAGTGCTCAAACTCATAGATCATTGGAGAAGGAAGTGAGATCCGAAGAAGAGAAAAGAAGAGCAGAAGAGTACAAGAGTCAAAGAGTTCGTGAGAAGAGTCAGAATTAGAGTGCTGAGAGAGAGAGAGAGAGAGTTCGCTGAAGAAAGAAGAAGGAGAAAGAGAAAAATAGAGTATCAGAAGATTAGAAAAAGTCTAAGGAAAAAGCGAGAGTGAGCATAGAAAGAGAAAGAGAGTGATCAAAAGAGAATAGAGAGAAAGAGTGAGCTTGAAAATCTACGTCTTCATCAGTACTTGGATCAGATCCGGAACTATTTTGCTCCTACGTGAGCTATATTTTTTCATGTCTTTCAGTTTTTATTTTCGTTCTTTGTTTTTTCATTTTTGACTTTATCAAGTTGTGTGCCAGCGTTGCAGAGGGGTGGTTCCTCTGGACAACAAGCTGTGACGCTCAGCTGTAGCAAGCTGTGATGCTCAGCTGTGTAGCAAGCTGTAATGCTCAACGGATAGCAAGCTATGTTACTCAACGGTGTAAGCAAGCTGTGATGCTTAGCGGTTCAAGCTGTGAGTCAGCAGAAGCCTCACTTAGGTTTGAGTGGGGGATGGGCGTAGGTCTGTGGTAGCAGACAGAACCATCTAAAAATTCTTTGTGTGCCGTGGTTTGTGATCTGTGAATGTTTGCAAGTCCACATCTTCTGTCTCTTTCACAAGATGGGCTTCTAGTGATTGTATGAGTGCTATATGTTTGATATTGGTTCTGTTTGATTCATTTGTTTGAGATAAGATTTATGTTCCTCACTAGAGCAGCTTATTGTCTGTAGAGTCCCGGTCGCATTTGCTCAGGGTCGTGCTGGTGAAACGTTCCTCTTGAGAGCTCCTTGAGGGATTATCTTTTCACTGTGTGTTTTGCTAGGATTTCTAATAAGTAGAGCCACTGTCCTCATGCCAAGTGTTTGTGGTTTTCTCCCATCAGATTTTAAATCTATCTAGCTTAATTTGAGTTCGAATTAGAGTACAATTGGGTGCTAGTTTTTAATTCTGCAATAATTTGTAATGGGGATCCATTCACCCCCCCTCTAGATCCGTGCCCTGTACACCCAACACCGGGAAGGACCCGATACCATTCGAATCCTGGTCCGCCGCCCACGAGCCGGAGGGCTTGGAAGGGCTAAAGGATGTGTGTGAGTGGAGTACAAAGAGATAAGAAATAATTAGTTTATTTAATTGTTATATTCCTGCTGTTCCTGCTTTATTTCTTATCTCTGTGTACTCTACGCACACACATCCTTTAGCTCTTCCAAGCCCTCCGGATCGTGGGTGGCGAACCAGGATTCGAATGGTATCTGGTCTTTCTCGGTATCCAGATCTTGGGTCGTTACACCCTGCACCAAAAATTCTCATTTGAAATTTTTAGGTACCCAAGTTCTCTTGGGTCCTTGATGGTTAGCAGCACTTTTGACATGTGAGTTCCTTTTCTTTGCAGCAATCAGTTCACTACTTCTCACCCATTGATAGTTATCAAACATATGACCATACTCACAGTAATAAAAGCAGCACACATGATAATTCCCATTTCTCTTGTGTGCTTGAGCATTGAGCTTTTGGGAATGAGCATGGAGGTTAACCTTTTTGGCATAAGAGTGTGTTCTTCCCTTTAGATGCTAACAGTCCTTGACTATATGGCCACTTTTTCCACAATGGAGGTAGCAAGGAGGAAGATTTCTTCTGGCGACCTTAGGGTGCGTCGACCTCTTCTGAGGGGTGCGTCGACGCACTAGATCATCCCTAGCCTTTGAGCATGAGTATGCTGAGCATACTTCCTTCCAGAGACGGCCCGTCTCTTGGCATTGCTTTCTACATTGTTTCTTCTATTCTTACCTACTCTTAGTTCATCATTCTTCAAAATAAAACATTCATGCATAATATGACCAAGTTGTCCATAATAGAAACACTGAACATTCAATTTATCGGAAGTAAGGTGTTTTAGCATTGCCTTTCCTAGCATGTATACAAGCAAAATCATTTTTCTGATTTTTTTTTTGGTTCTGAATTTTCTGAGCTGCATGGGATTGTGGGAGGCCACTAGAGGTACTGGCTTCATGTGAGCCAGAGACACAGGAGGTGTATAATTTATTCCCAAAGGACTTTTTGTTCACAAGTTTATACCCCAAACTCTATCTTTGAAGGTTCACTCTAGTTCCCAAAATTCTATCTAGATTATCTTTGTCCTGCACAAATTTTGAGAGAGAATTATTCAGGTATTGGACTTCATTTTCAAGTGAGGAAATATGTTGTTCTGCATTGACCAAATCAACCTCACAACTGGCCAGCTATTCATTCAACATCTCATTCACGGTTTTATAGTGATCAAATTTGGTTTGGAGAGCATTCAGTTTTTCTGATTCATCAAAACTCACATCCTGGCCTTTTTCACATGCACGTAGCTTAACAAAGAACTCATTGTTATGTTTTTGAAGTCTTCATTTTCATTCATAAGATTCTGGTTTTCAGTTAAGAGGGTGTTGATCATTTGACATAGACTTATCTTTTTCTTGAAGCTGTCTTACAATTTCTTCCAACTTAGTTGTCTCAGCTTGCAAGATATCATTTTCCTCTCTTAAACAAGCAATGTGTTCCCTATGCAAATCTATGTCAATCATGAGAGTTTCATTTACCTCTTCAAGGGTAGAACATCTTTTGTAAGGTGAGCTTTCACATGAGCTATTTTCAGCCTTCTTTTTTAATCTTTTATTTTCTGATTTTAACTTCTTGTATTGCTTAGCAAGCTCATCATATGCATCCATAAGCTCTTCAAATATAAAATCTTCAAAGTCAGAGCTAACCTGAGATGACGATGGATCACTCGGGGGATCTGGGCTGTCGACCATAAGGCAATCATGCATTTTTCCCTCTTCATGAATCATGGCCAGTCCAATTAAGACCTCCTTGGCAATGCTGTAGCTTGAAACAAAAGGGAACTTGGAAACATTAACTACAGCTTTTATCAGTTTGAAAGAAACAAGGTTGTCAACATTTTTGGTCTTTTGTTCAGCAAACCATTCAGATGTATCTAATGGCAGCTTGTGTAGACCATGGTATATGAGATTCCATAACCTTGTATCAATGGAGTTGACAAAGGCACACATCTTCCCTTGCCACATAGTAAAATCAGAACCATCAAATAAGGGCAGGGAATTCATTGAAACTTGTTCAACGGATAAAGCCATTAAATCAAATTCATCTGGATCTTTTTTTACAGATCGTTGGATCTGAGTATAACAGAGCCTGCTCTGATACCAACTGTTAGGTCCCCTGGGGTGCAACCGGATCTAGAAGGGGGGTTGAATAGATCCTTCCAAAAAGCTTTGGCCCAATTAAAATCTAAACCAGTTGAAAACCAATCTACAGCTAGATGTGTAAAAGACACACTCTTCAATAAGGATAGTGGTTCCAATAGATACAGCTCAACCGAGAGAATACAACACAATGCAAGAGGAGCAAGAGAATGCTATTGGGAGGGCTGAGGTCGACGCAGCACCATTGTGTGGTCGACGCACCATTTTTGTGAGTTCAGCAGTTACACTGAACTGTTGCTCCTTACACTCCCAGTGAATACGTGAATCAGTACAACGGTGTGAGCTAGTATGAAGCTGGCTAGAGTATATGCTTAGAGTTCACAAGTACGGCACAAACTGTGAAGATCTAAAACATGCAAACATATGTGAATAGGGATAGAGGAGATGGATCAATCGCACAAGAACACACCCATTGCACCAGATATTTTTAAGGTGGTTCAGTTGCAGACCCGTAACCTACGTCCACCCCTCACCAAACCGATGAGACTTTACCACACGAGGACAAAGTCCTCAACACACACACACACACACACACACACACACACACACACACACACACACACACACACACACACACACACACACACACAACAAAGAAAAAAAATAAGCTGCAAGTGTAGCAAAAACCCAGGGACAACTCCCCAGAACACATAAGGTTTACATATTGAGAAGACGCAAATGAAAATAGATAACCAATCACAAGGAGAAGGCTACGGTGGCTTCAGATCGAAGTCATGAAGCTCTATCAAGCTCAGGCCGGCTGCAAGGAGGGGCTGCACTCCTTTCAGCTTCTTCTCCCCTTTTCAACATTGGTTTGGATCGAACCAGGGCTGGGCTGCTCTCCACACTCCTTTCTTTTCTTTCTCACAAATTTTCTGTTGAAGGCTCAAGGGAGTCGTGGGCTTTTCTCATCAAGGCAGCAACAGCTTCTTGATGCAGAATCTTCATGTATATATAGAGAGCTGGGTAGTGGATTTTCCTCCAAGTTCTTTCATTGCAGTTGGCTGGAATACAAAAGATTTGTTTGACCACTAACCTCCTTTTTGATTGGTCCCCAACATCTGATAGCAGGATCACCAGAAAAATAACCAGACATGAATCTAATTGGCCCAGAAGTAAATAGGATATTTCTTCTCTTCAGCTCTTCTTATTTCTGTAATCTGATTGGTCCAGCAAGGGCATAGAAATTTCCCTCCAAGATCCTCCATTTGAATTGTAGGAAAGGAAATGATGTTGCTTGGACTTTGAAATCTGCCATATCTTCTTTCTCATTGGCCTAGGACAGAGGGGTACAGTCCTCTTGTCCTTGGTACCTTCCTTGGACTGAAATCCCATTGGTTGACTGTAAAAAGTATAGTACAGGAAGAACTGACCTTTCTTTAATTTGGTAGATCCCAAAAGGTTTCTCCCAAAAAGGTTGTACTGCAGTCTCATGATGAAGAGGACAGTCCACTGTCCAAGGAGCCTTTTCCAGACCTCAAAAACTATGTTTTTTGAGGTTTGCAGCTGCTATTTTTGGCTACTAGAAGAACTGGCGTGTTTGACAGAAATAGGCAGAAGAGCTTCTGGGAATAGCATGATGTCTACCTCCTGTAAAGGTGAGGTCGACGCAGCCTTGGAGAATGGTGTTTACAACGATTTCTGGGAGACGCCTGAGGTCAACTTGCTGATGAGGTGAGGCCGACCTATCCTGAAGAAACTGCCCGTATAACGAGTTCTGGAAGACACCTGAGGTCAACCTACTGATGAGGTAAGGTCGACTTGTCCTGAAGAAACTACCTGTTTGAGCTTTTCTTCGTTTGAACTTGAGTGAGGTCGACGCCACTGTGACGTTGGGTCGACACAGCCTTCTTGACTTTGTAGTTCTCAGTTGAATTCTGCTGCATTTGATTTTCCTTTCTTTTCCCAACCTTTTCTTGGTTTCTGTGCATGCATGTGCCTTTGTACCTTGAGTTTCTTTCAACCATGGTTGGTTCTTGTTCCTTTATATTTATGTGGCTTGAGATAAAACTTGCCATGCTGCTTCAATACATCATTTCACCTGACATCATTGCATGATATCTTCACACTGCTCATCTTTATGAGGCCATTCATATGACAATGCTGACTTTGACCTGAACTATACGAACATTGACATCATCAAATGCAAATCAGACTCATCAATGAGTCATAGTCAGACATCATCAAAATAATAGAATCAAGCATGTTCCACACATGCCCAATAGAAGGGACTGCACATGATCCGAAGGTCTTGGCTCTTGCGGTGTATGACCCCCGTAATAAATTCCCACTGCCCCCTGCTGGTTAGTATTTTTGTACTTCCCATGATTATTTCTCCATTATATTTGTACATGTTGGGTTAGATGGATGCAGTCTATCTCCACTAAGTGTGGATCTAGAGGGGGGTGAATAAATCAACTTGCCTAATTTAAAACTACTGTAAGTTCTAAAGCGGAATTTAGGCAAACATCAGTTAAGCTAAACAAAGAATGATAAGCAAAAGGTCGAAAGCTAGACATGAGCATAAGCGATGCAATCAAATAAGCTAAGCAAGAAATTCCCATCGCACATAGATCACACAAAAACATAAACACACTGCACACACAATTTTTAGGTGGTTCGGTCAACGACTTACGTCCACCCCACACTCAACCGAGTATGGCTTCCTGCTGCGCAGCACAGCTTGCGTCCGCTGGGCTTTACAGCTTGGCCAAACAATCCACTGATACACAGCTTCACTGGGCACTACAGCTTGCCGACCAGAGGATCTGATCCTCTGCAACCGCTGGGGAAATACAGCTTAACCCATCCAGTGGAGACTACCACTGCAAGACCGCTGACGCACAGCTTGAAGAAATAATGTTCGGAAATGAAAGACAGAATCAAAATGAAAAAGCAAAACCCAAAAGCAATGTAGCTCTTAAAGAGCAAAGCTCAGCTCTGGTTTTGAACCACGAGACTGAGATACAAACTCTCTCACTCTCACTCTCGATCAACTCTCTCTCAACTCAATCTCTCTCGATCTCTTCCTCTCTCTTTTTCTTCTTCTTCCTCTATTTCTTCTTCTTCTCTGTATCTTCTTCTTCTCTCTTTTCTTTCTGTGGATCGAAGGCTCACTGCTGCTGAGTGTATAGACTTTCTCTTCTTTTTCTTCGATCTTTCTTCTTCTGTGGAAGAAGGCTTGTTTATATAGCAGCAACAGCAGTAGGCGTGTGCTCTCCACGTTTCCCGCCTAAAGCATTTGGACCACGTGGCAGCATCCAATGGAGTGTCAGTACACGTGTCCTCATCTGGATACCTTGTCCTTCTCGGATCACGAGCCAGGTACCTCGGATCACGTGCCCCTCATTAGCCTCTTCAATCCGATGTATCGAGTTCTCAGTTCACGCACTCAATGACAGCAATTTGACTTGCTGCGTCGACGCTGTCAATCAATGGCGTTAACACAGTGAGGCATTCCAGTAGCCATTAGCCTCGTCTCTTTAGCTGCTGCGTCGACGCTGCTCAATTGTGGCGTTGACGCAGTGGAATAGCCTGTGAAGGTGAATGCTTCTTTAACTACTGCGTCGACGCTACTTGCTTGTGGCGTTGACGCAGTGGAAGATATCGTGAAGGCTTCGTCAACTGATGCGTGGACGCTTTAAGCTCCCAGCGTCGACCCCGTTCCCTTCAGCAACAAGAGTGAAGTCATAAGATTTAAGTATGTACATTGCAGTGTATATACTTCGTTGTATAGACTTGTGAAGGTGAATGCAACGTACAGACTTGCCCAATGTATGGACTTCATGTAATGCAAACGAATGTGAAGACTTCAGTGTATAGACTTTAGAAGACGAGCGCAATGTATAGACTCCATGAGACTCTAGTGCAGAGAGACGATGTATAGAGTTCTCAGTTCAGCCGTCAGTGTATAGACTTGAAAGTCTTGAAGCCAATGTATGGACTTGAGAAGCTGAGGCCAGTGTACAGGCTTGCCACCGACCAGTGTGTAGACTCGATCAGCATAAGGCACAATATAGACATCAACTCTGCACATCGAATGTATAGACTTCAAGTGTGAAGACCATTGTAGAGACTTTGGATTCGAAGACCAATGTGCAGACTTTGGATTTGAAGACCAATGTCCAGACTTCAAGTAACACTGTGGATGTACATACTTGATGGAGCGAAGCGATGTGCAGACTTGAAGCTCTTGATGGATGTATAGACTTCAAATATCAAGACGCTAAGGAAGACGGACAATGTACAGACTTGCTGTAACAGTCTGATGTACAGACTTCATGAAGCTCTAGATATTGAATGTTGTACAGACTTAGCCCAATGCCTAAGACGCTAATAAAAACGGACGATATTCAGACTTGCTCACAGACCGATGTACAGACTTTGCTCAAATGCATGAGACGCTAACTGAGACGCTGGACTCTGTACAGACTTTGAACGATGTATGGGCTTCAAAGAAGTTGACGATTCAATGTACAGACTTGATGAAGCGAAGCCATTGTACAGACTTGAGTGTAGCTAAAGCCTTGATCGTAGGACTAGGCTGGACTGTATAGACTTTAAGCTTCAGAACCGAATGTACATACTTCACTTAAGAACCGTAGGAGAAGACCCCAGTGTATAGACTTTGCCTTGAGCGAAAGGTAAGTGATGAATGTATAGACTTTCACGATGTGTAGACTTGAATATGTGAAAGCTACAGTGAAAGAGTGTATACACTTGACCAGATCAAGGGCAATTCGGATGTACAGACTCTGAGGTTCAAAGCCAACGGCTGTACAGACTTAGAATATTAAGATTGATGTACAGACTTCATGCGTTGACGCTGTACACACTTAGCGAGTTGACGCTATACATACATCCAATGAAGTGCGTTGACGCTGTAACATGATGCGTTGACGCTGTGCACACTTAGCCAATTCAATTGAAATGCAGTGTGTGCACTTTATCCAAAATGGACGATGTATAGACTCAATCGACATGAGAGTTTCCAGTGTATAGACTCATGACAGTCAGAAATGCAGACAACAGTGTATTAAATGCAAAGAACACATAGTCAATCTGATAGAGCAATTTCATCAAATCAAAAGCAGTTGCCAATCAATCAAAATAATGTTGTTGCCAATGGAATAAAGCAAGTGTCAACATCATCAACATAGAGGGGTCACAACAATCTCCCCCTTTTTGATGATGGCAACCCCATATGAAGTAGAATAGCAACATCCTGTCATATAGATATATGTTTGATGAAAGACATGATGTGTTATGCAGATTGACATGCAGATGCTATGAAGGCATGCAACTCACTGCCTCAAACTCTCCCTTGGAATGAATTCAGAATTTAATTCAGAATTCAGACAGATATGTATTCTCCCCCTAGACATCCCCTAGATAATATTCTCCCCCTTTGCCATCAACAAAGAGGAGGGAAAAATTAAATACAATGGAGGAATCAAGAGAAGAACTGACTGGCATTCTGAACAGGTAGTTCATGAATAAGCATTCTAAAGTATTGAGTCTTCAGTCATATGAAATTAGAAACTGCTGTCAGAAAGAGTTCTGGTTTAAAGATGATAAAATTTGGAGTTCATGCACTACAAGCAATAGATAAGTTCACTGTGCATGATAAGACAATAAACCAGAATCACATTTGCATGAAAGATTCAGTTTCATGATATCTTACTTTCATACTCTCAAAAAAATATTGAGAGAACCCAAGTCATGTATTGAAACTAAACAAATTTACACCCATGAACTTTTCTTTTGAAGGAGCAGCATTATCAATATTAGATCATTTTGAGCATTTAGGTACCATAAGTCTTTCTGCGTAAGGGTATACGTTTATAAGACGCCAATACCCCTAGATACTCAACAAGATGGACCATTCTACCTATGATCAAATTCAACAGAACTGAGTTACACCTTTTTGTGTGAGAGTACACGTTTATCAGACGTCAGTTACCCCCAGGTACTCAGTGAAACCAGCCTGCTGTTTTGAACATTTTAAACAGAGATAGCTGATACACTTCATGACATAAGTGTTGTCCACTTCGTTGATGGATCACTCAGTTTCTCAGTGATTTACCAGTCATTGCTCTACCAATATATATATTTTCAATGATTTTCAATATTTTTCAATATCTTTCTTAGCTGTCCTTCTTATGTTTCAGAATGACTTATTTAAGAACAATACATATACTTATCCTCTCTAATCATGATTTCAGATGAGTTTTCAGATTTCAGATATGATTAGCTTTGTCTGACATGAAATAAGAAAGAGGTTGAGAGTTTTATCAATTTTCAGCTTACTTATATACTGATTGCAATCTTTAAACTCCAACCATTATAAGATTTAAACCATTACATCAGTCTTTGAAAATTTCAAATTCTTATAAATGAAGAAGTCCATTTTCTACTGCTTAGAAATCAGAACTGACCAACAGATTGTCATAATGTCAGAGACAAGTATTCAGAGTTAAAGGTTGAATGACTTCAAGAAAGTTGAAACCACTCTGAATTTCTAGTAATACTCCCCCTGTCTATATGCATGCAACATGGCAAGAATTAATTGAGAGAGAGCTTATGCATAGGTCATAAATGAATGATATGCAAGGACATGCAAAGACTTGACAAGCTCCCCCTGAATATATGCAATGCAGGACAGTTCTACATCCACATTCACATCCACATGATTTATCCAAGCAATCAAAAATAAGTCCACATCAAAGATTTTATTCACAGCAATTAAATAATCATTCATCATGCTGAAATTTACATAAGCCAAGTTCTCTTCTAAGAAACTTAAAATTTTCATTCCCAAGAGGCTTAGTAAAAATATCAGCAATTTGTTTTTCAGTTTCTATGAAATTCATTTCAATCTCCTTTTTATTTACAACATCTCTAAAAAAATGATGTTTTATCTCTATATGCTTAGTCCTAGAATGGTGAACAGGATTTTTAGCAAGGCATATAGCACTAGTATTATCACATAAAAGTGGAATGCATCCCAGATTTATCTGATAATCAGCCAGTTGGTGCTTAATCCAAAGTACTTGGGCTGCACAATTACATGCTGTAACATACTCAGCTTCAGCTGTGGATAATGCTACAGTGTGTTTCTTCTTAGATGCCCAAGACACTAGACAGCCACCAAGGAATTGACAGTAGCCACTAGTGCTTTTTCTATCTACTCGACACCCAGCATAGTCTGCATCAGTGTAGGCTAGAAGCTCTAACTCACACTTAGCAGGATACCAGAGACCTAGTTCTTGGGTGCCTAGTAAATACCTAAAAATCCTTTTCACAGCTTTAAAGTGATTTTCTTTAGGACTGGCCTGAAATCTAGAGCATAAACACACAGCAAATTGTATGCCAGGCCTAGATGCTGTAAGATAGAGAAGAGATCCGATCATACCTCTGTATAGCCTTTGGTCCACAGGTTTACCTTTAGAATCTTCATCCAAACTGGTTGATGTACCCATTGGAAGAGCTATTTTCTTGAGGTTGTCCATTTTGTACTTCTTCAATAAGTTCTTTACATACTTGTACTGAGAGATGAAGGTGCCATCTTCTGTTTGTATAACCTGCAGTACAAGGAATAGTTTGAGCTCACCCATTGAGCTCATTTCAAATTCATCAATCATTATTTGAGAGAATTCCTCACACAATTTGGGGTTAGTTGACCCAAACACAATGTCATCCACATAAATCTGAATGATAAGAATATCTGGATGGCTTACCTTGGTAAACAATGTTTGATCAACTATACCTCTTGTGAAGTTCTTGTTGGTGAGGAATTTGCTCAACCTGTCATACCAAGCTCTAGGAGCTTGCTTTAAACCATAGAGAGCTTTATTGAGCTTGTAAACATGATTAGGGAAATCTAAACATTCAAACCCAGGAGGCTGTCTCACATATACATCCTCATTAATTTCCCCATTTAGAAAAGCAGATTTCACATCCATCTGCTGAAGATTTATTCCTAGGGAACTTGTATGAGCCAATAAAATTCTTATTGCTTCTAACCTAGCTACAGGGGCAAAAGACTCTTCGAAGTCTATTCCAAATTCCTGATTGTACCCCTGAGCTACAAGTCTGGCTTTATTTTTAATAACATTCCCCGCTTCATCAGTTTTGTTTCTAAATACCCATTTAGTCCCTATGACTGTTTCATGATCAAGAGGTGGAACCAAATGCCACACCTTATTCCTGTCAAACTGATTGAGCTCCTCATGCATGGCATTAATCCAATTCACATCTTGGAGAGCACAGTCAATGGACTTGGGTTCTATGTTTGATACAAAAGCATAAGCATTCAGTTCATGTTGAATTCTTAAGTGGCCTCTAGTCCTAGGGGGGTCATGCAGATTTCCAATAACATTATCTATAGGATGATCCTTGAGATATCTAATATTTGCAATTGGAGTATCATGAACTTGATTTACCTCCCCCTGAACTGTAGGCTCCTCTTCATTAAGCTCTTTATGTTCTTCTTCATCCTCGGATTTATCTGCAGGATCTCCTTCCTTCAGAATTTCACCATTATTTTCATTCCTGCATTGACCAACATTAGAATTTACCAAGGATTCATCAAAAACTATATGTGGAGATTCTTCAACAGTTTTAGAGTTCAGATTGTACACTCTGTATGCTCGGGTGTTTTCAGAATAGCCAAGAAAAATTCCTGGTTCTCCTTTAGGTTCAAATTTATCAAGGTCCTTTTTATCATTTATGTGTATGAAACATTTACAACCAAAAACCTTGAAGTGAGCAATAGAAGGTTTCTTACCTTTTAATATCTCATATGGTGTTTGCTGAGTAGAAGGTCTTACCATGGCTCTGTTAATTACATAACAGGCAGTGTTCACTGCTTCAGCCCAAAATTTCCTTGGTAGACCACCTTCGACAAGGAGTGTACGACCCATTTCCACTAGGGTTCTGTTCCTTCTCTCCACAACTCCATTCTGCTCAGGTGTCCTTGGTGAGGAATACCTGTGGTTGATTCCATTTGACCTGCAGAATTCATCAAATTGTGAGTTTTCAAACTCACCTCCATGATCAGATAAAATGTTTTCAATTTTCTGATTTGTTTTAACATAGAACTCCTGAAATTCTGAGAAAGCATCACTCTTATTAGATAAGAAATAAACCCAAGTATACCTAGAAAAGTCATCTACCATGACAAACCCATACCTCCTCCCTGATAAGCTGACAGATCTAGTTGGCCCAAAAAGGTCCATATGTATCAGCTCATAGGGTTTAGAAGACAGATTTTCAGTTCTAGACTTAAATGACTTTCTAGTTATCTTTGATTGAGTGCATGCATCACAGATTTTATTTTCTTTCTTGAATGAGACTTCAGGAAGTCCTCTAACCATGCCATGCTTATTTAATTTGTGCAAAACAGTGTAGCTAGCATGACCTAACCTACGATGCCATAAAAATGCTATGTCTTCTCTACTGGCAGTAAGGCAAAGGTTAGTGTGTTGAATTTCATCTAAATTTATCATGTAAGTATTATTTATTCTTTTTCCAGAAAATTTGACAATATCAGAATCAAGTTCAGAAACTTTGCAGCATTGAGAGTTAAATAAAACATTGTAACCTTTATCACATAACTGGCTGATGCTAAGTAGATTATAGGCTAACCCTTCAACCAGCATAACATCATTAATGCAGCAGGTAGAACACTTACCTACCTTACTTGATCCAATAATCCTACCCTTTGTGTTGCTTCCAAAGGTGACAAGGCCTTCTACTTTCTCAGTCAGTATGCAAAATTTGGCCTTATCTCCTGTCATATGCCTGGAGCAGCCGCTATCCATGTACCACAAGTTGTTCTTGGCTGCCAGGCATACCTGCATACACAATTAGGTAGAGAAGTTTGGAACCCAAGACTGATTGGGCTCCAATGTAAATGAACTAGAAGCAAAGCAGGAAAGTAAATGTTTCGAAATCCACATTTGTTTAAATGAATTTTGTTCAGTGGATCCTATAGATTTTATTTTGTTGTTGTTCCTTTTCTTTTTATTGTTCTTTTTCTTATTGGCAGTAGCATGATTATTGACAGTGTTGTTATTTTTTTGCCAGTGCCTTGGCCAGGGTATGTCCATAAAATTTTGGCCATAGTAGTTCCTGGGCTGGCTATGAAAATATTGATTTCTAGATGTCTAGTAACCATACCCATTGACCCAATTTCCACTGTAAGGTCTTTGGTTTTGAGACCACTGGTATGCAAGACCTGTAAACCTGCCCTGAGTTCTAGACCAATTTGACCTATTGAAGTAGGTTGGCTGTGCATTATAGTGGGTCTGAGCTCTGGGTTGATAAAAATAATTGGGTTGACTCCTAGCTGCACTTTGTCTCCCCTGTACTTTGGACCCTGCTGACCTATACACAGGTTTGTATTGGGTCTTCTTCAGAGGTGGAGGTGTTGGTGGAGACTTGGTTACCTTGACCTGGGGTTTACCGGACTGTGTAGGTTGACCCCTAACCTTAGTCTGAGCCCTAGGATTCTGCTTAGATGTGCTAGCTCTACTAGGCTCACTGAGTTTTTGTTTTGCCCTTCTCCTCAGCACTGGTCTTTTTCAGATTAGCAGTTTTATTCATTAAATTTGTTGAGTTCATGCTAATTAGAGGTCCCTTTTCCTTTTGAGCAACAAATGAAATTATTTTCATTCCGAATGTTTTTGTTGCACTAGAATTAAATCCTAGGCCCTCTTTTCTGAAATTAACCTTTGACCCTAACAAAGTATTTAAGTTATCTATTCCTTGGGTCATTTTCTCAATGGTTTTCATTTTATCCTCATTGTCTTTCTGAAGTTCATCAATAGCCTTTTTCAGATCATTGTTGACATTGAGGACAGCTTCATATTTTTCAGAGATAATTTTGACTTCACTTTCACATTTCTGAATCTTCAGCTTCCATTCATCAATTTCATTTTCAAGCCTTAGATTCTCTTCCTTAGAAGCTTTTAACTCATTTTTGATTTCATCTTCTTCAGAGCATGTGAGTTTCAATTCATCAATCTCAGATTCCAAACATGCAATTTTATCAGATAAAGTTTTATCATTTTGAATGGAGTTGATTTTTCTTCTAAGATGCCTATTCTCTTTTCTAATATCATCAGCTCTATTAGCTATGTCATGATAAGCATCTACCCAATCAGCAATTGTGAAGTTTTCAAATCTAGTGATTACCTCATCTGTGTCCTCCTCTCTATCTTCGGAGCTTGTTGCCATAAGGCAAATGGGTTGTTCAGATTCGGCTTCACTATCTGAGCTGCTGCTGAAAGAGCCTTCATCTTCATCACTCCATCTGGTGATCATAGCTCTTCCCTTCTTGGTTTTCTTCTTTGACCTGTCCTTATGTTTCTGATTGTCTGGATAGTCAATTTTCATATGCCCTGGTTTCCTGTATTGATAACATACATTAGCTTCATTTTTCTTTGCAGGTTTAGATTTATACCTTTTATCCTTTCGGCCACCACTGTATTTCTTCTAGCCGAACCGTCCTGTTCCCTTTCTGAGAAATCGCCTGAACTCTCTAGTCATCATGGCTATCTCAGATCGAGTCACATCTTCTTCTTCATTTAGGCTCTCCTCTGATGATGAAGAGCTGTTGGAGCTGGATTTTGTTGATTTGCTGGAACTAGCCTTCAGCGCTATTGGCTTCTTCTTCCTCTCGGCTTCATCTGTCCTTGACATGTTTATCTCATATGCCATTAGTGAGCCAATCAGCTCATCAGCTTTAGTATTACGGAAGTCCCTTGACTCCTCCATCACTGTTGCTTTGGTGTGCCAATTGGGAGTCAGGGAGCGCAGAATTTTCCTCACTACATCATACTCTGCCTGAGGTTTCCCAAAACCTCTGAGGCCATTGGTTATGACAGTCAGCCGAGCGTACATTTCGCTGATGGACTCGTTATGCTTCATCTTGAAGGCTTCATACTCAGATATAAGAAGATTGGCCTTCTGCTCTCTTACTTGAGATGTACCTTCATGAATTACTTCCAGCGCATCCCACATCTCCTTAGCTGATTTGCAAGCAGACACACAGGAGAATTCTCTAGGATGCAGAGCGCACTGGATAGCATTAATAGCACTCCAATTCAACGTGGACCTTCTGATCTCCTCCTTGGTCCATACATCTTCATTCGGGGACAGCTCATAAGGTCCCTTGCTGACAATCTTCCAAATCTCATAATCCTTAGCCCTGAGGAACACTTGCATACGGTTCTTCCAGTATGCGTAGTTTGATCCATCAAAGAATGGGGGCTTCGTTGTTGAGTGACCTTCGGCAGTCATCCCTCGAGCATCCATCTCTGCCTATTCTCTTCGGGCGATGAGTCCCTGTAGAAAAGTTAGGCTCTGATACCAAGTGTTGGGTTAGATGGACGCAGTCTATCTCCACTAAGTGTGGATCTAGAGGGGGGTGAATAGATCAACTTGCCTAATTTAAAACTACTGTAAGTTCTAAAGTGGAATTTAGGCAAACATCAATTAAGCTAAACGATGAATGCTAAGCAAAAGGTCGAAAGCTAGACATGAGCATAAGCGATGTAATCAAATAAGCTAAGCAAGAAATTCCCATCGCACATAGATCACACAAAAACACAAACACACTGCACACACAATTTTTAGGTGGTTCGGTCAACGACCTACGTCCACCCCACACTCAACCGAGTATGGCTTCCTACTGCGCAGCACAGCTTGCGTCCGCTGGGCTTTACAGCTTGGCCAAACAATCTGTTGATACACAGCTTCACTGGGCACTACAGCTTGCCGACCAGAGGATCTGATCTACAACCGCTGGGGAAATACAGCCTAACCCGTCCAGTGGAGACTACCACTGCAAGACCGCTGACGCACAGCTTGAAGAAACAATGTTCGGAAATGAAAGACAGAATCAAAATGAAAAAGCAAAACCCAAAAGCAATGTAGCTCTTAAAGAGCAAAGCTCAGCTCTGGTTTTCAACCACGAGATTGAGATACAAACTCTCTCACTCTCACTCTCGATCAGCTCTCTCTCAACTCAATCTCTCTCGATCTCTTCCTCTCTCTTTTTCTTCTTCTTCCTCTATTTCTTCTTCTTCTCTGTATCTTCTTCTTCTCTCTTTTCTTTCTGTGGATCGAAGGCTCACTGCTGCTGAGTGTATAGACTTTCTCTTCTTTTTCTTCGATCTTTCTTCTTCTGTGGAAGAAGGCTTGTTTATATAGCAGCAACAGCAGTAGGCGTGTGCTCTCCACGTTTCCCGCCTAAAGCATTTGGACCACGTGGCAGCATCCAATGGAGTGTCAGTACACGTGTCCTCATCTGGATACCTTGTCCTTCTCGGATCACGAGCCAGGTACCTCAGATCACGTGCCCCTCATTAGCCTCTTCAGTCCGATGTATAGAGTTCTCAGTTCACGCACTCAATGATAGCAATTTGACTTGCTGCGTCGACGCTGTCAATCAATGGCGTTAACGCAGTGAGGCATTCCAGTAGCCATTAGCCTCGTCTCTTTAGCTGCTGCGTCGACGCTGCTCAATTGTGGCGTTGACGCAGTGGAATAGCCTGTGAAGGTGAATGCTTCTTTAACTACTGCGTCGACGCTGCTTGCTTGTGGCGTTGACGCAATGGAAGATATCGTGAAGGCTTCGTCAACTGATGCGTGGACGCTTTAAGCTCCCAACATCGACCCTATTCCCTTCAGCAACAAGAGTGAAGTCATAAGATTTAAGTATTACATTGCAGTGTATATACTTCGTTGTATAGACTTGTGAAGGTGAATGCAACGTATAGACTTGCCCAATGTATGGACTTCATGTAATGCAAACGAATGTGAAGACTTCAGTGTATAGACTTTAGAAGACGAGTGCAATGTATAGACTCCATGAGACTCTAGTGCAGACAGACGATGTATAAAGTTCTCAGTTCAGCCGTCAGTGTATAGACTTGAAAGTCTTGAAGCCAATGTATGGACTTGAGAAGCTGAGGCCAGTGTACAGGCTTGCCACTGACCAGTGTGTAGACTCGATCAGCATAAGGCACAGTATAGACATCAACTCTGCACATCGAATGTATAGACTTCAAGTGTGAAGACCACTGTAGAGACTTTGGATTCGAAGACTAATGTGTAGACTTTGGATTTGAAGACCAATGTCCAGACTTCAAGTAACACTGTGGATGTACATACTTGATGGAGCGAAGCGATGTGTAGACTTGAAGCTCCTGATGGATGTATAGACTTCATATATCAAGACGCTAAGGAAGACGGACAATGTACAGACTTGCTGTAACAGTCTGATGTACAGACTTCATGAAGCTCTAGACATTGAATGCTGTACAGACTTAGCCCAATGCCTGAGACGCTAACAAAGACGGACAATGTTCAGACTTGCTGACAGACCGATGTACAGACTTTGCTTAAATGCATGAGACGCTAACTGAGACGCTAGACTCTATACAGACTTTGAACGATGTATGGGCTTCAAAGAAGTTGGCGATTCAATGTACAGACTTGATGAAGCGAAACCATTGTACAGACTTGAGTGTAGCTAAAGCCTTGATCGTAGGACTAGGCTGGACTGTATAGACTTTAAGCTTCAGAACCGAATGTACAGACATCACTTAAGAACCGTAGGAGAAGACCCCAGTGTATAGACTTTGCCTTGAGCGAAAGGTAAGTGATGAATGTATAGACTTTCACGATGTGTAGACTTGAATATGTGAAAGCTACAGTGAAAGAGTGTATACACTTGACCAGATCAAGGGCAATTCGGATGTACAGACTCTGAGGCTCAAAGCCAACGGCTGTACAGACTTAGAATATTAAGATTGATGTACAGACTTCATGCGTTGACGCTGTACACACTTAGCGAGTTGACGCTATACACACATCTAATGAAGTGCGTTGACGCTGTAAGATGATGCGTTGACGCTGTGCACACTTAACCAATTCAATTGAAATGCAGTGTGTGGACTTTATCCAAAATGGACGATGTATAGACTCAATCGACATGAGAGTTTCCAGTGTATAGACTCATGACAATCAGAAATGCATACAGCAGTGTATTAAATGCAAAGAACACATAGTCAATCTGATAGAGCAATTTCATCAAATCAAAAGTAGTTGCCAATCAATCAAAACAATGGTGTTGCCAATGGAATAAAGCAAGTGTCAACATCATCAATATAGAGACAGTACAGTTATCTAATCATCCAACTATTCACATTTCCTAAATGTTACAGATAAATACTATCTGGTTGACACGTGCACCCAAATCATAGAGGCTTCCTCGCTCCATATAAGGGCACTCGATATCATGTGCCTGACTTCCGTCGTTCTACTGCAAGGGGGAGGGATGAGAAATTTAACATGCTTTACTCGTCTTTGAGGAATGTTATTGAGAGTAGCTTTGGTCTTCTCAAATGACGTTGGTCCATATTGAATGACATGCCTTCTTATAGTTTTCCAAAGCAGGTGAAGATTGTTGTTGCAGCAATGACAGTGCATAATTTTCTCATCGCCGAGCGGATGCACGATGACATTTATAGAGAGTTTGAAGACGAGGACACATACATCCGCCAGCACGGTGTAGATGGATTAATCTACCCCACCCTCAATAACTATGCATGTATATGAAGCAATCATGGAAGTATGAACAAGGGGGGGTAATGAATAGATGAACTAACCATGATTGCCACCAAGGATTAACAATGCCGAAAGGATGAAGAGGTAAACGAAATGGCGCCGTGTACCTTAGAAAGATGAAGATTTGATTGCGCTTGAGACAGGGTGTGGGAGATGATGTGGATTCAAACCTCCTCGTCCTCCAGCCGGCTAGAACAAGAGGGTCTCACGCTCATATCATGCTCTCCTAAAAAACAAAGATCAAACCACAAGAGAAAAACCCATTAGAAATATGAAATGTAGTATCAATCCCAAAGTGATGAAATAGCATGAATAAAAGGAGTAGAATGCACCGGGGGGAGGTTTTTAACACCTGTGGAAGGGTGAAAAAGATAGGTGTGTGTGTTGTGTATGCATATGATTTGAAATCATGGAATTTGATGGAGAGAATAGAGAGAAAACAATGATGCAAAACGTGCAAAAATGCATATGTAGCAGAAAAATAGTGTTCTGTGATGATTTGTGATTTTGAGGAGAGGAGAACTAAGAATATAGACTATGAAATCAAGCCCAAAAGGATGCAATGGAAATCTAATACTTCCCTCTTCAAGTCAGGGTCAAAGAATTGAGTCGGCGGTGCAGCATGGCTTCGCCCCGAGTTGAAGAAGAGCCCCCCGTCGCCACTGCGAACTAGGCTGTTTATAGAGTTTGCAGAGAAATCCTCAACTTTCTCTCACGATTCCCGAAGATATAGTCTAAGATAAATCGAGTTCTATGGATAAAACTCGAGATAATACTAAGGACAAGAGACAGAAATAAATGGGACTCAATTTGGATGAGTATTCTAGAAGATATGGCACTTGGAAGGAGGCCCCGTCGATTAAAAAAAAGAGTTTGAGTTGAATCATGACACCTAAATCCCAAACTTTCGACCAAAATTTTAAGAGATATAAAAAATAAAAATATGAGTTCTATAGATCAATCTCGAGATAATCCAATGGACAAGAGATAGGAAAAAATGGGGATCAATTCGGAGTTATATTCTAGATGTTACAGCCGCCGCATGATAGGCCCATCGAGCAGAATCGGGGCAGAGTCTAGCGCAGGCTGGACTCTTAATGGTTTGCTTAGCGGTCGGTCGACTGACCGCTAAGGAAGAAACGGTCTTTTGACCGACCGTTTGTAATAAGAAACGGTCGTTTGCGTGACCATTTTCAATCCGTTTACGCGTAACTTTAGAAATCGGAGTATATCTCTCAAACGGTGCAGAAATAGCGAAAGTGATAGAAGAAAAAATTGTAGATAACTAAAAAATGAACAACTTTGATAAGGGGAGCAAGATGAAAAGATAATCAGAGGATGGAGAAAATGGGGCTAGAACAAAGAGAAAAAATTCTGAGACACAAGTGAACAGCGCAGTCTGATGAAAAAATATGAATAACTTGAAATTGGTGAAGAACTGGCTAATGGTGTATAAGAAGAAATTGTAGAGTTTTGAAAGAAGAACTTTGGTGAAGGACACATTTTAAATAGAGGAAGAGAAGTAGATGAAAAAGGACCATTTTCAAGACTACGCAGCGAAAAGAGAGCCAAATGCTTGATGGAAGCCAATCTAAATGGGCCGTAAGCTGACTTGGAAGTCGGAAGTTGATAAGATAAACTCCAGGACTATAAGAAATCATGATATCCAAGGCTCAAAGGGTAGGGAACAATGAAATGAGCTCAAAATCCATCCAAGGAAGGCTCATAAAAATTACGTAATTCGGGACATCAAAATGATGAATAAGAGAAATAATGCAACTTGTGGGCTAAAACGGGTGTCAACAGATGTCCCTCCTTGATGTTCGCTTTGCAAGGGAATCAGGGAAAGCGGCGCGAAGACGGAGTGGAAAGGAGATGGAGAGAAAGCGATAGCGACGGGAAATGGAGATGAAGCAGAGATGAAGCAGTGAGAACTGATAAGCGGGCATCAAGGTAAAAGACACCCGTCACAACCAACAAGCGACAAGAATTCTCTCGAAAATGCCGAACTAACCACCCGGATGACGTGGATGAGACATTCATGGAGAACTAAACTAAGGGAAAGGAAACACGACCAGCATCATTGGGGACACAATCCACGGACAATGAGTCAGAAGGAAACATAGCATAAGAGATGGAATAGGAGAAAGATAAGACTGGGATAAAATCCAGACAGGAATCACGCTGGCCAACCAGACCAAGCGGGTAGATCAGAGAAATCATTCAAATTTAGAGTGGAATGAGAATCTCTTATCCAAGAGAGCTGAAGTGCAATTAACCATTATTGAGAGACCTTGAAAGGATCACTAGGCGTGAATGCTCAAAATGACATGATGCATGCTGGGCTAAAATAAAGAAATCATCAAAACGAATGCAAAGAAAGATAAAATAGAAAGTACTTAAGGATATTATTGCTAGACTGAGCAGGATGGGGTCAAGAGTCTTCTTGCAACCATGGCGTGCGAGATAGAGTCCATCGTCCCCCACCCGACTCAACCGAGCGGCTTATCCGATGATTAACTGTATGCTCCTAGATCATCATCGTTTTTGTTAAAGGGGAACATCAGATCCTAGAACACACGGAGAACCAACCGGTCCTTGAGAGGCTATAATAATGTAGATACCATATAGTAATGTAACAATGATCAGAGATAGTGATGGGGCATCAAAGGCGATTTCATTACACGGGTGAAGTGTATTTGTGTGTCATGGCTTGTATAAGATTGTAATTGTGTAATTTCTTTCTTTTGGGCTCTTTGTAAGGCTTATATCAAGCCAATGGGCCATTTGTTATGTCAAGTCCAAGGCTGGGTTGCCATTAGTAGAGTCCATTAGGGAGCTTATGCCATATTGGGTCATTAGGTTGTTAATGGGTCATTAATGCACTTAAGGCCCAAATTGGGTTACACTCCTTCATAGGCCAACTAAGTTGGAAGGGTCTAGCATGGTTGGTGGGCTGGTTACATGGCCTTTAACCACACTTGGCCCAAGAAGAGGCCCATGAATGGGGCGCCCCCTCTTTTGGCCTTATTAGGCATGGTTGGTGTGTATTAGGTGGTGTTTGAATAGCTTTAGTCCAAGGTTGAATAAGCATGGTCAAATTAGATTAAACTAATGTATTAAATGTGTGATTCACATTGTATCCCAGCCCTTCAATCCAAACCCCTAGATCCAAGGGTTGAGGTTGAGTTTGGTTGGCATCCTATATAAGGTTGTATTTTTCATATTGAAGCAATTAATGAAGGAAAAAAAAAGCATTTGCCCCCTTGGAGATTTGCGCCCCTCCCCTCTCTCTCCCTGGTTCCTCCACCCCCTCTCCCCTTTCTAGAGTGTAATCCCTTCCCCCTTGATCCCCTCCAGCATCTGAAGCAACTCCGGTGATCGCCGCCGCCATCGTCTCGCCGCCGACGCGTCGTTGCCAACGGTTTCGGTGTTCTGTCCACTCAGGACAGATCCTTCTTCTCCGAATTCCTGCTATCACTCCCTTCATCTTCTGAAGCTCAAAATTTTAGGGTTGGTTCCCCTCTAGAACCCTTATCCCCACAAAAAAAATCACGTCAAAATTCATCCTTTAGCTATTTTTTTATTTTCGTCCAAGTCCAAGTTCCAGATCTGTCCTGGTTCTGTTCACTGTTCATCAGCTCTGAGTCTACCCCATTCGAACCATCTTTTGATTTTTGTTGGGTCGCCCAAATTTATTGGGCGTTCTGTCCACATCCCTCTACCACCAGGAATTTTCTTAATTTTTGGTTCGTCCTCCAAGTATTTTACAAAAACCGTCCAAGTCCCCAAGAACAGTCTGCCCACAGTTTCCCAGATCCGACCCAGGTCTAGTAAAAACATCCCAGAAAATCCATTTCTTATCCAATAAAAAAAAAATAGTCTCGGATTCCTCTCTCAGAGACCTTCAACTTTGCTGAAGAAATCATTGCCAGATTCAGAGGTCTTCTCCCCGGTCAACGTCGATCTTCAGAGAAGATAGATCCTGCCCCTGCAGTTCTGGCCCGAATTCAGCAAGATTGTAAATTCAACAATCAGAAATACAGATCTGATTATTTTTTCAGAAGATCCCTACGTCTAAGTATTTTGAGTCCTCTTTCCAACAGCTCTAATTTCGTCGCGTTCCGACGACGGGGCTGATCGCAGCAGCAGTTTCCTCCAAGTCGCGCGCCTGCAAATAGAAGTTCGGGCTTGTGGCCGAGTTCCCCGCGAGCGTCGTCCGAGGGCCGCCCGGCGTCCGGTGGTCGTTCCAGTAGCTCGCCATCCCAGGGGAATGCTTCCCAAGTGTCTCCACAATAGAGGAGTCATCAGGCCCCACACGACCCCTTCGGTCAACACGTGGGCCCCCACTAACACGAGTACGCGTGAAGCCGAAGCATCACCCGGAACCGCCCGTCAACCCGAAACTGGTCCTCCCAGGTCCGCTTGTGTCGCCCTTTACCTCCCTGCGTGGAGTGGGCTTAGTTGCATTGCTGTAACCATAATGTATTAAGTTCCCGGGGGTACGAGTTCCGGCCGGGTCCCATCTTCGCCACGCCGAGAGCGTGGGGGTATCGCCTTCACCCTTACACTTGGCATTAGCTTAATTCTTTATATGCTTTATATGCCGCTGCTAGAGAGCATGTGTAGGGATACCTAGCCCGCTTTCAAATTATAATATCACTGCTGCGAGAGAGAGCGAAGCCGTCCCGTGACCCGATCCGGGCACAAGTGAGAGCCGACCACCCTAGCTCCCAGCCGGTTTCTCAACCGCACACATCCGACGCTTCCCTCGTTAAGGGACGATCGTGAGCTTGTCGTGTCCGTGGTCCCGTCCCGCATCAATTTGGTATCAGAGCGAGTTTGAGTCTAGGGTGTCAAAAAGAAAAAAAAAGAGTGTCATTTACATCGAGTCATTAGTCGGTTTAAGTCGAGTCTAGGATCATCATTGTTTTAAAACATAAAAAAGAGTGTCTTTTCGCATTGCATCCCTTTACTCGGTATATCAAAAGATGTTGTCCGAACATTAGGCCATGCCTATCGGGAAGGCTGCACACTTGTGCGAGTGATCTTCGGATCGGTTATCTCCGCCACGTACCGAGTCTTGGTTTACGTCTAGGGTCCTTAGTGTGCATGCATTCCAAACTTGCATAGTCGGTCTAGTGTCTTGTCACCGTGTGTATGCATGTCCATGTCCACTACCCATGGCCGATCTCCAAGACCATACGTCCGAGTGGTCAACTTTTGTGGCCAAAATGAATGTCCTCATGGACCGAGCCTTTGGTTTTGCCCCTCTCATTATGAAAGCCGCTCTACCCAACGGGTCCACAACGGAGCTCCATTTCACCGATAGGGAGTCGGATAATTGGGTTTCTCTTGACATCGTGGAGTCTCTCTCCAAGACAGGCGAGATTGTCCGCGATGGTGATTTTGCTTGTGTTGAGTTCTATAAGAGGATCGGCTCTGTTCTCTACACCGATGGTGCATGGTGCAGGATCGGCACACTTACTGGTTCATGCATCATTTTAGGGCAAAAGTGGTTAGGAGAGAGAAGGGCCAATCTTGACTGGGACAAGAGGACTTGCACCTTATGCCCACCATACCTACCCGGTAAGATCACCCTTAGGGACCCCGTATGTCCAGCCACCCAGCCCCAGCGACCCACTCCACCTTCAGATTCGCGCTTGGAGCCACCTCATCCCGAGCCACCCGTATTTCTAACGGGTACATTATACATAGCCGAGCCGCTTCTTAGTTGGCTCAAGGATGGCTTGGTCCCACTCCCTTACCCGTCTATGGACCCTACCCTACCTTTGGTGTCCGTCAACTCCTACCACACAACTTTTCGGTCTAGTCACCATGTCGATACTTTGGATGATCTTATTATGGGATTAGATTCACAATGGGAGTCGACGCATCTTTTGGCCCGAGGCTTTGACCAACCCGCTAGTCTTAGCTTCACCCATCCGGCCTTAGGATCCATTACCTCTGTGTGCACCGTGGGGTGTGTCACAACGGAGATTCTTCTACTCCTCCCGATGCCGGCCGAGTCCGACTTCATTCTCTTTTGCCCAAGGGAGGAAGTTTGTTTTCTTCACATGACCATCGTCCCGTTCACTATGGCGGATGAAGGTGACCATTCACACCTTCAAGAATTTCACGATTGGGACCGTGTCATGGAGGAACCCATCTCCCGGGGTCATACCTTCTTTGACCCTTTTGACCCCTCCACTAGTGAAGCTCCCGAGCTATCACATTCCCTCCACCTCTTCCAAGGAGTTCACTATTCCACCCATACCCCTCGGCCTAGTCGGCACGCCGTCTCTACATCTAGGGATGATGACGAGGGTAGTTTGGATCTCCTAGTCCTTCCCCACCCAAATCCCATAGGTCGCCAATGCATGATTGGTACATCTTAGGGTGTCTAGGAGTCATCCATTCCGTCAAGCATCGAGTACATCTAGTGTATGCATGGCACATATTCGGGTGTCCTGGTCCGCCGTCACCCATGTACGGGTCGGACTAACATTAGGTGTGTCTAGGGTCATAGTTGAGTCAGTGTGTTTTCTTGTGTGGTTTGTTTGTGTGGTGTGTTTGAGTCGATTGTTTGTGTGTATTGCATGGTGAGTCTGCATGTGTCTTGTGCAAGCTCGTTGTCGGTCTCTTACGAGTAAGAGGCGAGTGGACTCACTTGATGAGTATGGGATCGGTTTTACTTCTATATCCGGATCAGTCACCTATAGGGACTCAGCGGTGATTCCTAGTGAGTCTTCGAGCTGTCTCCTTCCTTTTGAGAGTGCCCCTTCGGAGTGACCACCTTTAGCCATAGCAGTACGCATATCGAGTATATATGGAATGAGCAGGTGCCGATCACTTGGAGTGGAGCATACCCGCGCTACTTAGCACGGTGACGGATCTGTCGGAGGACCAGAGCAGCCATACCCCTACTCGACGGGGTCGAGTTCCTCCCACCCGGGGAGAATTGATGGGGCATCAAAGGCGATTTCATTACACGGGTGAAGTGTATTTGTGTGTTATGGCTTGTATAAGATTGTAATTGTGTAATTTCTTTCTTTTGGGCTCTTTGTAAGGCTTATATCAAGCCAATGGGCCATTTGTTATGTCAAGTCCAAGGCTGGGTTGCCATTAGTAGAGTCCATTAGGGAGCTTATGCCATATTGGGTCATTAGGTTGTTAATGGGTCATTAATGCACTTAAGGCCCAAATTGGGTTACACTCCTTCATGGGCCAACTAAGTTGGAAGGGTCTAGCATGGTTGGTGGGCTGGTTACATGGCCTTTAACCACACTTGGCCCAAGAAGAGGCCCATGAATGGGGCGCCCCCTCTTTTGGCCTTATTAGGCATGGTTGGTGTGTATTAGGTGGTGTTTGAATAGCTTTAGTCCAAGGTTGAATAAGCATGGTCAAATTAGATTAAACTAATGTATTAAATGTGTGATTCACATTGTATCCCAGCCCTTCAATCCAAACCCCTAGATCCAAGGGTTGAGGTTGAGTTTGGTTGGCATCCTATATAAGGTTGTATTTTTCATATTGAAGCAATTAATGAAGGAAAAAAAAAAGCATTTGCCCCCTTGGAGATTTGCGCCCCTCCCCTCTCTCTCCCTGGTTCCTCCACCCCCTCTCCCCTTTCTAGAGTGTAATCCCTTCCCCCTTGATCCCCTCCAGCATCTGAAGCAACTCCGGTGATCGCCGCCGCCATCGTCTCGCCGCCGACGCGTCGTTGCCAACGGTTTCGGTGTTCTGTCCACTCAGGACAGATCCTTCTTCTCCGAATTCCTGCTATCACTCCCTTCATCTTCTGAAGCTCAAAATTTCAGGGTTGGTTCCCCTCTAGAACCCTTATCCCCACAAAAAAAATCACGTCAAAATTCATCCTTTAGCTATTTTTTTATTTTCGTCCAAGTCCAAGTTCCAGATCTATCCTGGTTCTGTTCACTGTTCATCAGCTCTGAGTCTACCCCATTCGAACCATCTTTTGATTTTTTTTGGGTCGCCCAAATTTATTGGGAGTTCTGTCCACATCCCTCTACCACCAGGAATTTTCTTAATTTTTGGTTCGTCCTCCAAGTATTTTAAAAAAACCGTCCAAGTTCCCAAAAACAGTCTGCCCACAGTTTCCCAGATCCGACCCAGGTCTAGTAAAAACATCCCAGAAAATCCATTTCTTATCCAATAAAAAAAATAGTCCCGGATTCCTCTCTCAGAGACCTTCAACTTTGCTGAAGAAATCATTGCCAGATTCAGAGGTCTTCTCCCCGGTCAACGTCGATCTTCAGAGAAGATAGATCCTGCCCCTGCAGTTCTGGCCCGAATTCAGCAAGATTGTAAATTCAACAATCAGAAATACAGATCTGATTATTTTTTCTGAAGACCCCTACGTCGAAATATTTTGAGTCCTCTTTCCAACGGCTCTAATTTCGTCGCGTTCCGACGATGGGGCTGATCGCAGCAGCAGTTTCCTCCAAGTCGCGCGCCTGCAAATAGAAGTTCAGGCTTGTGGCCGAGTTCCCCGCGAGCGTCGTCCGAGGGCCGCCCGGCGTCCGGTGGTCGTTCCAGCAGCTCGCCATCCCAGGGGAATGCTTCCCAAGTGTCTCCACAACAGAGGAGTCATCAGGCCCCACACGACCCCTCCGGTCAGCACGTGGGCCCCCACTAACACGAGTACGCGTGAAGCCGAAGCATCACCCGGAACCGCCCGTCAACCCGAAACTGGTCCTCCCGGGTCCGCTTGTGTCGCCCTTTACCTCCCTGCGTGGAGTGGGCTTAGTTGCATTGCTGTAACCATAATGTATTAAGTTCCCGGGGGTACGAGTTCCGGCCGGGTCCCATCTTCGCCACGCCGAGAGCGTGGAGGTATCGCCTTCACCCTTACACTTGGCATTAGCTTAATTCTTTATATGCTTTATATGCCGCTGCTAGAGAGCATGTGTAGGGATACCTAGCCCGCTTTCAATTTATAATATCACTGCTGCGAGAGAGAGCGAAGCCGTCCCGTGACCCGATCCGGGCACAAGTGAGAGCCGACCACCCTAGCTCCCAGCCGGTTTCTCAACCGCGCACATCCGACGCTTCCCTCGTTAAGGGACGATCGCGAGCTTGTCGTGTCCGTGGTCCCATCCCGCATCAGATAGAGAGCCATACCTGACTTACCTGCCAAGCGAAACTGCATTTTTTGATTTTTATGAAGGCTCATAAAAATTACGTAATTCGGGACATCAAAATGATGAATAAGAGAAATAACACAACTTGTGGGCTAAAACGGGTGTCAACAGATGCCCCTCCTTGATGTTCACTTTGCAAGGGAATGAGGGAAAGCGGCGCGAAGACGGAGTGGAAAGGAGATGGAGCGAAAGCGATAGCGACGGAAAATGGAGATGAAGCAGAGATGAAGCAGAGAGAACTGATAAGCGGGCATCAAGGTAAAAGACACTCGTCACAACCAACAAGTGACAAGAATTCTCTCGAAAACGCCAAACTAACCACCTGGAATGGATGATGCGGATAAGACATGCCTGGAGAACTAAACTAAGGGAAAGGAAACACGACCAGCCTCATTGGGGACACAATCCACGGACAATGAGTCAGAAGGAAACACAACATAAGAGCTGGAATAGGAGAAAGATAAGACTGGGATAAATTCCAGACAGGAATCACGCTGGCCAACCAGACCAAGCGGGTAGATCAGAGAAATCGTTCAAATTCAGAGTGGAATGAGAATCTCTTATCCAAGAGAGCTGAAGTGCAATTAACCATTGTAGAGGAGAGACCTTGAAAGGATCACTAGGCGTGAATGCTCAAAATGACATGATGCATGCTGGGCTAAAATAAAGAAATCATCAAAATGAATGCAAAGAAAGATAAAATAGAAAGTACTTAGGGATATTATTGCTAGACTGAGCAGGACGGGGTCAAGAGTCTTCTTGCAACCACGGCATGCGAGATAGAGTCCATCATCCCCCACCCGACTCAACCGAGCGGCTTATCCGACGATTAACCGTATGCTCCTAGATCATCATCATTTTTGTTAAAGGGGAACATCAGATCCCAGAACACACGGAGAACCAACCGGTCCTTGAGAGGCTATAATAATATAGATACCATATAGTAATGTAACAATGATCAGAGATAGAGAGCCATACCTGACTTACCTGCCAAGCGAAACGGCACTTTTTGATTTTTTGATTTTTATGAATTTTCATGTATAAGACACAACCATGATGAATGAACGAGCATGATAAACGACGATAACATAACCATCAAATGAACATAACATATCAAAGACAAACAAGCAAATATGCAATGACATGAACAAACAACATGTATGCACGATGAATATGGTGGGACAAGATAACAACGCGGTGGGATAACACACGGTTGGGACAAGAATATGAGGGATGACCACACGGTTGGGACAACAACTACGTGGGATAAAAGACACGGACAACATATGTATGGGATGACAACAACAACACATGGCGTGGCGACCCAGTGGGACGAAAACGTGATAGACACGGAGGGACAAAGACACACGTGACGACACAGAGGGACATAGATATGTGTGACAAGGACACAGCGGGACAAGAGACATGACAAATACGCTCTTCAATCAAAGCCCTAGATCAGATGAAGCAGAACTGCTAGGTTCATAATCGTGAGGCAAAGCCCTCTCATAAAGATATGATGAGATGAAGCGAGAGCTGAGAAGGATATGAGCTTCAGAACAGATCGAGAGATATAGATTAAAGAGGAGAGAACATATCAGAAATCGTGAACAGGAGGCAAAACCAGAGATAGAGCAATGAAATTTGAAGCACCTGCAACCTGCACACTTAACAAACAGATTACGTATCTTTCCTTAAAATAAATGCAAATGCATGAAAAAGAAAATAAAAGACACATTTTTTGGATTTTTTGATTTTTTGATTTTTTTTTGGATTTTCAACAATATTTCATTTTTTTAGATTTTTGATAATATTTAATTTTTTGGATTTTTGAAATATTTGATTTTTTAGAATTTTTGAAATATTTGATTTTTTTAAGTTTTTGACATATCTGATTTTTTTGTAATTTTGAAGTATTTGATTTTTTTGATTTTTGACATTATTTGATTTTTTTAGAGTTTTGACAATATCTCATTTTTTGGAATTTTTGAAAATATCTCATTTTTATGAAATTTTGACAATCTCTCTATTTTTTTGATAATTTTTGAAATAGCAATCTGCAGTACCCAAGGGCGAGCTCAAACTACTGGCCAAGGATCGTCCCCCCCTCTCATTAAAGACTTCCATTGAGCATGGCGTGCATATGAGGGTGGCTTACCACAACCAACCGCCTCTAAAGAACGGTGCCCCTACTAAGACCATACCTGGGATACAACCCAGCATAAGAGGGAGAAACAGAAGAAAAATTAGAGACAAGCTTTATCAAGACTTGAATTCCTTCCAGGGCACTACCCCTCAAAGATATAGTCTGTTGCGCCGGGACTTTGTGTCTTTGACTTTGAGACCCATATTTACTAGGCATGCATGCGACCGGGCTCATGACGTACCGCGAAGAACTGTACTGTCACTCTTGCCATGCCTTCGATTGCCATAATTTTGCATTGATCAGATCATTGATTTATTTTTCTTTTGACAGCCCTTATTCGCTAGATATTACATGAAAGCTCACGTTTGAGGGTCAAGACTGCCCCTATTTGAGACCTCTCCCGTATTAGGGAGCGCCTAAGTTGGTCATCTCATCCATCAATCTCTTACCCTTACACTCGGCCGAGAAGGGAAAAGAATAGACCTTTGTGCATACCCAAAGTATGGCCAAAGCAACAACGGTGCGCCTCAGAGAAATCAGCTATGGCTCGCCGTGTAGTGTGTGGAAAATCCATGCTAAAAGGTCACCCTCAACCATTGGGGAGAGAAACTCAAACTCCCAGCGCGGAGCTATCACCAACCTAAGGATGCTGTAGAAGTGAACTCGTCTATTTGACACAAAGTGAACTTCCTAAAGCCACTCAACCGTGTTGAGGAATTAATATTATAAGCGTTATGAGCATGTGCATGAATGTTAGGAATAAATAATTGGAATGCAAGCACATTCTTGCACAAAATAAGGATACCTTGCAAATCCATAGCGTGAAAATAGCATCTTGAAGTGATCTTGACCATCAAGCTTTTGAGTAGCATGAGCTTTGTATTCCTTGCTTGACAGGATAAAGGATGAAAGGAGAGCAAAGGATTGGATTCCTCAACACAGAGGAGTGGCAGACATTATACTGCACGAAGAAGGGATAAAAAGGAAGAGAGACGAGGGCTAGAACTCCCTCGTTAAGGCACTGAGGTCCTGATAACAAGGAACCAGATACAGAATAACCAAGGATTAACTGAGATCAAGGCGGGCTAAAGCCTCGAAAATAATAAGAAAAGGGGTAATGACCCCGAAAGGGTGAGGAAGAGTGAGTGGAAAGATGAGAAGATTGTTGTGAAAGTGAGGAAGAGGAGGAGGAATCATCCGACATGGTCGGAGAAGAAAAATGATAATCACCCGACAGGGTCAGGGAAAGAGAATGATGAACACCCGACATGGTTGAGAAAAAAGAATCGTAGTCACCTAACAAGGTCGGGAAAAGAAAGTGAGAGACACCTGACAGGGTCAGGGAAGAAGACAGATAGACCCCCGATAAGGTCGGGGAAGAAGAAAGGGAGACAGAATCCGAAGATACCGGAGGAGAGGAAGATGTCCCAGACCAAGGCTGGGAATGTGAAAAATGTGGAGGCCCCAGATGAGAAGAGGAAGAATGGGGGTTTGTAGACCCAGGAAGAGAGAAGAGAACCCTAGAAACGGGGTTAGAGGAAGGGAGAAACACCACCCAGGGGTAGGATCTAAGTAGAAGAAAGGATGAATGAAAGGAAGAAGAAGGTGAAGTGGACCCTCGAGTGCACAACCAACGGCCCTTGTACTTGCGCCGCCGCCTCTTCTTAGCAGAGATCTCTTGAAAATGGACTTGTTTGGCACGAGCTTGGACCTTCAGGCCTCTTATTTTGCAATATCTTCTCATGTAATGGGCCCATCGAGCAGACGGCCTGGCCCGATTATGAACATGCGGCTTTATCGGGGCAGTTGCCCCTAGACATCCGGTGCTAACCATCATCGGACATTCTTGAACAACTAACTCCTCAGAACGATGAATAGCATGAAACCATGGAGTCTTATTTCTTGCACTAGAAGCATGAGATTCGGCAACTCCACACGGTGATCAACCTTGAAGCATAACTCCCTTGATAGAAGACACGGGTGAAGCTGAGGGGGAGTAATACACGGCGTTGACATGGACGGCTTTCTAATAAACCGAGATAAATTGCATAGAACGTGCAGAACATCCTTAGAAAATCTTGAAAATACGGCCAATTGCCCCTTGAATATGGAATTCATCATTTTCTTAGCAGCCGTACGAGTTAGCAATATCCGAGTAGAGAACCCCTCTTGGCCAGTGAATTGAATAGCAATGGAGTGAGAAGTAAAAATAGCATCAATAATCAAGCCTTCGGTGAGCAAAGAGATTGCCACCGGCCTCGCTCGCGAAGAAACTGGCACCAATGCGAGAGAACTCTTCTTAGCAACCAGCATAAGAGATAGTGGCTCATCAGCCCCGAAATAGCCAGGGATCAGGACGCGGATCGACATCCGATAGATAAAATCCTGAATCTTGAAATGCACGGCCGGCAGTGAATCATCTTGTCTTGGCTTATTGTCTCCCTGGGGACCAAACCTGAGGGGCACCGGAGGTAGCGCACACCCGCTCCGTGGGGGGTAAGTGGATGGAGAAGTGGAGATGGTAGAAATAGGTTCAGATAGCGTGGAGGCTTCAATGGGAGTGGTGTGTTTAGGTGGAGGAAAAGGGGTTGAGATGATGGCAAGTTGGAGTGCGGGCGAAGGTGAAGCCGGAGGTGAGGGTGGGGGTATAGCCTGCTCAGGCTCGAGCCACGATGGTGACGGAGATGTCAAAGGCATTAGAGATGGTGGAGGTGATGGAAGAACTGGTGGTGGAGACGGAGATAAAGGTGGTGGAGACGGAGATAATGAGGATGGTGATGAAGGCGATGAGGGTAATGGACATGGAGGTGGGGAGGGTGAAGAGGGAGTTCGTGGTGCCCACCGTCGACGTGTCGACACAACGCGTCGAGCGGCGTGAGGGATAGAAGCGGGGGTGGAACATGTGGTGGTAATGGGAGCACTAGCCTGAGCAAAGGCTTGGGTTTGTGGAGGCGATGGAGTTGGGGTAGGAGTAGGAGATGGCGAAGGTAATGGGGTACGCGACGGAGTGAGTTCAAGACTAGACGGGGAATCACAGGGGTGCTCTTGGCTTTGTAGTGATGGAGACGGCTGCTCGGGTTGCGCCTCTTGTTGTTGCTTGCTACAAAGATAAAGAACAACCTTGTGAATTGCGGACCAATCGATCATCTTCTCATCTTCCAAGCCATAAACATACTCCCGAAACGTGGGGCAATCTTCTACCAAATGCCCCTGCTAGTGATGATAATGACAGAATTGAAGCATATCCACAACCGCGGGTCGGCAAGGCACAACCGGAGGGAGCTGCAATGCATGAGTGGCCATCAAAGCTTGGAAAATATCTGTAAAGCACTCCGGCAACGGAGGACGAGGAGCCCGCTTCGGGCAAGGTGGATGCCAAGGGGAAGGTTGTGGAGATGAGAGTTGTGGAGACGAAAGTGGAGGTTGCGTAGCCAAAGGTGTATGGCTAGCAGAGGAGGGATTTGGTGAAGGCATGTGTGGAGCGGAGTGGGGAAGTATATAGATGACATCTACTTGTACAGAGTGTGGTGTTCCCTTGACTGGAGATGGAGACGGAGAAGAGTATGTGGACGCGGAAGGCTGATGATGTGACACGACCTTGGACTTAAGCAAGCAAGCACATTCGTAATCTAAATGGGCCAATTTGGGCCGCCGCTCTCTCGTCGCTCACCCAAGCCCGGGGTAACTTGGCAATGCCAAGGTGAGGTTGAGGGGTTGGGCCCTTGCTGGTAGAGGGCCAGCAAGGCCAAGACTTGATTCCCAATGGATGTGGAAGCCCAAGACAACGGGGCCGGCCAAGTGCCAAAGGCACCGGTTTCTCTCTTTTCCCACGGTGATCACTTATAGCACAAGAGCTTAAGGATCGGGTTCTCATTCACGGCCAGCGGAGTTTATGAACTAATATTGAAAGAACAAGCACAAATTAGAGCAAAGTTTGGAGCACTTACTCGACCGGTTTGAAAAAACCGGTCCCGCTCGGAGACGAGGGCGAGCGGGGAAGCGTGGGTTCCCCACACGCCGCGCCGGGGTAGCTTGACCTGTTTAAGCTATTACAACACTACACCCCATGCAAGGGGGGGATCGTGGGGAAGGGAAGATGATAGTTACAATCAAAACTACCTCCATGCAGGGAGGGGCCTTCAGCCGGCCAAGCGGGGTGGGGAAAACTAGGGCTAAAATGATGATGAAGTGAATATGCTGAATCTACCTTCTCTCGGCAATTGTGGATAGACAGTCGGTATTGTGGCTGCAGAACGTGATCAGGAATTTTGCCGAGGGCGAGACCAGTGGGAAAATCTTTGTTACTGGAACTGGAGTGCTTCTGAATTTTGCCGAATTCTTCTGGGGTCACTGTTGGCCTGGGCAGGAGCTCGAACAGGGACGCTGATTCTCAGACTGACAGCAACTGGTTACTAACAGCAGGAAGAAGAGGTTGCCTCAGCCACTCCCGAACTCCGAATCAGGTGCCGCCAGAGCCGCTGGAACCGTGGACGAGTATTCTTTGCAACAGAACTAGCGGGGAAGCCGAAAGATGCCGGAGAAGATCAGGGAACCCAGAAAGGTGAGTGGGGGTCGGTGCAGACTGTGGGAAGCAGAGTCGGACACCTGAGGAAGAAAATTCGGAACTTCTGTTTCTGGATGCCGAACGGAGTTCTGCTTCTTGATTATAAAAGTAGACAGGAAGGGAAAGAACTTTGTAGAAGAGCTCGTGGCTTGATTCCTCCGGGGTTTGTCTTGGTGAAGCTTTCTCTCCGGATCAGGATCTCTGCAGAGCTAGCCCCTGGTTTCCAACCACTGGTTGCAGAGGATGCCCCGACAACTCCCGAACTCAGAATCGAGCACCGTCAGAGTCTTTAGAATCGTGGACGAGTCCTCTTCGCATCAAAACTGACAAGGAAGCCAACTGATGTCAGAGAAGATCAAGGGACGCAGAACAATGATGACTGGTCGAAGCAGACTGTGGGCAGCAGGGCCGCGTAGCTGAGGGAGAAAAAGGATAACTCCTGCCACAGGATGCCGAACGGAACTCCGCTTCGTGATTCTGAAAGTAGACATAAGGAAGAAAAACTTTTCAGAAGAGCTCTTAGGATGATTCCTCTGAGGTTCGTCGTGGCAGAGCTTCTAATCCGGTTCTGGTACTCAGCCGGGGCAGCTCTGCGCAGTTGTGGGAGAACGGAGCTCCCGGGCAGTACACAGCTCGGATGAGGATGAAACCACTGCCGTTGCGAAGAAGACTGGGAGATGCTTCCAACGATGGCTCTTGATCCTTCAGAAACATCCGGAGGAAGCCATGGTCGCCTCTGCAAGCTACTGCTCTTCTATAGATCTTCGGTTGAGAGTTGTAGGTTGAAGATGATGGGGGGAATAGGGTATATGGGAGGGGAAATGGGGGTGGATGAGTGTGGGGAAAGCCCGGGCTGTGAGGGGGTATAGGAGGGGGTGTTCTAAGGTGGGGGAAGGGAAGAATGGGATCTGGAAGGGGGTCTAACAGGTGGTGGGAGGAGGAGCTACGAATTTGGGAGGGTGGGGGAGAGGAGAAGGTGAGGGGGGCACAAGTGAGTGGAGGGAAGGTGAGTTTGAATTTTGCTTAATGAAGGGTATTCAATGGTGGTCTTGGGGATGGGAGGGGTTGTGTTGGGGAAGGGAATGGGTGCTTGGGGTAGTGGGAAGGGTGCTTGGGAAAGTGGGTGGGGTAGTTGGGGGTTGGGGGTGGAGCTAGGATTGGTGGAAGCTCTCTTGGGACTCGGGGGTGGAGTAATGGGATGTGTGGGGAAGGGGAGTGGCCTTTAATGGGGTAGGTGGGAGAGTGGAGGTGGTTGGGAGGGGAGGAGAGAGTAGAATTTCAAAATTTAGTGTGGAGGAGAGAGAAAGGGGAGTGAAAGAGAGAAATTAAGAGAGGGATGGGTGGGGAATCTCTCCCCTAGGGTTTCTCACCCAAATAATGGAATCTCTCCACTAGATAAGAAGCTTGAACTCTCAAAATGGCAAGTTTTTCATTCATTGATTCATTAAGTTGAAATGGGGGGAATGGGGTCCTATATATAGGCAACCCACATTTCTACAAAAGACCTTGACTCTTAACACAATGACAAATAACCAAGGGAAGGGGGGGTGCCCTTGGGCCAAGCCCAATGAATTGGGCCCATAAACTAATCTATCAACATAATGACACTTAACCTAGGTAAATGACTCGTTAACCTAGGTACAAGACTCAAATAAAAGGAAAATTACATAATTATGACTCAAAGAAAATATGAAAGTTACATGAATTGACTTAGAAAAATGTGACGGATGTAATGGGACCATGCTGGCGGGCAACCGGGGCTTTGAAAATATATGGGGCGAGAGATGCCCCCATCAGCTGACTCATGGAAGGTTGACATGCGGGAGTGTGCGGATATGTAGAAGCGGAAGGTAGATTCGTGGAAGGATGACTCGCGGAGGTTTGATACATGGAGGTTTGATACGTGGAGGTGGATGTGGCGTAAGACTAACTCATGGAGGACTGACTCATGGGAGCCTTGAGTTGACTTGTGGAGGGTGAAGTATAAGTGAGGTGGATGGTGGAGACTCGAGGTCAAGGGAACCTTGGATTTGTTGGCGAATGAAGCGGGCTCGGCTATAGGGTTGCTTCCAGGAGGTGATGTCGTTGAGGGCTAAGATAAAGCGGTACTCGGGCGTTGCATTGGATATAAGCATCTTGATTTACTCTCCCTCTGGAATGTGCCCCGAGACTTGCGCGGCGAGACGGTGCCAACAGTCGGCAAAGGTGTAGAACTCTTCTTCGGGCTTCATCTTCTCATGGGCCAGATCCATAACAGAAAACTTGGGCCCAACCTGGTCTTGATACTGCTGAATAAATTTCTCTTGAACGGCTTGAAAATTCACAACTTTCTCTTGCGGAAGAGAGAAGAACCAATACTGAGCTGGGCCTTCCAATGACAGACCGAATAGATAGGCCATCAAGCGTTGGTCATGTCGAAACTGGGCTGACTCATAAATAAACTCCTTTAAGTGCACATATGGATCACCGACTCCACTATAACGGCGATATACGGGAATTTGAGAAGGAGACGTAAGCCGAAGGCCTTGGAATGTGAATGGAACACTTAAGGAGGATTTGGGATCAATCCGACGTTGAAGCTCATCAAGTTGGCGTTGGGCTTGACCAATCATCTCCTGGGTAGGGAGAGATCGAGAAGAATATGGGCCAACTTGAGCAAGAGTTTGTGAATTTGGACCAGAATGAGGGTAATGGGCCAGATAAGAAGATCCGGGCTGAGAAAAAGAAGGGCCCATTTCGGGAATGAAAGGGTGAGCGGGCCTGAAAAAGACATTAGCATAAGGACCCACTGGGTCGGCAGCATAAGGAAAAGAAGGAAGAGGCCCATTAGACAAATAAGGCCCATTAGGAGAATGGGGCCCTTTAAGATGATGAGGCCTATTAGTGAGAGAAGGAGGCACATGAAGATGAGATGCAATAATACGTTGGGCCTGGGCCGGGTCCATTTGGCGAACTGGACATGATAGGTGCCCCATGAGATTAGCATGTTCCTCAGATGGGTCAGAGGGACCACGAGAAGATGGGCCCGCGTAGGAAGAGGATTCCACGTGGGAATAGGAAGAAGATTGGGAAAAAGGATGATACAAGGGATTAGAATAATACTCTATGAGGGAAAATGGAGACTTAATACAAGGAGATCAAGGAGAATACAAGTGGGGAAGCAAGGGCTTAATGGGCTTGAGGACAAGAGGGGACTGACCCACTAATGCAAGGACCACGGAGAAAATAGACTTAGGATAATGGGACTGGACAATGGGACTAGACAATGAACACACAAAATGAGTTAGCCTAAATGGGCCTAACAACAGCAAAACATGTGGATGCAACACAAAACACCACTAATGGGCTTGGACAAACCCAAACAACACAAACAATGCAATGTGAGAGTTTTCACCCAAGTCAAACAAGTTTATATGATGGGAAATATTTTAGAAGTTTTAATAGACCTTTTAATAATTTGAATTAATAATAATTCCCTCAAGATAGGAATCCTATGAGAATAAGGGCCAAACTTTGGGTTGACTAAGGTTAACTCCCTCATACTTATGCAAATGCAAGCCTAAGGGGTGGAAAAGGTACAACCGGCCCAGCGTCCGTGTGAGAATTCACGGCTCACGGGGCCGTATGGAGGTCCCGGATAAGATCACCTAGTCGACCCCATAGAATATGGAGGCGAGAGGATCACTTACCAAGGTAGGAATGCGACTATGATATGCAATGCATGGCCCTATGTGCATCGGAGTTTATGCAAAAATCTAGTATAAAAGTGAAAAATGAGGATAATATTTAATTATGCAAACATAATGATATGAGTGCAAATAATATATGGAAACGAAGGTAATATGAAGGACAACAAGGTAGGAGCAGGAAACAACTTAATCGGAACCCGGAAGGCAAAGACATCATCAATGCAAAACGTATCTGTGAATCTGCCCCCGAACCTGCATGCAGATTTTATGAACAAAATGCTAAAATGGAGACAAGATTTAGGTATGCAAACGTGATCCAAATGAGGCAAATGAGATATGGATGGAAAGACAATACAAAGGTCTATCCAACGAGCCTAAGAACAGAGCAATCGGACCTTAGGAGGCCAATCAAATCATCCAAGAAAGTTACCCCCGTGAACCTGTGCTCAGACCACATGCAGATTTTATGCATAAAATGCTAAAATGATGACAATTTATAACTAAGCAAATGAGACCCAAATGATGCAAATAAGCTATGGATGGAAAGACAATACAAAGGACTATCCAATGGAACAAAAATTAGTGCAATCAGACATCGGAAAGATAGTCAAATCACTGATCAAAGATGTACCTGTGAACCTGTCCCTGAGCCTGCCTGCAGAACTTAAGCACAAAAATTAAAAAGTTGGACAATGTTAGACTATGCAAATATTCCCTAAATGATGCAAATGATATATGGATGGAAAGACAATACAAATGTCTATCCAACGGAATAAAAATCAGTGCAATCGGACTCCGAGGTCAAAAGTTATGCCTCGACAAACATGGCCCTGTGAGCACTGCCAGAATCTGTAAACGGTCTACCAAATGACCGTTTCTTTCCCCCTGGCGGTTTACCACAAGACCGCTAGCCAACCAGAGCACGTAAAACACCAAAAAATAGTAAGAGAATGGAGGAAATACTACCCAAACATGGTCATGCCCACACCCAACTCAAAAAAGAGCATGAAAACAAGCGTGATGGGCATTGGAGTCCCACCGTGATCACCAAAAAAATAGATGTAGATGGATTAATCTACCCCACCCCCAATAACTATGCATGTATATGAAGCAATCATGGAAGTATGAACAAGGGAGGTAATGAATAGATGAATTAACTGTGATCACCACCAAGGATTAACAATGCCGAAAGGATGAAGAGGTAAAAGAAACAGTGACGTATACCTTGGAAAGATGAAGATTTGATCGCGCTTGAAACGGGGTGTGGGAGATGATGTGGATTCAAACCACCTCGTCCTCTAGTCGGCTAGAAGAAGAGGGCCTCAGGTTCATATCATGCTCTCCTACAAAACAAAGATCAAACCACAAGACAAAAACCCATTAGAAACATGAAATGTAGTATCAATCCCAAAGTGATGAAATAGCATGAATAAAAGGGGAGAACGCACCGGGGGAGGTTTTTAACCCTTGTGGAAGGGTGGAAAAGATAGGTGTGTGTGTTGTGCATACATAGGATTTAAAATCATGGAATTTGATGAAGAGAATAGAGAGAAAATAATGATGCAAAACGTGCAAAAATGCATATGTAGCAGAAAAATAGTGTTATGTGATGATTTGTGATTTTGAGGAGAGGAGAACTAAGAATATAGACTATGAAATCAAGCCCAAAAGGATGCAATGGAAATCTAATACTTCCCTCTTCAAGTCAGGGTCAAAGAATTGAGTCGGCGGTGCAGCATGGCTTCGCCCCGAGTTGAAGAAGAGCCCCCCGTCGCCACTGCGAACTAGGCAGTTTATAGAGTTTGCAGAGAAATCCTCAACTTTCTCTCACGATTCCCAGAGATATAGTCCAAGATAAATCGAGTTCTATGAATAAAACTCAAGATAATACTAAGGACAAGAGATAGAAACAAATGGGACTCGATTTGGATGAGTATTCTAGAAGATATGGCTCTTGGAAGGAGGCCATGTCACTTAAAAAATAGAGTTTGAGTTGAATCATGACACCTAAATCCCAAACTTTTGACCAAAATTTTGAGAGATAGAGCCAATAAAAATTCAAGTTCTATAGATCAATCTCGAGATAATCCAAAGGGCAAGAGATAAGGAAAAACGTAGATCAATTAGGAGTTATATTCTAGAAGTTACAACCGCCGCAAGATAGGCCCATCGAGCAGAATTGGGGCAGAGTCCAGCGCAGGCTGGACTCTTAAAGATTTGCTTAGCGGTCGGTCGACTGACCGCTAAGGAAGAAACGGTCTTTCGACCGACTGTTTGTAATAAGAAACGGCCATTTTCGTGACCGTTTTCAGTCTGTTTGCGCACGACTTTGGAAATCGGAGTATATCTCTCGAACGGTGCAGAACTAACAAAAGTGATAGAAGAAGAAATTGTAGATAACTGAAAAATGAACAACTTTACTGAAGAGACTAAGACAAAAAGATAATCATAGGATAGAGAAAATGGGGTTAGAACAGAGAGAAAGAATTCTGGGACACTGGTGAATAGCGTAGTCTGATGAAAAAATGTGAATAACTTGAAGTTGGTGTAGAACTGGCTAATGGTGTAGAAGAATAAATTGTAGAGCTTTGAAAGAAGAACAACTTTGGTGAAGGACACATTTTAAATAGAGGAAGAGAAGAGTATGAAAAGGACCATTGTCAAGACTACACAGTGAAAAAAGAGCCAAATGCTTGATGGAAGCCAGCCTAAATGGGCAGTAAGCTGACTTGGAAGCCGGAAGTTGATAAGATAAACTCTAGGGCTAAAAGAAATCATGATCTCCAAGGATCAAAGGGTAGGGAATAATGAAATGGGCTCGAAATCCATCCAAGGAAGGCTCCAAAAAATTACGTAATTCGGGACATCAAAATAACGAATAAGAGAAATAACGCAACTTGTGGGCTAAAACGGGTGTCAACACACGGGTGTGAAGGGAGCATTAATGTAGGCATCAATGATTCCCCGAACGAATTCGACAGTGATCGTGAGGACATGCGTTTAACTCGAGACCGTATTCATGATGAAGTGGCCATGTATCACCATTTGGTTTGTAAGTACTTTGGACAATGCATGCTCTCTGAGTTTCTAAAGGAAAATTTGGTGAATAAAGCAATTGTGGTCTGTTGTACCCAGACAATTTCCCAGCCAAAATGACAAGGAATAAGGGTTCGGGCATTTCCCCGAACACCTTCAAGGCACGGGCTACCTAGCCCTTTCTACACCCTAAAGGTCCCCACAAGGGTCCCGATCAACTCGCCGTGATGCGCGGCGGCACAAACAAGTATTCGGGGTCAACCCCGGCCACTCTCATACGGGCTTTGCCCGCATCTTATATGGCCGCCCGGGATCACTCGGGGGCGCCTCGACGTTAAGCCACGCCACATGGCATCCAGAAAAAGACTCGCGGGCCCCCTCCAAGACTCTTCATTCAACCCTCCAAGGTCAAAGGGAGACCCGAGCAAGTCAACCACAGGCTTTGGAGGCCCACAGTATGTACGTATGGCCCACACACGTGTGTTCGGCATTTTTCCGAACACCTTATGGGCGCGTATATTTCAACCCTTCTACACAAGACCACGGGCCAGCCCGTGGTTCCAGTATACCAGTTGGGTCCAACAACGACTCCCCAGCAAGTCGGGGCCACCCCCGACCCTCAGACATGTGGCAATAAGCCACTAAACTTAGCTCTCGGGCCAACCCGAGGCTACCCTGTCAACCCGCCGTACAACGCGGCATGCAACACGAGGCAAGGCCCGTGGGCCCCAAAATGCCTCCTTCCAACCCCTACAGACTTCTACCCTTGGCCTTAGGCCAAATCCAAGGCCCGTCGGCCACTTACGCGGTTCGTTCGGCAATCCGGGGTGCGTTGGGCATTTGCCCGAACACCTTGCGAGCGGCTACTCCGACTCAAAGAACAACGGACCCATGGGCCCATGCCAGCCTTCCGAAGTTCAAAGTCCATCAAAGGACGTTCCCAGGCAACACAAGAAGACCCCCGGGGGCCATCCCCCGGGGATATGGCCGGCCCGGGGCCAGTTCGCCCCTAGGCGTGGCTGCGCCCCCAGGGGAGGGCGAACTCCCCGGGGGGCCGCACCCCCTCTCCAGCTCGGTGGTCCCACTGCCCCACTCAACCTCGGTTCACTCAATTACGGTCCTACGATGCAGTTCGTGTACCATACCAGTTCAAGGGATCAAGCGCGAACGTGGAAGCACAAAGCGACAACACGACGGGTTCATCCTCAAGTCAACGCGCACAAGTCTCCACAAGGCGCCACGTAGCCTTCACCCACTTTTCCTTAGCCAAATTGGTAAGAAAATCCCAAAAATCAATTTTTATAGGGTGGGGACCAGCCCCCCTCTCTCTCTCTTGCTAACCCGCCTAAACCCCCATGGGGAGGGGGTTTAGGCGAACCAGCCAGGCCCCCCTGGCTGGTCCGCCTAAACCCCCAATCAAACAAAAAAAAAATTCAAAAAAAAAAAACCCAGCCCGCCTAAACCCTTGGGGGTTTAGGCGGACCAGCCAGGGGCCAGCCACCCCTGGCTGGTCCGCGTAAACCTCTTTCCCTCCTCTCTCAACCCGTGTACCCAATGCACTATTCCACTGGGTTTACGCGGACCAGCTCACCCCCCCTGGCTGGTCCGCGTAAACCCCTTATGACCCTTCATCTTCCCCTATAAATACCCCTTAGGATCTCAAGGGGTGGGGCATCAATCCCATACAAAGCATCCAGCAATATGCAAGATCGTCTGGCACCCGGCAAGCACAAGACTTCGAGCGCGGAGCAAAGGAGAATTGTGTGTGGGTGACTTGTTTGGCAGTCTACTACGCCAGGGGTATGTCATTCGCGCTCCCCTCACGCCGTAGGTAGTCGTCACACACAAGTCGACACCCACTGTGTGTGAGACGTTGTGATATGGGCGGACGTCCCCTCATGCCAGGATTCCCCCTCACACGCTTGTAAGTCGTAACCACTCGCGTGCCATGACGTCATGCTCACTCACAGTCACGAGGCCATGTCCGACCGCTCAACTCGAGCCACGTCCGACCCTAGTACAGATGCCGGATCGACGGATCCCCTCAGTTATCCAGTTGTAGGCCCTCGTTTGGTACCACGGCCGCGGGAGGACCCCTCTGTAAAATGCATGTGTGTGTATTCATCACGCATCTAGCCGGGGACCGACTAGCACGTCGGAATTGTCCCGTGGCATGTGCCAGTTGTACTTTCGCCATTACGGCTTTCCCGTAAAGAAATATGTGTCTTAGCACAACACCACCGATTGGACGAGTGCCCTCGCACCCGCGTCCCAGCCCTCAATCTCCTATCTATATCCTTCGGCATCCGTGCCTAACACTTCACCCCCAACAAACACCCCTCAGTCTAAGACATGCCCCTAGTTGCTGAATGCTCCCAGCCCTACACCCATGGCTTCAGACACATATACAGACTTTTCTTCAGCATGGAACGAAGGTATTCAGATTCAATCTGATGTAAATAAACATTGGTTGCTTGCGGCCGGTGGGGAAAGATGTCTTGTACACGATTCCCGCAATCGCCTACTCACTCACACCCATGGAACCCCTTCTCTCCACGTGTCACCCGATCGCCTGAGCCCACGTGCCTCACCCTGGTGGCGCTTCCCCAGTCAAACCTTGGTTCCATGAGTGATTGTCGAGAGATCAACTGGCACGCCCGCACCCTGTCCGGTTAACCCTTAGCCCGACATTCCCGTGCCATTCTTCCCCTTTCGACTTTCCGTAAAAGGAGAGTGCCTGGTACCGCCGTGAGAGGCATGCACCCGTAAGGAGGATACCTGAGATACATCAAACTCCCATATTTTCCTTCCCCGCTATATTCCTACCTTCACCCTAGTTAACTGGCATAAAAACGCGCGCAATAGAGAGGATGGCACGCCCGGTGGGACGTCTCCCGCCTTCCTTTTTTTTGCTGAAGAAAAGTTTGTGCCAGCCCTAAAGCCCGATGCCCTTTCCCTGTCCTTGCAGGAGAGGCAGAGGAGGGTACTCTTGCGCGCATTCCCCAGTTGCTTCCGGTCCGCGTTCCGATCGTCGGGCCGCTCTCGGCAGCTGTCAGTGATTGTCGCCTCCGCGACACTCAACACTCCGGCAACCATGGCGGCCGTTACCTACGGTCCCAACGTCATCGCCACCCACACTCGGGTGGGCTACTTGGCGACGCCGATCGCTTTCGGCGGCTTCGCCCCGGTTATCGGATCACCCTACTTTCTGGGTGTGATCCCTGTGGCTGCTTCTCAGTCAACTCCAGTCTCTCCTATGGCCCCTGCGGCTAATGCGCCATGCGCACCTCCAGCTCCAGTGTCCCGCCCGAGTGCCGGGCGTCGGACTGTCACTGCAGGCCTCTACAGGGCCCCCAGATCAACGTCGGTCCGGGTGAACGTTAGCTCCCGAGGCCAGCCTCGTCCGATCTCCAACACAGGCCCCGCGCCCCGGACTTCGGTCGCCATCCCAGCATCTTCCTCGGGTACTCAATCCTGAGCCGCAGCTAAGCCAGCACCCGACACGGGCTCCCTGGCCCGGGTCTACGGCTTCCCAACATCTTCCTCGGGTCTCCAACCCAGAGCCGCAGCTAAGCCAGCACCCAACACTGGCTCCCTGCCCCGGGTCTACGGCTTCCCAACATCTTCCTCGAGTCCTCAATCCTGAGCCGCACCTAAGCCAGCACCCGACACGGGCTCCCTGCCCCGGGTCCATGGCTTCTCAGCATCCGCCTCGGGTCTTCAACCCCGAGCCCGCGTAAAGCTGACACCCAACACGGGCTTTCAGCCCTGGGCTTACGGCTTCCCAGCATCTGCATCGGGTCTTCCACCCCGAATCCTGGCAAGGCTGACACTCAACACGGGCTCACAGCCCCGAGTTTACGGCTCCCCAGTAGTGCACTCGGGACAATGGTCCCGCGCTCCAGTCAAGCCGGCTCTCCTCATGGGTCTTCCACCAAAAGGGCAGCTCTTCTCAGCACCTTCCTCGGGCATTCCGACCCGAGCCCAGACTACGTCGGCGCCCACCACGGGTCCTCAACCAAGGGGCGTCGACACCCCAGCACTTCCAACGGCGTCGCCTCTCGGTGCAAAAGTGTCATCTTGAGCCTCGGTGACACTCTTATCGGTGCGGGCGAAGGCTTACACCCGAGTCACCCAGCTATCGACTCCCGGTGCGGGTTACTTACCCCGGGGACCAATTCCAACACTTCAGACCGACGGCTTCATCTTGTCGGTCGTTCCGGGCCATGTTTTCTCGATCTACCATCTTGGGGCGGAGTCTTCCTCGGCTCCTTAGAAGAAGTCTCGCCATGGCCGTAGAGGCAGGCGACTCACTGCTACAACCAGCAACTCCGGCAAGACGGTCCTTGTCGGTGACTTGCGGATCCGTCTCGACGGGGGTGAGCCAATTATACCCCAAGAACGGACCGTTCCTACCATCCCCACTTCCAATCATTTTGACCTCTTGCGTCAAACACGAGAGGACGGGGTGAAGCTCAAAGGAGCGGGTTCCTCGGTGGCAGCCCGGGGGCACCCACCGCAGCTAGGCACACGGCCTCCCAAGATGACTCGTCGGAAAAGCGGCGACAAGGGAGACCAGCAATCGGACCTGAGAAGAATCTGGGTCACCCCAGAAGAAGCTCAAGTTGTTCGTAGGGCGCGTATCAGCAACCCCCTACGAGCACTCAAATGTGGCATCAGACGGGATGCGGCGGGTCTTCCAGCCGCATCGTCTGACGACGCCCAGTCGTCCAATGTCCCCCGCTCAAGCACACAGAGGCAAAGACGAGCCCATCCCCTGGGCATCCAGCAACCTGTCCAAGGTTCTCCTCCGGCTAACATCGGGAGTGAGCCCCCTCCTCAACGCATCTCGGTCTTTGACAGACTAGGGATGCATGTCCGCCCCGAACGACATCCGCGAAGGAAGCAGACAGCCCAGTTTATCAATGATGCGGTTCGAGTGTTCTTGTGTTACACCACCGGACACCAGCCAGACACCCAGTCTGACGATTTGAACCAGCCCCTGTCTCACTTCAGGAGGTCGCGCCATTAGGCTCCGCCACCTCCTTCAACAGGTCACATCGGCACTTCTGCCGGACCGCAAGCATCGAAACGTGCAGAAGAGGTCCCGGTGGAAGACCGTGACCCTCCTATCAATGCAGAACCGATCAACAACGACCCGCCTGCAAACAAGGTTCAGGAAGTGACCCTCGACACTCTAATGAAGGAGAACCAGCATCTGAAGGCCCTCCTGTAAGACCTTCTCCAAGAGCGAGACCTTCATCCTCAGCAACCTGTCAGGCCTCAGGCCGAGGCACCAGTACCCCCGGTGGCTCACGATGCTGCCAACACCTCAGCGGCGATTGCCTGAACCCCGTTGGTGACTGGGTTTGGCACGCCTCCGTTCGAGACTCAGCCACTAGACTCCAATACGCCAATGCCAGAAAATCTCTTGGCGCAACGCCAGATGATCGAGCGCATTATCGAGACAAAGCTCACCCAGTATGGTGAAGGGACAGTCACGGTGGATCTCTACAGTGTACCCTACCCGTTTCACCACCAGTTAAAAAAAGCTTCCTCCAGAATACTCCAAGCCCCCGAAGCTGCAAAAGTTCGATGGGCAGGGGTCGCCACATGAGCACTTGACCTACTATGTTAGGGCCATGGGTGAGTTATCGTTGGAGGAATCCTATCTCCTCCGCTACTTTGCCACTTCGCTCATAGGGACGGCCTTCCAATGGTACTCCCGCCTAAAGCCCGACTCAGTCATCGACTGGGCGGATCTTCAGAAGAAGTTCCTCGACCAATTTCAAACGGCCGAGCGAAAGGTCTCTTTAGCCGAACTCTGCTCAATTCGGCAGAAAAGGGCGAGAGCGCCCTCTACTTCATCAAAAAGTGGCGAGACCTCAGCATGAGGTGCGTCAATCCACCAGTCCAGGAGGACGCCATCACTATATGTCATCGAGGTCTGGCAGTCGAGGTCAACGAAAAGCTTCTCGGTACCAATATCAAAGGCTTCAACCAGCTCAATTCGGCAGTTGCTGAGATAGAGATGTTCTTTGCCGACAACCCGAGTTATACCGCGACAAAGGGTAAACAAGCGTGAGAACGCCAGCCCGGTAAGGAGGTGAACATCGTAGAGTTCACCCCTGCCACTAAGGCCAGTAAAGCTGTCGAATCCAGTGGCTCTGACAAAAAGCCAGTGGACAAGCCGGCTGTTCCCTCCTTTTCGGAGCGCATGAAGACACCCTTCTCTTTTAAGAAGGAACACACGAAGATGCTCTTCCACCTCTGCATGGCTCAGAAGATTGTCAAGCTGCCAGAAATCTGCAAGCCAGACGAGGCGCTAAATACCGACGATCCCAGCTATTGCCTGTACCATCGCATGCTGGGTCACTCAATTGAAGATTGCTACGTCTTCAAGACTCAGGCGCAGAAGCTGATCCGAGACGGCCTAGTCAAGAAGAAGAGCGGTCTCGTTGATCCTCCGCAACCACATACATGGGCTAGGCCAGCTAAAGCGGCACGCGTGGCTCACCCCTCGGCCAATGTCATCCACATGATGGCCGCATTCTCTCTTTCTGATGATGAAGCAGAGGGGCCCAGCGCCAGTTGAAGGGAACGTTCGATCTGGTATCCAGGGTGGAGGCCTTGGCATGATCAGAGACCTCTCTCCTTCCCTAGGGAGAGAACCCAACGACTCTTTGATATCCTCATCGAGAGGGGGTAAATCATGCCCCGCGACTCGCCTCCTGGCTACATCCATTGGGATCATAGTCATCCCCAGTATTGCCCCTTCCACGCCACGATCTGCCACCCAATCGAGCCCTGTGAGGAAGTCCAATACCTCATCCAGGAACAGATCCGATGGAGCATATCGATGTTGAAGGAAATTCCATGTCGCTCGTCAGGCTTCGGCAAGCTGTCGAAGAGACCCTGAGCATCGCCAAGGATGCGCCAGAGCAGCCAGACTCTCCTCAAGAAAATGGGCACGGATTGCCTTACCAGCATCTTCCAGAATGGCTCGAGTTCCGGACTGACAACTAAGAAGCGCTCGAGCGACTGCGAAGGCGTAGAGAGCAGGAGGCTAGTCAAGAGACGGAGCCGACTAACCTCTCAGTCAATGTCATCCATTCCCTTGTTCCTCCGGCCCGTGAGGACTCTCAGGCACCAACAGCTATCCAGCCAACCCCAGCTACTTCGGCCGTGCAATGGCGGTCCTGGCGGGAGCTAAAGTCTCTCCCTTTTCTTAAAGAAGACGCTGCCAGGCTCCTCCGGGCCCTTCTCAGCCAAGAGGACGTTCTGGTGGGCGAGACGATGACAAGCTCTTCAGCTCTTTTTTGTTCTTCTCCCGTCCCATCTCCGCCATCGACAGCCGCGGATAGGAAGGGAAAGCAAAAATAGGGTGAGGCCCCACCTCAGCCTCGTGACACCTCCTCAGTGGGGGGCCGTCCGGTCCTCTCCGCCTACATGTTGATGCAATCCGAAGTACAAAGAAGATATCTTCGGAGTCTTCAGCGGCTTCGATTCAAGTGGTGGGCCCACCGCCACAAGGTTCCTCCATTCCGCAAAGTCGGGATAACTGTGCAGAGCGACAATGTCCCACGACACTATCATTGGTCGCCAGGCCTAGCCTTCAGCATGGTTACAAAGGTAAGACTAAGGAGCAGGACGACCAGTGCCCTTCTCTGTCCGCTCCTCAACATAAGCCGCCGCCACTGCGGATAAGGCATCAAACCGCGCATATGTCTTCCAACACTGGTCCCAACGTACCGGTTCAGCAAAAGACATCTCCATCGCCACCGCGGTTAAGGCATCAAACCGCGCATACATCTTCGGACGCCAGCACCAACCTACCGACTTCTCATAAGCTTCCATCGCCACCGCGGGTAAGGCACCATACCGCTAACACATCTTTGGATGCCAATCCCAGCATTCCGGCATACCAGGAATTGCCGCTCGAGGTGATCGAGCAGGCGATTAATGCCACCTTCCAGATACAACAAGCGGAAGGCGCCTGGATCAAGATCCGGGCAAGGAAGAGTCATCGACCTCGCCCTGCAAGGGCGCCAGCTCAGAGATATCCTCATCCGGATTTGTCAGCTCTGGCTCCAGCACCTCTCCCTCCTACTCCCTTGGAGACGGCTATCGCCAAGAGACAAGAGAAAAATAGTAGGAAGAACCTGAGAAGGTGGCTCAAGAAATAGGCTGAACAAGCAGTCACCCTGCAATTCTCGACCGAGCCAACGCCTCTCCAAAGGCTCCAGCGGCTCATTGATGACCTGGAGGAATACGTTCCCCCTCGTCCTATCGGGGCTCTCCCACTCGACAGCTACATCCCGTGCGAAGAAATGCATAAACGAGTCCACCTCAAGAATTTGGTCCAAGAGATGATCCAAAAGCTCAAGAATAGCGAAAGACTCGTGATCCCTGACGAGCTCTCCTTGTGCTATAAAGATGAGGAGATCACCACAGAGTAGCTGGAAGAAATGCTCCGACGCTGCACCTGCAACACGGTGGCCATCCCACTGCCCGACAATATCAATACTTCTCGGTGGGGCAAGCCAGTGGCCTCCCGGACAAGACAAAGGGCTACCGCCCCTCTTGGGCTACAGCCATCTCTAGAACACACCAGACGCGGCCGAGGCCGTGGCCGGGGATGTGGTAGAGGCCGTGGGAGAACTCCCGAGCTACCCCTCTCTCCGTCCACCTTCGATCCGGAGCGAGTTATCCTCTTTTGAGGGGAGGAACTGGCTCCCATCCCGGAGATAGAAATCCGGGGTGGACCCAATATCTTTGACCCTGTCGGCTTTGGCGAGGCTGTAGCCAGCCTTCCAGCTCCGATGCCAGTACCGGCGCCTGTAACAGAGCAAGCGGGACCGTCCGGCAAGGACTAGCCAACCCGCCTATCACCCCCAGAAGAGCCGTCATTGGCATCCCTGTTCCAAGAGCCCGCTGGTGATTGAGGTCAATCTAGTCACGGTGATAAGGGCAAGGCAGTGCAACTTCCCGATGGGGAACAGCACGGCAGCTCGCAGAAGGCTCAGCCTGACATTCTACCTTCTCTGGAGGATGCTCGTGCCCGAGCCGACTGAAAGGTCCTCCACCAAATGAAGCGCTTCCCTGTTAGCATTTCAATCTGGGAAGCCATTACTTGGAGTAAGGATCTGAGGGAGACCCTTATCAAAATACTCCAAGAGCCAGAAGTTTATGAAGCGCATGTCGCGGAAATGAAGGTGGCTGCCTATGGGGCCTTCGCAGCCACCATCACCTTCACGGAGAAAGACATGTTGCTGTCCCCTCCATGCCACAATCGTCCTCTTTATATGAAGGGGAAGATCAACGGGCATGATGTGAACCGGATCCTGGTGGACGCTGGTCCTGCTGTTAACATCATGCTGCTCAAGACATTCAAGTCTCTATATCTGACCCCATACCTCCAGAAGGTCCAGGCGGTCAAGATATCCGACTTCAACCAGAACACCGAGGATGTCCTCGGCCGGGTAGACGTCGACCTGGTGCTCGATGACTTCGCCTCGAAGGCGACATTCTACATCATCGACTCCAACACATCTTATAAGATGTTGTTGGGCAGACCCTGACTTCATGAAAACTGGGTCGTCCCGTCGACTCTCCACCAATGCATCAAGTATGCCAAGGACGGAGAGCAACACAAGGTCTTTACAGACCTGTCACCATTTACACCAGCAGAATGCAACCTAGCCGACGCTGCGCTCTACTTCAAGGGGATTAGTCCGTACCCCGTGATCAAGAGCAAAAGCAACGGCTGGCTCTCAGAGGAAGATGATGATGACCTCTTATTTGTTGACGAGGAAAAGGCCAAGCTCCACAGGCTACGCCTCAGCTCCAAGTCAACCTCAGATCACCCTGAGAGGCGCCAGATCGACTTCGAGGCTAATCTCATTAGCCGGGCTATCGGCAAGAGTATATGCATGCCACCAGATTGCATCCAGCTCCCGTACAACGTCGCGTCGCTGACAACATTCATTGTCACCTTCAAGCGACAACGCCGGAACAAGAAGAAGGCTAACAGGGACAAACCTATTATTTTCTACAAAGGAGACATGGTCCCTCAAGCCCCGCCAGATGACGACTTCGGCTGGTCTAGGCGAGCTGATGATACCCCTGAAGCAGTTCAGGTGTGGGGCGACCTGTCGCCGCATATTCAAGAGATGTGTTTGAAACAACACATTCCCCTGTGGCAGACCTCTGCCCAACAAAGATACTTCTGATGACTGTGGGACCCTTCCCAGGTCCGGGGGCAACCCTTGTCCTTCCACAAGGATACCAGGGGGCCTGGCTATGACCAAAACCCAGACTTCCGCGTCCACTACGCAGTTAACGTCGTAGGCTTGGCACTACCAGCCGATGACCAAGCAAGAGTCGAAGCTAAATTCGACAGCTCCAGAGATGAGGGAGAGGAAATCCTGATCTTGACCTTCGCCAAAGCCGAAACCCCAGCTCAAGATGTTGGGGAGCCTTCTTCGCCTCCCTGCCGTGACAAAGGAGCAGAAGAAGCATCTCCGATCTCTCAACTAGTCGGGGGACCTAAGTCGATAAACCCTCCTGAGGGGGGGACCTCACTGGCCCTAGCTGCGAGAGATGGTCAGCTTCACCAGGCAACCCTGAGGAGACCTCAGCAACTCCAGTTGATGACTGCAGGCCTAAGGCCGGTGGCCCAGATCAATCCCCGGTGGATTCCAGTAACAACCACTCTCCGGTCCCTTCCGCATCAATCGGTGGCTTCGAGAACCAAGAAATACACGAAGCCGACACCGATGAGGAGGATTTCATCGACCTCCAACCCGCTCCTCCCGAGCTAGAGGATGGCGGCCAGACGACCGTCGACGATCTCGTGGAGATCAACCTGGGCGACGATGAAGCCCCTCAGCCTACATTTGTCAGTGCTCTCCTCACCGAGGTAGAGAAGCAGGACTACAAGCAACTCCTGCTCAAGTTCAAGGACTGCTTCGCCTGGACCTACAAGGAGATGCCAGGACTAGACCCCTCCGTAGCGGAGAACGATCTGGCCATTTCTCCCTCAATCACTCCGGTCAAGCAACCACAGTGACGCATGCGTCATGAGCTGGAGCTCCAGGTCTCGGTCGAAGTCCGCAAAATGGCGAAGGTCGACTTCATCGAGCCGTGCATCTACCCGATATGGCTTGCCAATATAGTCCCAGTCAAGAAGAAGAATGGTCAAGTCTGCATCTGCGTCGACTTTCAAGACTTCAACAAAGCCTATCCCAAGGACGACTTCCCAATTCCAATTACTGAAACGATGGTCAATATGACCACCGGTCATGAAGCCCTATCGTTCATGGATGGGTCATCCGGTTATAATCAAATCCAGATGTCCCTCAAAGACAAGAATCACACAACCTTCAGATCCCCCAAGGGGATTTTCAATTACAAATGCATGCCCTTCGGTTTGAAGAATGTCGATGCTACTTACCAAAAGGCTATGACCAAAATATTCGACGAGATGCTACACAACACCGTCGAATGCTATGTTGACGACCTCGTCGTCAAGACTAAAAGGCGTGAAGACCATTTGCGCGACCTTCGCCAAGTCTTCGAGTGTCTCCGGCAATACGGGCTCAAGATGAACCCCATGAAGTGTGCCTTTGGCGTATCCAGCGGCAAATTTCTCGGCTTCGTTGTCAGGTATCGGGGAATCGAGGTGGATCCCAGCAAGATCAAAGTGATCGGGAGCTTCCACCACCCAGCAACATCACCGAACTCAGGTCCTTCCAAGGGAGGCTAACCTACATTCGGAGGTTTATTTCTAACCTCTCTGGTCGATGCTCGCCTTAAAGCAAGCTAATGAAGAAAGACGCCCCATTTACATGGGACTCGGAATGCCAAGCGGCTTTCGAGCAAATCAAGGAGTACCTCCTTACTCCCCCAGTCATGGGAGCACCAGTCAAGGGTAAACCCCTCATCCTTTATATTGCTGCCATGGACGCTTTGCTGGGAGCTCTATTGGCGCAAATCAATGAAGAAGGTAAAGAGAAGCCCCTCTATTAGCTCAGCCGAAAACTAATCGGCGCCGAGTATCGCTACTCCCCCATGGAGAAGGTTTGCTTGGCATTAGTGTTCGCAGTTAAGAAGTTGTGGCATTACCTCCTGTCCCACCAAGTCGAGCTTATATCCAAGCATGACCCTCTAAAGTATCTCCTTCGAAGGCCCATCCTCTCAGGCAGATTGGGGAGGTGGGCTCTCATGTTGATGGAATACGACATTACTTATGTCCCCAATAAAGCAATCAAAGGACAGGGTATGGCTGAATTCTTGGCAGCCCATCCAGTGCCAGATGATTCACCCTTCAACTCGGAGCTCCCGGAAGAGGAGTCCCTAGCTAATCAATCACAACCACCAGTTGAACAGAGCAGAGATGTCATGCATTACTGGCAGCAAAGTGCTCTCACAACCACTGTTGTTCAATCACAACCACCAATTGAATAGAGCGGAGATGTCTTGCATTATTGGCAGCCAAGCGCTCTCACAACCAGCGTGCATTGCTGGGAACTCTACTTCGACGGTGCTTCCCGAGGGATCACACGGAGCAACTAGGATCTAGCCACCACGGCGGGTGCCGACATTGTTTTCCTGACTCCTCAGGGCGGAGTTCTGTACAACTCTTGCGCCCTCATGAAATCCTTGACCAATAATGAAGCCGAATACAACGCTCTACTCATTGGGCTCCAGATGGCTCTCCACATGGGCATTAAATGCCTTAAAGCCTACGGGGACTCCCAGCTGATAGTCCGACAGATCCTCGACATCTATGACGTGCGGAAGCTAGAGTTGGTTCCATACCACACCGCCGTCACCAGATTAACCCAGAAGTTCTATTTCTTCAAAATAGATCACATTCCCAGAAGCAGCAACGCTCAGGCGGATGCCTTAGCAAAATTGGCCGCGGCAATCAAGCTTCCGCCCAAGGGTGAGGTCGACATCGTCATCAAACACAGAAGACTGATGCCGAGCTCACTCGAAGGCAACACCGGTCTCACCATTTACGAGGTCCACGACCTTGACCAGAGCCCACCTCCAGAAGAAGATGATTGGCATGTGCCTATCATCAAGTTCAAGAAAGGGTGGCTTCCCCCTGACCGAGCTCAAAGAGTCCAGCTACTCCGCCAAGCAACCTCTTACGAGTTGATTGGCGACTCCTTGTATCGGCTCGTCCACGAGAAGGACAAGTCGGTTCTCCTGAGATGTGTCTCTCTGGCGGAAGCTCGAGCCATCCTACAAGAGGTCCACTCCAGATTGTGCGGTGCACACCAGGCCGGAGATCGGATGAAGCACAACATCAAGCTCAAAGGTTTCTACTGGCCGACCATGTATGCGGAATGCGTCTAGTATGCCCGTGCATGCCATCAGTGCCAAGCCTTTGGTCCAGTACCCAGAAAACCTCCTAACCCACTGCATCCTACGGCCCCCACCTGGCCATTCGCTGAGTGGGGCATGGACATCGTGGGGCCTTTCCCGCCATCTTCCAAGGGCCATAAATACATTTTGGCTGCCACTGACTACTTCTCTCGTTGGGCGGAGGCTCTACCCTTGCGAGAGGTCACCGGCAAATTTGTTGCCAGATTCGTCCGGCACAACATCATATACCGATTCGGTACTCCCAGCCGCATAGTGTCCGACAACGGGACACCCTTCAAGAATAAGGCCGTATACCAGTTAGCGTCCAAATTCCAAATCGACTGGAGAACCTCTTCGGTCTACAACCCTTAGGCCAATGGCTTAGCATAAGACTTCAACAAAACCCTTTGTAAGCTCCTGGCTAAGGTGGTTAGCCACCGAAAATGTGACTGGGGTGAAAAGGTCTTCGAGCCATTGTGGGCCTACCGGACGGTTTACAAAACCCCCACGGGGTGCTCGCCATTCTCCCTTGCCTACGGGTCAGAGGCGGTTATCCCCATCGAAGTCCAGCTAGCCTCTTATCGCGTGGCAGTCCACACTGGCCTTGCCAGTTCTGATGAAAACGAGTACCAGAGAATGCTAGAAGAGCTCGCCGACCTAGAAGGCAAGCGACTGGATCAGATGGCCCCGGTCCAACTGCTCGATACCAGCCACGGTGATCACAGGTGCATCTAGAGGACGCATCGGTCGATCAGACCGCTGCACCCAGTGATCCTCCTCCCGAGCCAGCCGCCTCGGGACCCACCCATCTCTGCCAAAGCGTGCCATAGCTGCAAGACAAGGCACCCAGAAAAAGCAGTCAGCATATCAGAAAATTCATATGTGCAACATAGTAAAATAAAGACATATGAAGCGTCAAAATACAACTACAACAACTCAGAAAGAGGATCTCACGGGTCGTACGCCCTCGTCCCCGCCTCCGACGCACGCCCGTGGGGGGCATTTGTTGTACCCAGACAATTTCCCAGCCAAAATGACAAGGAATAAAGGTTCGGGCATTTCCCCAAACACCTTCAAGGCATGGGCTACCTAGCCCTTTCTACACCCTAAAGGTCCCCACAAGGGTCCCGATCAACTCACCGTGACGCGCGGCGGCACAAACAAGTATTCGGGGTCAACCCCGGCCACTCTCATACGGGCTTTGCCCGCGTCTTATATGGCCGCCCGGGATCACCCAGGGGCGCCCCGACGTTAAGCCACACCATGTGGCATCCAGCAAAAGAGTCGCGGGCCCACTCTAAGACTCTTCATTCAACCCTCCAAGTTCAAAGGGAGACCCGAGCAAGTCAACCACAGGCTTTGGAGGCCCGCAGTATGTACGTACGGCTCACACACGTGTGTTCGGCATTTTTCCGAACACCTTGTGGGTGCGTATATTTCAACCCTTCTACACAAGACCACGGGCCAGCCCGTGGTTCCAGTATACCAGTTGGGTCCAACAACGACCCCCCAGCAAGTCGGGGCCACCCCCGACCCTGAGACATGTGGCAACAAGCCACTAAACTTAGCTCTTGGGCCAACCCGAGGCTACCCTATCAACCCACCGTACAACGCGGCATGCAACACGAGGCAAGGCCCGTGGGCCCCAAAATGCCTCCTTCCAACCCCTACAGACTTCTACCCTTGGCCTTAGGCCAAATCCAAGGCCCATCGGCCACTTACGCGACTCGTTCGGCAACCCGGGGTGCGTTGGGCATTTGCCCGAACACCTTGCGAGCGACTACTCCGACTCAAAGAACAAAGGCCCCACGCGACCATACCAGCCTTCTGAAGTTCAAAGTCCATCAAAGGACATCCCCAGGCAACACAAGAAGACCCCAAGGGGCCATCCCTCGGGGTTATGGCTTGCCCGGGGCCAATTCACCCCTGGGCGGGGCCGCGCCCCCGGGGGAGGGCGAACTCCCCGGGAGACCGCGCCCCCTCTCCAGCTCGGTGGTCCCATCGCCCCACTCAGCCTCGGTTCGCTCAATTGCGGTCCTACGATGCAGTTCGTGTACCGTACCCGTTCGAGGGATCAAGCGCGGACGTGGTAGCGCAAAGCAACAGCACGACGAGTTTGTCCTCAAGTCAACGCACACAAGTCTCCACAAGCTGCCATGTAGCCTTCACCCACTTGTCCTTAGCCAAATTGGGAAGAAAAAGCCCAAAAATAAATTTTTATAGGGTGGGGACAAGCCCCCCCTCTCTCCCTCTTGCGAACCCACCTAAACCCCCCGGGGGGGTTTAAGAGGACCAGCCAGGCCCCCCTGGCTGGTCCGCCTAAACCCCCAATCAAACCCAAAAAAAAAACTTTTTTTCAAAAAAGAAAAAACCCAGCCCGCCTAAACCCTTGGGGGTTTAGGCGGACCAGCTAGGGCCCCCTGGCTGGTCCGCGTAAACCACTTTCCCTCCTCTCTCAACCCGTGTACCCAATGCACTATTCCATTGGGTTTACGCGGACGAGCTCACCCCCCTGGCTGGTCCGCATAAACCCCTTGTGACCCTTCATCTTCCCCTATAAATACCCCTTAGGATCTCAAGGGGTGGGGCATCAATCCAATACAAAGCATCCAGCAATACGCAAGATCGGCCGGCACCCGGCAAGCACAAGACTTCGAGCGCGGAGCAAAGGAGAATTGTGTGTGGCTGACTTGTTCGGCGGTCTACTACGCCGGGGGTATGTGGTTCGTGCTCCCCTCACGCCGTAGGTAGTCGTCACACACAAGTCGACACCCACCGTGTGTGAGATGTTGTGATATGGGTGGACGTCCCCTCATGCTGGGATTCCCCCTCGCACGCCCGTCGGTCGCAACCACTAGCGTGCCATGACATCATGCTCACTCACAGTCACGAGGCCATGTCCGACCGCTCAACTCGAGCCGCGTCCGACCCTCGTCCAGATGCCGGATCGACGGTTCCCCTCAGTTATCCAGTTGTAGCCCCCCTTTGGCACCACGGCCGCGGCCCACGCTACGGGAGGACCCCTCTGTAAAATGCACGTGTGTGTATTCATCATGCATCGACCCAGGGACCGACTAGCACGTCGAAATTGTCTCGTGGCATGCGCCAGTTGTACTTTGGCCATTACGGCTTTCTCGTAAAGAAATATGCGTCTCAGCACAACACCGCCGATTGGACGAGTGCCCTCGCACCCGCATCCCGGCCTTCAATCTCCTATCTATATCCTTCGGCATCCGTGCCTAACACTCCACCCCCAACAAACACCCCTCAGTCTAACACGTACCCCAAGCTGCTGAATGCGCCCGGCCCTACACACATGGCTTCAGACACATATACAAACTTTTCTTCAGTATGGAATGAAGGTATTCGGATTCAATCCGATGTAAATAAACACCGGTTGCTTGCGGCCGGTGGGGAAAGACGTCCTGTACACGATTCCCGCAATCGCCTACGCACTCGCACCCATGGAACCCCTTCTCTCTATCGCCTGAGCCCACGTGCCGCGACCTGGTGGCGCTTCCCCGGTCAAACCTTGGTTCCATGAGTGATTGTCGAGAGATCGATTGGCACGCCCGCACCCTATCCGATTAACCCTTAGCCCGACATTCCCGTGCCATTCCGCCCCTTTCGACTTTCCGTAAAAGGAGAGTGCCTGGTACCGCCGTGAGAGACATGCACCCGTAAGGAGGATACCTGAGATACATCAAACTCTCGTATTTTTCTTCCCGCTGTATTCCTTCCTTCACCCCGGTTAACCGGCATAAAAATGTGTGCAACATGGTCATTACAGAATTTTATTTCTATTTTGTAGGAGTGTGATAGATGGAATTTGTCGGCACAATTGTTGACCTTCTCCCTCCAAAAAATTATGTGCAATGCTATTAGATGTTATATTCAGTACTGTGTGTGTATGGACAATTATAGACATTAGGGAACTACTATTATTGTTAGACTATTACACCGTGTTCTAAAATGAGCATTTGTTACTATTACACCATGTTCTAAAGATGAGCATTTGTAGACTAATGATGTTCGTAATGATTCGTCAACTGTTATAAGGTGTTCTAACTTCTACGATCATAGTCTACAGTGGAGGCAACTATAATAGACTATTGATGTCTGTGTGTCTCTCCCTCTCTCCCCTCCCCTCTCTCTCTCTCTTCGAGCATTCGCATATAGGAGAGACAAGAAGATAGGGAGAGATAGAGAGGAGGAAGACGGAGGAGGAGATACATGAAGAGAGGGAGAGAGGGAGGGCGAGATAGGCGCAAGATTTGATTAAAAAATTCGCCAACAAAAAATTAGGCGTACACACATCACATTTCATTTTTGATACAATAATAAGTATATTCTCTTCACAAATCACGTCCCCATGGTCTCAAGATTTGGTCACCAGAGATAAAAGGCCTTCTTCTGTTTCTTAAAAAACATGCACATTATGACATCTGTTGACATTAACTGCTGCTCTGATATAAACCTTACAAACCATACTATAGACACCCATTTTTGACCTATAAGTTGAGCTATTCTCTTATTCTATCCTTGATAATGTCCCAAAGTGACCCTCAAATTAACTTATTTAAGTGATTTTCCCTATGTATCTTGATTATTCTCCTTTTTCTATTTTTCCTATTTTTTTTCTAATTTTCTCCATTTTTTGGCCTTTTCGAATTTCTTATCATTTTTTTTGAATATAGATAGTCACTAGATAGTCGCTAGAGTTAGATAGCTACGGTGAGATAACCGAATTAATGGGATAGCTGCAGTGAGATAGTCGCTAAAGTTAGATAGCTGCAGTGAGATAGTCATTGGAGTTAGATTGATGTAGTGAGATACTCGCATTAATGGGATAGCTACAGCGAGATAGTCGTTGGAGTTAGATAGTTGCAGTGAGATAGTCGAATTAATAGGATAGCTGCAGTGGGATAGTCACTGGAGTTAGATAGCTACAGTGAGATAGTCGCTAGAGTTAGATAGTTGTTGTAATGAGATAGTCACTAGAGTTAGATAGTTGTTGTAATGAGATAGTCACTAGAGTTAGATAGTTGCAGTGAGATAGTTGCCTTAATGAGATAGCTGCAGTGAGATAGTCACTGCAGTTAGATAACTGCATTGAGATAGTCACATTAATGGGATAGCTATAGTGAGATAGTCGCTGGAGCTAGATTGCTGTAGTGAGGTAGTTGCATTAATGGGTCGCTAGATAGTTGCATTAATGAGATAGTTACAGTGGAGTTAGTGAGATAGTCGCAGTCGAAGGGATAGTCGCAGTGGCAATGGAGTTAGTAAGATAGCCGTAGCAAAGTCAGTGGGATAGCCGGAGTTACTATGTAACTACGGTGTATTGCGTGGATTCGTTCTTATTGATCGTGGTTACTGTGAAGACCGCATTCTCAGAAGGAAACCCTTTCCCGCCTAAACTTAATTTTCTGATCGTAATCTCTCTAGAGTCCATCTTAGGAAGGTTTCTAGTGTTCGATTCGATCGTGGTACCTCCCTAATCAAGCTAGGATTCGTCCATCTCAATCTAGGGAAGAATTGACTTGATTTGAGCCACCTAATCTAGGGCTTGGAGAGGGGGATTTCTGTAGCCCATCTAAGAGCGGTCGAACTAGGTCCGTCAGGACCAAACAAGGCCCAGCTCATCCAAGTGATAGTCCCGCTGGGCCCACTTAGGATAAAAAGCCCAATAAGATTACTCGGGATCAATCCCTTCCTCGGTGGCTCTTGGGCTCGGGAGGCCCGAACGTCGATCAGAACGGAGGAAGACCCATGCCCGAGCTATCCCCTCACCGGGATAAAGGCAAGCGCTCAGCGCCCACTCCGACATATCTTCATCCGAGCTATGCCTATTGCCCGGACAGGGCTGCCACCCTTCATGCTTGGGTTTAACCGACAATTGCTTATCCACACTGCCGTTGAGAGTCCTTTATGAGCATGAGTTTTTGAGGACATAAAGAGCCCATGATGAGGACGTAACTCCCACCGAAAACTTTTCAGCTTACGGGACTCATAAGGCTAGCGCACTATTTTAACCTGGGACTCCCTCCCACGGAAGGTAAGGCCCAACACACGCCTAAAATTCCCTAAGCAGGAACCACTTCACCATCTTGGTGTAGAGGAATATCGCGCCTCTCTTTTCCTACTCCCTTCATAGCTTCCACCATTGCTCTACTGACTTAGGCATCGGAGGGTTTACCCCAGGGAACCATCCCAGGGCCCCCTGATCCGTTTCCCTTTCTTGTAGTTCACTATTCGGTGATCATCCCCCAGCTCAAGTCCAGCGTGAGATTACGCCTCTTCATCTGGCGCAGTCTGTGGGAAATGACCAAAGAGCCAGTATGGTGCGAAGAAGTTCAGGGAGGAGGTCCACCGGCGACAGGGGAAAGGCCATGCTGGCGGCGGGAGAAGGCCCCTCTCAGGCCTCACAAAACCCTCCCTCTAACGCCAACACCCCAGCCGACGAACTACCCTCTCCTCCCGCGGCGGTAGGGCTACCACTAAACGGTGGTGCTGACGCTTTCCAAGCCCTCAACGCAAAATTGGACATCCTCGTGGAACTCATGAGGACCCAGGCGGCCAGGGACGGAAGGTCACGCACCCCTCCGGAGAGCCCTCCCTACGAGAACGTGTCTCAGCACACCGCCGGAGGCCGCTTCACCCTCCGAGGCCGACAGATTATTCGTAATAGGTCAGGAGGACCTTCAAAAGCCCCTCCCCCAAAGCAAGAGGCCTCCTCCACGCCGAAAAGGGGAAGACCTGTGGCACGCCATCCAAACCCAAAGACCAAAGCTCCCAGAGAATGCCAAGGTAGTCCCCCAAGCCCCACAACGTGGCGACAGCCGGAGTTATCCCTCCGACTGCGAGAATTCGAGAGACATTTCGCAGAGCAGGAGCTTGCCCTACGCACCTTGCAAAACGTCTCTCCGACAGAGGACGAGGAGAAATCCCCATTCTCCGATTACATCTTGAAGGTAGAGGTATCTCCCAGAACCTCCATTCCGACCTTCAAGTCCTACGACGGCCAAGGCGACCCGGCCGACCACTTCGACAGCTTCGACGCCCTGATGACCCTTCACGGAGCGTCCGACGCCATCAAGTGCCGAGCCTTTGTGACCACCTTGGTACAAGGTGCCCAAGCATGCTTCCGGGCCCTCGCCCCCGGATCCATCCGGGATTTCAAGCAATTCGGGCCAGTATTCAAAAAGATTTTCACCGGTAGCGGCCCCCCGAGGTCGGTAGGGGGCTATTGGCTCTCAAACAGGCGCAAAGGGAGAAACTTCGGGCTTACATCAACCGATTCAAGTCGGAAGCCCTGAGAATCACCCGCCTGGATGTAGCCTCGGTCATAACCGCGCTGACCGGGGGCACCCGGGACGAGAACCTCTACCGTGAACTTCTCCTCCACCCTCCCTTGACCCTTGCCGAGCTAGTGACTCTTGCTTTGCGCCACGCCGAGTGCGAAGAAGTACTCAGTGCATGCCGAGGTGCAACCGGCTCGGGTCGGGAGGGGGTCAAGAAGCGGGCACTCGAGTCAAGCTCGGGCCAAGGAAAAAGGCGGAACCGAGACGTAGAGCACAAGGAGCTATCCCGGAAGTACGAGCGGTACACTCCCTTAACCGCTCCGGTGCACGAGATATATGAAGACATCAAAGGCTCGGGCCTTCTCTGCCAACTCGAGCCAATGAGGTCGAAAAACCACAATCGCAGCAAGCATTGCCTGTTCCACAGCAACCACGGGCATCATACCGACGATTGCCACTAGCTCCAGGATGAGATCGAGCGCCTCGTCCGCCAGGGACACCTGTCCCGGTTCGTGGCTGGGCATGAGGAAGATCGAGGCACCCCAGAGGAGATCGACAACACCCCTCGCGGGGTCCACATCAACGTCATCGCTGGAGGAGCTACATGAGGAGGGGACAGTAGCCGAGGAAGCAAGCGTCATGCTGAGCGGGTGAGCCGAGCCGTCGAGCCTCCCAAGGCCCCGCCAAGTGAGCCCCAGGTCATAGTCTTCTCTGACCAAAATCTGGAAGGGCTGACCACCCCGCATGACGATGTCCTAGTCATATCGGCCACAATAAACCATTGTAACGTAGATAGAATTCTAGTTGACAATGGAAGTGCCCTTGATGTATTATCTTACGAATGTTTCTTTAAGATGGGGGAGAATCCGTCTAAACTCCGCCCGATCCGAACCCCCCTTTGCGGGTTCAATGGCCAGGCCACTTATCCCGAGGGAGCCCTAAGCCTGCCGGTTACTCTCGGCACCCCACCCAAAACTATTACGGTCATGGTGGACTTCATAGTGATCAAAGGTATGATAGCATACAACGCGATCTTAGGCCGAGGAATCCTTAGCCGAACGAAAGCGGTGCCTTCTACCTATCACCAAAAGATGAAGTTTCCCACCAAAAATGGGATGGGGGAAGTCCGAGGCAACCAGGCGACGGCCAAAAGGTGCTATAATATCTCGGTAGAAGCCACAAGGCCAGACGGGAAGAACAAGGGTCCCCGAGAAGTCGAGGAAAACCCGCAACCTCCAAGCCTGGAGGTGAGCTGCTAACGGTTTTCCTAAACGATGACCTGACCCTAGGAGTAAAGATTGGAGCCGACCTGCTATCTGAGGTTCAGCAGTAATACAAAGAGTTTCTTTCCGTGTATACCCGAGTCTTCGCATGGTCTGATGATCAACTCCCTGGAATACCGGAAGAGATGGTAATGCATAAGCTCAACCTCGACCCGACCATGAAGCCCGTACAACAGCGCAGAAGGAAGCACGCGCCAGAGAAGTAGGTAATCATCAAGGAGCAGGTCACCAAGGGGCAACAGACTGTTCTTTTTAGACCGGTCATGTACCCGACATGGCTGGCTAACGTCGTCCTGGTGCCAAAAGCTTCAGGAAAGTGGCGAATGTGCGTGGACTTCACCGACTTGAACAAGGCCACACCAAAGGACTGCTATCCGTTACCGAGCATCGACCAACTGGTTACCACCATATCAGAATGGATCCAGGAGACATCGAGAAGACCGCCTTTATTATCGACTTTGGTGTATACTGCTACACCCAGATGCCTTTCGGGTTGAAGAACGCTGGAGCCACGTACCAGAGGCTGGTCAATCATATGTTCGAAAGACAGCTCGGCCGAAACGCCGAGGCCTATATTGACGACATGCTCGTCAAGACCCCCAAGGCCGAGGATCACCTCACCGACCTAGTTGAGACCTTCAACACCCTCCTGAGGTACAATATGAAGCTCAATCCCACCAAGTGCGCCTTTGGAGTAAGATCCGGCAAGTTCCTGGGTTTCTTAGTCACCCAGCGTGGGATCGAGGCCAACCCCGACAAGGTCCAGGCCATCCTGGACATGCGTCCACCCACCTGCATCAAAGACGTCCAACGCCTCACTGGGCGCATTGCTGCGCTCAACAGATTCCTGTCCCGCGCGGTCGAACGATGCCTACCCTTCTTCAAGCTGTTGAGGGGGTCAAAAATGGCATCTGCTACGTTCATATGGGACGAGGAATGCCAAAGGGCATTCGCCGAGCTTAAGGAGTTCTTGGCTTCACCCCCGGTACTTTCCAATCCTATCCTAGGTGAAGCCTTGTATCTCTATCTCCCGGTGACTCCATCTACAGTTAGCTCGGTCCTGGTCAGAAATGACCCAGGAGTCGAGAGACCGGTCTACTACACCAGCAAGGTGCTCAACGAGGCTGAAAGAAGGTATCCCACAACCGAGAAACTCGTGCTAGCGTTGGTTACCTTGGCCAAGCGCCTCTGACTTTATTTCCAAGGGCATTCCATCACCGTGCTGACCGGTGAACCTTTGAATAGGATCCTCGCTCGCCCTGAAGCCTCGGGACGCCTCGTCAAGTGGGCCATCATGCTCGGGGCCTACGATATATCATACCGGCCTTGCTCGGCTATCAAAGGATAGGCGCTCGCTGACTTCATCGCCGAGAGCACTATCCCGACCGAAGAAAAATCTCCGTCCGCGCCTGGGCCAACCAGGGAACTGTTCGTCGACGGATCCTCCAACTCAGCCAGAAGCGGCGCTGGAATTCTCCTGAAGTCCCTCGAAGGAGCAGAGCTACAATATGCCTTGAAGTTCAACTTCCAGGCGTCCAACAACGCCTCCGAGTACGAAGCCCTTATCTCGGGAGCCCGCATGGCCCGACGGCTGGTGGCTGAGGGAGTCAAAATTCACACTGACTCCCAACTAGTCGCTAGCCAGGTCAAGGGCGATTACGAAGCTCGAAAAGTACCGATGGTCAAATACCCCCAGCTGGTCAGAGACGTGGCATAGCAGTTCAAGAGCTTTGAGGTACTCCGAATAGCTCGGGAAGAAAACTCCCGAACGGACGCCCTCTCTCGGCTGGCCTCCTCTCTTGACCCCGAGGGTACTCGATCGGTCCTTCACGAAGAGCTAGAGCGACCGAGCATCGATTTGGAGCTCCTGGATATTGACCAGGCCTCCCCAAGCGACTGGCGCACCCCCTACTTATTGTGGCTCCAAGACTCTCAAGAGCCTCCCGACCCCGGGAAGCCCGAAGATTGAAGTACCAAGCTTGGCGGTTCATCATCCTGGACAGCACGCTCTACCAAAGATCCTTTCCGGTCCTCTCTTGAAATGCCTCAGTACTGACGAAGCCAACCGAGTGATTCAAGAAGTTCACGAAGGCCTGTGCGGAGCGCATTTGGGAGGAAGGTCACTCGCCAGGATCTTGCTACGGCAAGGTTATTGGTGTCCAACTCTGCAGCGCGACTGCTCTACCTACGTATAGCACTGCGACCGATGCCAGCGATTTGACCACTTGGTCCATCAGTCGACAATGGAGCTCGTTACCCTAGCCGAGCCATACCCTTTCGCTCGCTGGGGAATCGACATCCTCAGGCCGTTCCCCACGGCTCAAGCCCAGAAGAAGTTCATCATCGTCGCCATCGACTACTTCACCAAATGGATCGAGGCTGAAGCCACAACGAGAATCACCGAGGCAGTCGTCTGGAGTTTCGTCTGGAAATCGATCATCTGTCGCTACGGCATCTCCCGAGTGATAGTGAGCAATAATGGTCGGTAATTTGATTCTCGTTATTTCTGAGACAGATGCGTCGACCTAAACATTCGCAATCACTTCACCTCGATCGCCCACCCTCAGGCTAACGGGCTGGTCGAAAATGCCAACAAGACTATCTTAAAGGGCATCAAGACAAGGCTCGGCAAAGCCAAGGGCAGCTGGCTTAAGGAATTGCCGAACGTACTTTGGTCACACAGAACGACTCCCAGAACGGTAACCGGTGAAAGTCTCTTTCAGTTGGTATACGGCGCCGAGGCCGTTATCCCATTGGAGATTGCCAATCCCTCCCTCCGAGTCATCTGTTTCTCGCACAAGGCAAACGACCAGAAATTGCTCGAAAACCTCGACCTAGCAGATGAGCTCTGAGAGATTGCCAGCATCCGAGAAATGGAATATCAACGCCGCCTCACTCGATACTACAACGCCAAAGTCCGAGATAGACACTTTCAACCGGGAGACTTCATCCTCAGGAAAGCCGAAGTCTCTCGACCACTTGAGGTGGCGGGCAAGTTATCCCCTAATTGGGAAGGCCCCTACCGAGTGGTTGAGACGCTTGGTAAAGGAGCATACCGACTATCAACGATGGAAGGAGAACTCATCCCTCGGATGTGGAACGCGACTACACTACGCAAGTTCTATTTCTGAACACCGAGCATTGTGTAAGCAATATGAAAATAAACAAAAGTTTCCTTTCCTCTTTTATTCAAACAACTTGTTTGTACATCACAAAGGCCGAAGCCAAGAAAATACATGTCAAAAAAGCAAAAAATCCATTTGGCGCCGCCATATGAGCCCATCGCTCGGCTGACTCGGTTAACCTTCCTGCGTCCAGCCACTGACTCTGCCTTGTGCAGAAACTGGCTCGGATAAAGGGTAGTCGACCCCGTTGGCTCGGGTAGCTCGGAACAAAGGTGACAGAGGGATTAGGAAGGAGAAGGCTACCTTCCAAGTTGACAGAGATGGAGGAAGGGGAAGAGGGAATGCATGTGAAGGCATCCTCCCCACCAATCTGCCAACTCTTTGGAAGGAAGAGAGTGCAGGCACCCTCCAAAGAATGAAAGAAATGATGAGAAGAGTAGAAGAGGGAAAAAGAAACCAGCATAGTTGGACGAGGAGGCAGGGGAAAGCCCGGAAAGGAGGGAGCTTAATTGGCTTCCTCCTCCCCTCCATGGAGCGAGCAGGAAGGGACGGGCGGCAGGGATGTCTGATGCCCCCATCCGTCCACCATCTCGCCCCCCTCGCAAGCGCCGCCGGAACTGATAAAAAGAAGACGGCGTGCCTCCGCACGTCGAACCTTCTTTAAACCTATCCGCCGGCCGTCGAACCTCCTTTAAACCTGAAGCAGCATGGACTCTCTGCCCTCCATCATCGGTAGCTTCATCTTCCGGAGCGTCTTCCATGCTTCAAATATAACGGCACAACGCTACATGAAAAAAGAATTAGGAAAGACTGTCAGGGAAAACCCTAAGCGGTGGAGAGGAAGGGATGCCCTTCAGACCTTTTGTAAGTGAAGGGAGGCTATTTGCCTTAAATGATTCTCCCCTCGAAAACACGCCAAAGGGACCTCTCCCTACGAACGGTCACCTCAAACTTCTCGTTTCCGCCCCAACGGGACACACGAAGCGACCAAGCATTCAAAGCATGAGAGAACGGAAAGACACCCTGTCAGACGCTCACCCAACCATCAAGCGAGATCCACGCGGAAAGTATCCGCACTTTCCAACTACGGCAGATACGCTGAACAAAATACGGCAAATACGAAATAGTTAAGTCTTCATCATAATGCTACTGCCTTACTTTTTTTCCTACACAACAAGGAAAGTTTTCCTTCGGAAAAGGAAGAGACATGCAAAAAGAGAAAGCAAAGCAGATACATTAGGCCTCTGGCCCACCCTGAAGCTCGGAAGTGGAAGGCTCAGACGGTCTGCCCCCGGCACCCTCGGCGACAGGCGACCCTGGCACTGACCCCACCGGTGTAGGAACTGCCTCGGTTGTGCGCCCTCCCGAGGCATCCGGAGTTGGCGACCCTTCAGACAAAGAGCCCCACTGATCTTCTTCCTCCGACACAGAGGAACCGGAGGATGACAAGTCCGAGTCATAGCATTGCCCGGACAGGAAATCGAGTGTCTCGGACTCTTGCTCCTCGGCATAAGAGACGGCCCGGTCGTAGCCTTGCTTGAACCCCTTGCGGATGCCTCAGCGAAGTGCTAACTCATAGTAGGGGAGGGCAGCCTCCTTAAGGTCGACTCGGTAGGCCTCCGAGCGTTTGTACTGCTCAGGCGCCTCCGCCCCGGTCGATCCCACCTTACCAGCGAGCTCGGCCTTCTCCCGCTCCGCCTCGGCTAACCTCCGTCCGGCCTCAACCGTCTGACCCTGGCACTGACCCCACCGGTGTAGGAACTGCCTCGGTTGTGCGCCCTCCCGAGGCATCCGGAGTTGGCGACCCTTCAGACAAAGAGCCCCACTGATCTTCTTCCTCCGACGCAGAGGAACCGGAGGATGACAAGTCCGAGTCATAGCATTGCCCGGACAGGAAATCGAGTGTCTCGGACGCTTGCTCCTCGGCATAAGAGATGGCCCGGTCGTAGCCTTGCTTGAACCCCTTGCGGATGCCTCAGCGAAGTGCTAACTCATAGTAGGGGAGGGCAGCCTCCTTAAGGTCGACTCGGTAGGCCTCCAAGCGTTTGTACTGCTCAAGCGCCTCTGCCCCGGTCGATCCCACCTTACCAGCGAGCTCGGCCTTCTCCCGCTCCGCCTCGGCTAACCTCCGTCCGGCCTCAGCCGTCTGCCTCTCAGCCTCCACCGCCTGCCTCTCAGCCTCCACCGCCTGCTTCTCTGCCTCGGCCCGATCAGCCTCGGCCTCTCGCCGAAGGCACTTGGCTTCCTCCGCTCGGTCCACCAGCTCAGCACGCTCGGCCTCCCACCGGCCATCTAGCTCGGTGGAGCAACGCACTCCCCTTCAAGAAGCCTGCTCTTTCTCTCGAGCGATTTGCGGGCCCTATCTAGTTGCTCGGTCAATGCCCGAGCCTCCAACTGGCTCGCCCACGCCAGCTCCCTAACAGAGGAAAGCTCGCGCCGGAGCCCATCACGCTCCTCGGTGAGCTGAGCCATCTTCCTGTCAGACCCTCCAAGGGTCCGGGCCAGGTTTGCCAGCTCTGACTCCGACCAAGCGTAAGCTTGTGCCAGAGTGGCCCCCATCTGGGCTAGGACCAATCCGCCCTCCATAATAGTCTCGAGGGCCACGGAAGGGGAGTGCTGCCTATCTCCCCACTTCACCTTCGCGGCTATACCACGACATATTTGATACAGTGGGCCCTGGATGCCGAGCCTCTCCAGGACCTCCGGAATAGAGACCCCTCTTCGATCAGCGTCCCGCCGGTGGCCTGGATCGAGCCGCGGCTTCGTTCGCCCCTCGTGCCTCGGTCGGTCGCGGCTGCGTCGCCTTTTCTTGCGACCCCCCAGCCTGGGCCGGTTCGACACCTGCACCGCCACCTTGAGCGTCGCCCACCTCAGTCAACGCCCTAATAGCGGCCGTGGTCCTAGTGTCACCTTCCTCGTCTACGGCCCCCTCAGCTCATACTGAGGGGACAGCCTGGCCAGCACCGCTGCCAATTACAGAAGTAGCCTCGGCCCCCTCGGCTCCGACCGAAGGGCAAGCCGAGCCAGCATCGTCACCAACCACAGGGGCAGCCCCAACCTCCTCGGCCCCCACTTGCTCGGTGGGTGGGAGAGCTCGCCCAGTAGGGTCGGTCCCATCGTGCTCGGTGGAGGGGTGAGCCGTGGCAAGGTCACCTTCGAATGCGAGAATGACCCCGGCCTTCTTGGCCCGCATCCTAGCCTTCACGGCGGCCCGGATCATGCCCTCCACGGGATCCTTGCGCTTGGACCACCGCGGCCCGGAAGATTTGCCATGGGCCGCCCCCTTGACCTTATCTCTGGCTCGGGAGTGACCCGTGGGAGTAGCCGACTCATCAGCAGCCGAGTCATTGCCGAGATCGATCACCTCTGCGGCCTCCTCCAAGGCCGGTCGTCTGGTGTCTGCACAAAAGAAAGATATGATCAGGAAAGGGAGATAGTCACAACATCCGGAGAAGAAACTGATTCGTGGCGACCAAACCTGACGACTGCAGCCGCGCAAGAAGACATCGCTCGATGTTCTCTGGAGTGACCAGCTCCTCCGTGGACTGGCGACGCTTCAGCAAAATGATCACATACTCCTCCACGTCCGGAGAAAACTCATCCTGCCTCGGAGGAATGTTCGGATGAAAATTGGGGATTACGGGACATCTCCAAGTTTCCTCCACCGAGAGGATCCTCACCCAGAAAAATTGAGTTTTCCACCCCTTGTGCGAAGAATCCTTCGCGTCCAAGGAAATACAGCTCCTATTCCGCCTCGCCTGGATGAAATAGAAGCCCTTCCCGGCCGAGGGATGCGCCTTCAACTCAAAAAAATAGTGAAAGACATCCAAGGAAGGAGGAACTCCACATTGGCGGCAGAGGATGCGAAAGGCGGAAAGAAGAAGATAAGAGTTGGCTACCAACTGTACGGGCGCCAACCGAAAGATATTGAGAAGTTTGAGAATAAAGGGCTCGAAGGGAAGGCGGAACCCACCCTTCCATGATAATAGAAAGGTGTAGATGTGGCCCGTACGAGAATCCAAGCTCGACTCGTGCAGGGCAGCCACGTCGAAGAAAAACTTGTGGGACAGACGAAACTGGTTCTCCAGCCGTTTCACCTCTGCCTCCCCCAGTTCGCTGTAGTTTGGAGCCGCCGCCTCACCGCAGGCTCGCCCTCCCACTCTTCGACATCCGGACACTGATCCGCCGTGGAATCCGGAGAGGAACTTGAAGAAGGACGCTTCCGGGACCCCGAAGACTCTGGAGGAAGGGGAAGCTGTCGGACTGCCTCTGTAGTTATCTCCGCCAACTCCGTGAACGCCGCTGCAAGCCTCTACTCTTCCATCGTGTCCTCACGATGCATCAAAGAGCCCCAAAAGCAAGCGCGAAGGAGAGCCAAACCCTAAAAATGGAGGGAGTCCAGAGCGACGATAAGCGCACAACGCCTATATTCCCACGCGGAAGGCGACGCGTCGTTCCGACCTCCGAAAAAAGGGGGCCCCTTCAGTTCAAATCCGTTAGGATCATCATTATTACGGGCCTAGGTGACCACGACACGTGGCTTAATAACACCACCCGATCTCCACCCACCTGAGCCACACTGGTCCAAAACCCTAAACAGTTACTCTTCCGAGCTTACTAAAGCTCGGGAGTAGGACGGGGACAAGTGGAGAGGGGGATTTCTGTAGCCCATCTAAGAGCGGCCGAACTAGGTCCGTTAGGACCAAACAAGGCCCAGCTCATCCAAGTGATAGCCCCGCAGGGCCCACTTAGGATAAAAAGTCCAATAAGATTACTTGGGATCAAATCCTTCCTCGACGGCCCTTAGGCTCGGAAGGCCCGAACGTTGGTCAGAACGGAGGAAGACCCATGCCCGAGTTATCCCCTCACCGGGATAGAGGTAAGCACTCAGTGCCCACTCTGACCTACCTTTATCTGAGCTATGCCTATCGCCCGGATAGGGTTGGCACCCTTCATGCTTGGGTTTAACCGACGATTGCTTATCCACGCTGCCGTTGAGAGTCCTTTATGAGCAGCAGTTTTTGAGGACATAAAGAGCCCATGATGAGAACGTAACTCCCGCTAGAAACTCCTCAGCTTACGGGACTCATAAGGCTAGCGCACTATTTAAACCTGGGACTCCTTCTTGCGAAAGGTAAGGCCCAACACACACCTAAAATTCCTTGAGCAGGAACCACTTCACCATCTTTGTGTAGAGGGATCTCGCGCCTCTCTTCTCCTCCTAACTTCATAGCTTCCACCATTGCTCTACTGACTTAGGTATCGGAGGGTTTACCCCAGGGAACCATCCCTGGGCCCCCTGATCCGTTTCCCTTTCTTGCAGTTCACTATTCGGTGATCATCCCCCAGCTCAGGTCCAGCGCGAGATTACGCCTCTTCAGGGCTCTCTCTTCAAACACGAACTAGGGTTCTCACCCTATAAATTGAGCCCTTCGGCCCAGTGCTCAAGGGGATGCAACTACGGGGAATGGAGGAGGATATGCTGCGTCGGAGAACACTCTACCTCGTCCCCTTATCAACCATGGAGTATTCTAGGGCGTCTTTCTCTTGATTCGACTATCACACTGTAACTATCCCATTAATACGACTATCCACAGAGGCCGTGTTATTGAGAACGCATCCACCATAGGGGCCACGTCTTGAACGCACACCCTACGACAACCGCGTTCTTGTCCAGGCCCTCTCTCCGACCTATTATCTTCTTTCTGAGGTAAGCAGCATGCACCCCTGTAGTTCTATATTATTTTGCGTGCTATAAGTCCTTAGTGGCAATCACGGCTTATTCCTTATCTTTTATTATTGTCATATTTATCTATTTGTGATCTCATGATTCATATTGATTAGATAGATATTTGATATTTGATTCATTATTATTGTCATTTTTTATATCTACACATACGTCACATACCAATTATGCACTAGAATAACAAGATAATGAATTCATGCAACTAATTAACATCCAATACCTTAGAAGGAAACATCTCCAGATCAAATTTCAATAACTCTATACTACAATAGCAAGAAAACTTAATATATGCAAACACAAGCAACCAGAAGCTGAAAACATGGAAAGCAAACTTCAACATGCTCTATTCATTGAAAAATATGGCACTACAATATGGGAATATCACCCATCAAATCCAAAATACTATCATTACAAACATTGATATTGAAATTACAATATAGTTCTTTTGCATACAGAGTGAAGTATTGCAGTAACTAGTGAGCTCATATAAGATCCCACAGCATACAGAGCACTTATAAATTACAAGCTCCCTCATTACATTCCATCTCCATCATCATTCATGGTAAATGAAGAGGTTGCAGTACCGAGGGAGGCAACTACTTTGTTCATCTTTTGTAATTGCTTGTCTAACTAAACAATCCTCAGTATTGTTGATGTGAAAAATGTGGATGTGTATATGCGTGCCGATCCCACAAATCACATGAATAAGCATGAAGGCATATGTGCACCAATCAAGTGAATAACATGAATATGTGGCTATGTAAACATGGTAGTATGATTATACAATCAATAAAAAGGTGATAAAGGATGTAGAAGAATACCGTGATCGCCACCAAGGAATAACAACGCCAAAGGATATGAAATATATGTGCGTTGTGTACCTTGGAAAAAGATGATGATCGCGCTCAATATCAAGATGCGGGGATTTATGGATTACCTCTCCGCGCCTTCCAACCGGCTAGAAGGTAAGGGCCTCACTTTCCATGCTTTCCTGCGAAACAAACACAAAACAAGATGCAAAACCCATTAGAAAATGCTAAGTGTAGAAATCTGCCTAAGTGCATAAAGTAGCATGAAAGATTTAGGGCAAACTCACCGGGAGAGGGTTTTTAACCCCTATGGAAGGGTGCAAACAATAGGTGTGTATATTGTAATGAGATTAACATGAAGAAATTGATTTAATATGCCATGATGAACATAGATAAATAAGGTGCAAAAGTGCATGCCACAAGAAAAACTGTGCAAACAGTGTGAAGTGGGTGCAAAGACTGATGCAAACAGTAAGGCAAACGATGTCCAAATGTAGAGAAAATTTAGATGACAGAAGACTTGAATGTTGTAAAGACGTAGGAACAAGAATCACTCCAAAAGGAGGTCGGGACAGAAAGTTATGACACCGGAGATTTGGCGAAAAATGTGGACTGTGCAGAAAATCCAGAACAGTGCACAAAATGAGCTCAAAGAATGATGAATATCTCACAAGATAGAACACCAAAAGAGGAAAGAGTGAATGCTATGGAAAGGTGGGAATGTTGTGGTGAAACTAGAGTGAAAAGTAGGGTTTAAAACGGGGAAGAGACCAGTGAAAAGCGGGGTGGAAAACATAAGAAAATAGAGGGGTACAAAACATGGGAGAAAAATGACCGTGTAAAAACAGAATGAAAGTGCAAAACTCATGGACAAAAACATGCATGAAGATGACAAGGTAATAAGCCTAAAACCAAGGAACACAAAGATTATACTTCCCTATAGAGCCTGGAGTTGAAAAGACGGATCAAGAGTGTCCCACAGCCTCGCACCGGCGATGCAAACATGCCCCCGTCGCAAGAAATCTGAGTTTCAGCAAAGTACAGAATAGTGTGGTGAAACCTCAAAAGTTGGGGCTTGAAAGAGGGGGAGAAGATATGAGAAATAAGGCAAACATATAATCAACGTGAAGCTAACACTCCCCTCTTCAAGATGGAGTTGAGGGAGGACGAAAAGGATGAAGTATGACGCCGCCCCGGCTTGATTAACAGGCCCCCATCGTGGACTTTGTAGCAGAAATCAGCAAACTGTGATGATTTGCCAAAAGTAGGGACGAAGTTGAGAAGGCAAACGTTAATGAAATTAAGCAAATAAGGAACCAAAACGAAGCTTATACTTCCCTCTTCAGGCTAGGGTCAAAGGATGATGAAGACAATTCGGCATGACTTCGCCGTCACCTTGAAAACACTCCCCGTCGCAAAAAATCTGAGCAGGTTTATATCGAAAAGTGGTGAAACCCCAACTTTCTCCCACGATTCCAGAAGATAGAGTCCACCAAATCTCGAGATATCTGGATCAATCTCGAGATAATAGATAGGATAAGAGCTAGGAATAAATGGGACTCTTTTTGGTGGAAGGATCTGGAAGATAGAGTCCATGGAAGGTGGCCCCGGAGCCTAATCTGTAGGGTTTTTGTTGCACGAAAAGTATAAAAACCTGATATTGCGTCCAAGATTCCAGAATATATGGTCAATTAAAAATCGTGCTCCATATACCAAATTCAAGATAATACAAAGGGGAAGACACAGCAACAAACGGGGCTCAATTTAGTAGAGTATTCTAGAAGATAGAGCCCTAACAAGGAGGCCCCGTTGCACAGGTTTCGGCCTTAGAATCTGGCGGCGAAGAAGATGGAGTTCAGGACTTTTTGGACTCTCTGTTAGTTGAACTGTCGCACGATAGACCGTTTATTGAATTGGGCAGTCTAGAAGTAGACCGCCCAGACCTGGGGGCGACCGGAGGACTTTTCGCACAAAAATAGATAAATGGTCATTCGAGGACCATTTTTCGAGTGTGGCGGTCTTAAAAAGACCGTTTTACGTCATTTTAAAAAAAATAAAAAAATTTAAAAAATTACTATTCATGGGTGGTCAACTGTTGAACGTTTTACTATTGGACGGTCACCTTGTGACCGTTCAACTCAAGCAACGGTCAACTGTTGACCGTTTAGCTACCTGGCTCGTGCGACTTTAGAAATTGAAGCATATCTTGAAAACGGTGCCGAATTAGAAAAAGTGGTAGAAGAAGAAATTGTAGATAACTTAAAAATGAACAACTTTTATAAAGAAAGTAAGATGATAAAATAATCATAAGAGAGAGAAAATAGTGCTAGAACAGAGAGAGAGAATACCGGGACATAGGTGAACAGTGCAGTCTGTTGGAAAAGTGTAAATAACTTGAAATCAGTGTAGAACTGGCCAATGACGTAGAAGAAGGAATTGTAGGGATTTGAAAGATGAACAACTTTTATGAAGGACATATTTTGAAAAGATGAAAGAAACAAGGTGAAAAAGGACCATTTTCAAGACTGCGCAGCGAAAGGGGGCTGAATGCTTGAGGGAAGCCGGCCTAAATGGGCCGTAAGTTGACTTGGAAGGCCGACATGTGATAAGATAAGCTCCAGGGCTCCATGAAATAATGATCTCCAAGGCTCAAATAGAATAGAATAATGAAATGGGCTCGAAATTCATCCAAGGAAGGCTCCAAAATAATGGGTAATTCGGGACATCAAAATGATGAATAAGAGAAATGACTCAACTTGCAGGCTAAAAACGGGTGTCAACAGATGCCCCTCCTTGATGTCCGCTTTGCAAGGGAGCGAGCGAAAGCGACGCGGAGGTGAAATGGAATGGAGATGGAGCGAAAGCGAAAGCGACATAAAATAGAGATGAAGCAGAGATGAAGCGGAGAGGACTGAAAAGCAGACATCAAGGTAAAAGACACCCATTTTAACCAACAAGCGACAGGAATTCTCCCGAAAACGCTGAACTACCCACCCGAAATGGCTGACGCGGATGAGACATGTCTAGAGAACTAAACTAAATGAAAAGGAAAATGCATGATCAACCTCATGGGGGACACAATCCCTCGGACCAATGAGGAGATCAGAATAAGCAGTAACAAAAATGAAAAAGGAGGCAGACTAAGCTCCAGACAGGAATCACGCTAGCCAACCAGACCAAGCGGGAGGATCAGAGAAATCGTTCAAACTCATAATAGAATGGGGATCTCTTATCCAAGAGAATTGAAGCGTAATTAACCATTGTTGAGGAGAAACATTGAGAAGATCACGAGGAATTAATGCTCAAAATGACATGATGCATGTTGGGCTAAAATAAAGAAATCATCAAAATGAATGCATAGAAAGCATAAAATAGAAAGTACTCAAGGATAATATTGCTAGACCGAGTCAAGATGGGGTCAAGAGTCATCTCGCAACCACGGCGTGCGAGACAGAGTCCATCGTCCCCCACCCGACTCAACCGAGCAGCCTATCCAATTATTAACCGTATGCTCCTAGATCATCATCATTTTTGTTAAAGGGGAACATCAGATCTCAAAACACACGGGCAACCAGCTGGTCCTTGAGAGGCTATAATAATGTAGATACCATATAGTAATGCAACAATAAGAAGGGATAGAGAGCCATACCTGACTTACCTATGCAGGTGAAACGGCATTTTTTAGATTTTCTGATTTTCAGTTTTTATGAATTTTCAAATAAGACAACCAATAACATGAACAAACAAGCATGAACATAACAAGACAAACAAATGAACGAAAGGCAGCATAACACAACAAAAAATGAACGAACAAGCAACATATGCAAGATACGAACCAACAATATGCATGTAAGATGAACATAGTGAGACAAGACAACAATGCAGTGGGACAACACACGGTTGGGACAAGAACACGTGGGGGACAACACACGATTAGGACAAGAACACGTGGGACAACAACACGGGACATAGAGGGACAACTAATAACATATGCAAGATAACCAACAACACGTGGTGATGGACAAAATAACATGCGTGAGACGACACGAAGGGACGTAAACACGTGACAAGGACACGGCGAGACAAAAGACATGACAAATACACTCTTCAATCAAAGCCCAAGATCAGAATGAAGCAGAACCGCCAGGTTCATAATCGTGAGGCAGAGCCCTCTAATAAAGATATGATGAGATAAAGCTGAGAAGGACACAAGCTTCAGAATAGATCGAGAGATAAGATTGAAGGAGAGAACAGATCAAAGATGTGGATAGGAGGCAGAGTAAAAAGATATAGCGAGGAATGTCTGAGTACCTGCAAACTACACACTTAGCAAACAAATTACGTATTTGTCCTTAAAATAAAAAAAATACATAAAAATAAAAGACATATTTTTGATTTTTTGTAATTTTTTGATTTTTTTTAGATTTTGACATATTTGATTTTTTGGAGTTTTGAGAATATCTGATTTTTTTGGATTTTGACATATCTAATTTTTTCTTTTGATTTTCGACAATATCTCATTTTTTTGGATTTTGATATATCTCACTTTTTTTAAAATCTTGACAATATCTCATTTTTTTGGATTTTTTTTGAAAATACCTCATTCTTTTTTTTGAATTTTTGATAATATCTCATTTTTTTAGATTTTTTTGAAATAGCAATCTGCAGCACCCAAGACGGGCTTAAACTACTGGCTAGGGATCGTCGTTCCTACCCCTCTCATTAAAGGCTTCCCTTAAGCAGGGCGTGCATGTGATGGTAGTTCACCACAACCAACTGTCTCTAAAGAATGGTGCCCCTACTAAGGCCATACCCGGGATACAACCCAGCCTAAGAGGGAGAAGCAGAATAAAAATTGGAGACAAACTTTATGCAGGATGGGAGATATCAAGGCTCGAATTCTTTCCAGGGCACTACCCCACAGAGAGATAGTCTGTTGCGCCGGGGCTTTGTGTCTTTGATTTTTAGACCCATATTTATCAGGCACGCATGCGATCGGGCTCATGACGTCCCGTGGGGAACTGTACTGCCACTCTTGCCATGCCTTTGATTCATAATTTTGCATATTGATTCATTTTCTCATTTTGGTAGCCCTTGTTGGCCAGATATAGCATGAAAGCTCACTTTTGAGGGTCAAGACTGCCCCTATTTGAGACCTCTCTCGTATTATGGAGCACATAGGTTAGTCATCTTATCCATCCATCTTTTGCCCCTGCACTTGGCCGAGCAGAGAAGAGAAAAAGCCTTCGTGCATACCCAAAGTATGGCCAAAGCAGCAACGGTGTGCCTTAGAGAGATGGGCTATGGCTCGCCGCGAAGTGTGTGAAAATATTCATACTCAAAGGTCACCCTCAACAATCGAGGAAAGAAACTAGACTCCTAGCGCGGAGCTATCACCAGCCTAAGGGATGCTGCAGAAGCGAACTCATTTGACTAAGCAAACTAACTAAAGCCTAAGGCTACTCAACCATGTTTTAAGGAACCAACATTATAAGCGCGTGCAGAAATAACAGAGTAATAGCAATGATTACATGTTCTGGCACAAAATCAAAGATACCTTTGTAGATCCAAGGCGTGGAAACCGTCCTCCTAAAGCGATCTCGATCATCGAGCTTTGAGGAGCACGAACTTTGTTTTCCTTACTTGTCAGGATAAAGGATGAAAGGAGAGCAAAGGATTGGATTCCTCGACATAGAGGAGTGGCAGACATCATACTGGACGAAGGAGGGATAAAAAAAAAAGAGAGACGAGGGCTAGAACTCCCTCGTTAAGGCACTGAGGCCCTGATAACAAGGAACCAAGTACAGAATAACCAGTGATTAACTAAGATCAAGGCGGGCTAAAGTCTCGAAAATAGCAAGAAAAAGGGTAATGACCCCGAAAGGGTAAGGAAGAATGAGTAGGAAGATGAGAAGAAAAATCATCCGACACAGTCGGAGAAAAGGAATTAGAATCACCCGACAGGGTCGGAGAAGGAGATGTGGAGTCAGCCGACATAGTCGGGGAAAGAGAATGAGAAGTAGAACCCGGAGATCCCGGGGCAAAGGAAGGGTATGCCCCTGGATTGGGAGGAGAGGAGAAAATCAGGGATCTGGGATTAAAGGGAGAAAAGCACACCACCCAAGGGTGGGAGCTGAGCAATAGAAAGGATGAACAAAAGGAAGAGGAAGAGGAAGAGGAAGAAGTGGGGCCCTGAGTGCACAATTGGCGGCTCTTGAACCTGCGCCGCCGCCTCTTCTTAGCAGAAATTGGCCTGTAATGGACCTGCCTGGTGCGGGCTCGAATTCTTGGGCACCCTGCCTTGCAATATCATCTTACATAATGGGCCCATCTAGCAGACGACCTGGCCCGATTATGAACATGAAGCTTCATTGGGGCGGTTACCCCTAGGCATCCCGTGCTGACAATAGTAGATGGACATTTTTGAACAACCAGCTCCTTGAAATGATGAATATTAGAAAACCATGGAGTCTTGTCACTCGGCACTAAAACATGTAGATTCGGCAACTCCCCTCGGTAATCAATTGTGAAGCATAACCCCCTCGATAGAAGGGAAGGATGAAACTAAGGGAGAGTAATGTGCGACATTGACATGGTTGGCTTATCGATAGACCAAGGGAGATTGCATGAAATGTGTAGAATGACCTTTGAACATCTTCAAAATATGGCTAATTTCCCCTTGAATATGGAATCCATTAAATCCTTAGTAGCCATATGGGTTAGCACGATCTGAGTAGAGAACCCTTCTTGGCCAGTGAACCGAACACCAATGAAGCGAGAAGTAATACCAGCATAAAGAGTGAACCCTCCAGCAAGCAAAGAGATTGCCACCGGTCTCGCTTTAGCAGAACCTGGTACTAACGCAAGGGAACTCTTCTTGGCAACCGTCATGAGAAGTGCAGGCTGATCCTCCCCAAAATAGCCAGGGATCGGGACTCGGACTGGCATGCAGCAAATTAAATCTTGAATCTTGTAGTGTATGACCGGCACCAAACTGTCTTGACTTGGCTCATCATTTCCATGGGGACCAAACCCGAGGGGCACCAGAGGTAGCGCACACCCGCTCCTTGGGGTGAAAGGAGATGAGGAAGTGGGGGTAATAGGCTTAGATGGTGTGGGTAAAGGCAATGCGAGCGGCGGAGGGCTAGTGGCAAGGACAGGCTCGAGTGGAGGTAAAAGACAAGGTGGAAGAGGCAAAATGTAGGTAAAAGGTAAAGGCAAAGGCGTGGCTTGCTCAGGCCTAGGCGAATATAATGGCAGAGATGGAGGCGAGGGTGGAGATGGGGGAGGTGATGGAAGCACTGGTGGTGGAGATGGTGGTGATGGTGATGGCAATGGAGATGATGAAGATGATGGTGATGAGGATGATGGGGGTAGTGGACATGGAGGTGGAGGAGAGGGTGGAAGTGGTGGTGAAGTGGAGGAAGTGGCCAGTTGCGGCGCTCTTCGACGTATCGACACGACGTGTCGAGCGGCCTTGGGAATAGAAGCGGGAGTGGAAGAACTGGTGGAAACGGGAGCACTAGCCTGAGCAGAGGCTTGGGTTTGTGGTGCTGATGGGGTAGGAGATGGTGAAGGTAATGGGGTAGGTAAGGGGATAGATGATGGAGCGGGTGCAATACCGGATAATAAACCATAGGGGTGCCCCTGGTCTTGTAGTGGAGACGGCTGCCTGGGCGGCGACTGCTGCTGCTTACTGTGGAGACCTAAAATAACTTCATGCATGATGGCCCAATTGATCCTCTTATTATCTTCCAGGCCATAAACAATTTCCCGGAATTCAGGGCAATCCTCAACCAAATGCCCCTGCTTGCGATGAAACTCACTATACTGAAGAATATTCCTGACCACGGTTCGGCAAGGCACAATCGGAGGGAGCTGCAATGCGTGAGTGGCTATCAAAGCCCTGAAAATATCTGAAAAACACTCTGGCAACGGAAGATAAGGAGCCCGCTTGGCAAGGTGGATGCCGGGGGGTATTGGAAGGTAATGGAGATGGAAGTGGAGAAGGAAGAGGATATTGCGGAGGTAATGGTGCGTGGTTAGTGGTGGAGGGATTTGGTGATGGTATATGTAGAGCGGAAAGGAAGGTGGGAGGTATGTGGATGACATCTACCTGCTCGGGGTGCGATGTTCCCTTGACCGGAGGGGAAGACATAGGCGGAGACACATATGTGGAGGCGGAGGGCTGACTATGGATGGCGGCTGGTCGACTCATGGAGGGCTGACACGTGGAGGTATATGGGTATGTGGGAGCGTAAGGTTGACTGGTGGAAAGATATGTGGAGGGACATGGGTACGTGGGAGATGATGGATGGGAGGCATATGTGGGCACGGGAGGTGAAAGAGACACGGGGTCAAGGGAACTTAGGAGTTGCTGGCGGATGAAGCGGGCTCGGCTATAAAGCTGTTGCCAGGATGTGACATCATTGAGGGCTAAGATACACCTAAATTTGGGCATTGTGTTAGCAATAACCATCTTGATCTGCTCGCCCTCCGGAATATGCCCTGGGACTTGAGCGGCCAAATGACGCCAACGGTCGGCAAACGCTGAGAATTCCTCATCGGGCCTCATCTTCTCCTGGGCCAAATCCACCATCGAGTACCTGGGCCCCACCTGGTCTTGATATTACTGAATAAATCTTTGTTGCATAACTTGAAAATTCACGACTTGCTCTTGCGGCAATGTGAAGAACCAATCTCGAGCCGAGCCCTCTAGAGATAGACCAAACAAATAAGCCATCAAGTGTTGATCGCGCTGGAATTGGGCTGACTCACATAAAAACTCCTTCAAATGCACATAGGGGTCACCTACTCCACCATAGCGACAATATGTAGGAATTTGCGAGCGTGGTGGAAGCTAAAGACCTTCAAATGCCAGTGGGACACTAAAAGAAGATTGGGGATTGATTCGACGCTGTAGTTCATCAAGCTGGCGCTGGGCTTGAGTGATCATCTCCTCAGTGGGGAGAGACCGAGAAGGACGTGGGCCAGCCTGAACAAGAGAGCGTGAGTTTCGACCAGAATTATGATATTGGGCCGAATAAGGGGATCCAGCCTGAGGAGAGAGACCCACTCTGGGGATGGAAGGATATGGGGGCCTGGAAGAATCATGCACATGAGAACAAGAACCGATTGGGCCAGCAGCAACATGGGGCCCATTAAGAGAATAAGAGGGCCCATTAAAGGAAAGGGTCCCACTAAATGAATAAGGTGATGGGTCCGTGTGGGAAGAGGAATCCACGCGAGAGTAAGAGGATAGGGAAGAGGAGGGATAATGCACAGGAGAAGAATGCTCCATGGGGAAAAATGGAGACTTAATACAAGAAAATCAGGGAGATACAATAAGGGAAGTAAAGGGCTTAATGGGCCAGAGAATAGGAGGGGGGCTGACCCAATAATGCAAGGACCATTGCAAGACAACCTAGGATAATGGAACTGGACACACAAAAATGGGCTATCCTAAATGGGCCTAACAACAAAATTTATATGGATGATGGGGATGCAACACAGAATAACACAAATGGGCTTGGACAAGCCCAAACAACACGAGCAATATGAAGGATTTCATCAAGTCAAACAAGTTAATATGATGGAAAATATTTTAATGTCAAAGTTTTGGGTGGGCCTTTTAATGATTTGACTTGAGATTAATTCCCTCAAGATATGCATACTATAGGGAATACGGTCCAAACTTTGGTTTGACTATGGTTGACTCCTTCACAACGTATGCAAATGCAAGACTAAGGGGTGGCAAGGTACAACCGGCCCTACGTCCGTGTGAGAATCCACGGCTCACGGGGACTTATGGAGGTCCCGGATAAGATCACCTAGTTGAGTCCAAGGAATATGGGAGCGAGAGGATCACTTACCGAGGGGGAATGCAACTACAATATGGCAATATGTATGACCCTACGTGCACCGGAGTGCATGTAATTTCTAGCCTAAATCTAACAAATCAAGATATAATGAACATATGTGAACATAACAATATGGATGCAAACAAAGTGAACAATATGAGCATGAAATGCTATCTAAACATGGACATACACGCCGAAATCGCAGCAAAGCATGAGACAAGTGATGGGCACTAGAGGTCCCACCGTGATCGCCAAAAAAGGGGTGTAGATGTGGAAAATGTGGATGTGTATATGCGTGCCGATCCCACAAATCACATGAATAAGTATGAAGGCATATGTGCACCAATCAAGTGAATAACATGAATATGTGGCTATGTAAACATGGTAGCATGATCATACAATCAATAAAAAGGCGATAAAGGATGTAGAAGAATACCGTGATCGCCACCAAGGAATAACAACGCCAAAGGATATGAAATATATGTGCGTTGTGTACCTTGGAAAAAGATGATGATCGCGCTCAATATCAAGATGCGGGGATTTATGGATTACCTCTCCGCGCCTTCCAACCGGCTAGAAGGTAAGGGCCTCACTTTCCATGCTTTCCTGCGAAACAAACACAAAACAAGATGCAAAACCCATTAGAAAATGCTAAGTGTAGAAATCTGCCTAAGTGCATAAAGTAGCATGAAAGATTTAGGGCAAACTCACCGGGAGAGGGTTTTTAACCCCTATGGAAGGGTGCAAACAATAGGTGTGTATATTGTAATGAGATTAACATGAAGAAATTGATTTAATATGCCATGATAAACATAGATAAATAAGGTGCAAAAGTGCATGCCACAAGAAAAATTGTGCAAACAGTGTGAAGTGGGTGCAAAGCCTGATGCAAACAATAAGGCAAACGATGTCCAAATGTAGAGAAAATTTAGATGACAGAAGACTTGAATGTTGTAAAGACGTAGGAACAAGAATCACTCCAAAAGGAGGTCGGGACAGAAAGTTATGACACCGGAGATTTGGCAAAAAATGTGGACTATGCAGAAAATCCAGAACAGTGCACAAAATGAGCTCAAAGAATGATGAATATCTCACAAGATAAAACACCAAAAGAGGAAAGAGTGAATGCTATGGAAAGGTGGGAATGTTGTGGTGAAACTAGAGCGAAAAGTAGGGTTTAAAACGGGGAAGAGACTAGTGAAAAGCGGGGTGGAAAACATAAGAAAATAGAGGGGTACAGAACATGGGAGAAAAATGACCAAGTGTAAAAACAGAATGAAAGTGCAAAACTCATGGACAAAAACATGCATGAAGATGACAAGGTAATAAGCCCAAAACCAAGGAACACAAAGATTATACTTCCCTATAGAGCCTGGAGTTGAAAAGACGGATCAAGAGTGTCCCACGGCCTTGCACCAGCGACGCAAACATGCCCCCGTCGCAAGAAATCTTAGTTTCAGCAAAGTGCAGAACAGTGTGGTGAAACCTCAAAAGATGGGGCTTGAAAGAGGGGGAAAAGATATGAGAATTAAGGTAAACATATAATCAACGTGAAGCTAATACTCCCCTCTTCAAGATGGAGTTGAGGGAGGACGAAAAGGATGAAGTATGACTCCGCCCCGGCTTGATGAACAGGCCCCCGTCGTGGACTTTGTAGCAGAAATCAGCAAACTGTGATGATTTGCCAAAAGTAGGGGCGAAGTTGAGAGGGAAAACGTTGATGAAATTGAGCAAATAAGGAACCAAAACGAAGCTTATACTTCCCTCTTCAGGCTAGTGTCAAAGGATGATGAAGACAATTCGGCATGGCTTCGCCATCGCCTTGAAAATACACCCCCGTCGCAAGAAATCTGAGCAGGTTTATATAGAAAAGTGGTGAAACCCCAACTTTCTCCCACGATTCCAGAAGATAGAGTCCACCAAATCTTGAGATATCTAGATCAATCTCGAGATAATAGATAGGATAAGAGCTAGGAAGAAATGGGACTCTTTTTGGTGGAAGGATCTGGAAGATAGAGTCCATGGAAGGTGGCCCCGGATCCTAATCTCACTACAAGAAAAATCGCGGATAGCGACCGACCTAGCGGTCGCTATTCAGTCGTAGATCGGTCGCAAATCTACATTGCGACCGAACAGACACTATCTAGCGACCGAATATGTCGGTCGCTATATAATAGTCGCTATATAGCGACCGACATAATTCGGTCGCAGTATCAGTCGTTACCAGAGACCGATTATAATCGGTCGCCTGACCGGTCGCTAATAATTCGGTCGCCATTCAGTCTCTATTCGGTCGCTACATTTGTTGTATTTTTAAAAAATAAAATTAACCTATCGGATTTATTCGGTCTCAATTCGGTCGCCAGTCGGTCGCTAAAGTATAATTATTTAATAAAAGAAATATAACGTATAGTCGCTATTCGGTCGCAATTCAGTCTCCATGCGGTCGCTAATTTTGCATTATTTTTTTTTTAAAATTTATTTAAACTGATAAATAAATTACCTGATAAATAACAAATTCATAACATAAATATAAAATCAACTACACAGACAACAATATCGACAAATCTCAAATTCATCACATACAAACACCTGATAAATAACAATTTCATAAAACAATAATAAATCAACTACACGGATCACAATCTCCACGAACCTCAAATTACACACAATTAAAATAAAATCACAAATTAATCATACATCCATAATAATAAAATGACAACATACACAACTAAAATAAAATCACAAATCCTCCACATATGTCTCATCCTGGTCGTCGTCTCGTCCAACATCATCCTGGTCGTCGTCTCGTCCAACATCTCGCGACGGATGATCCTGTATATCATTTAAAAAAATTATAATCAAATCCTTAATAAAGAAATCAAGCATTAACAAGACTTAATAAAGAAATCAAGCATTAACAAGAGTATGCCAATAGTTTAAGCCAGCTCATTTTCATATATATAAATACACACACACAATATAAGTTCAAATTTCATCTTGTATTTTAAAAATGAAGTTTGAGCGCCGAGCTCAAACCGGGCATCCGATTTGGATTCCGTCAGTTCTGACAAGTCACTTTCATCTCCCCGGTCGTATTGGAATGATCGGCACGGCCATCCGACCGGTATTTCGAATTTTAGACCCCCGGACCCGTCCTAACAGTTCATTTGAACTAAGTGTATTTTAAAAATGAAGTTTGAGCGCCGAGCTCAAACCGGGCATCCGATTTGGATTCCGTCAGTTCTGACAAGTCACTTTCATCTCCCCGGTCGTATTGGAATGAAAATTTAATTATTATTCCGACATGTGGATTTGCACCTTTCCTTAAAAGATGACTAGTAACTGCCTCTTTTTTACCTATCACTGATTTGTGAAGTGCTGTCAGACCATCCTGCCACAGAACACGCTCAAAATTTACTTATTTTGGCAAAAAAAAGAGGATGCAAGTTAGTGATTAAGCAATGAAATATATAATACCTTATCGGTGGCATCTATGTCTATACCATGTTGAAGAAGGTCATCCATGAAAGGTATCTGTCCAGATAGTGCACGAGTATGAAATGTTTTCCACTTGCTCTGCATGGAAGTAACATGATATAGGAAAGAAGAATTTTCAGCATGAAAATCCTCTAAAATTTTCCCTAAACAAAGTAAACATCCTATTTTCAGCAAAGATTATAATGCTATGTCTCAGCTGACATCCACAAGCTGCTGAAGAACTATATGCAATGAATAGAACATTAATAACTAACAAGAAAAATTATTTAAGATTTTGCATAGAGTAAATTTCATATTTTCAACAAAGACCATTAATGTTACGTCCCAGTTGACACCTGCATGTTGCCATGTAACTCAACAATTTGATGAAAATATCACTAGCACTGCAGTGTTCATAAACGGAATACAAATGACATAGATCAGTAACTTAGAAACTTAACACTAGATATTTTGCCAAGGTTGGGAGCTTCATTCTGCTGAAGAATTGCCTTCTCCTCTGGATTTAGTAGCAACTCGACTTCTGCAAGGTTCAAAAAAAAAATCAATTGGCTTAAAGTTTTGATACCATGCCTCGAGGCTGAAAACCACCAAAAAAAGGCAATAACTGAATTCAACAGTTTCACAGTCTCAAGATGTGTGAAAGCATGATTTATATAATGAATGACGATCCGTCAAAGATTGTTAAACATATAAAAATGAGTTTGACAGTAACATGTAAGCTCGAAAAAGGAAACTCTTAAGGACAATATCCTCATTTGAAAGTATAACACATATGCTTATCTTTGAATGAGAACCTTAAATTCTTCCCAAAGCATTCTATTCTCTGTTTCAAACATGAAAAAATCCAGTTCCCACATTTATTCTCTGAATAAAGGCTGTTAAAAAATCTCAACTTTTATTTGAATGTACCAGATAGTGTATTACCTATGTTAATCACAATTACATTTTTCTTTATTTTAGTTTATTCTAAAAAAATAACATGAAATATTTAATAAAAAGTCACATTGACAAAAGGGCTTCTTTAACGATGAAAAATTGGAGATATAGGTAACTGGAAGCAACGTAAACATAGGTCAATTTAAAAAGAATAATGCCATGAAGCATGAAGGAATTAACATTTACCCAAAGTTCAGCTATATTAATCACATGAAAGAAATAAACTCGAGAAGTAATTTCCACAAGCTACAAAGAACATCAATTGCTAACAATAAGGAGGTGGAAGAAATGACCTTACTGCATAGCTAGATAGACAGACAACGGGCCAATAGATATAGGATCCATACATTGGAGTGTAGAGTGACTCCTGACTGTAATTTCTGCAGTAGCCATATTCAACTATTAAGTCAGAACCTAATTGCCTAGATTAGTTTCTAAGAACCAATTATCCAATAATTCTCCTCAGCATCCGACATGCTCCAACAGCAGTCATTGTGCACTGCAGTTTAAAAGACTCCGCTAGCAAATCCGCACTCTTTCCAATACCCAATTATTTAGCACACTCTAGCATTCTCTTGTGGATGGTATCTTGCTGATAGCCTGATGGTGCAATCTGCTGCCTTAGACTTCTCACAAATCCGCACATTAGCAACTGGGTGACCTCCTCCCACCTCATCTCTTCGACGCCTAAATCTCTCTAATGTAGACCTTGGGAGAACAAAACCCCTAATCACGTCTTTCAGAAGGAGGAACGGCGGCATAAAATCACAGAATCTGACCGAAGAGAAGGGAAAAAGAGAAGAAAGAGACTGAGGGAAGAGAGCAACCGTGACGAAGGCGCTCGGATTCAGAAGCAGCGGTTGTAGGAACATCTCCAGTTCTCTCTGCGAGAACTTCCCCTGGTCTTCCTCTCCCCACTTCTAGTTCTTCTTCGTCTTCCCCTCCTTCCACCTCTTCGTGCTCACTGCCGTAGCCATCGTCCGTGTCTTCCCAGAAGCCACCTGGACAGGCCAGTCCCGAGGGACCCGCCCGGAAGAAGCAACGGCGGCTCCGCCGTGCGGTCCCCTGGTCTCCCTCGGCTCAGACGACCGATAGTAACTGGAGGAGGAGCTGCGATGGTCTGCAGGGGGAGGGGTTCCAGCACTGCAGAGGGAGGGGGAGGGGATTCCTGCAACCTACAAGGGGGAGGGGGGTCTAACACCCAGCAGCACATGGGGATTGGGAGGGGGGTTTTCACTCGACAAGGAGATGGGGGGTTGCATTGGCCCGCAGTACTGGGGGGATGGGGAGGGGGCTTCCGATGGCATTGGGAGGGTGAGACGATTCCGGTGGTGCAGCACAAAGGGGAGTTGGTGGGGGGTTTCCAGAGGTGGAGGGGGACGGGAAGGGGAGGGGGAGGCAGAGGGGGACACGGGAAGGGGAGGAAGGGAGGAGACCGTCGGAGGCAGAGGGGGAGGCGGAGTGGGACGGGAAGGGGAGGGGGATCAGAGGGGTCAGGCCGGAGGGGGAGGGGCATGGGGATGGGAAGGAGATCTGAGGGGGACGGGGGCGCAGGCCGCAGGGGGGAGGGGAGGGGAGCAAGCCGGCGACGGGGCCGCAGGGGGGAGGGGAGTAGGCCGGCGGGGGAGGGGAGCAGGCCGGTGACGGAGGGGGAAGGGAGAGAGAGAGAGAGAGAGAGAGAGGTACCTGCGGAGGGCGACGACGGCAGGGCGAGCGGCGACGGCGACTCGACGCGAGCGGCGCGGCGACGGGCTCCGGCGGAGGGGGGCTCGGGCGGGAGGCAGCACGGGGAGGGGGGCTCCGGCGGAGGAGGGGGGCTCGGGCGGGAGGGCTCGGGCGGAGGGGGGGCTCCGGCGGAGGGGGCTCGGGCGGGAGCGGGGAGGGGGGCTAGGGCGGAGAGGGGGCCGCAGGGGAAGGGGGCTCGGGAGGGGGGGCTCGGGCGGGAGGGGGGGGGCTCGGGCGGGAGGGCTCGGGCGGGCGGGGGTCGTAGTAGGAAGTATAACGGCATCAGCGACCGAATGGAGACCGAAGTTAATTCGGTCGCAATAATAGCGACCGATTAGCGACCGATATACATGCGGTCGCTGAAACGGTCTCTGTTATGCGACCGATTATTTCGGTCTCCGAATTGGTCTCTATTTGCGACCGATTAAATCGGTCGCTAATTCGGTCGCTATAGCCACTTTTTCTTGTAGTGTCTGTAGGATTTTTGTTGCACGAAAAGTAGAAAAACATGATATTGCGGCCAAGATTCCAGGAGATATGGTCAATTAAAAACCGTGCTCCGTATACCAAATTCAAGATAATACAAAGGGGAAGACAGCAATAAACGGGGCTCAATTTAGTAGAGTATTCTAGAAGATAGAGCCCTAACAAGGAGGCCCCGTTGCACAGGTTTAGGCCTTAGAATCCGGCGGCGAAGAAGATGGAGTTCAAGACTTTTTGGACTCTCTGTTAGTTGGACGGTCACACGATAGACCATTTATTGAATTCGGCGGTCTAGAAGTAGACCGCCCAGACCTGGGGGCGACCGGAGGACTTTTCGCACAAAAATTGATAAACGGTCATTCGAGGACCATTTTGCGAGTGAGGCGGTCTTAAGAAGACCGTTTTATGTCATTTTAAAAATAATAAAAATAAATTAAAAATTAAAAAATTAAAAAAGTTACTATTCATGGGCGGTCAACTGTTGACCGTTTTACTGTTGGACGGTCACCTTGTGACCGTTTAACTCATAATGCAGCTCTTTAGAAATTGACCGTTTAGAAATTGAAGTATATCTTGAAGCATATCTTGAAAACGGTGCCGAATTAGCAAATGTGGTAGAAGATGAAATTATAGATAACTTAAAATTGAACAACTTTTATGAAAAAAGTAAGATGAGAAAATGATCATAAGAGAGAGAAAATAGGGATAGAACAGAGAGAGAGAATACCGGGACATAGGTGACCAGTGCAGTCTACTGGAAAAGTGTAAATAACTTGAAATTGGTGCAGAACTGGCCAATGACGTAGAAGAAGGAATTATAGGGATTTGAAAGATGAACAACTTTTGTGAAGGACACATTTTGAAAAGAGGAAAGAAACGGTGTGAAAAAGGACCATTTTCAAGACTGTGCAGTGAAAGGGGGCTGAATGCTTGAGGGAAGCCGGCCTAAATGGGCCGTAAGTTGACTTGAAAGGCCGACAGGTGATAAGATAAGCTCCAAGGCTCCATGAAATAATGATCTCCAAGGCTCAAATAGAATGGAATAATGAAATGAGCTCGAAATTCATCCAAGGAAGGCTCCAAAATAATAGGTAATTCGGGACATCAAAATGATGAATAAGAGAAATGACTTAACTTGCAGGCTAAAAACGGGTGTCAACAAGTATGAGTAACCCATTTTCTTCTTCGAGTCATTTAATATCTTGATCAACCCCTCATATGCACCCATAATGCAGCTCCTCTCTCGTCCGGTTGAAATCATCACACCACCTGAAGAATGCACATTGCTAGACAACAAAAATTAATAGTGAAGACCAGGTCCTATGGAGTCATACATAAATATTACACTAAGTAGAGGGGTAGGATACTTTGCACTTGTAATAATGTCTCCCTAGATTTGATACAAAGTGACTTGTCAGTATATCACAAACTCCAACGCCACACTGGCACCTTAATTCAGGCCAGTCTGCCTGTGCCACAGCCTTGTTTGGCATTCCTCCCTACAAGCATAAAAACATTTTAAATCGGTTGGAGGATTGATGTGGGAAATGAAGAATAAAGCGAACCCAACAATACACGGTCCAGTGTTAGTTCATGCCTACTGGATGTTTGTGTCCAAAATGTAACTTCAAATTTAATTGTTAACTTGAAAACTTAACAAACCAACCGGCGTAAGAGACTGTAGCACACAAATGTAAATACGTAATTATAGTATCGAGTAGAAGGATGGGAAGCATTTTGCCATCCACAAGTAGCAATATAGGGTACAATAGAGTGACGATGAGTTCACCTCCATCGATGATCATGAGTAGCTCTAGGGTTAGGGGATGTTTGCATTGAGAGACGGCAGCTTCTCACTAGGAGGGAGCCTACTTAGGCGATTCACGCCAGATGGTGCGATGGGGGGGGGAGAGATCCGATGCTTGGGTTTGTCACTACAAATGTAGGATCGGGGGAAGATCACCGTCGAGAAGATCCCTTCTTACAGCTTCACCTCCTCCTGTACGTTGGGGGGGAGATCACCGCCGTTCGCCTCAGAGTAGCTTACCGGGGAGAAGATCGGCTCATCTGACAAGATGGGTTCCCCTACGGTTCGTCGATCGCCACTGTGGACCTTCCTTCTTTCGTCGAAAGGTTAGGGCTCCTCAAAGAGGAAACCCTCTCTGTGGGTGATGGAAAGAAATTGGGGCGAGGGTAATTTTGTAATGTTCACGTATTGGGAAGGCTTTATGGAGTGCCATCCCCAAATGCAATACCATTCTCTCAAGCCATCGACAAACCCTACTGCACACAGTTGTGAAAGCCTCATCTTCTCCCGAGGCGGCCTGACAAATAGGATTTTGATAGTTCACCAAGTCTTGCCAAACGTCCCCTTAGAGTATGTCACTTCGAAAACATGGCGAAGAAGTCTTTTAAGATGTAGATACGTCCTAAAGTTCTCCCTTTGCAATAGATTGTCGATTTAACACAAGGTGGAAGAACATTCGCGGTTGAAATGCACATGAAATTTGAATCTCCTTTTCATTTCTTCTCTTGTGCTCAGGGTTTAAAGACTCCATCGTGTCCTATTTATAGAGGAGAATACATAATAGCAAGTCTGGAGCCATTGGGCAAAAGATAACAACTCAAATCTCGCATCCAAACTAAATATGGAAAGTTCTGTACACTGTAAGCTGTTGACTGCAACCTTTAGGCGATCAACTGCCCCGATGAATCTTCAGAATAGGCCTACATGCTGCGTAAAGCGGTTGATTGGCCCAACTGATTTCTGAAACTTCTTGTGCACTGTGTTTAGCAGTGGACCAAGTAGTCGACTGCCCTGTTTGCGCTCCGAACATCGTTTGTACACTATAATACGAGGTAGACTCTCCACCTAGGCAGTCAACTACCTCCACTATTTTGGGCTTCTCATCCTTTGTCATTTCAAACTCGAGTGTGATTTCCGTCTTTCGGTCTATTTTAGCTTATGACCTGTCTACATCAATCAAAGATACTTTCCAAACGATGTCAACATGATCAAATAATCAATCATAATAATTGTTTTGTTATCATCAAAATATATCATGGAATTTTTACAAAAAAAAAAATCTTGGAAGACCTTCGCCTACCTACTCCTAAACGGCATTCACTCCACAGGTGATAGGTTTTGGTAATCAGTTGGCCTAAAGCTTGGAATCTCCCAAGCGATATGCCTTGCTCTTGATTTTGTAGGCATTATGCCTTACGCCTAATGTGTAGGCTATAAGCCTTTTCCCTAAAACTTCATAGGTGTTATCTCTAGCCATATGATCTACAGGCGACGTACTCCGCAAGAGATGGTGTGACTACTTCTATTAGTTGAATTAGTCATCACCGACTACTTGTTCTGCCGTCTGATTGCCATTGAGTAGCTGTTTTGCTTATGTTTAATTTTGATTGACTACGTACTGAAGAGGGGTGATCTCGCGCTGCTCCTGAGCGAGGAGGAAGATGACCACGTACCCTTGAAGTATAAACTGTAAGAAGGAAAACCAGTCAGAGGTGCCCAGACATAGATCCCCAGGGAAGACCCTCCGATGCTTAAGTCAGCACAGGTAGTAGAGCACAGATGCGAAGAGGAGAATTAGGAGGAAAGTGGGAGCGCAAGATTCCTTTCCACCAAAAGGTGAAGTGGTTCCTGCTCAGGCTTACTTGGGCGTGCTTAAGCTTACGTAAGCTCCCTCGTCGCAGTCGGGCATGTCCTGTTTAAATAGTGTCCGGTTGTGCGAATTGATCCCTGTAAGTAGAGGGGTTCCAGGGGGATTACGTCATTCATGCGGGCTCCTTACGGCGCGCGGACTCTTGGTTTCCATTGTCCCCTCGAGCTTCCTGCCATTAAAGGATTCACAATGGCTGAATCATTAAGCTTCCATCAGTGAGCCCAAGAAAATGGCACTTGTTTAGGAGTGGTCTCCCGAGGGATAAGTGCTGGGTCGGGACAAGGAATAGGGGACTCCTAGGGAGCTTTCCCGATCGACTGATACTTGGACTTCCCAACCCGAAGGCCGCCTAGGAAGCGCTTGTACCGAGTGAGTTTTTGGGCTTCATAATAAGTGGGCCCGAGGGCTGCCACTTTGAGGAGTTGAGCCTTGTTCGGTCCGGTTTGGACCTCGTTTGGCCTCTCCGTACGGGCGGTGAGATTTTCCCTCTCCACTTGTCCCCCTCCTACTCCGGAGCCAAAATCAGGCTCGGACGAGTAGCAATTGGGCTGGACTGTCTGTGGCACTGGTTGGGTAAAGATATCTCTCTAGTAGGGGCCACGTGACGTAGCTCGTCTTGAAAATACGCCCGTTATGATGAGTAAGAGAAGGCCCCTCCTCGGGAGATTGGACGCCGCGCTTCCTCCCGTCAGGGTTTTTTAGGCATTGCATGTTTTGCGTCCCTTTATCTCCGAGGTTTTAGGGTTTTGTCTCTCTTGGTAGTTATATTTGAGAGGGGCTCCCGCGTTGTGAGAGTAGTTTCGAAAGGGCGGAGAATCGTCGTAGCCGTTAGAGCTAGAAGAGCTTCCTGAGGCGGTGATTCGTAAGCTCCCTTTCTTCTCCGAAGTTCTCTGGCTTAGAGCTTTCCCCTTCTTCTTCTCTCTGTCTCATGGCGGACCATCATTCTGAGGCTGAGGGGCGCTAGAGAGAACGGACCCCCAGAGTTTTCTTGACGCCACCGGAGCCGTCCTGCAGTGAGCTGGGGGAGGCGGAGGTGAAGTGACTACAGAGTCACTACGGGTTGCCTTGGCGGTTCCAGTTCCTGGCACCTTAGCCTCATGAGTCTAGCCTGTCCACCCGTTCTGGCCTCTTTTGCTCCTTTCTTCTGGCTTGGAAGTGTGGCTTTCGTTTGCCCCTTCATCCTTTCGTTGTCGAGTTGCTTCGGTTCTACCAGCTGGCTCCGGTCCAGCTGGTCTCCAACTCTTACACTTTCATCTTCTTCTTCATTTTCCTTTGCGGCCAGTGTGGGGTGTGTGCCTCGCAGGATCTTTTCCATTACTTCTTTGAGTTGAAGGAGCATGCTCATGCGGGGCGAGGCTTCTTCTATATTCAGGCGAGGCGGGGGAGGAGCTGCGTGTCCCTCTCTGGGAAGGATTATTCTCACAAAGGGTTGAAGACCCAATATTTCTGGGTGGGCCCGTTGGCGGTTGGCGTAGCCTGGAATTTCTCGATGGCGCCTAATTTTCACCCAAACATTCCTCCGAGCAGACTATGTTCTCTCCGGAGGTGGAAGAGGAGGCTGCTATCCTTCAGCAGAATCACCAGGAGACTACTGATTTAATGACTTCTTCCAACATTGAGGGCTACCTCGCTTGAGTGCTGTTGCCGATAGGTAAGGGGTTCAGGAACTTGGCCTTCCTTCTTTCGGAGTTGGGGTCTTCTTGCTCTTAATCTGCTTTCTATGGTTCAGACACGAGGCGAGCGGTTGAGGAGGAGGCACCTCCGTCTGAGTTGGAGGTCATCGTCTTGGACGAGACGCCAGCTCCGGATGACCTTCAAGTTTCAGAGGGTTCGTCCCGTGCCCGAGATAAGGGTAAGCGGGTGGCTCAGGACAACGCCTCCGAGCGCCGGGGGATCAAGCGCAAGGATCCTGTGGCCAAGCTGCTATGGTCTTCGATGCAGGCTCAGACTACTGAGAAGAAATGGGCGATTAAGGAGGTGGTCGGCCATTTGTCCGGAGGAGATTCCCTGTCGGCTCTCCCCTCTATTGAGCAAGAGGGGGCCGATGACGGAGGGATAACTGCCGATGCTGAGGTGCCGAGCATGGCGGAGGGGCCATCAGATGAGGGGGTCCGTCCCCAGCAGGTCGAGGCTGGAGGGTCGCAGGAAGAGGCTACTCGATCACAGACGACCGAAACTGGGGAGGTATGCAATGGGGGTGCTCACGTCGAGCCGATCGGTGGGGCCCCTGGGACGGGATTGCTCGAGCGAGATGCCCCGGTCCTGGCCGCTATGGTGAGAGCTTCCCCTCCTTCTACCAGCACCTTCAGTGTCTGGGCTTATCTGTACCGGGCGGACCATTCTTTAGCTTCTTGAGACTTGCGAGAAAAAGTCTGGAAGGGTCCCCCCTCTTCGCTGTTGGAGCAGATTATGAAGGGAGGGTTGATTCTGGCCCAGTTGGGAGCTGAAGCGGTGGACGCGTACGCTCGGGTGGAGTCCGAGCGGGAGACTCTTTCGTGAGCCCGTGGCGCGCTTGATCGGAAGGTCGAGCGTCTAACCCTTGATCTTGAAGACCTTCATCGAGAGATCACTCCGCTCCGAGCGTTGGCGCAGTCGAGCCAAGTGGAGGCTCGGTCCTTGTCAGAGCAGCTGGCCCAGGCTCGTCGCAAGGTCGACCAGAAGAGTAAGCTCCTGGAGTCGGAGCGTAGAAACCAGGTCGAGCGAGACGACCAATGGAGGGCCGAGCGAGAAGGGCTCGAGGATTGAGTTCGGGCGGCTGAGGATTCACGGACTGAGGCCGAGCGAAGGCTGTTCGAGACCAAGAGAAGGTTGTCCGAGTTCGAGCAGTAGATACCTGAGCTCGAGAGGAAGGCGGGGAAGGCTGGGAAGGAAGCGCTCGAGCAACATAGGTGCTTAGAGGCTTACCAGGCAGCTCTCCAGTAGGTGGCATTTCCTTATTATGAGTCGGGCTACCGACGGGGACTCTAGAAGGGCTTCTCCCAAGGCTACGATCGGGCCGTCCAGGAGGCAAAGGCCCAGTCGTCTTCGCTCGATTTTCCTTCCGGTCAGCACTATGACTCGGAGTGGGGCTCCACTGACTCTTCCCACTATATGTCGAGCGAAGAGGAGAATTCGGTTCCGTCCGAGCGACCGCCAACTCCAGCATCCTTGGGAGGGCACACAACCGAGACAATTCCCATGCAGGTGGGGTCAGTGTCTAGGCCGGCCGTCGCCGAGAACATTGGGGGTAGGTCGTCTGGTGCCGAGGGAAGCCTTATCTACCGAGCTTGGAGATGGACCCGAGGCCTGATGTAATAGCTCTTGTATTTTTCCTTTTTCATATGTAGCCGGGTGCGGCTTTTTTGGAAACTCTAATATCGACAGTATTAAATGCTGAATTGACTGTTTCTTACCGCTCTTGGTGTGATTTGATTGCCATATCCGCAGTCATTTGAAGAAAGCGCTGATTTCCTGCAGATCTTGTGCGCTCAAATCTATCAAACAACTGACATGGCGTTGGCACCTTTCCATTTTTCCATACCGCCCTTAATGACTTGCCGCTTCGCGCGTCCCGCTGGGGGGGTGTCAGGAATTGAGGTAACCAACTTAGGGAAAGCGTTGGTAGCATGTTTTGGGAGAATCATTTAAAGCGATCAGCTTCCCCTTCGGCCTATAAAAGGTCCGAGGGGCGTCTCCTTTTCCTTTCATCGCTTAAGGCCGTTCCTGGCGGTTTTTCCCTTCCGTGAAGCGTTGTGCTATTAGTCTTGACGGGGCATCGAAGGTGTTTCAGAAGATGATGATGCAGATGGCGGTGGGAGGGAAGCTCTTGTTGTTTCGCTCTGGAAGAGGGTTCGTCAGTCGGGGGTCACTCGCGAAGAGGGTTCGTCATGCCAGAGCATGTGGCACTCCCATCCCTCACCCACCGACGCCATCCTACGGGGAGGAGGGGAGCTAATTAAGCTCCCTCCTTTTCGGGCCTTCCCCTGCCTCCTCGTCGATCTCTACCATTTTCTTTTTCTCCCTCCTCTTTTACTCTTCGGAGGGTGCCTACACTCTCTGCCTTCCAAAGAGTTGGCAGAGAGGAGGCCTTCACTTGTATTCCTTCCTCTCTTCTTCTTGTTGTTTCTCCTTTTTTCTTTTCTCCTCCGAGCTTTCTCAAACCAACGAAGCCGACGATCCTTTATCCAAGCCAGTTTCTACACGAGGCAGAGTCAGTGGCTGGACGTGGGAGCGCCTACTGGGTCGGTCGAGCATTCTGCTCGCGTTATAGTAATTTTTTGTACATGTATACTATGTCGGCTACGGCCTTCTTGATGTACATCAAAGTTTAATAAGAAGACAAGAATGGTGATTATTCTATTTTGCTTACATGTGTATGCTTGCCAAATGTTCAAAAGTAGAACTTGCAAAGATTTGTTGCATTCCACATCCGAGGGACGGGTGTTCCTTCCATGGTGGACAGTTGGTACGCTCCTTTCCCGAGCTTCTCGACCACTCGATAGGGACCTTCCCAGGTAAAGGCCAGTTTCCCCGCCACCTCTAGTGGTCGAGATGCTTCGGCCTTTCTCAAGACGAAGTCTCCTGCCTGAAAGGGTCTATCTCAGACTTTGCTGCTGTAGTATCGAGTGATGCGCCGTTGGTATTCCGTTGCTCAGATCCTTGCATTCTCTCGGATCTCGTCCGTTAAGTCGAGGTTCTCTCGTAATTTCTGCTCATTTACCTCAGGCTCGAAGTGGACAACTCGGAGAGAGGGATTGCTGACCTCCAACGGAATTATGGCTTCCGTGCCATACACCAGCTGAAAAGGTGTTTCACCAGTAGCCATTCTCGGAGTAGTTCGGTGCGACCATAGTACGCTCGGCAATTCCTCTAGCCAGCTTCCCTTGGCTTTGCCGAGCCTGGTTTTGATGCCTTTTAAGATAGTCTTATTGGCATTCTCGACCAGTCCGTTAGCCTGAGGGTGGGCTACCGAAGTGAAGTGGTTGCGAATATTTAGGTCGGCACATCTGTCTCTGAAATAATGAGAATCAAACAGCCGACCGTTATCGCTCACAATCACTCGAGGGACACCATAGCGATAGATGATCGATTTCCAAACAAAACTCCATACGACTGTTACGGTGATCCTGGTGGTGGCTTCGGCCTCGATCCATTTGGTGAAATAGTCGATGGCGACGATGACGAACTTCTTCTGAGCTTGAGCCGTAGGGAACGGCCCCAGAATGTCGATCCCCCATCGAGCGAAAGGGTACGGCTCGGCAAGGGTGATGACCTCCGTAGAGGGCTGATGAATCAGGTGGTCGATGCGCTGACATCGATCACACTTCTGCACGTAGGTCGAGCAGTCGCGCTGGAGAGTGGGCCACAAGTAACCCTACCGTAGCAGGATCCTAGCGAGTGATCTTCCTCCTTGGTGCGCTCCGCAGATGCCTTTGTGTACTTCCTGAATCACTCGGCTGGCTTCGTCGGTGCTGATGCACTTGAGGAGAGGATCAGATAAGGATCTACGGTACAAGGCATCATCCAGCATGACGAAACATCGAGCTTGGTACTTGAGCTTCCGAGCCTCCCGAGGATCGGTGCGCTCTTGAGAATCCCGAAGCCAGGATATGTAGGGGGGTCCGCCAGTAACTTGAGGGTGTCGGGTCAATAGTCATAAGCTCGGATTCGATGCTCGGTTGCCCGAGCTCTTTGAGGAAGATCGATCATGTACTAGCGGGGTCGGGCGAGGAGGCCAGTCGAGAGAGGGCGTCCGCTCGGGACTTTTCCTCCCCGGCTATTCGGACTACCTCAAAGCACTCGAAGAGTTGGGCCATCCTCTTTACCGCTTGGAGGTACTTGACCATTTGTCCTTCCCGAGCTTCGTATTCACCGTTGACTTGGCTAGTGACCAATTGGGAGTCAGTGTGAATCTTGACTCATTCGGCCCCCAGTCTTTGAGCCATTCTGGCTCCCGAGATAACGACTTCATACTCAGAGGCGTTGTTGGATGCCTGGAAGTTGAACTTCAGGGCGTACCGAAGTTCCACTCCTTCAGGGGACTTGAAGAGAATGCCGGCGCAGCTTTCTGTTGAATTGGAGGATCCGTCAACGAACAGATCCCAGGTAGGCCCGGTTGCTGGTGGAAGTGCTTCTTCAATTGGGACCGTGCTTTCAACGATGAAGTCTGCGAGAGCCTATCCTTTAATAGCCGAGCGAGGGCGATACGAGATATCGTAGGCCCCGAGCATGATGGCCCACTTGACGAGGCATCCCGAGGCTTTAGGGTGAAAGAGAATCTTCCTCAGGGATTCGCCGGTCAATATGACGATAGAGTGCCCTTGGAAGTAGGGTCGGAGGCGCTTGGTCGAGGTAACCAACGCTAGCACAAGTTTCTCGGTTGCGGGGTACCTTCTTTCGGCCCCATTAAGCACCTTGTTAGCGTAGTAAATGGGTCTCTCGACTCCTGCGTCGTTCCTGACCAGGACCGAGCTTATAGTAGAAGGGGTTGCCGAGAGGTAGAGGTGTAGAGCTTCGCCTTGGACTGGTTTGGACAGCATCGGAGGCGAGGCCAAGAATTCCTTGAGTTCAGCGAACGCCTTCTGACATTCCTCATCCCAGGCGAACGTAGCAGATGCCATTTTGGGTCCCCTCAATAATTTGAAGAAGGGTAGGCAATGTTCGGCCGCCCGAGACAAGAAACGGTTGAGTGCAGCAATGCGCCCCGTAAGGCGCTAGACGTCCTTGATGAAGGTGGGTGACCACATGTCCAGGATGGCAGGACCTTGTTGGGGTTGGCCTCGATTCCATGCTGAGTGACCAAGAAGCTGTGGGACGCGGACTTTATTATCCTGTATTTTTTTTATTTATTGATTTATTATTTATTGATTTATTGGCGTGCCAGTCACCGGAGTGACGATTTTATTGTGCGCTCGATCTGACTTGGTCAGTCGATTGTGGGTGATCATGTCTGGACCAGAAGTTCGTCATACCATAAAGGCTATGACGTTAATTACGCCCTTCCAAGGAAGGATAACCATTGATTAAATGCTAAAGATAGGAGGATGACAGCGGTAAAGCCGCATGCTCAAAAGAGACGGAATTCATTCACTTGCAAGACGTTAAATGGATTAGACAAAGCAGGAGTTTGTTATTTTTGGGATAAATCCGACGGCATATTCCCACCATCTTGGACCATGCCAAGGGGGGAATAGGAAACCACCCATGCAGTGGCAGGGTGGGATCTGTAAAAGATCGGGCATAATTGACCCAGAATCTGAGTAAGTACTGGCGTAACATGACGCGCTCCGTGCAGACGCGATGTTGCATCTATATCCCCCTTCAAAGGGCCATCGGAGAGCATGCAAGGATATAACTCCACAGGCTGGTGGGGTTGAGATAGAAAGCATGACATTTACTTGGCAAGGTATGTGCAAATTTTGGCAGCATGTCCCCTCAACTTGGATTATGCCAAGAGAAGATAGGTCATCATCCACAGAGTGTCGGGATGACAACCGAACGAGGATGGGCACCGGGCCCCGGGACATCGCTTGCCTTTATACCATCGATTAATATCCCCTCGAAACCCCTCAGAACTCATGCAATGACATGGCCCTTTGGGTTCATGAGGGTGAAATCCGGATCGAGAATGAAGACTATAGGGGAGGTCTTCCCCAATAATGTGTCTTCTCAAGGCATTAATGACGGTCTCTAAACATCCCCGGGACAGGTGTGTAGGGAGACTAAAAGATTGAAGGATGACAGTGCAGAAGAGGGCCTCGGACTGGGTTTCATTGGCCGAAGAAGGAGGAGGGTCTCGGCATGGGTTTCTATCGGCCGAAGGGAAGAGCTCTCGGCAGGGTTTTATGTTGACAAAAAATGGGGTTCTCGGCATGGGTTTAGCTGGTCGAATGAGGGTCTCGGCAGTGGCTTCTTAACCAAACAAGGGGGTCTCGGCGTGGCTTTAATTGGTCCAAAGAGGGCTCTCGGCGCGGCCTGACAAAAACAAAAAAAGGGGGGCTCTCGGCCTGGGGCTTCCCGGCGCGCTCATTACCGTGCCGGGAAGGTGGCGCCGGGAAGGGCTGGGAGGTTTGCATAAAAAAGGGGTTTAGATGGTTTTTTTGTCGATTTACTGAAGAGGGAGGCCTCTCGGCAGCGTAGTTCTCGGCGGGGAATTTTGTACGCCGAGAAGGTGGAATTACTACAAGGTCTCAGGGTTTACAGAGCTCAAACGATACTCTGCTTCCGGGATTCCTGAGCTTTCTGGCTGCGATTGAAGCTGAATTTGAAGTGCAGGAGGGGGGATTTCATGGATGCTTCCCTGAGAAAGGGCCAAGGGGGATCTGGAGGGTAGAATCGATGGGGAACGAGACCATCGTCTGGATTTCTGAAGACTTTATTTATTTCTACCGCCGGCCGCCTGGGGATCAAGAGATGACTGTCTCTGATCCCCTGGATGAACCCAATAGCATCTAAAAATCGGTGACTGAGGAACCTTCGGCATCGAAACTCCAGACCCTAGTCATCCAAGGGGTTAGAATGGAGGGTCGAGAGATCGAGATCGTCATTCGCTAGAATCCGCGGAATAGCATGCGTCTGCAGAGCAAACATATCCTTGTGTAGTCAGCAGTTCAAGGAACCAAGAGATTAATGTCTCTGGTTCCTGAATAGCACAAGGGGCATTGAGGGCCTTGAGAGGGACTCACGCGTATGCGATGAATCTGCCATCGAGACATGAGGGGGGAAGAAGACAGAACCCAGTAGCCCATTGGATAGGGATAGGGATCCTATCTACGCTCCTCTAAAGAACAGATTCGTAGGGAGACTCTGAAACCGGGAGCGTATGAACCATCGGACATTTCAGATAGAAGACGTATATACATACATGGAGGGACGAAGGGAAGGGCTTTCAATTGCCCATTTCATTTCATCTCATAAGCATTGTTTACATCATCTGCAAGGCAAAAGCCAAAGAACAGAAGAGGAGGGGAACAGGGGGAAGCGAAAAGATAACTCTCGACATCGTATGAGTAATCAAACACGAAGATATGGACTATTACATACGGAGGCAGATCAAGAAAACAGCAAACATGGGGGGGGAGGGTGGAGCATTGACTCCTCTCCCTCCCCCGAGCAGCCCACCTGGGGTTTTTCTTCTTCTTCTTCTCTCAGACTTCTTCTCTTTCTTTTCAGCGGAGGCTCTCTCTCTCTCCTTTCCTATCTCCTTTTCTGGATGGATTTCTTTCTTTCTTGCTGTCTCTTCTCTTTTTTGATCGGTTCTCTCTCTTTTTTCTTTTGTTCGAAGGGAGGGGGTTTTTATAACCATTTCCCCCTTCTCGGCAGGCTTCATCACGGTGCGCCCCATCTGAAGCTTCCCGGCGCGCCTGCCTTCAGCTTCTCGGCGCCCTTTTTTGGGTTTGGCAAGTGATTCTCGGCGCCACCTTCACACAGGCCCATTTGGGTCTTTCAAGGGTATCATCACCCAAAAGGGTCTTCCATTGGTGACACAGCTTGTATCGAGATCATTATTACGGTTTTCATCAGTCCGTAGACAGGGGTTTCATCAATCCGTAGACAGGGGTTTCATCAGTCCGTAGACAGGGGTTTCATCAGTATTGCCATCTGAACGGTGACAAGACCGGGTATCATCTTATCGATATCGTCACTTGAATGGTGATGAGCTCGGACATCAGCTTTAGTCTGAGAAGACCTCAGCCGGGTATATAATCTGTGGAGACGATTCCTCTTCTGTTTTGACTTTACAAAAGCATTTACAATCTTCATATGCCGGTACCGGCTTCATCTTTATCTCATATTACATCTGTCATGAAGCCGACATCTGACTTACCCTGACATATCATCCGTGGATTCTTGGACGAAGTAGTAGTTCGGCTTTCATTAAAGTGTGCCAGGAGGTCTCATCAGTCGAGTGACTGCTGCTCTACCAGTGCTGCTGTCTGAGTGACATCGGCACCGGGCATCAGCTTGGCCGACAAGGGCTTTAGCCGGGTGAATGGTTGACGAGCTTCATCAATGGTCTTTCACTGTTGGTCCGACCCTCTTTTCAATCATGCTTCGACCTTTGTTCATTTTCAAGGTGTCAACAAATGCCCCCCACCTGCGGGCGGCGTAAGCGCAGAATAAGCGGCACGAGGCTTGCAGGTGTCTTTCGTCATTCGAGGGTATCTTCCTCAATTTGTCTTCAATCCGATTCTCAGACCTGATCATCTCGTTGCAACAATATCCTACGCACGGATCCTTCATTTTCATATTTTTCATCTTCATATTTTCTTTATTTTCAACATTTCGGAGCTTCTCGGCACGGGGCCATAGGCTTCTCGGCATGACCCTCTCGGCGCAAGGCTTCTCGGCACGCAAGACCTTCCGGCGTGAAGCTTCTCGGCGTGAGGGCCTCTCGGCGCGGCCGAAGGAGGGCTTCTCGGCCTGGGGGCTCTCGGCGCGCCCTTGGCCGAAGGGGGGTCTTGGCCCAGGTTCTCGGCGCGCCCTTTTGGGTGACGGGGGCTCTCGGCCTAGGGGTTCTCGGCGCGCAATTCATCGCGCCGAGACCCTGCTCACTTGGGCCTCTATTTGAGGCGCCGAGACTCTTGTTTTTTCTCATTCTCAACCTCTTTTTCTCTTTCTTCATCTTCTTTCTCCTTCTTCTGCTTTCTTTCATCGGCGGGGGCTTCTTCTCCTCTCGGCCGTCTCATTTTCTTCGCCCGTCAGAACGGGGATTTAATCTCTTTTGATTTCGGGATCACCCCCTCTTGGTTGGTGACTCCCTATTCTCCTTGGGCAGACCCCGAATAAGGGGAGATGCTGCCGAAATTTTCATAGAGTCTCATGTTACAATCTTTATAAGACTGGCTTCTAATTCACACTTTTTCTCCGACTGCAGGCACTGCAATGGCTTCCAGTTCTGATGCTGCATCTTCCGGAGCTGTTGGTGCTAGCTCATCGGCCCAGCCCGACATATCACGGGCCAAAGTAAACTGGCTGAACGTGCACAGTCTGGATTTCGGATACGACAGGATTGCTTCAGTCGATGAATCGTCTGACTCTGAGACTGACACAGTGTCGACGGCCCGGGTATACTCCACGGCGACCGAGACATGCTTCAGGCGGGATGGTAGCTATCGGCCAGACCTCCCGAAGGACCGACATTTGATGCCGTTCATCCGTACTTTCACAGTGGGTGGCATGCGAGACTACCGGATAGCTCGCGTAGTTGAAGCTGCCATCCTTGCTGAGCGAGATAGCCTGAAGGAATCAGTGTATCGCAGCAAGGCCATCTACCTTCCTGGGGAAAAGCGCGACTGGGATGCAGTCCTCGGCATATCGGAGCTGGAACCAGAGAAGAAGATGCTGGCTCGGGCCCCGGAATTCGCACCTACCCGGTGGGATAATGCTAGCGGCCGAGTTAATAGGGAGAAGCCCGGCTATGGTATGTTCTTGGCACCATTAAAGTGGGGATATCGCGAAGAGCCCTTCGTGCTAAATTGTTCGGCCGTTCAGTTCAAGTACCATCTGGCCGCTGGTTGGTTCGGGGATACCAAAATCACTGACGCGCACTTATTCTGAGTAGGGGCAGTGGAGTTCACAGAGTTTGTTCTGAAGGAGTATGCCCCTCTGCTGATCAGAGCCGGGGTATATCACAGTATTTTCGCTTCTAGATTTCGGTATCCCATATCCATAGGGTTGTGCTGCGGGATGTTCGAAGTGTTCTGCCCTTTATTCAACACTTTTTATACAGCGGAGGGTGAGACATCCCTGGACCTCTGGAGTTTATCACAACTCTCCAGTCTGCCCATTGATGGCGAGCCGTATGAGGAAGTTTGCTTGACAGATTCTGAGAAGGATAGCTCTGATGGCGAGGGCAAGTATTCCATCGGCTTCTCATATCGGTATTTGATGAAGGTATACCGCTCCATCTGTCTGGCGTACCACAGAGGGTCCTCCAAAGGCTATCATCCCCGAGAGAAAGGTAGTAAACTGAGGGTCCGGATAGGGCAGTGGATCCAGTATTTCTTTGACGGTCCCCTGAAGTATGCAGACTTTCCTTCCCTGGGTCCAGTTGCCAGCAAACAGATAAGGGCCCCTCGCTATAAGTCGGCGCTGCCATCCTCATTGCGTCATGCGGGCAAAGGTGGTCCCAATCCGGCAGGAGTAGATCCCATCACACATTGTGCGGCCTATTTCACCTTCTGGTTGTGTACTTTCGCTCTCCCACAAGGGGACGAGACAGTCATTCGGCCAGAGGCCATATATCCAGCTTGTCAGATGGCATGGGGGATGAAGCTGTCGCTTTGCCCAGTGGCCCTGTGTTTGATATATAAATCTTTGGGGGACCTGCACAAGCATCGGACTCCCCGTTCTTTGAGGACCGTGGGTCCTTTTCACTTCTTCAACGCCTGGGTTTGCAGTATATTCCCTGAGTTGGCTCCGAGAACCTTGCAGGCAGATACGGCGTTGCCTAGAATGGTCGAATTCGCCAGTGCTGAGTCTGGTCCCTTTTATGATCAGTTGTTTAAAATAAGGGGCCGACTGATAAGGGTACCAGTGGACGCCCCTGGCAGCATTCATTTCTGGAGCTTGGCGGCAGGTTCAGCTCCTTTGATTGATCCTCAGAGAGAGTGCAAGCTGGAAGAGATAGAGACTTATGCTCATCCTGTCACAGGGGCTGAAGTTGCTCGGCCTATCCTGGAGCCGGAGCTAGTCAGATGGGCCATGGCTATTCGGCCCAGTGTTTTAGTTTTCAGGAAGGGTGGCCTTCTTCTTTTGGAGCCATACTATCCGTTCCGATTTGGGCGGAACTTCGGCTACGACCAACACATCCCCACCTCAGCTGCTCAGTTTTCTTTGGATAGCCGGGCCAAGCACGGGTCCGTCATTGTTGGCGAAGGCCAGTTGTGGTGGGATTTCTATCATCGCCAGGACGATGTAGTTTTCAGGGTGCCCACTGTTTCTAACCGTGTTCCCGGGTAACATCAGAATATATCAAATGGTGGAACATCCGGACCGGTTTTTACAGGGACGGTAGGGGTGCCTTCTGGGATGTGGCAGAGCGCTCCTTCCTGAAACAGCAACCTGGGCCGATGTTTGATATTCCTGAGGCCCACTTGAAAAAACTTTACTCACAGCACCCGAGGGAGGCGGAGAATTATCTGACTCAACGTCGGGCATTGAAGGAAAAGAGTTCCGAGCCGCTTGTCCCTGTCTTTGCTGCTATCAATGAAGACACTTTCATGAAGACCTTGAAGCATTTATGCCGTGTGGGAGGCGCTCGCTTGGAGGAGCAGCAGTACCCATTCCCTGTTGAAGAGCCGCTCCCGACAGTAGCTCCTTGGAAGGGTCCAATTGATAAATTTCATCCATATAGGACGTTTGTACGCCTAGAAGATAGAACTCAGACGTACTATAGGCAAACGTCCTGGCTATTCATTCTGCTGAATTTACATGGATTATCTGCAGAAAGCCCGATAGCTGGCATATTGAACAAGCCACTATTTATATCATTTCATTATGTCGATGGTTGGGGCATGGACCATCTTGACTTATTTCGATGCCTTGACTTTCACGGCCATAATGATCTGGCAGCTTTAGTAGAGAAATGCCAGATATTTGGTGATGTGTGCTGGCTCATCAAGGAGGCTGCTTCCCGCTCCAAGGAGGTAGCTTATCTGTACTGGCCACTTTCTGTATTCTACGACAGCCCGGCAGGTAAGATTTCTTCTTCTCTGATTGCAGTGTTTTCTGCTTAGCATCTGAATTTCGCACCCACTGATCCCATCACCCTTCTGCCATTTTAACAGACCGGCCTGATATAAAGCGGCAGGGGCTCTATAGAAGATTATTGCGCAGGCCGAGAAGCCTACTTATTTTGAAGTCCCGGCTGCAGCACCGACCACTACTCCCCTACCTCCTGGCAAGAAGAGGAAGGCTTCCGCAGTCAAGGCTGCAGTTGGGAAGGCCAGGAAGGCCAAAAAGGCCCATGTTCAGCAGTCGACTTCGGTGGCGATGGACATTGGGACCCCTCTCCCCAACATTCCCTCATTCGATGAGTTTGAGTTGCAAAGGGAGGCTGCTCAGACACCGGTTCAGGGTAACATCATTAGCTTGCATTTGCATCCTTCATCATCTTTTGCAGATTTTCAAAGAAGTCTTCGACTCTGACCCCTTCCCTTTTTGCGCAGCTCAAGAGCCAATTGTGGCACCCTCCGAAGCAGAGACCAGGCTGCCTTCCCCCACGCCGGCTAGTGAGGCGGGGGGTAAGTGTTCTTTCTCATCTGTTTCACACTTCTATTGCTTTTTCTACTATAACCCTCAGAGGTCCCTTTTCTGTTGAAGTGGCAGCCGAGGAGCAGACTGAGGTTGAAAGGATGACAGAAGAGCCGATTCAACCTCCGGAGGGTCACAAGACTCAGTCGAAGCGGGGTACTGTTCCGGCCAGGCGCATAATTACCCGATCCACATCCCGACATGATTTAGAGGCGTCCCCACAGCATGTAGCCAGGGTAGAAATATCATCGGGTAGCTCTACAACCGTCTCTGATGAGGAGGAAGTGGCTTTCAGCGGCAGTGAGGGGGATGCTCCTGAATCAGAAGCCCCGCTTGTACTTGCAAAAGGTGCTCTGTCTTTTCAGCCTGCTAAGCTGCTGGTGCCATCTTCCGAGGAGGAGTTGCAAGAGGAGTTTGCCAGGCTCGACACCGAGATCGACATATCTTCACTCTTTGTCACTTCAACTTCGGAGTTTTCTCCTCTTTTGCCCCACTTCGAGGATGCGAACCCTGCTTCAAAGGTGGGTCCCCTTTCAGGCTTGCTGCTTCATCTGCATCTTCATTTAGTGCTGAAGGTTGTTTTGCTTTGGTCTCAGGGCCCTATCACTGCCAGCTCAGACACAACTGCAACTTTTATGGAGGTTTCTTCTGCAAACTGGGCTATTGTCCCTTTTCTACCTTTATCCTGCATGGGGGCTCCTGAGGTCATTCGCCCTGTTCCAATGCGAATACAGTCTTCAACAGATTTAGCATCGTTGGACCTGGGGGCCTCAGGAGACAGATGCACTCCTATCAGGGCTTCAGATTTTAGAGCCGAAGCTGATCTAGCCAGAAGTTCTGCTTTCATACCGGCCGCAGTGATGACCATCGCTCCTGAGTCAACAATTCCCACAACACCAATCATGGAGGGTGAACCTTTGCCTCTTCAGACTGTGGCCTCCGCGGCCTCGACATTGAAGGAATTGGCCACCGAAGCGGAGATGGAAGAAGGAGAGGTAGCTGCTACAGAACTGGGAGTATTGCCTGTAACCGCCCCAGACTCTATCTCCATACTTTCAGAATCTGAGGAGGAGGTGCCTGAAGTTGCATCCGGGAGTATTCAGACGGCCGCTTCCGAGGAGATGGAAGTGGAAGATCTCTTGGCCACGCCAGAGGTTGCAGGGAGAGCTCAGTTGGTACCTTCGGTAGACCTCCCATCTTCTTCTTCGCAGCCGGATATCACCCTATGGGCGGACATTGATAGTGAAGTAACCTTTGAAGTAGCTCCTCTTCCTTTGCCTGGCTTTACTTCACCTGAGAGTTTTGTCTGGCAACATCTGGGCATGCTGCGCCAGCTAGTGGAGTCCCAGCCCGGACTAACCTATCCACAGTTGAAGGAGATAGCCGAGCGCTTCACCGCCGGCTTGCAGGCGATGGGATGTCCCATAGAAATATGGGCCCAGCGGGTTCTTTTATTGTTAAAATTTATTCATCGCCGGGATTTCTTGACACATATCATGTCTGACAAACTGGCGGCTTTGAAGTTGCAAAGAATGGAATGCAAATCCGAGCTGGCGAAGATGAACTCTATTCTTCAGAAGCGACAGTGCCAAATGCAGTCTTTAGCGGAGCGGGAGCAGTTTGTGCGTGACCGGATAACTATCCTGGAAGCTGAACTGTCCGATCTCTGAGCTGAGCTGCCGCAGCTAACAACTTCTCGACCGCAGCTCGAGGAAGAAGCAGCTCTATTAGAGGGGCAGGTGGCGTCCTTTCAAGACGAGTCTGTTCCACTGCAGGAGGAGGAGGCTCGTCTTCATGAACTGGGAGCCGCCCCTTATGTGGGTCTTCTGGCTTTCGAGGATATCTTCAGGCAGCCATGAACCATCTTCTCTTTCTTTTTCTTTTGTACTCTTTTGCGATACAACGTCCCCTCGGGGCCCTTTATGTACTCACTTATTAATGAAAAGAAATCTTTGGCTTCACGCGTATCCATTTTCTTTTGCATGTGGTTTTATCACTTTGAGAAGTGGGGTAGCGGTTTTAGCAATTCCTCATGCGAATGGCCCGTACTTGGCAGGAGAGCGTCCACCCCCTCAGAGAAAGGATGGGGAACTCGCTCCACCGCGTGACGGCATCCGGGGAGGTGCTTAAACCGGATTCTGTTGGTAGCAGCAAACGTCCTTCTTGGCAATATGTGCTGCGAGGGAGACAATTTGCAGAAATGTGATAGAAGGGGTTTCATCGGAATAGACGAAAGGTCTAGACTGGGTAGAGGTTATAGCAGGTGGGACATTGAAAAAGGGTATGGGGTTTTCATCAGAACGGACATAAAGTACGAACTCGACAGATTGTATCATTGGCCGGGCGATGTACCGATCAGCCAACGGTTGACTTCATCATCGATATTGAGCTTATATCGATGCAAGGGGGATTTCATATGTTTTATCAGAATAGACGTAAGGTCGAAACTGGATAGGGTTTCATCATTGATCGGGCAAGGTGCCAATCGATCAACAGTTGGTTTCATCATCGATATTGGGTTTATATCGACGCAAAGAAGAGTTTCATGAGTTTCATCAGCATAGACTAAAGGTCTAAACTGGGAGGGTTTCATCATTGATCGGGCAAGGTGCCGGTCGACCAATAACTGGTTTCATCATCGATATTGGGTTTATATCGACGCAAAGAAGAGTTTCATGAGTTTCATCAGCATAGACTAAAGGTCTAAACTGGGAGGGTTTCATCATTGATCGGGCAAGGTGCCGGTCGACCAATAACTGGTTTCATCATCGATATTGGGTTTATATCGACGCAAAGAAGAGCTTCATAAGTTTCATCAGCATAGACGAAAGGTCTAAACTGGCTAGGATTTCATCATTGATCGGGCAGGGTGCCAATCGATCAATAGTTGGTTTCATCATCGATATTGGGTTTATATCGATGTAAAGGGGTTTATAGGTTTCATCAGAATAGACGAAAGGTCTAAACTGGCAGGGTTTCATCATTGATCGGGCGAGGTGCCGATCGATCAACAGTGGGACGTAGGTAGAAGCGTAGGAATCGTCAAGATAGACGTAAGGTCTATTCCAGCAGGTTTTATCGCGGGTGGAACATTTGAAAGAGGGTGTGTAGATTTCATCAGGACGGACGTAAGGTCTTTCCTGGAGAGGTTTTATCGTCGGTGGGGCATGGAGCCAGATGACCAACAGAAGGTTTTATCAGCGAAGGGGAAGTAAGGGCAGCGTGCCTGTTGGCACGGAACTTTGAATTACCACATTACTGACCCAAGTGCCCTTTCAGGTTTTCACCGGAGCCAGCCCCCTCTTGCTTTTGCCCACGCGCCCTTTTGGGTTTTCACGTGGCGGGGTACCCGATTTTGCCTGCAGTGCCCTTTCGGGTTTTCACCACAACTGGGTTTTAGCCGTTTTTGCCCTTGCTCAGAATGTCCGAACAAGTCTGGCGGGGTATCTCTATTTTTAACCCCATTTTTATATATACATATATATATATCTCTCTCTTGAATTGGGACTTCAGCACAGGTCAGGCGATGTGCTGCTTCATTGGCGGCTGCTCTTGTCATCGGTATTGGGTATATACCGACGCAAGGATTTCATAGGTTTCATCAGGATAGACGTAAGGTCTAAACTGGATGGGTTTCATCATTGATCGGGCAGTGTACCAATCGATCAACAGTAGGTTTCATCATCAGTATTGGGTTTATACCAATGCAAGGATTTCATAGGTTTCATCAGGATAGACGAAAGGTCTGGCCTAGATAGGTTTCATCGCCGATTGGACAGTGTGCCGATCGACCAGCAGCAGGTTTCATCATCGGTATTGGGTTTATACCAATGCAAAGATGTCATAAGTTTCATCAGGATAGACGTAGGGTCTAAACTGGATGGGTTTCATCATTGATTAGGTAGTGTGCCAATCGATCAACAGCAGGTTTCATCATCGGTATTGGGTTTATACCAATGCAAGGGTTTCATGGGTTTTATCGGCATAGACGTAAGGTCTAAACCGGACAGGTTTCATTGCTGATCGGGCGAGTGTGCCCATTAATCAGCAGCAGGTTTCATCATCGTTATTGGGTTTATACCAATGCAAGGGTTTCATGGGTTTTATCGGCATAGACGTAAGGTCTAAACCGGACAGGTTTCATTGCTGATCGGGCAGGGTGCCCTGTCGACCAAAGATGGGTTTCATCATCGGTATTGGGTTTATACCAATGCAAGGATATCATGGATTTCATCAGGATAGATGTAAAGTCTAAACTGGAGAGGGTTTTATCATTGATCGGGAGAGGTGCCGATCGACCAATGGTAGCTTTCATCGCGGTGGAACCTGGGAAAAGGTATGAGGGCTTTTATCAGGATAGACGTAGGGCCTATACTTAGTGGGTCTAATCGTCGATCGGGCAAGGCGCCGGTCGATTGACGAGGAGTTTTATGGCGGGAGGTGAGGCTTTCTTTGGGATTACCACATTACTGACCCAAGTGCGCTTTCGGGTTTTCACCGGAGCCAGCCCCCTCTTACTTTTGCCCACGCGCCCTTTCAGGTTTTCACGTGGCAGGGTACCCGATTTTGCCTGCAGTGCCCTTTCGGGTTTTCACCACAGCTGGGTTTTGGCCATTTTTGCCCTTGTTCAGAATGTCTGAACAAGACTGGCGGGGTATCACTATTTTTAACCCCATTTTTCTTTTCTTTTCTTCTTTTCTTTTATTTGGTATGCGAGCTGAGAGAGAGAGCAGCTTGGGCAGGGCGAGATGCCACTAGACCAAGGAGAGGGTAGCTCGATCAGGGCAGAGTGCCATTGACCAAGATGAAGTAGCCTGATTAGGGCAGAGTGCCGCTAACCGAGGAATGGGTAGCTCGGCTAGGGCGGAGTGCCACTAGACTAAAAAAGAAGGGTAGCTCGGTTAGGGCGGAGTGCCGCTAGACCAAGAAAGAGGTAGCTCGGTTAGGGCGGAGTGCCGCTAGACCAAGAAAGAAGGGTAGCTCGGTTAGGGCGGAGTGCCGCTAGCCCAAGAAAGAAGGTAGCTCGGCTAGGGCGGAGTGCCGCTAGACCAAGGAAGAGGTAGCTTGGTTAGGGCGGAGTGCCGCTAGACCAAGAAAGAAGGGTAGCTCGGTTAGGGTGGAGTGCCGCTAGACCAAGGAAGAAGGGTAGCTCGGTTAGGGCGGAGTGCCGCTAGCCCAAGAAAGAAGGTAGCTCGGCTAGGGCGGAGTGCCGCTAGACCAAGGAAGAGGTAGCTTGGTTAGGGCGGAGTGCCGCTAGCCCAAGAAAGAAGGTAGATCGGCTAGGGCGGAGTGCCGCTAAACCAAGAAAGAAGGGTAGCTTTTGGCCCGATTACTCGGAGAATGTTGGTTGTGCAGCATGATACAGCTTTAGGTGCCTACCGTTGAGTGGCGAGAATTGGATCTCCCCTCGATAGTTGACAACCATATAGGCCCCACCCTCGTAGACCCTTTGTATCACATAGGGACCTTCCCAATTAGCATTTAGCTTTCCTTTTGGGTTGGACGCCATGACTTCTCTTTTCTTGACCATAACAAGGTCACCTTTCTTGAACTCTCGTCCTTTTACGAGTTTGTTGAATGCAGTGGCCATGCGGGCCTGATACATTTGGATATTCTTCTGAGCTTGGAGGCGCTTCCCCTCCAATTCAGCCAGTTCTTCCAATCTTCTTTCCGTATTGGTCTGTTCGCCAGGGGCTAGGTCATATTGGACCGCCACTCTGAGTGACGGGACTTCCAGCTCCAGCGGGACCACTGCCTCTGAGCCGTACACCAATGAGTATGGTGAGCACCCTGTAGGTGTTTTGAAGACGGTGCGGTATGCCCATAAAGCTTCATACATTTTCTCTTCCCAGTCCTTCTTGTTGGAATTGACGACTTTGGCCAGCAATGTACACAAGGTCTTATTAAAAGCTTCTGCCAATCCGTTTGCCTGTGGATTGTAGGGAGTGGAGGTTCTCCATTCAATCTTATACTTCTCGACAAGCCGATAGATTTTCTGATTTCTGAAATGACTTCCATTATCAGATATTATTCGATTGGGGATCCCGAACCGGAAGATAATGTTTTGCTTGATGAATCTGGAGACCAGCTCACCAGTCAGTTCTCTTAATGCTATAGCTTCCGCCCATCGGGAGAAGTAATCTGTTATGGCCAGTATGTACTTATGTCCGGCCGAGGAAGTTGGCAATGGCCCGACTACATCAGTTCCCCATTGTGCAAACGGCCAGCTAGGGATTGTAGGGTGCAGAGTTGTGGGTGGCCTTCTAGGCACAGTAGCATGCTCTTGACACTTCTGGCATGATTTTGCAAATTTACAGCAATCTTCGAACATGGTGGGCCAGTAGTAGCCCAGCTTCTTAATCTCTATCTTCATCTTGGGACCGGCCTGGTGGGCACCTGCCGTCCCAGCATGTGTTTCTTTCATCGCTTGCCAAGCTTCCTCAGTGGACAGGCAGCGGAGCAGAATCTTCTTGCGTGCATCTGCCATTATTCGGAATAGAGTTCCATTTCTGAGTTCATAAGAATCTTTAATCCTCAGAAGCTTCATCTTTTCTTCTCTCTTTTACGGCAGCTGTTGGTGCAGAAACCACTGTAGCAAGTGCTGTCTCCATTCAGATGCATGTACTGTGCTGATAGTAGCAACTTCTTCTTCTTCGGGGCACCCTTCTAGCATGCTGGGGACCTGCCGCCGATTCATAACAACAATGTTCAGAGTCTCATTCGGCGGGACTGCTAGTGAACTGGCCAGCTTTGCCAATGCATCCGCCTGGGCGTTATGTCCACGGCCCACATGCTTGAGTTCGATATGATAGAATTTCGCCATAAGGCTCACAGCTTTTTGGTGATAGGGATTCAGCTCTGGCTTTCGCACCTCGAACTCCCCTTGAATTTGTTTTATTATCAACATTGAATCCTCGAATACTTGCAACATTCGGATACCCATGTTGAGGCTGACATGCAGTCCGATTATCAGAGCTTCATACTCGGCTTCATTGTTGGTGCAGGGCTTGTTTATAGAACAGGAAGTATGTACCACCTCCCCTTCTGGTGATTTCAGCACAATACCGGCTCCGGCCCGTATTCTGGTTTTTCCATCGGAATCTGTCTCCGTTCTGGATGCTCCATCAAAGAACAGTTGCCACATAACTGGCTGAGCTTGACAGGCCTCGAGTGTCTCATCATCGGGTAATTCGGTCCCCAACGTATCATTTTCCGGCACAGGATGCTCCGCGAAGAAATCAGCCACGGCCTATCCTTTTATTGCCCTTTGGGGTATATATGTAATATCGAATTCCATCAGAATCACTGCCCATTTGCCCAACCGGCCTTTGAGTACTGGCTGAGTCAGTATGTATTTGAGTGGATGTGCTGCAGATATCAATCTGATTTCATGTGACAACATATAGTGTCGGAGTTTCTTAACAGCAAAGACTAGTGCCAAGCATGTCTTTTCTATATAACTGTAGCTTTCTTCGGTCCTAATCAGCCTCCGACTTAGGTAGTACAGGGCTTGCTCTTTGCCTTCTTCATTTACTTGTGCCAGCATTACCCCCAGGGAACAGTATGTGGCTGCGATATACAGTATCAAGGGCCTGCCTTTAATTGGTGCCCCCAGCACTGGAGGGGTCTTGAGATATTCTTTTAGCTTCTCAAAGGCCTCTTGACACCCATCGTCCCAGAGGAACGGTACATCTTTCATCATGAGCTTGTGAAAGGGGTGGCATCTTCCCGACAGATTTGATATAAATCGTCAGATATAGGCCAGACGCCCTTGCAGAGATCTCAGCTCGTGCAGGTTCCTTGGTGGAGGGAGCTCCTGGATAGCCTTGATCTTGGCTGGGTCAATTTCAATACCCCTGTGCCGGACAATAAATCCGAGGAATTTTCCACTAGACACGCTGAAGGCGCATTTCATGGGATTCATCTTGAGTTCATATTTGCGCAGCCTCTGGAATACTATCCTCAGGTCTTGCAGATGGTCTTCTTTTCTGGTGGTTTTCACTACCAGATCATCAATGTTGCACTCTACTTTCTTGAAGAGCAAATCATCAAAGATCTTTGTCATGGCTCTTTGGTAGGTAGCGTCGGCATTCTTAAGGCCGAACAGCATCCTTTTGTAATGGAATATCCCTTTTGGAGTGCGGAATGCAGTGTGCACCCTGTCTCCTTCAGCAATCCATATCTGGTTGTATCCGGATGACCCATCCATAAATGACAATGCTTCATGACCAGTAGTTGCATCAATCATGACTTCAGTGATCGGCACTGGGAAATCATCTTTCGGGCAAGCCTTATTAAGGTCCCGGAAGTCGACACATATTCTGATCTGCCCATTCTTCTTCTTCACGGGCACTATATTGGCTAGCCATGTGGTATACTGGTTTTCTTCGACAAACCCCACATCAATCAGCTTATCAACCTCTTTGTTAATCTGATTTATCAGTTCAGGACGCATTCTCCTGGAAGGCTGCTTTACAGGGTTAGCCTCTGGGTTTATTGCCAATCGGTGCTGTGCCACATCAGAGCTCAATCCCGGCATTTCATCATATGTCCATGCAAAACAGTCTCGGAATTCTTTCAAGAACTGTATATATTGCTCCCTGACATCTGGCTCCAGTAGTGCGCTGAGGAATGTCGGCCTTGGTTCATCTGCGGACCCCAAATTTATCTCTATCAGCTCATCGACGGTGGCTTGGCCTCCGTCTTCGACTTCGGGCGGGGCTTCTTGCAAATCAATAAAGCCTCCCGGGATGTAATCTTCTTCAGTTTCATGCTCCTCTGTTTCCTCGTACTGGTCATCAGCGGATGCTGGTGCATCATATAGGGCCAATATTACTGGACTCTGTTCAGCCTATCCCGAGGACGAGGCTAGTTCACCAGGAAATTCAGAAGTAGACTCTTCCGTTCTTAGAGGCTCTTCTGATGTGGGCTCCCTTGACAGGTCATCATTCTGCAGAGCCCGGAATTCTTCTAGAATGCGTTCAAACTCTAGACATTCTCTCAGCTCTTTGGCTACTTGGTCTTCATCCGGGGTTCCCGTGTCAAATTGTGCTTCGGCCTGGAACAGACCCTCTCTGCAAGATGGATTCTCCAAGCACCAACCCTTCTTAGTCTCATCAGACGTCCTTGCCTCCGGCTGGTTGTCTTGGGCTTCATTGTCTGTTATGGATTGATACATAATTTCTTCATCTTCAAAGGGGTATTGATCATACCCCACTTCAGGGGGATCTTCATTCTGGTAGAAGGCAGAGATGACATCCACCTCGGCTTCATAGTATTCTTGCAGGGTATAACCCAGTCCCGGGTGTTGTGTGATCTTCCTCAGTTCCTTGTTATCTCGAGGCGAATCCCATAGCTCCTTGAATGCTTTCTTCTGGGCAGCAGGCTGTAGTGACGGCATCTGCATCTTAGAGAACATCTGCGAAACCCGTTGGGTAGTATAGTCCAAACCTGTGATTGGCACCATCCGGTTTGCAGCTTCTTCAGGGACCATGCAATCTTGATCATCTTCTTCGACTGGCTCCCCGGTGTAGAATACGATAGGGGGCTCGCAGAAGCGAGGGATCTCCATAGTCTTCAGTGGCAGCACTGTCTGGTATTCTAGGCTGGCGACGGGCTTGATTAAACCATGCGGAACCTCCACCTGTGTGTACTTTTCTCTCATTTCTTCATCAATATCATCTGGGCGGATGCTAGGAGGAGTTATCCGAACAAAGTCTCCAGCATAGGAGATGTGGGATACCTCATGCTTTTTAATGTAGCCCTTGGGTGGCGGTGGAGACCAACGTTTTGTCTTTGTCACCGGCTTCTTCTGGCTGACCACAGCCTCTCTTTCTTCATCCTTCTGTGACACCTCGGTGTAATAGGATGCATCGAGCATATGACACTCGAATACTTCAAAGGGATGTAGATCAGCAAACACCCTTTCTTCTTTCCCTTCATGGCAATATTTGATGCACTGGTGTAGCGTGGATGGCACTATCTGATATTCATGCAGCCATGGCCTTCCCAGCAGGGCTTTGTACGTGGTATTGGAGTCGATTACATAGAATCGTACCACGGTAGTGAGGTCCCCCAAGGTGAGGTTGAAATCAGCCACCCCAAGGGGGGTCTCACATTTCTGATTGAATCCCGCAATCTTCATATCTCTGACCTTGGTAAGCTGCAGGTCAAAGTAGTATTTCTGGTAAATGCGGTACGGGAGAATATTCACAGCGGCCCCGGGATCTATCAATATCCTGCTCAATGGCTGATAGTTCAGGGAACCCCTAATATACAACGGTCTGTTATGACCGGAATTCGGGATCAACATATCATCTTCTGTGAACGTGATCGAGGGCCCAGTATTCACTTCTGTCAAGAGTGCTTCATATTGTGCCGGCGACTGCAAGGCATCAATGATGGCTTGGCGGGCTTCTTCACTCAGAGAGAGGATCTCCCAGATGGAAAACCTGGTAGGGAGCTTCTTCAGCATTTTCATGATCCGGCTACCCACCCGGACATTGGATAGCCTCATCTCCTCCACCCAATGGGGTCTTGGAGGTTCATGTGGTGCATGTGGCCTTTGATGCCTGGCGCCAGTTTCATCCTCTAGGTCGATTCCCTGGGATGTTTCTTCTGTAGCAACGGCCCTTGGCTTTGCTAAAGGGTTACATCTTTCATCTTCTTCATGCTGCTTCTGCTTTCTATCTGCCGACTGCTGGCATTTGTTGTTTGTAGCTGGCATAACCTGCACTGACTGTTCGTTCTCCAGACTGGATAGAAATTCCAGGAATGAAGGGGCTTCATCTGCTTTTCTTCCCTCCTGGTATAAGCTGGCAGGGGGAGGAACCTGGACGCCTCGCATCTCTAGTTCCAGGATTTGATAGGGCTGCTCCCCTCTGAACATGATGTTATGGTTAGCTGGTGGTGGGCGTCCCCATCTTCTCCCAGAACGTGTTGCATGGGCTGAGGTAGAGGCCTCAGCATGGTTGGCTTCTAGTGGGGCATTTGATGCTTCATCCTCACCATTCTCCCCGGGCAAGGAAAAGAGTACCGACAATGTATTGCACTGTACTGTCACGACTTTCTTCTCCTTTTTGGACTTGGGTCGTCTCTTCTTCTTCTGGGAATTTGGCTTTGCTGGCTCCTGCCCCCAGAAGGGCTCAGTCTCATCTTTTCTTTGTTCTGCCTCTGGCTGCTCTTCAATTTTCAATTCCTCGAGCTGTTCCCAGAGTATACAGTCTTTCACCAACAGGTGCTTGGGCTCTTTTTGCTCATATTCGTCGAGCTCATTGATATACTGTTGTAGACGCCTGGCTGCAGGACTTACTTCTTTATGTGCAGGGAGGGGAGTTTGTCTCCTCCGGTTGTGAGTAGGGATCCGGATGACTTGTCCGGTCTCAGTTGTACGCCATACTAGCTTTATTGGAGGCGGCTCGGGCCTTGGGGTGACACCCCGGATAACTGCTCCGCTGGTACTGGCTGCGGGAGTCTTATTTCTGCTCTTTATGGGTATCATCTGCCATCCCTCCTGATCTTTCTGTGGGGTGAGGAAGCAAGCTTCATAGGTATGCCTGGTGCATTCTTCAGCGGCTTCCTTGGGCAGCTGTTGGTAGACTGAGATCATATTGGCAGCCATTCTCCAAGGTGGAGGCTCATGTGGACGAGGCGGCTTCACTTGGTAATCACCTAGCTGCAGCTCACTCTTCTTAACCATTCCTTCCATGATATCTTTGAAGACATAATAGTCCTCAATCGCGTGCCCCAGCGCACGGTGAAATAGACAGAACAGCGGATCACCTTTCTTTTCCGCATCTTCGGGTCTCTTCGGTTCAGGCAATGTTACCTTATTGAACTTATAGGCCCAGTTAAATAGTGCTGCCGTCTTATCCTTGGGAAAAGAGTAAGCCTTTTTCATCTTGTCTCTCAGAGAGACCTTGTCTTTTCTTTCTGCTGTGTCTGCCATCGGGAGAGCTTCATCTGCCCCTTTCTTCCCTTTTTGTTGTTCAAAGGTCCTGAAATCAACGGTGTTGGCCTCAGAATGTGATGGCCGTCGATCATTGGATTTTCCCTTCAGCATAGTGGGAGCATTGGCGGTCGGACGCTTGGACAAGAACGTCTCGACCTCGGCCACTATATTGTTCAGTCGGTCAAATGTTCTGACATCTGCACCGATCATCTTTTCTAGCACCTCTCTCCTGAGGCTTTGTTTACATATCTGCACTGCATCTTCTTGATGAGGAGGTCTTCTGCATCTCATAGCCAAGTTCCTCCACCTTTTGATGTAATCCAGTGCTGTCTCATCCTGTTTCTGCTTGGTTGCATATAGTTCTGCTATAGTGATCTCTCTTTCTGTGACATGAAATCTGTCACGGAACTTTCTCTGCATATCAGGCTAGTCAACCACCGACCCAGCTGGCAGGATCGAATACCATTCAAAGGCTAACCCAGTGAGGGATGAGCCAAAGAATTTGAGCAGATAAGCTTCGTCGGCTGCCAAATCACCCATAATTGTGGTGTAGTATGCTATGTGCTCCCTGGGGGAGCCCTGGCCGTTGAATTTCTCAAATTTTGGCGGCTTACTGACGCCTGGGGGTAGTCTTTTAGCAGCATACTGGGGAGGATACGGTACTTTGTACACATCATAGGTACTTACACCATCACCGGTCTTCTCAGACAGCTTCATCTCCACAATTCTTTCTATCATCAGTTTGTGGGCTATAGCTGGATCTACCTCTTCTAGGAAGAAATGAGCTTGTTGCTGGCTGTGAGGAGTCGTCATCACAGTTGCGCGCAAGATGGGCGCGGCAGGTTGCGTCTGAGATATAGAGGGCTGAGCCACTGTCTGCTGTGGAGTAGGTTGGCTCGGTGCTTTGCCCTTATCAGCCAGGAGAGGATTAGCAGGGGCAGCCGTTTCCGTAGAGCTGGAAGTTGGCCCCACAGGCTCGGCTTGTTTGGAGACCGGCGTAGCTTCATGCCTCTCATTGAGCTGTCTTCTGAGAGCACTGATCTCCTGCTGATATCTTCTAAACATCATCTGGATCATGGGATCCAGGGTTGATGGGATCTGTATATCTTCTGAAGTCCCTTCAGCATCATCAATGAAGGGATTATCCCTTTCTTCCGATGTCACCACGTTGACTGTCATAGTTGTAACTCTGCGGGCTGCATCATCAGCTTTCATCTTATCTTTGGCTGCCTAGCTTCTTCTCGTGACGGGACCAGGTCTGGTTGCCAGCCTGAGCAACTCATCCGGCTGAGTTGGTAACATGCCTTGCCCCCTGGCAATTCCAGCCATGTTACAGGCGAAGATTTACATTCTTCCTTTCTGCCTGTAAACTTTTCTTTTTGCCTGGTCGGGGTATTTGAGTCGGTCAAAGACCGACACTCTTTCTTTGACTTCCTCCCTGTAGAGGTCTTTTTCGTCATATCCGGCCCTGAAGCCTTCTTCATAATCATTCGAATCAGAGGAGGAGACTCCGATTATCATTTCTTGCAGAGGTTCTTCTTCTTCATCCAGGGTGCCCAAAGCACGGGACAATCTTTGTTGACCTAGGGCAGAGTTCCCTAGGTAATGGAAGTAGTCTTGGACCACTTGCTTCATCTCCTCTGGGCTATGCCTTTGTGGCTCAGGTTGGAGTATCAATCTGTCCTGGCTCTTTTGCTGGTAAGCCAGTCTTGCCACCTGAGCATTCAAATGCTCAGTTTTGGAGTATCTGAAGATATCAGCCTGTCTGGCACAGGCTCTTGGTCTTCTTGCAGCAATCACAGTGACTGGTTCACTCCTTCTCACATTGCCAACTTGGCAGCAGTTGGCAGCAGCATCATGGTTCTTTCTTTGCCATCTTCTGCCCCCGGCCCTGGAACGGGTGGCAGTAAAGTCCTCCTTCTTTTCATATCTTCTACCCTTCATCATGGGGCAAGCAGCAGTCATATTCCTTCCTTGACCCTCAGTCTCATCTCTCCTCCCCCGGGTCCTGGGACAGACAGCAGTAGCATTTCTTTCATATTTTCTCTCTTCCCTTCTGCCCCCTGCTCTGAGGCGGGCAACAGTGACATCAGTAAGATTCTCTCTGTCTCGAGCCGGGACCCAGCTCTGTATCTTCTTCGGCCGCCAGACCTGTTTGTATCTTGCTGGCTTGGGCGCCAGCGTCTTCCTTTCATCAGCTTCCCGGTTGGCCCTCCTGGTGGCCAGAACTTGGAACTTGTTGTTGGTCGGGATGGTCGGGATGATCCTGTCCGGACGGATCTCCCTGGGGTGGCCGTCAAGGTTCACCCTAATATCACCCATCATCATCGTCTTCCTAGAATTGGAAAGACGACGGTTAGCAGCGGCACACCGGCTTCTCCGGTTGGTTCTTTTCCCCTTCTGGGCAGCAGCGGGGACCATGTCCTTCCTTTGGACATGATGGACATAGCAGGAGGCAACGGTGGAAGCTGTCTTCTTCAGTAAGCTAGCTTTCTCATCAGTGGTTTGCGTCGGGGCACTTGCTACAGTGCCTTGCTCATCGTTGTCGACCTGCAGAAGGTCGGTGAAGACGAGGCCCAGGCAGTTGGGCAGCCCAACGGCAGGCGACATTGATCCGAATGTAAGAGGTACCGCCAGGTAGCCCTCTCGCACATGCATGTCAATCGGTTGCTGGTCGAAGCAGACAGACATGATTCCAACTGTCATTGTAGATTCCTGAAAATGAGGAAAGTGGAAGGAATCAGAAGTTTGAGGGGGGCCCGCTGGGCCTCCTACTTTAGCGTAAAGATGAAGGGAAACTCTCTCCCACCGGGCGTGCCAGACTTGTGGGAACGCGGATTTTATTATCCTATATTTTTTTTATTTATTGATTTATTATTTATTGATTTATTGGCGTGCCAGTCACCGGAGTGACGATTTTATTGTGCGCTCGATCTGACTTGGTCAGTCGATTGTGGGTGATCGTGTCTGGACCAGAAGTCCGTCATACCATAAAGGCTATGACGTTAATTACGCCCTTCCAAGGAAGGACAACCCTTGATTAAACGCTAAAGATAGGAGGATGACAGCGGTAAAGCCGCATGCTCAAAAGAGACGGAATTCGTTCACTTGCAAGACGTTAAATGGATTAGACAAAGCAGGAGTTTGTTATTTTTGGGATAAATCCGACGGCATATTCCCACCATCTTGGACCATGCCAAGGGGGGAATAGGAAACCACCCATGCAGTGGCAGGGTGGGATCCGTAAAAGATCGGGCATAATTGACCCAGAATCCGAGTAAGTACTGGCGTAACATGACGCGCTCCGTGCAGACGCGATGTTGCATCTATATCCCCCTTCAAAGGGCCATCGGAGAGCATGCAAGGACATAACTCCATAGGCTGGTGGGGTTGAGATAAAAAGCATCACATTTACTTGGCAAGGTATGTACAAATTTCGGCAGCATGTCCCCTCAACTTGGATTATGCCAACAGAAAATAGGTCATCATCCACAGAGTGCCGGGATGACAACCGAACGAGGATGGGCACCGGGCCCCAGGACATCGCTTGCCTTTATACCATCGATTAATATCCCCTCGAAACCCCTCAGAACTCATGCAATGACATGGCCCTTTGGGTTCATGAGGGTGAAATCCGGATCGAGAATGAAGACTGTAGGGGAGGTCTTCCCCAATAATGTGTCTTCTCAAGGCATTAATGACGGTCTCTGAACATCCCCGGGACAGGTGTGTAGGGAGACTAAAAGATTGAAGGATGACAGTGCAGAAGAGGGCCTCGGACTGGGTTTCATTGGCCGAAGAAGGAGGGTCTCGGCATGGGTTTCTATCGGCCGAAGGGAAGAGCTCTCGGTAGGGTTTTATGTTGACAAAAAATGGGGTTCTCGGCATGGGTTTAGCTGGCCGAATGAGGGTCTCGACGGTGGCTTCTTAACCAAACAAGGGGGTCTCGGCGTGGCTTTAATTGGCCCAAAGTGGGCTCTCGACGCGGCCTGACAAAAACAAAAAAAAGGGGGCTCTCGGCCTGGGGCTTCCCGGCGCGCTCATTACCGTGCCGGGAAGGTGGCGCCGGGAAGGGCTGGGAGGTTTGCATAAAAAAGGGGTTTAGATGGTTTTTTTGTCGGTTTGCTGAAGTGGGAGGCCTCTCGGCAGCGTAGTTCACGGCGGGGAATTTTGTACGCCGAGAAGGTGGAATTGCTACAAGGTTTCAGGGTTTACAGAGCTCAAACGATACTCTGCTTCCGGGATTCCTGAGCTTTCTGGCTACGATTGAAGCCGAATTTGAAGTGCATGAGGGGGGATTTCATGGATGCTTCCCTGAGAAAGGGCCAAGGGGGATCTGGAGGGTAGAATCGATGGGGAACGAGACCATCGTCTGGATTTCTGAAGACTTTATTTATTTCTGCCGCCGGCCGCCTGGGGATCAAGAGATGACTGTCTCTGATCCCCTGGACGAACCCAATAGCATCTAAAAACCGGTGACTGAGGAACCTTCGGCATCGAAACTCCAGACCCTAGTCATCCAAGGGGTTAGAATGGAGGGTCGAGAGATCGAGATCGTCATTCGCTAGAATCCGCAGAATAGCATGCGTCTGCAGAGCAAACATATCCTTGTGTAGTCAGCAGTTCAAGGAACCAAGAGATTAATGTCTCTGGTTCCTGAACAGCACAAGGGGCATTGAGGGCCTTGAGAGGGACTCACGCATATGCGATGAATCTGCCATCGAGACAGGAGGGGGGAAGAAGACAGAACCCAGTAGCCCATTGGATAGGGATAGGGATCCTATCTACGCTCCTCTGAAGAACAGATTCGTAGGGAGACTCTGAAACCGGGAGCGTATGAACCATCGGACATTTCAGATAGAAGACGTATATACATACATGGAGGGACGAAGGGAAGGGCTTTCAATTGCCCATTTCATTTCATCTCATAAGCATTGTTTACATCATCTGCAAGGCAAAAGCCAAAGAACAGAAGAGGAGGGGAACAGGGGGAAGCGAAAAGATAACTCTCGACATCGTATGAGTAATCAAACACGAAGATATGGACTATTACATACGGAGGCAGATCAAGAAAACACCAAACATGGGGGGGGGGGGGGGAGGGTGGAGCATTGACTCCTCTCCCTCCCCCGAGCAGCCCACCTGGGGTTTTTCTTCTTCTTCTCTCAGACTTCTTCTCTTTCTTTTCAGCGGAGGCTCTCTCTCTCTCCTTTCCTATCTCCTTTTCTAGATGGATTTCTTTCTTTCTTGCTGTCTCTTCTCTTTTTTGATCGGTTCTCTCTCTTTTTTCTTTTGTTCGAAGGGAGGGGATTTTTATAACCATTTCCCCCTTCTCGGCAGGCTTCATCACGGCGCGCCCCATCTGAAGCTTCCCGGCGCGCCTGCCTTCAGCTTCTCGGCACCCTCTTTTGGCTTTGGCAAGTGATTCTCGGCGCCACCTTCACACAGGCCCATTTGGGTCTTTCAAGGGTATCATCACCCAAAAGGGTCTTCCATTGGTGACACAGCTTGTATCGAGATCATTATTACGGTTTTCATCAGTCCGTAGACAGGGGTTTCATCAATCCGTAGATAGGGGTTTCATCAGTCCGTAGACAGGGGTTTCATCAGTATTGCCATCTGAACGGTGACAAGACCGGGTATCATCTTATCGATATCGTCACTTGAATGGTGACGAGCTCAGACATCAGCTTTAGTCTGGGAAGACCTCAGCCGGGTATATAATCTGTGGAGATGATTCCTCTTCTGTTTTGACTTTGCAAAAGCCTTTACAATCTTCATCTGCCGGTACCGGCTTCATCTTTATCTCATATTACATCCGTCATGAAGCCGACATCTGACTTACCCTGACATATCATCCGTGGATTCTTGGACGAAGCAGTAGTGCGGCTTTCATTAAAGTGTGCCAGGAGGTCTCATCAGTCGAGTGACTGCTGCTCTACCAGTGCTGCTGTCTGAGTGACATCGGCACCGGGCATCAGCTTAGCCGACAAGGGCTTTAGCCGGGTGAATGGTTGACGAGCTTCATCAATGGTCTTTCACTGTTGGTCCGACCCTCTTTTCAATCATGCTTCGACCTTTGTTCATTTTCAAGGTGTCAACAGAAGCCAAGGAACTTCCCGGATCTGACTCCGAAGGCGCACTTAGTAGGGTTGAGCTTCATGTTGTGCTTTAGGAGAGTGTCAAAGGTCCTGACTAAGTCGGCAAGGTGGTCTTTGGCCTTGGGCGTCTTGACAAGCATGTCATCAATATAGGCCTCGACGTTTTGCCCGAGCTGTCCTTCGAAAATGCGGTTGATCAGTCTCTGATATGTTGCTCTGGCATTCTTTAACCCGAACGGCATCCGGGTGTAGCAGTGTTTGTCGAAGTCAGTGATGAAGGCGGTCTTCTCGATGTCCTCCGAGTCCATCCCGATCTGATGGTAACCAGAGTAGGCGTCAAGGAAGCTGAGTAGCTCGTGGCCAGAGGTTGAATCGACCAATTGATCGATGCTCGGTAGCGGGTAGCAATCCTTCAGGGTAGCCTAGTTGAGATCGGTGAAATCCACGCACATCCGCCATTTCCCAGAAGCTTTTGGTACCAGGACGATGTTGGCGAGCCATGTAGGGTATAGAACCGGACGAAAGAGGCCAGTCTTCTGTCCCTTGATGATTTGCTCTTTGATGACCGCTTGCTTCTATGGGGAGTGCTTTCTTCTGCGCTGTTGTACTGGCTTTGCTGTTGGGTCGAGGTTGAGCTTGTGCATCACCATGTCTCCCGGGATCCCGGGAAGGTGCTCATCGGACCATGCAAAGACTCGGATGTACTGCGCAAGGAAATCTTTATATTTTTCTTGTTCCTCAAATGGGAGCTCGGCTCCAATCTTTACTCCTAGGGTCGGGTCACCGTTAAGGAAGACCGTTAGCAACTCGCCGCCAGGCTCAGATGTTGCAGGTCCCTCCTCGGCTCCCTTTATCCCCTTATTCTTACCTTCCGGCCTAGTGGCGTCAATCGAGACTATATAGCACCGTCTAACCAATGCCTGGTTACCTCGAACTTCCCCCACGCCATATTTGGTCGGGAACTTCATCTTTTAGTGAAAGGTAGAGGGCATCGCTTTCATTCGGCTGAGAATGCCTCGGCCGAAGATGGCGTTGTATGCCGTCATCCCCTTAATCACGATGAAGTCTACCATAACCGTAATGGTTTTGGGCGAGGTGCCGATAGTAACAGGCAGACTCAGTGCTCCCTCGGGATAAGTAGCCTAGCCGTTGAACCCACAGAGGGGGGTTCGGATCGGGCGGAGTTTAGATGGATTCTCTCCCATTTTAAAGAAACATTTATAGGACAATACATCAGGGGCACTACCATTGTCGACTAAGATTCTGTCCACGTTACAATGGTCTATTGTGGCCGATATAACGAGAGCGTCGTCGTGCGGGGTGGTTAGCCCTTCCGAATCCTGGTCAGAGAATACCAGGGCCTGTGGTTCCCTAGTCGGCGGGGCCGTAGGTGCCTCAGCAGAGGCTCGGCTCGCCCGCTCGGCGTGACGCTTCCGTCCTTGGCTGCTATCTCCGCCTGATGCCGTTTCGCCCGCGATGACGTTGACGTGGACTCCGCGGGGGGTATTATCAATCTCTTCAGCGGCGTCTCGGTCTTCCTTTTGCCCGGACACATACCGAGATAGGTGTCACGCCCCGAGAGCAGAAGATACTCGGAGACACGTGACGAGTTTATATCAATCATGTCAATCAGAGTATTAGTGTATTCGACACCAAATTCAGAGATGCGCAAAAGTAAAGATAACCCAATCCTTTATTCCTTCATAAGAATATGTCTATTACAAACCTTTGAAGTACTAACTAAAATAAAGGAAAAATACAAGGTTGACTCAAGAAAATATGAAAAAGACTAGATAACACGGGAGAAGCTCTATCTCTTTCACTCTTGATTTTCCCCATCCGTTTAAGTTCCCTCATCGTCGGACTTACCTGAAAAGTAGGGAAACACTAAGTGAGCGAACGCTCAGTAGGAAATTATATCTCAAGAACTAGCAATGAGTTTAAGTAATTACATCTTTCATGAATGCACTATAGCTATGCATGCTCGCATAAAACGACAAGATAGAGAGAGTGTATAACAATAAGATAGCGACGAGAACTAGTCATGAACTTTTAAGAACTTATATCAAAAGATATCAAGATATTCAAGCAACTGTATTCATCATGTCATGTTGGAATTTGGCTATCACGTTTCAAGCACGCAAGTAGGAAATTACCCTTTTTCGGGCCACGCAAGCCATGTAGTATCAAGTCAAGTATAAGTACAAGATTTGTGGAATGTTCAATCAAGCTAGTCATGCACTTCGGTATAATGCCAATACCGTGATCAATCAACTCCCATGGGCACAAGTACTTTCGGGTGCTCCTCCCAAGACCAGATCGGGCCCTATATGCGCAGGCATTAATCATGTATTTTAACATCCACTTTTGTGTATAGCCAATATGGAATTTCAAGAATAAAGCTTGTAGACATGTAGGATAAACTTGGATAGAGTAGAGTCCAAAAATATGACAATTGACATAGAATGGCGATAATAACGGTACAATCACGATTATCGATAAAACTAGGTGGAATTGGTTCCCTAACTTGGGTACCATGACAAACAAGTATGGACATTCTTTATATAAAATTGAGGTCCACAAGAACATCAAGTTTAATATAGAATTGGGGTCTACAAGAACATCATAACAATGTTGATATAGAGTTGGGGTTTACAAGAACATCATAACAATGTCATGCTTTACCCCGTTCATTAATAAAATTCTCATATCATACTCATGGCATAATATGAGGGCTGGTATACCATGTTTCTATAGAGTGACATGGCAAAAATAGGGTGATAGGTTTTTATGGTACAACCCGCTCAGTCGGCCTTGAGGGAATCCAAGGCTCGAGGAGTCTTACGGAGGTCTCTATGACTAACTCGCTATTCCAAAGGAACGGAATGTCCAATGGAGAGCTTGTATGTCACTGAGAGTTAAGGGGGTAACGTTAAAACATCATGAAACGTGGGACTATATTCACGGAGTGGAAATATAGTGCCAATATATATATACATAAGTATGAAACCGTGTTAACCGAGGGAAAAATAATAATACAGGAAAATAGCGACTTGACCAAAGTCATTAATCATATAATTAACGCCTTACTTAAGGACGTCTACTAATCATTTGACGACTTGTGAAGCAGTCGTCCAAACCTTATCTCAATTCTTATAGAATTTCAAATTTACAGAATTTTAACAAAAAAGCGCCCTGTACATGGGCGTTACTTTTCAATTAGCGCCCTAGTCTGGGGCGTCAGTTTAGTAATAGACGACCTAGACAAGGTCGTGAATTCAAGAATTTACCAATTTTCAGATAATAAAATTTCAGGAAAAAGGGTACATGATCATGACAGGAAAAATAGCAGAATTTCACAGGTATACTCATGCAATATATTAGATTCATGGTTACATAGATATTAAATTTTAAACGTGGGTATTTATTAATTACATGTAATTGACGACTTCTGGGCAGGGCGTCAAAACAATAATTAGCGCCCTAGTGTGGGTCGCTTCTTTAAATTAGCGCCCTTGCCAAGGGCGTTTCTTTTTGAAATTACATAGAAAACATCTGAAACCACAATAAAACTATATGCATGCACAACCGATGATATTATTAAGATCTTAAGCTAGTTTGGGCTACGATCTTGAGAAAACCTACCTTATGAAGATGATATGGGAGAGGAAACGTGAAGGTTTTGGTAAGAAACCGATGCTCTGTTCTAAACCGGCCTCTAGAAGATGATGTTTGATGAAGAACCCCTAGTTCTTCAGCACGTCAGGAAACGCAAGGTAGGCAACCTATAGCAAAAGTAGATGAAGAATAATTAACACTCTTCATGAAATCGAAAAGCAGAGATTCAAGAAGAACCTACTGTTCTTCACATACCTTAGAAGAATCGATCGCCAAAATAGCGAACAGATCGAATATGTGGGTATTTATAGGATTTTTAGAATCCTAATAGGGTTAGAGTTATATTGGAAGTAATACTTCCCTAATAGAGTTCTTACCCTATTCAATCTTCCTCGTAGTTATCCAGAAACTTGCTCTCTTGGGTCGAACGAAACTCAAACTGAATTAACGTCCTAAGTGAGGGCGTTAATTTAAATTGACGCCTTGTCAAGCGTCGTTTCTTGTATAAAACGTGCCCAGGTGGAGGGCGTTACATTTACTTCCCTTTTTGGCCGTTTGCTAATTGACGCCTTGTTGTTTGGGCGTCCCTTTTTAACTAGCGCCTTATCTAGAGGCGTTTCTTAATAAAGTAGCGCCTTGACCAAAGGCGTTATTTCCATTCTGTCTTATTCTTATGCGTTTAGGCTTTCATCATCTATTTACTTATCTTTTATTTTAATTTGATCCATTTTCAAAATCTTTATTTTTCCAGGGTTGCTACACCCTCCCCCACTTAAAAGAATTTAGTCCCCAAATTCAATAGTACATATATATTTTGGAGAGTGTAGAGTATATACCTCTTTAGAATAATTCTGGGAATCATCTCCTCATGGATTCCTCGGTCTCCCATGTAGCTTCATGTTCGGAGTTCTTATTCCATTGTACCTTAAGCATGGGAATAACCTTATTCCTTAGGGTACGTACTTCACGATCTAGTATCTTTATGGGCTTCTGTTCATATGTGAGATCCTTCTGGATAACTAAGTCTCCATGTTCAATAATATGTGATGGATCGTGTACATACTTCTTCAACATAGATATGTGGAATACATTATGCACTTCAGACAATTGAGGAGGCAATGCGATGCGATAAGCAACCTCGCCAACTCTTTCCAATATCTCAAAAGGTCCGATGAACCTTGGTGTAAGCTTGCCCTTAACACCAAATCTCCGTATGCCACGTCCCGGCGATATCTTGAGAAATACATGATCTCCGATTTGGAACTCAAGATCTCTCCTTCTCGTGTCAGCATAAGCCTTTTGCCTAGACTGAGAAACTTGCAGTCTTTCTCTGATCAATTGTATCTTCTCGGTGGTATCCCTTACCATGTCTAGACCTAATAGTTGTTTCTCTCCAACTTCGTCCCAGCATAAGGGTGATCGGCAACTTCTTCCGTATAAGGCTTCGAAAGATGCCATTTTTATACTTGCCTGGTAGCTATTATTGTATGCGAATTCAACCAGAGGCAAGTGATCATGCCAGCTCCCACCAAAATCATGATGCATGCCCTAAGCATATCTTCAATGACCTGATTAGCTCTCTCAGTCTGACCATCCGTCTGAGGATGAAAAGCTGTACTAAAGTTAAGCCTCGTTCCTAATGAATGTTGTAAACCCTTCCAAAAATGAGAAGTAAAACGGGGATCTCTGTCAGACACGATTGAAATAGGAATACCGTGTAATCTGACTATGTCCTTGATGTATAATGCAGCCAACACATCGACTGACCATCGGCTCTTGATTGGCAAGAAATGCGCCGATTTAGTCAATCGGTCAATAATAACCCATATTCTATCATGTCCTCCTTTTGATTTAGATACACGCATGATGAAATCCATACCAATATCCTCCCACTTCCATTTAGGGATATCTAGAGGATGTAGTTTTTCAGCAGGCTTTTGGTGTTCCACCTTGACCTGTTGGCATGTGAGACAGCGCGACACGTAGTCCGCTATTTCCCTTTTCATGTTGGGCCACCAAAAATTTCTTTTCACATCTTGGTACATTTTGGTAGATCCAGGATGAATCGTGTACCTTGATCTATGAGCTTCATCTAATATCTTCTTCTTTAACTCGGGACAATCCAGTATACAAGTTCTGTTTTGGAATTACAACCTTCTATCTGATGCTAATTGGAAATCAGACTGTCCTTCTAGTTTGCCCTTGATTTCCACTAATATTGGGTCATCATCCTGAAGTGCTTGTATTTCAGTTAATAGGTCTGGATGAATGCTTATATGAGACAATGTGACACATTTGAAGTTCGTGTCCATGCTTATATTGAGCTTAGAGAATTGCTCCAGCAACTTCCATTCTTGAATCCTACAATTGGCTAACAGTACTCTCGGCTTTCGACTAAGGGCATCGGCTACATGATTACCCTTTCCGGGATGATATTATATATTGAAGTCGAAGTCCTTGAGATATTCCAGCCAACGTCTTTGCCTCATATTCAGTTCCTTCTGTGAGAAGAGATATTTGAGACTCTTGTGGTCGGAGTATATAGTAAACTGCACTCCATATAGATAATGTCTCCAGATTTTCAGTGTAAACACTACCGCGGCCAATTCTAAGTCATGGACGAGGTAGTTCTCTTCATGCTTCTTTAATTAACGAGAAGAATAAGCTATAACCTTTCCTTGTTGTATTAGAACACATCCGAGGCCAATGCCAGAAGCATCAGTGTATACCTCAAATTTCTCTCCTTCCATTGGTAAAGCTAAGACAGGAGCTGTAGTAAGATGATCCTTGAGAGTTTGGAAGCTTCTTTCACATTCCTCACTCCATTCGTAACGGATCTCCTTGCGAGTTAACCTCGTAAGTGGTACGACGATCTTAGAGAAATCTTTGATGAATCGCCTGTAATAGCCAGCAAGACCTAAGAAACTTCGAATCTCGCTAGCATTGGTCGGTCTTTCCCAATTTCTTACAGCTTCAACATTTGATGGATCTACTGATAAGCCATCTTTTGATATAACATGTCCGAGAAAAGTCACTTCCTCAAGCCAGAATTCACACTTGCTGAGTTTTGCATATAATTGGTTTGCCCTTAATATTTGTAATGCAATCCTTAAATGCTCCTCATGCTCTTCTTTGGTCTCGGAATAAATCAATATATCATCAATAAAGACCACCACGAATTGATCCAAATAAGGCCTGAATATACTATTCATTAACTGCATAAAGGCAGCAGGGGCATTTGTTAGTCCGAAAGGCATAACAACAAATTCATAATGGCCGTACCTGCTTCTGAATGCAATCTTATGAATGTCCTCATCCTTGATTCTTAACTGATGATATCCCGACCTAAGATCAGTTTTGGAAAAGTACTTGGATCCTGAAATTTGATCAAACAACTCATCGATTCTCGGCAGTAGATACTTGTTCTTGATAGTGAGATGATTCAACTGTCGATAGTCGATGCATAACCTCATGGATCCATCTTTCTTCTTTACAAATAATACAGGCGCTCCCCATGGGGAAGTACTTGGTCTTATGAATCCTTTCTTAATGAGTTCCATCAGTTGCTCCTTTAACTCCTTGAGTTCAGCAGGGGACATTCTATACGGTGCCTTAGAAACTGGACCCGCACCAGGAACTAAATCGATGGTGAAGGCCACTTCTATTTGTGGGGGTAATCCAGGCAAATCTTCCGGAAATACGTCCGAAAATTCTTGTATCACTGGAATGTCTTCTATCTTAGTTTCCTTAGCCTCCTTAATCGTGACGAATGTAAGGAAAGATACACATCCTTTCCTGATGAGCTTGCTAGCTCGGAGAGCCGAAATAAGAGGGGTTTTGCTTCGCCTCTTGGGGCTAGTAAAGATCAGTTCTGGAAATTCCTCGAAAGTAACCTTGCTATTGCGGCAATCGACCGTTGCCTAATATTTAGATAACCAATCCGCTCCTAGTATGACATCATACTCCTTTAGATCTAAACATATAAGATCAATAGGGAGATTCTTACCATGAACCAATACTTCACAGTTCTGGTAATGGTGTGTAATATCAGTCTCGTTTCCTAGAGGAGTAGACAAGACTAATTTTATCTATTTCGGTTCTAGGGGTAACGGATCAGCGAACTTCTTGGAAACAATTGAATGTGAAGCACCAGTATCAATTAAGACATATGCAGACTTGGAACAAACTTTCAATGTACCTTCTACTAGTCCGCCTTCTTCTTCTTGTTCGGTCTCCTTAATTGCGTGAAGACGAGCATTCTTGGTTACTGGGCGCTTCCCGTCCCCGGCTTGATCATTAAGTAATGGGCAATCGGGAATTCGATGATCGCGACTCCCACAGCGGAGACATGCTCCTAGTTTCCTCCAGCATTCTTCTGCTCTATGGCCCGCCTTGTCACAATGCTTGCACACTATATTTGATGGGGTAGTGGTGATGGAGAAGGGCTTGGTCTTCTTAAACTTCTGATCTTGTGAGGAAGTACCTCCATTGCTAGGCCTCTTCTTGAAGTTGGGTTTAAAGGAACCCGAACTCGTAACTTGTTCTTTCTTGTCCTTCCCACGGATTCTATCAGATAGTTCCGTGGCGTCTTCTAATAGCTGAGCTCGGCGCACAATTTTCGAGTAGACCTGGATATCCATTGGCGCCAGCTGTGTGATATATTGCGGCCTGAGCCCATTTAGGAACCTCCTAGCTTTCATCTTCTCGGTGCTAACTAAGTGCTTAGCATACCGAGATAATCTAGAAAATTGGGCCTCGTACTCGGCCACTATCAAGGACTGTTGCTTCAGTGCAGCAAATTCTGCAGCTTTCTTTTCCTATACTCGGTCCGAAAAATATTTAGCGTTGAAATGTTCAACGAATTCTTCCCAAGTAACTTGGTCTTGATTTAAAGTAGCTTCTACTGACTCCCACCAGCATCGGGCATCCCTTTCTAGTTGGAAAGTAGCTAATAAGACTTTATCTTGATCCATGCACTGCATAACACGGAATATACGCTCCGTCTCCCTGATCCAGTGCTCTGCGTCGTCCGGATCAGTAGAACCCGTGAATTTAGGCGGGTTCATGTTTTTAAAGACTTGGTGGAGACTCCCTGCTCGTTGTGCTCCTCCTTGTGCTACCTGTTGCAACACCTGAGTCATGCCTTGAAGTGTACGCTACATGTTGCGCCACTGAGCACGTTCGGCAGCCATCGTCCTACAATTACAATAACTAGATTAATACGTGATTTCATTTAGAAGCTAGCATTTTTATGTTAACTTTAACCCTTGGTTCTACCCAATCTCACCGGTTAAAGGTTCAGACTTATCCTTGGACTTGGGTTTCCTAGGAATTGAATACCCTAGGCTCTGATACCACAAAAACTGTCACGCCCCGAGGGCGGAAGATACCCGGAGACGCATGACGAGTTTATATCAATCATGTCAATCAGAGTATTAGTGTATTCGACACCAAATTCAGAGATGCGCAAAAGAAAAGATAACCCAATCTTTTATTCCTTCATAAGAATATGTCTATTACAAACCTTTGAAGTACTAACTAAAATAAAGGAAAAATACAAGGTTGACTCAAGAAAATATGAAAAAGACTAGATAACACGGGAGAAGCTCTATCTCTTTCACTCTTGATTTTCCCCATCTGTTTGAGTTCCCTCATCGTCAGACTTACCTGAAAAGTAGGGAAACACTAAGTGAGCGAACGCTCAGCAGGAAATTATATCTCAAGAACTAGCAATGGGTTTAAGTAATTACATCTTTCATGAATGCACTATAGCTATGCATGCTCGCATAAAACGACAAGATAGAGAGAGTGTATAACAATAAGATAGCGACGAGAACTAGTCATGAACTTTCAAGAACTTATATCAAAAGATATCAAGATATTCAAGCAAGTGTATTTATCATGTCATGTTCGAATTTGGCTATCACGTTTCAAGCACGCAAGTAGGAAATTGCCCTTTTTCGGGCCACGCAAGCCATGTAGTATCAAGTCAAGTACAAGTACAAGATTTATGGAATGTTTAATCAAGCTAGTCACGCACTTCGGTATAATGCCAATACCGTGATCAATCAACTCTCATGGGCACAAGTACTTTCGGGTGCTCCTCCCAGGACCAAATCGGGCCCTATATGCGCAGGCATTAATCATGTATTTTAACATCCACTTTTGTGTATAGCCAATATGGAATTTCAAGAATAAAGCTTGTAGACATGTAGGATAAACTTGGATAGAGTAGAGTCCAAAAATATGACAATTGACATAGAATGGCGATAATAACAGTACAATCACGATTATCGATAAAACTAGGTGGAATTAGTTCCCTAACTTGGGTACCATGACAAACAAGTATGGACATTCTTTATATAAAATTGAGGTCCACAAGAACATCAAGTTTAATATAGAATTGGGGTCTATAAGAACATCATAACAATGTTGATATAGAGTTGGGGTTTACAAGAACATCATAACAATGTCATGCTTTACCCCGTTCATTAAGAAAATTCTCATATCATACTCATGGCATAATATGAGGGCCGGTATACCATATTTCTATAGAGTGACATGGCAAAAATAGGGTGATAGGTTTTTATGGTACAACCCGCTCAGTCGGCCTTGAGGGAATCCAAGGCTCGAGGAGTCTTACGGAGGTCTCTATGACTAACTCGCTAGTCCAAAGGAACGGAATATCCAATGGAGAGCTTGTATGTCACTGAGAGTTAAGGGGGTAACGTTAAAACATCATGAAACGTGTGACTATATTCGCGGAGTGGAAATATAGTGCCAATATATATATACATAAGTATGAAACCGTGTTAACCGAGGGAAAAATAATAATACATGAAAATAGTGACTTGACCAAAGTCATTAATCATATAATTAACGCCTTACTTAAGGACGTCTACTAATCATTTGACGACTTGTGAAGCAGTCGTCCAAACCTTATCTCAATTCTTACAGAATTTCAAATTTACAGAATTTTAACAAAAAAGCGCCCTGTACAGGGGCGTTACTTTTCAATTAGCGCCCTAGTCTGGGGCGTCAGTTTAGTAATAGACGACCTAGACAAGGTCGTGAATTCAAGAATTTACCAATTTTTAGATAATAAAATTTCAGGAAAAAGGGTACATGATCATGACAGGAAAAATAGCAGGATTTCATAGGTATACTCATGCAATATATTAGATTCATGGTTACATAGATATTAAATTTTAAACGTGGGTATTTATTAATTACATGTAATTGACGACTTTTGAGCAGGGCGTCAAAACAATAATTAGCGCCCTAGTGTGGGTCGCTTCTTTAAATTAGCGCCCTTGCCAAGGGCGTTTCTTTTTAAAATTACATAGAAAACATCTGAAACCACAATAAAACTATATGCATGCACGACCGATGATATTATTAAGATCTTAATATAGTTTGGGCTACGATCTTGAGAAAACCTACCTTATGAAGATGATCTGGGAGAGGAAACGTGAAGGTTTTGGTAAGAAACCGATGCTCTATTCTAAACCGGTCTCCAGAAGATGATGTTTGATGAAGAACCCCTCGTTCTTCAGCACGTCAGGAAACGCAAGGTAGGCAACCTATAGCAAAAGAAGATGAAGAATAATTAACACTCTTCATGAAATCGAAAAGCAGAGATTCAAGAAGAACCTGCTATTCTTCACATACCTCAGAAGAACCGATCGCCAAAATAGCGAACAGATCGAATAGGTGGGTATTTATAGGATTTTTAGAATCCTAATAAGGTTAGAGTTATATTGGAAGTAATACTTCCCTAATAGAGTTCTTACCCTATTCAATCTTCCTCGTAGTTATCCAGAAACTTGCTCTCCTGGGTCGAACGAAACTCAAACTGAATTAACGTCCTAAGTGAGAGCGTTAATTTAAATTGACGCCTTGTCAAGCGTCGTTTCTTGTATAAAACGCGCCCAGGTGGAGGGCGTTACATTTACTTCCCTTTTTGGCCGTTTGCTAATTGACGCCTTGTTGTTTGGGCGTCCCTTTTTAATTAGCGCCTTATCTAGAGGCATTTCTTAATGAAGTAGCGCCTTGACCAAAGGCGTTATTTCCATTCTGTCTTATTCTTATGCGTTTAGGCTTTCATCATCTATTTACTTATCTTTTATTTTAATTTGATCCATTTTCAAAATCTTTATTTTTCCAGGGTTGCTACAATAGGTGTCCCTGGCGGATGAGGCGCTCGATCTCATCTTGAAGTTTATGGCAATCGCTGGTGTGATGCCCGTGGTCGCTATGGAACAGGCAGTGCTTGCGGCGATTGTGATGCTTGGTCTTCATAGGCTCAAGTTGGTTGAGGAGACCCGAGCCTTTGATGTCTTCATAGATCTCGTAGACAGGGGCGGTAAGTGGGGTATACCGCTCGTACTTCTGGGACGGCTCTTTTCGATCTCCATCCTGCTTCCGCCTCTTTCCTTGTCCCATCCCTTGCTCGGACGGTCTCTTCTTGTCCCCCTCCCGACCCGAGCCGGTTGTGCCTCGGCAGGTGCTGAGTACTTCTTCGCACTCGGTATGGCGCAAAGCCAAGGTCACTAGCTCGGCGAGGGAGGTAGGGGGATGAAGCACTAGCTCGCACCGTAGGTTCTCGTCGCGGGTACCCCTGGTCAAGGCGGTGATGGCAGAGGCCACATCCAGGCGGGGGATGCGCAGGGCTTCCGATTTAAATCGTTTGATATAAGCCCTTAACTTCTCCCCCTGTTCCTGTTTGAGGGCCAGTAATCCTGCCACTGACCGGGGCGGACCGCTGCCGGCGAAGCTTTCTTTGAATACTCTCCCGAATTGCTTGAAGTTGTGGATGCTGCCGGGGGCGAGGGATCTGAACCAAGCCTGAGCGCCCTGAACCAGAGTGGTCACGAACGCTCGGCACTTGATCACATCGGATGCCCCATGTAAGGTCATCAGGGCGTCGAAGCTGTCGTAATGGTCGGCCGGGTCTCCCTGGCCGTCGTACGACTTGAAGGTCGGAAGTGAGATTCTGGGAGATATCTCTGCCTTCAGGATGTAGTCGGAGAACGGGGATCACTCCTCGTCCTCCATAGGAGAGGTCTTTTGCAAGGCACAGAGAACGCGCTCTTGCTCTGCGAAACGCCTCTCCAAGTCTCGCAGTCGGAGAGAGAGTTCCGGTTGTCGGTGTCCCGAGGGGCTGGGGGGGTGCACTTGCATGCTGCCCCGACGCTCCTCAGGGGCCTCGGCGTCCGGGAACGGTTTGTGTGCTCCGATCTTCTCCCTCCTCGGGGTTGAGGAGGATTCTTGCTCCGGGGGAGGGGCGTGCGATGGTCCTCCTGACGCGTTGCGGATGAGCCGCTGCCCCCGGAGGATGAAATGGCCTCCAGCAGTGTGCTGGGAGGCATCTCCACGTGGGGGGATTTTCCTGGGGAGCTGTGACTTCTCCTCCTTGGCCGCCTGGGCCCTCATGAGATCCATGAGGACATCCAGTTTTGCGTTGAGGGTTTGGAGGGCGTCGGTGCTCCCGCCGGAAAGTTGTTCTCCCGCCACCGATGGAGGTAGCTCGTTGGCTTGGTTGTCAGATGGGGAATGCTCAGTGGGGAGGGAAGGTGCACCTTCCTCCGTTACCAGAGCTTTTCCCGTATTGATGGCAGTCCTCCTGCCAGAACTTCTTCGCACCTTGATGGCTCTTTGTGCGTTTCCCACAAACGGTGCCAGATGAAGAGGGGCGATCTCGCGCTGCTCCTGAGCGGGGAGGAAGATGACCACGTACCCTTGAAGTATAAACTTTAAGAAGGGAAACCAGTCAGAGGTGTCCAGGGATAGATCCCCGAGGAAGACCCTCCGATGCTTAAGTTAGCACAGGTAGTAGAGCACAGATACGAAGAGGAGAATTAGGAGGAAAGTTGGAGCGCGAGATTCCTCTCCACCAAAAGGTGAAGTGGTTCCTGCTCAGGCTTACTCGGGCGTGCTTAAGCTTACTTAAGCTCCCTCGTCGCAGTCGGGCATGTCCTGTTTAAATAGTTACCGGTTGTGCGAATTGATCCCTGTAAGCGGATGGGTTCCAGGGGGGGTTACGTCCTTCATGCGGGCTCCTTACGGCGCGAGGACTCTTGGTTTCCCATGTCCCCTTGAGCTTCCTTCCATTAAAGGATTCGCAACGGCTGAATCATTAAGCTTCCATCAGTGAGCCCGAGCAAATAGCACTTGTTCAGGAGTGGTCTCCCGAGAGATAAGTGTTGGGTCAGGATAAGGAATAGGGGGCTCCAAGAGAGCTTTCCCGATCGACTGATGCTCGGACTTCCCAACCTAAAGGCCGCCTAGGAAGCGCTTGTACCGAGTGAGTTTTTGGGCTTCATAATAAGTGGGTCCAAGGGTTGCCACTTTGAGGAGTTGAGCTTTGTTCGATCCGATTTGGACCTCGTTTGGCCTCTCCGTACGGGCGGTGAGATTTTCCCTCTCCACGTACCATGCTCACCTCGTCGGAGACTCTTTTCTATCGGTGAACCCACTCCCCATGCCTTAACGCATGGTTTCACTACTCATACTAGGTGTTGCTTTCACCTGGTTCATATAACTTGCATCTGTAGTCGTCGTTACATTTGTAGGCATTTCATTTGACTAATCCGGACCGTGGATTAGGAGGGAAGAAGATAGGCCTTTCTTTCACTGTTGTGAAGAAGAGCTGGGTAGAAGTTTGCCGAAGGCACCTGTATATTTGACATGCGAATGGGTCCATCCCTATGCAGAGGGCATAAACATGACAGAGCTGCTTGTGGCTGGAATTCTACTCGAGGGACGAGTCATTAAGATGAACGTGAATGGTGGTGAGAGGTCTTCTTTTAGGAGCTTGGGTAGTGATGGCCTAAGAGGCGACACTTGGCAGTGAGAGAGCAACTCTAGGTTGGGTAGCGCTAGCTCCAAGGAGTGACATTAATTGGCCTTTGGAGCACCTCATCGAACACTTTCCAGCGAATGGGAGTTTTGTGAGAGAGCTTCTTAATTACACACTGGGTCTCCAAACCTTCCCCCCCTCTAAAGTCATGCATTTCCTCTCAGGGCCGGCCAATCGGAGAAATAAATTACATGGAGGGCGTCCGTGCGGCGGCGTTGTCTTGTGGCCTCTCTTACAAACTACCCATCTGCCGATCTTGAGATTTTTCTTTAAAAATATATATATATATTTATTTTAAAAAATATGTACTCAAATATACATCATTTAAGCTTATTTCTAAAACTATGCCTCGTTCACACACTTTGGCCCTGTTTATATATTTTGACCATCGTTTACACGTATTGACACCTGTTTACAAAGTACTTAAACGATGATCGAAATGCGTAAACGGACGCACGCCGGAAAATACAAACATAAATCAAAATATGTAGATGGGTCAGAGCTTTGGAAATAAGTTTGGATGGGGGCGTGTTTGAGTACAATTTTTTAAAAATAAATATATTTTAAAAAATTCCCCGCCGATCTTATAGATGAGAGAAATGAGACAATTTTTTAAATAAATTAGGATGGGACATATTTCGAAATCAATATTTTTGTAAACTCTTTATTTTTACGTAACCCATCCTACGAAGTACCCGTCTGCGGATATTAACATGGACTTGTCAGCGAGCACATCCTCTAGAATCTAGATACTAGATGAGTACTACTGGCTGGGAAGCTAAAAATCGGGGCACCACTGCTCCGTCCATGAGAGACGCCGTGGCGGCGGGGGCGGCTGCTTCCCTCACCCCGTCCCTCCCAGCTCCCCATCGCATCCCTGCTCGGCGGCGCTGGCCACCCCATTGTCAGGTTCCGAATCACCACCGTCAGCAGCTGCAGCGGCAGACACCGGTGCTGCTTGTGGACAAGTCTCACCAGACCCTCAAGCTCAGGGAGCTACCCGGCGGCAAGCTCTCCACGAGTGGCTGCTCCAGTCCCCTTCGCTTCCTCGAAGAACAAGACGGCGGCGGCGACCGGCGCAGCGGGGAGTCGTGGGCCGTGGTTAATCCTTTCCAGGAGGAGACCGCCGCCAGCGTCCAAGACGCCCGCCAGGTGTTCGATGCTTCGGCGAGCAGGGAGCTGTCCCGCGTGACTGGCGCCGATTACTCGAGGATCGTCCGCCTTCTGTGCGAGGAGGGGTCTATGGAAGAAGCGGGTTCGGTTCTCCGAGAGATGGCGGAACGGGGACTCAGGCCGTCCCTCTCAGATTTCAACTCCATTGTCCACGCCCTGTCCAAGGGAGGCGACCTCGGGGGCGCGAGGGACGCCATCGGGCGTATGGGAGAGATGGGTCTGGCCCCCGTGCCGGAGATCTACCATGGCCTCATCCGGGCCTATGGGGAGAGGAGAATGTACGATGAGATTAGCAAGTGCGTGAGGGCGATGGCCTCAGGGGGGTGTTCTCCCAATGAGGTCACGTACAACATCCTGATCGTGGAGTATGCCAGAGGGGGGCTCCTCCAACGCATGGAAGGAGCTCACAGGACACTACTCTCGAAGCGGATGCACCTGCTGCCGTCCACCTTGGTCGTCATGCTCGAGGCGTATGCGGATTTGGGTCTTCTCGAGAAGATGGAGAGAGCGTACCACAACTCCCTCAGCTCCAAGGCCTACCTGAAGGGGAGCCTGGTTAGGAAGCTGGCGTTGGTTTACATCAAGAATTATAGGTTCGCTCGGTTGGAGGAATTTGGGAATGAGATTGCGTCGAGAACCGGCAGGACCTTTATGGTATGGTGTCTCCTACTCCTTTGTTCGGCTTTACTCTCGAGCCATAAGGGCATAGAATCTATCGCTCGGGAGATGAAAATCGCCAAGGTTAGCCCACACATAACATTCACAAATATTATTGCACTAGCTCATCTGAAGATGAAAGACTTCAGAGATTTGGATTTGTTGCTCTCACAAATTGGAGCAAGTGGGATTAGACCCGATTTGGTCACTGTTGGAATTCTCTTTGACGCATGCGCCAGTGGATTTGATGGGACCAGGGTGCTAGATGTATGGAGAAGGAACAGATTTCTGGAACAAACAGTGGAAATGAACACTGATACTTTGGTTATTGCTGCTTTTGGCAAAGGTTCCTTCCTCTCGAGTTGTGAAGACCAATTGTCTGCACTTAGACCTGAAGCGAGAGAAAATAAAGCATGGACATACATTGATCTAATAAGATTAGTCTTCAGTAACATCAAAAGAAAAGGCTCAGCTAGTGACCTGGCATTTCAGTGAATCCTCGGTGTTGACACTGCATAGAGCCCCTCAATTACTCTTGGAAAGAGGAAGAGATAAAAAAAAACACACTGCATAGAGCCTGTGCAATGTTGGATTACCAGGAATGTGTTGTTCAATTAGGAGTGTGAGAGGCTTTTCATGATTGTCAGAATGCAACAGATCATGCATCAAGCAGATTTCTCGTAGCAAAAAGACTCATGATACACAACTTTCATCCAGTTGAACAAAGGTAGCTCTGAAATCCTGTATCATAACAATGTGCTGCCTCCTCATAACCGCATAACCAATAGCATTACTACGCTTTGTGTTGCTCCTGCACTTTCATACTTATCTTGCCTGTTTGCCATTACTATACTTTGTGTTGCTCATGCAACGCACATCTACCTTTTGCTTAGTACCATCAGCCTATGATTTATAACTTTCTGTCTGTGATGTACCAGATATTAAGTAGGGAAAAGTTATGTAGATGAGTCATCTAGATAACACAGAAATAACACATGGCAGTATTGTAATTGTTCCTGACATGATGGGATATAGTCTTTCTGAATTATCGTTATATCCTTGTGATTATTTCTAGTCAGTTTCTATATATGAAATCACGACATCTCCAGAAGATATGAATTATTCCAGATCTTCCCTATTTAGATCTTTCTACATTTTTCTTGCGTTTGTTTTTGAGGCTTTAAGCTAGTTGCATTAAGTGAATAGAAATAGGCTGGAGCAAGTATGTTCAGGGACAAGGATCTCGTGCCTGAGTTAATCCATACCACAATAATAGAACAATTCTAATGGTTGAACAAACTGTATACGTTATTTTTAATGAAACTGATCCTCTTAAGGATGAAAGGAAGTGTTGATGATGATACTGAGCTAGGTCCAACTGAAGGCTTTGTGATGCTGAAGGAAGAACAAAAGAAGATTCACCATTTGAGAAGATTCAAGAGCAGCAGCAATTTACGGTCACTTATCAAGGGAACAGAGATATACAAAGAGTCATCCTAATGCCCGTCTTTGATAGAGGGATAGCTAAAATGAGGGCCATCCCTTTTGTGAGTTAGTTTGTCCTGGAATTTATCCTCGTTTACCTTGATAGGTAATGGATTATCTCTCTTGAACAAAGGAGGTTAACCCCTCATTTATTCCACTTACTTTGGTTGTATTTAGAGATAGACAATGTGTTAACCCTACTTAATTACCCTTGTCATCCCAACCATACTACTAATGCTTCTAAAATCATATTTTTTAAATTTTGCGCTTCTTACCTTCAAATTATCTTTATGCCCCGCAACCTATGTCCAACTTAACTAATATATTTATTTGATCCTTTTCAACAAATTATGTAATCATGTTAATATTTAGACACGTTAATATTTGTTAACATTTGACATGAAATTACATAATTGTTTACACATTTTCTTTACATTTTACGTCTAATGATGTAAGATCTCTCGCCAAGTCTTGAGCCGTCCGATCTAGGGCGATCACAAGATGTGGTCACTCCAGCAAAGGATATTGCACAGAGGGAAGAGGAGGATCAAGGGGGCTCAGGGTTATGACTATGGGGAAAACCCTCCAATATCTAAGTCAGTAAACGGTAGAAGCAAAGTGTGAAGGGGGCAAGAGAGAAGAAGGACACGAGATCTCTCTGTAGGCACCGGAAGTGGCGGTGCGTGTGCCTCTACCCGATATGCTGCGGGGCCTACAGTGCACGAATTAGAAAGACAGAAATAGGGTGATCGCCAGAGACTTATACCTGAGCCTCACAGGGATAGGATGATCATGAATGCCTTAGGAATGGGAGATGTGGGTTTTTCCTGTCCTCGCTCTCGACTGACCAAGAATGGGGAGCTCTACGAGTCAGTGATGAAGTTCCTACAAATTAACCAGCAAATAGAAGAAAATTGACCATTAGACTGAGAAGGTGTAGTATATGCTCAAAGAGGAAAAGAAAACATACAAATGGGGGTCAGTCGTACCGGGAAGGGGGTTGGGAAGGGGGATGGCCAAGACTTTCGACCGTCCGCTTTCCCTATGTTTTGGGAGAAAACTTCTTAGAAATAAGGATCTAGAAAGATCTAGTATGCATGTAATATAGTAAAACAACTGAAATGTAACAAGACAGAGAACAAGGGAAGAAGGACGGGGTTTGCCCGTCAACCAAGAGAAGGCGGCCAACTATATGGCCGCTCAAAGATGGTAGGCGGCCATGTCGATGGCCGCCTCCTGGAACTGAGACTCTCCCGCGGCGGAGCTCTTCGACTTCAAATTCTGCTCCTCGGGGAAGGTCGGGAAGGGTGACTTTCGTGCTCACAGCTCTCTCTGCCTCACCGAACTGCCAGCCTGTCCTCAAAAAATATCCAACCCCCCGTGAGATTGCTCTGGAACGGGGTTTTGTATGTGGGGGCTCTCCCTCTGTCCCCACATTCGAAAATAGAGTACGTGTGAGATTGTGTGTGCCTCCACCTCTCGAAGTGGGAATAGGTGTGGAGTACATGCCCGGAGTGGGCGGGTCGTGGAGTTGACGGGCGGTTGTCAGGAGGTGGACAGGTCGATGGCTGTTCAAAGGAGGCTGGGCGGCCAAGGTTGTGGCAGTCTTGGGAATCTGGGTGGCCAGCAGTCTGGCCGCCTTGGTTTGGATGTGCGGCTAGGTATCTGGCCGCCTTGGGGTTTTGGGCGACCATCACCTTGGCCGCCTAGGGATCAGTGCAGAAATATATATAATACCTCAAAAAATTGCAGGGTGGAGTCTACCTAGACAATGATGAGACCCCACACTCCCAATCATCTAAGAAAAAGTATCACTTCTATCATGGCTAGACAAGGTCTGTGGGATGTCCGAAATTAGGCGTCTACACTCTCTTCACTAGTTGAAGTGGTTCAGAGTGCACTTACCTTTCCAGAGGGATTCCCTGGGTTTATATAGTGGTGGGCTCCTTCACAATTGCAACGGAAGCAGGGGATTAGGAGGATGCTATGTCCAGTAGAGGGACTCTTCTCAGTTAAGGACTCTCGCCTCCTCCTTACCAGCCCCCATACATAGTTGTCAAGGCAGGCGCCTAGGTCCAGGCGCCTTTGAAATGGCTAGGCGGTCCAGCGCCTTGTTGATAGTGGAAAATGCGAGCTTGGCGGTCGCTAAGGCGGGCGCCTAGGTGCCAAGGCGGGCCAACTGTGACCCACCCGAACCAGATCCGACCTGGTTATATACGTTTAACTCTTTCTTTTTTATAATTTTCTTGAGGTTATTATATTATTTTATATTTTTTCTGAATTTTTTACATTTACTTTTGAATCTTTTGCATTTACTTCTGAAAATTTTATATTTTTTATACAATTTAATTTTCTATAGTTGTCACATAATTTAATTACCGTAGTTTCTTCATGTAATTTATTTTTTTTATATTTTCATATTTTTATTCTTGATTTATATATTAGAGGATATATATTTTAGATTTTTTTAATTAGTGGTCGAAGTGTCGCTACGCGCCTAAGCGCTTAGGGACCCTGTGAACACCTTGGGTCGTCTTGTCGCCTTGACAACTATGCCCCCAGATAACGGCGCAACCTTCGCCAAGATAAGCGCCAGCGGCGAGGATTTGGTCCTAGCCCGTCAAGGAGTTGTGATACCGAGCTAATCCCGGGAGGATAAGAAGGGGTCCCTCTGGCCTTGCCGGGGCATTAATCCAACCTTGGGACTGCTTGGGACAATTGGTAGGCTTTCTCTCAGACGTGAGGGGGATGACCGACCCAACATCGAACTAAAGCGGACCAGGTTTGGATCAAATGAGGCCTTAAAATAAGTGAGCCCCGACCGAGCTGTCACTTATTGGGCCAGGTAGGCCTTAATAGGCCATTTGGGTTGGGTGCATAGTGGGTCACGAATTTCCTCCTCTCCACTTGCCCCCCCTACTCTCGAACCGAAGATGGGCTCGGAGAGTAGAGATGGTTTGCGACAAGGGTGGGAATTTGGCCTTTTCGAGCTGTCTCTGTGACGACCTAAGATCCGGATATCGGGAAGAACCCGATACCATTCGAATCTTGGCTCGCCGCCCACGAGCCGGGAGGGCTCGAAAGGGCTAAAATGAGTGTGGAGACACAAAGAAATAGGAAATAAGACATGACAATTCAACAATTAACAGAAATAAATAAACAACTACTACAACAGAGTCCAGTCCAACAGAAAGTACAGTCTAAAGCAGTTAACGTATCACATGCCAAGTGAACACTCGGCCCGGCGAGTTGGCAACCAAGAACCTCTGCAACACTGCACCCTCGAACCTCGAGGAAGAACCGTCACACCTGAAAAGCAGGGATGAGTCTCCAAATAGAGACTCAGCAGGGGTCCCGCGGAACCCCAACCGGAAACATGCGGCGGTAGCGGAAACGAAAGCTACAACTACAGCAGGAACAGCGAACCGGTGGCCAGTCAAAACTCGGCACTACAGCTACTCCTATTGTACCAGAAAAACACCCCGATCTCACGGTCGGGACTACTGAACCACACTAGTACCACTTACCGAAGTAAAAACCCACGGCAACCTCGCCGTAGAGGCCTGTCTCCCAGAACACGGCCAACCTGGACACGCTGTCCAAGGTGCAATCCCGACCACCCGGTCGCGGACACCGCACCAACAAGACGCAACCTCGGTAAGGCTACTAGCACCCTGGGCACTAACTCGGAAATACCAGTCGGTCCAGAAAACCACGTCTCGCAGACGGGAAACGGAACTCGGAAACATGAGAGTCACGTCTCACGTGACAGGAGTACCTGCCCACCAGAAGGAAGGTCGGAAGCGTCCACTAACGTCTTAGTCCGCACCTCAGGTGTCCCCCTCGACCCTTAGTGGAACGGGGACACCGTACAAGTAACCACATAACAAGTGACTAGCTGGGGTCACGCTCGTCAGCGCGGGTCAAACCGCCCCTAACCACGTGTGCACACACAGACTGCGCGTCCTTGGTCTGGCCCTCTGACTGGTTTCCCCTCAGCCGGACTTTGGCTGCAAGACGTGGGGCCCAACGGAAACCAGTTTAAAAATCGTCTCTCGGGGTAGCCTCGCCACCACTCCCTGGTGCGACCACTCGCGTGTCGAAAGACTATGACTAGTGGGGAGTCACTGATGTGACCACTCTCCGAAGAGAAACTCTGAGAACCACACACGCACCCTGCGCGAAAGTTGAGAAGGACCAAGTGGCGACGAGCCACTAGACCCTAGACGGTCCTCTAGACTCACTAAATCCAACGGTCCTTCAGTCACAAGACTCGAGGTCAAGACCGTCGTACGCAACAGCACAAGGCCGTCAATCTAGCCTAATCCTTAGGTCTAAAACCACGGTGGCACGAATACCAAGGTAGCTCACGAGCCGCCGAGACCATTCTCTCGGGAAGGGAACTGAGAAGCCTTCCAGCCCTAGGCTGGACAGCTGGACTAATAGTCGAAGGCCAAACACTTGGCCCACTCGGGAACCATCTTCCGCAGAAACCCACGACATGCGGGGGAACCCCACCGCACTCACACCAATGCACGGTGACTCGATCGAGCGTAACATAAAGCCCAGATCACACACCTATGAGCACGCTAATCGAGGTAACACGGCACCTCCAAACACCCCAGAAACACGGACACGGAACCTACGGGGTGTACGGGACACTCACGAGGTCGACCGCAACTCACGGAAACCATGGTCGAAGAGAAACGGGACTGCAAACCACTCGGTGCAGCCCAGAGCCTGGCGGTCCAACCTTGGGCCGCCACAAGCTCTAGTGGTCCAACTCTGGTCCGCCACAGGGACCCTGGCGGTCCACCCTTGGCCCACCAGAAGATGAATCACACAGGGCCTGGTGGTCCTACCCAGACCACCACACGGCTTCTAGCGGCCCAACTCTGGTCCACCACAATCCCTCTGGCGGTCGAACCTACGGCCGCCAGGGGTGCAAGACTCCTAATCGGTCAAAAAGCACGTGCTCCGAGACACAGCGATCAAAACGGAGTAGCGGTCGAAGTCTCGGCCGCCACCCAGTCTTGCGGTTTATCGTGCGGCCGCCAGACGACCGAAAACCCAGCCGACAAAACAGTAACAAGTGGCGCACCCAGCTTAGGCCGCCAGGGTCTCTGGCGCGCCTACCCTGGGCCGCCAGTGAGTGTGGCGGTCTCTGGAAGGACCGTTACACTCAACCGGGAACGGGACGGCGGGAACATTCCCAAAAACCTGTTCCACGTCCCGATCATCCACGGATGATGGGGAAAACAAGGGGGAAGCTCCCCCGACACCCCTAGCATGCATCTACGATCCCAAATCGGTCCAAGACGCCGCGAAACGAGAGATCCAGCTCACACCCCAAAAATATGGATTTTCCCCAAAAAGTTCAAATAGGCCCTCTCAGCTCACCACGGCCTACAAAACTCGCGGGAAAGGAAGAGCACGAGCTGGGGATCCATCTCCTTACCTCCACTGAAGATTTCGCGTCCCGAGGTCGCCGATCCGCGATGAAATGTCGATTATGTTGGGACGCTTAGGGTGATCTAGAGGGGGGTGAATAGATCAAACACCCGATAAAAACTACTGCAGCAGAATCAATTGCGGAATGAGAAATTCTGCTAAATAGATAGAATGCACAAATCAAAGACCAACCAGAACTGCTGAAGAACTTAAACAAACATCTACTACGCAGAGTACTAGAATAAAGAGGCGATGCAAACCACAAAGCAATCACACAGTAGACAGAGGTTTTTAGGTGGTTCGGTCCTCCAGACCTACATCCACCCCACACTCAACCCGAGTGTGGATTACTGCTGACTCACAGCTTGAACCGCTGGGCCTCACAGCTTGCCTACAACCGCTGGGGACTACAGCTTAACCCGTCCAGAGGAATCCTCCTCTGCCCGCTGAGCAACACAGCTTGCTGTCCAGTGGAGTCCACCACTACAACCGCTGACACACAACTTGATGAAAAGATTCGGAAAACAAAAACAAAAGTAAACGAAAGATAAAAAGAATCCCTACAGGGAATGTAGCTGATGAGGGCATCCCTTGCCCCTCCACATTTTCTCCGGACTCGGATTGTTCGTCGGCAAGCGCCATTATGTTCCTCAAGTGTTTGTGAGTCGAGTCATGTAATTTTCTTATTTTTATTTGAGTCTTAATCATGTAATTTTCCCTTTATTTGAGTCATGTACCTAGGTTAGTAGGTTATCTACCAATGTCCTAAGTCATTTAGATAGGCTATTGGGCCCATCTCATTGGGCTAGGCCCATGGACATCCCCTTCCCTTCGGTTATTAGTCATTGTGTCTTTTGTTAGGGTCCTTTGTGAAAAAAGTCATGTGCCTATAAATAGGCCACCCCACTCCTCATATGTAACAATTTTGATGAAATATTGAAGAAACCCCTTTCAAGTCTCTCATTACTCCACTTCTCTCTCTCTCTCTAGCTCTCCCTCTCTCTCCCCAAGGAAAGGGGCGAACCTCCCCTCTCTCCTCCCCCCCCTCTCATTCAAATCCAACCCCCACCTACCTCCATTATTACCCCCACAACTTCCCACACCCTCCTTTACTCTCCACCTAGTCCCAACAACCCTCCACCAATCCAAGCCCTACTTCCCAACCACCACCTACTTCCCTCCACTTCCCTAAGCACCTCCTCACTTCCCCAAGGCTGAAGGATCTCTTTCCTAGGCCCAAATTTGAATCTCCCACCCATCTCCCCTTCCCCCCTTGCTCCCTAGGTCGCACCCCTCCTCTCCCCTCAAGCCAAGTTCGTCCCCACCTTCCCTCCCCCTCCCTCTCTCCCTTGTGCTTACCCCTTCCCACCACCATCTCTAGCAGACCAGCCCCCTCTCTAGCCCCACTTCGCCCTCCCCACCTCCATCTCCCTAGCCTTCACAACCCCTAAAACTCCTCTCATCTCCCTCCTTTAGCCATTAGACACCCTTCCCACCACTTGCTCTCTTGGCCATCCCCTTCCCTACACCTTCTTCTTCCCCTTAATCTGTCTCTGTTTCAGGCAGCAGAACTACAGCGACTTGCAGAAGCAGCCACGACCGTCCCTCGGAGATTCAAGTGGCAAGGCCTACATCACCGGAATCGTCTGCAAGTTAGCTTTCCAACCGAGGTGGTTTCGCTGGCTTCCGAGGTCGGAGCTGATCGGGGGAGCCGATCTCGTCCAACTGCATCTGCTGTCCCAGTCTGCAGACCAGAAGCTAAAAGAAGAAGCTGCCACGGCCAGCTCGTGAAGGCTCTGAGCGCCATTTTTGGAGGGCAGAGACTACTTCCTGTTAGCTTTTACCTCCAAGAAGAAGGACCTCATTCGGCCACCAGAGCTATCAGTTACTAATTTCTTCGTCGAAGATTGCAGCCAGCCACCTGCAGGTCCAGGTTTGACTTGTCCTCACATATCCGACCACCATTCTCCCCTCCGACCTCTGATTGGGGCCCCGTCAACTCCTGCTCGTAGCTACTCCGACCACGAGGACGTCACCGCCAGGCTCGTCACATTTGGAGTTCAGAAGCGTCCGTGGTACCCTCTGCAACCTGCTGTACCAGTTCTGCACCAGCCAGAGGAAGAAGCTGCTGACCTGTTCTAGTCCCTGGCCCGACCAGCCCTGAGTTCCAGAGCTCCTGCCAAAATTCAGACATCATCCTCAATCTGTTAGCAAGCTTTTGGCGCAAGTCTCATCAGATTCTGAGCTCGGTGGAATTATTGGCAGCATCGACATCGACCCTCTGTCCAGAAATACAGAAGCTAGGCAGAATCGGCAAAGCTCGGGAAGTCGGTTCTCTTTGCATATCTCCCCACCCCGCTTGGCCGGCTGAAGGCCCCTCCCTGCGTGGAGGTAGTTTTGGATATATTAAGCATAATCCCCACCCCAATATCCCCCCCCCTTGCATGGGGTGTAGTTCATGTAATTATTAAGTCGCAGGTTTGAAGCTTCAATCGACGCGGCGTGCGGGTACATACCCTCGCCTCCCCGCTCGCCCCCGTCTCCGGCCGGAGTCGGCGTCTTCACGCCGGCTAGGTGAGCCTCGGTCCCTCTCTTGACTGGTTTAATCACCTGCTTAGCTTAGTATTATTGCTATTGCTTCGTCGGACGGTGAGTGACAGCTCGGCCCAAATTGCTAGTACCGTGAGTGACCACCGCGGGCAAGTTGAGAGTGAATCCACTTAACCCACACCCTTGGTGTGTTGGCCGCCCATGATTTGGGCATCCTAGGCCCACTTGGGGTTCTTCCCAAGCTAGCCAACCATTGGAGCCTAAAGGTCCCGCCTCGGACCCTCTCCAACATCGCCTAGTCACCATCGGGCACTAGTGTGTGCCATACGGGTGAGCTCGCTAGTGTGAGTCCGCTGCTCAAACTTGAATGCTTGCAAATAGGTCTAAGGTTGGTTTCACATCAAGTGGTATCAGAGCAAGTTCACAACTTGTCTCTATCAAGTTGGTCCTAGGGCATGTCTATGCATTTAGAGTCTTCAAGTGCATCACTCTTGTCCCCCTAGTATGGCCACCTCATATCGACCTTACCAATCGGCCCACTCCATAAGTCCAAGCCACCAAGAGATGCCTACCACTAACACCCATAACTTCCCTGGCCATGTCAACTACTTCATGAAAGCCTTGACCTATGCCAATGAGCGACTTGATAACATATCGGGCCGACTCAACCAACTTGGAGAAAATAGGCCCGCCCCAAGGACAGACGATAGAATGGTCACTTTCCCACTTCCCACCTTTGATGGAACCTCTCCTAGAGAATATTTAGATTGGGAAGCTACAATGGACCAATACTTCACTTGGTATCATATATCCGAGGATGAAAAGGCATTGGTTGCCAAAATGCAACTTACCAAACGGGCGAAAACTTATTGGATGCAAATTGTCGGGCTAAAGATACTTAGAAGGGAAACTCCCATCACCACTTGGAAGGACATGAAGGAGCAACTTATAGTAAAATATATGTCCCCTTCCTACCCGGGTTACCAAAATTCGAGGAGCACTCTCACTCCTCCAAACCCACCCGTCCAAACCCTTACCACTAGAACCCAAGTCTCCAAGGCCTCCACCTCCCCACCTGATCCCATGAGGGCCCCCACACCCCAACCAAAACCCCCTTCCCTAACCTACACTAGTCAAGCCTCTTTAGCCCCCACTTCCACCCCAAATAATCCCAAGGGTAAGAGACCCCTAATCGACCCAATTCCCTCCATGGTGACCACCACTCATCCAACCCTCACCATTAAAAACCATGTGGACACCGTGTCCACCCCTCCACCAAGGCCCATAATGGCCACCATCCCCAAACCCAAAACCCCTCACCCAACTCACCTCCCGCTTCCTACACCAATCTTTCCCCAACCTAGGCCTCCTCTACTTCCCCTTCCGATCCAAGTCCACCCTTGCCCACCACCCCAAGTGCACCATGCTCCAGCTATCACCAATTCTCCCGCATTAGACCTACCCAACCCATTAACACTAGGAATTGAAACCTCCACAACCCTCCACATAGGAGTAGATGCTAGTCCGGAACCCATTTCCACCCATAAGGAAGCCCAAGATCACACCAATGGTAAGGAAAAGCCTCAACCCTTTACCATTTCAAATAGCCCGGATCCTCAAGAGTCACCCACCTTTACCATGAATGAGCATATACTCCAATGGCTCAAGCAAGGACCCACCCTTCCTAGCTCACCCCCACCTCTCTCACCTTTGGGATATCCATCCCAAATTGTTCCCCTCCACTCCTATCACACCACAATCCAATCCTACTATGAGGTAGAAGATTGGGATGATCTCCTCAAAGGTCTAAAGTGGCAATCAGACTTGACTTCTTTATTGGCCCTAGGAGCGGACCAACCCAAGAGCCTTAACCTCATCCATCCATGCATTGGGTCTATCTCCTCGGTTTGCACTATTGGTTGCTATACTAGTGACATCCTTTTCCTTCTCCCCATAGTGGAAGAGCCCATCCTGGTCCACTCCCCTACCATTGTGATTCCTAAAACCTTGACCAACCAGCCCACCCCATACACCGGCCCAACCATTCCACTAGAAGAAGACGACTCATCACCTTTTGAGGACCTTGAGGACATGGAGCCCCCTGGTAACCCACTTTATGATCCCTATGATCCATTCCAATGGGAGTCAAGGAACCCGAGTAACCCAACCACCTTAACTACCACCTACCTTTCCCTACCCCAACCCACCATGTTTGATCCAATCCACCCCATCCCAGACCCGGGTTACACCATGGGAACCATGACTTTGGGTGGTATACACCTAGGGATCGAGGAAGTGCCCCATATCATGATATCCACCTTTCTAGACCCCTTCGACCCATTCCAATGGAAGTCCAAAGGCCCACACATAGGAGACATCTTTGTCACAAGAGTGCATAAGTCTTGGCATACAACACCACTTGGCATGATTCATAAGTCGGGTACATTCATTTACATCACCCACATGTCAAGTAGGAAGCATAAGTGGACCGTATTTGGATGTATTGGCCCACCCTCATTCATCATGAGTCTTAAGTATGAGAGGAGCATACAGGGATGTCCGGGGCCCCCGACATTTGTCATACCCATGCATAAAAGGTTCATCTATGGATGTCCCGGCCCCCCTGAGTCTGTCACAATCTTCATAGCATCAAAGCATGATCGATCCACATGTGGCTGCCCCGGACCACCTTTTCATACCATACATTGTCAACTCACATGGCATACGCATTCAAGCAAGTATCAAGTAACAAGCGGTGGGATTCACAAGAAGCGAGCACAAACTCCTAAGCACCACTTTGAATTCTAAGTTGATAACTTGGCGATGATGGCTTTGGAGTGGCTCTACTTTAGGGTCACCTCCAAATTGAGGGCACGAGGACTTGGACCTTGCCAAGTTCCGAGTGGCTTTGGCAACACGGCTTATGCGTTGAACTTTCAAAAAGGATTTTTGGATTCTCCCTATTTCTCATGTGGCGGATCTAGCACCTTATAAGGGCACCGCGGTGGATCCTAGTGAGTGCCTCCAGCTTACACCTACCCTTGTGAGAGACACCCTCGGAGTGCCACCACAAATAGCCTGAGAGCCCGACGTGAGCACACAGCGGCAATACTAGGCAAGCAAGATTCCATCGCCAGCAAGAGGGTATGACCGAGTCACTTTGTCGAGCTGAAGCGCCGTTCCCCGACTATGGTCGCGGGTTGAGTATGGAGATCGTGGATCGCCCAGAGCCGCAGTTCGATATACTACTTCCCTGGTGGACCCATACTCGACGGGGTCGAGTTTTCCCCACCCCGGGGGTATGATGAGGGCATCCCTTGCCCCTCCACATTTTCTCCGGACTCGGATTGTTCGTCGGCAAGCGCCATTATGTTCCTCAAGTGTTTGTGAGTCGAGTCATGTAATTTTCTTATTTTTATTTGAGTCTTAATCATGTAATTTTTCCTTTATTTGAGTCATGTACCTAGGTTAGTAGGTTATCTACCAATGTCCTAAGTCATTTAGATAGGCTATTGGGCCCATCTCATTGGGCTAGGCCCATGGACACCCCCTTCCCTTTGGTTATTAGTCATTGTGTCTTTTGTTAGGGTCCTTTGTGAAAAAAGTCATGTGCCTATAAATAGGCCACCCCACTCCTCATATGTAACAATTTTGATGAAATATTGAAGAAACCCCTTTCAAGTCTCTTATTACTCCACTTCTCTCTCTCTCTCTCTAGCTCTCCCTCTCTCTCCCCAAGGAAAGGGGTGAACCTCCCCTCTCTCCTCCCCCCCCTCTCATTCAAATCCAACCCCCACCTACCTCCATTATTACCCCCACAACTTCCCACACCCTCCTTTACTCTCCACCTAGTCCCAACAACCCTCCACCAATCCAAGCCCTACTTCCCAACCACCACCTACTTCCCTCCACTTCCCTAAGCACCTCCTCACTTCCCCAAGGCTGAAGGATCTCTTTCCTAGGCCCAAATTTGAATCTCCCACCCATCTCCCCTTCCCCCCTTGCTCCCTAGGTCGCACCCCTCCTCTCCCCTCAAGCCAAGTTCGTCCCCACCTTCCCTCCCCCTCCCTCTCTCCCTTGTGCTTACCCCTTCCCACCACCATCTCTAGCAGACCAGCCCCCTCTCCAGCCCCACTTCGCCCTCCCCACCTCCATCTCCCTAGCCTTCACAACCCCTAAAACTCCTCTCATCTCCCTCCTTTAGCCATTAGACACCCTTCCCACCACTTGCTCTCTTGGCCATCCCCTTCCCTACACCTTCTTCTTCCCCTTAATCTGTCTCTGTTTCAGGCAGCAGAACTACAGCGACTTGCAGAAGCAGCCACGACCGTCCCTCGGAGATTCAAGTGGCAAGGCCTACATCACCGGAATCGTCTGCAAGTTAGCTTTCCAACCGAGGTGGTTTCGCTGGCTTCCGAGGTCGGAGCTGATCGGGGGAGCCGATCTCGTCCAACTGCATCTGCTGTCCCAGTCTGCAGACCAGAAGCTAAAAGAAGAAGCTGCCACGGCCAGCTCGTGAAGGCTCTGAGCGCCATTTTTGGAGGGCAGAGACTACTTCCTGTTAGCTTTCACCTCCAAGAAGAAGGACCTCATTCGGCCACCGGAGCTATCAGTTACTAATTTCTTCGTCGAAGATTGCAGCCAGCCACCTGCAGGTCCAGGTTTGACCTGTCCTCACATATCCGACCACCATTCTCCCCTCCGACCTCTGATTGGGGCCCCGTCAACTCCTGCTCGTAGCTACTCCGACCACGAGGACGTCACCGCCAGGCTCGTCACATTTGGAGTTCAGAAGCGTCCGTGGTAACCTCTGCAACCCGCTGTACCAGTTCTGCACCAGCCAGAGGAAGAAGCTGCTGACCTGTTCCAGTCCCTGGCCCGACCATCCCTGAGTTCCAGAGCTCCTGCCAAAATTCAGACATCATCCACAATCTGTTAGCAAGCTTTTGGCGCAAGTCTCATCAGATTCTGAGCTCGGTGGAATTATTGGCAGCATCGACATTGACCCTCTGTCCAGAAATACAGAAGCTAGGCAGAATCGGCAAAGCTCGGGAAGTCGGTTCTCTTTGCATATCTCCCCACCCCGCTTGGCCGGCTGAAGGCCCCTCCCTGCGTGGAGGTAGTTTTGGATATATTAAGCATAATCCCCACCCCAATATCCCCCCCCCCTTGCATGGGGTGTAGTTCATGTAATTATTAAGTCGCAGGTTTGAAGCTTCAATCGACGCGGCGTGCGGGTACATACCCTCGCCTCCCTGCTCGCCCCCGTCTCCGGCCGGAGTCGGCGTCTTCACGCCGGCTAGGTGAGCCTCGGTCCCTCTCTTGACTGGTTTAATCACTTGCTTAGCTTAGTATTATTGCTATTGCTTCGTCGGACGGTGAGTGAGAGCTCGGCCCAATTGCTAGTACCGTGAGTGACCACCGCGGGCAAGTTGAGAGTGAATCCACTTAACCCACACCCTTGGTGTGTTGGCCGCCCATGATTTGGGCATCCTAGGCCCACTTGGGGTTCTTCCCAAGCTAGCCAACCATTGGAGCCTAAAGGTCCCGCCTCGGACCCTCTCCAACATCGCCTAGTCACCATTGGGCACTAGTGTGTGCCATACGGGTGAGCTCGCTAGTGTGAGTCCGCTGCTCAAACTTGAATGCTTGCAAATAGGTCTAAGGTTGGTTTCACATCAGTAGCTCAAACAAGTGAACAAAACTCAGATCTGGTTTTGAACCAAAGATATGAGGAACATATCTCTAAACTCTTCACTCTCTCAACTCTCTTTCTTTTCTCTTCTACTGGACCGAAAGGGCTCTCTGCTCTTCTGCTTTTCTTTCAAGTCTACTGTATTCGATCAGTCTTCTTCTGTGGAAGAAGGCTTCCTTTTATAAGCAATTCCAACATGAGCAGCATTGGGCGCGTGTCTTCCACAGTTCCCGCCCAGATGTTTTGGTCACGTGTCATCTTCTTGTCAGCCCTTCCAGCCTCGGATCACGTGCCCTTCATTAAGCTCTGCACGAACAGGACCTGTCAGATAGAGAGAATTATCTGTTTGAGTAAGTAAAGTGTGTACATCAAGAATGAATGCACAATGGCTGTATGGACTTTGCGTTCTGAACAATGTTCATACTTGCCACCTTAAGTGTGTACAGACTTCATAGCACATGCTGCAGTATGCATATGGTGAAGTATGTACATTGACGATGTACAGACTTGACCAAGTATGCATGAAGAACGTATGATGTACAGACTTCAGATATGCAAGACTATGGCTTGTACAGACTTTGTGAATGCAAAGCTTAAAGCATGTACAGACTTCACTTATGCAAGCGAAACAGTGCATGGCTGTACAGACTTTGTGTAATGTGCATGAAGCAATGTATAGACTTATATCGAAGGAGTGCACAATTGCAGATAACAAGGTATAGACTTTACATCTATCAAAGTATGCACAACAACAATGGATGCTCAGGCATGCAGACGAATGTGTAGACTCTGCGTTCAATGTAAAACAATGTGCAGACTTTGAACGTAGGTAGAGATAGCAATGTGCAGACTTTATCAGTCATCAAAACACACAAGTGCTCAAGAGTGTATAGACTTGATCAGTCATCAGAAACACAAGTGCTCAAGAGTGTATAGACTTGCTATAACAACAAAGCAACCATGACAGTGTACAGACTTTAAATATGTGCAAGCAGAACGATGTACAGACTTCATGAATGTGCAGACTTGTCAGCGAGATGCACAATGTATAGACTTGATGCAATCCATGAGCAAGAAGATGATGTATAGACTTTGAGTGAGACGCTGAGTGAGACGGATGGATGTACAGACTTGGGCTGTACAGACTTCAACTCAAATATGCATAGAGACAGAAATGTATAGACTTTGATTGAGACGATGCATGAGATGATGCGATGTACAGACTTGCCTGACCGATGCATAGACTTTGAGGTAAGACGCTAGACGCTGTACAGACTTTACTTGCATGTGCAGACTTGCTATGTCTGCGACACATGCAATGTACAGACTTTGCCTGCATGCTGTGCAAGACAATGCAGTGTACAGACTTGCTAAGAAGGAATGTGCAGACTTGCTAGTGCATGATGTGCAAACGTTGCAGCAAAGAATGTATAGACTATATGGCATGCAATGATGAATGCACCGATGCAGATACTGTATATGCATGAGCAACGTATGGACTTGCTAGCCAGACACTACAAAGACTTTGTACAGACTTTATAGCGTGCATACATACTATATGAATGTATAGATTGTGTGGACTTGATAGCATTCGGATGTATGGACTTGTGCTGGCTTGATAGCATGCATGAAATACCCTGTACAGACTTAAGCAATGTACTGACTCTGAACGCATGCAATGCAGCAGGGCAATGTATACAAAACACAATGACTACTCACTGTGTTGCTATCATCAAAACAAAATATCATATGCTTGTGCCTAAGGGGCACAACATTCTCCCCCTTTTTGATGATGACAACAAAGTGACAGTGAGTCACCAAATTAAATCTCTCCCCCTTTGACATGATCAAAAAGAACGAAAAACATTAGTGCAAGGTGCAGTATACATGCAGATTTCCCTTAGAACAGCTCAAACTCCCCCTGAATGAAGAACTCCCCCTGAATTATTTCTCCCCCTATGAAAAGGAATATGGACAGATAATCAAAAGGTAGAGAAGGTAGGAGGGTCACTAGACAACAACTGTAGCATTGGTTCAGAAAGTGAGCAGGATTATAAACAACAGTTAAAGTATAAGAATCAGCAATATACAGTCTTGAAAAAATTCAGGTTTAACAGTGATAAAAATAGAGTAAAGTAGCTGACCACTGAAAAAGAGTTATAGACTCCATTTATAGCAATGAATCTAAGGCACATGATTTTAATAGATAAGTCAGAAATAATACCCTTTGTGATTAATCATGAAAGTTTAAGAAAGACAACTTGAATATGTATTGAGAAAAATAATTTACACTCAATGACTTTTGATTTCAAAGAGTTACAACCGTTTGTTTTTCACTTTTTAATTTTCAGAAACTGAGCTAAGTGAATAGACCAGTGGCATTTATGCTGTTGACATTAGGTGTACACCTTGATCAGAGGCAGGTACCCCCAGTTACTAGACATAAACTACTAGATCTACTTCAGATCAAGACCTATAAGGAACAATTTTCACCTTTGACATTAAGGGCACACCTTGATCAGAGGTCAATACCCCCAGTTACTTGGTGAAAACTCCCCCTATAGATTTGACCCTATGAACAGAGGTAGTCTGAAGCACTTCATGACTTATGAATTCTCTTGCTTCTTTGGAGGAGATCACAGTTTCTCAGTGCAATTCAGTCATTGCTCTGTCATTGTGTTCAGCTCTTTGCATTGATGATCTTATTCACTACTGCCCTTATTTCTTTTAGAGTGATTGTTTAAAAAATAGTACACACTCTATTTATCTTTTCTAGACATATCCAGTTTAACACATTCAGGCATTAAAAAAAACTTTTTCTATTCTAACCATGAGACAAAGATTAAGAGCTATAAAAGTTTTCTTTTATCTCAAGTTCTGAAGTGCAGACACTTAACTCTTCAATTTATAAAGGTTAAACCTTTAGTTCCTCTCAATTTGCAAGTGTGATTCTTATTAATGAACAATTGCAATGACCACAGCTCAATGCACTAAACCAGAAGCAATACTGTTGTTCAGTGAGGGTTAGGGAAATGATGGCAATTGTTAAAAAATGAGAGCAATAGGCATGAAAGTCCAAGAGCATCTGATGTCAAAGATTATGAATGGAGTGAGTGGGAACAATGAGGAGTGAAAAAGATTCAACGTACTGAACATAACTCTCAGCTCCCCCTGACACTATGATGTAATCATATGCTATGCAATGAGTCATTTCTTCTTTTTTTTTTAAATTTTCAAACTCAATGATATGTAGTGCACTGCTCTATATGAAGACTGGACCCTATATACCATAGTGGTCATGCAAAGAAATACAGTGCAAAGCAATCCTATATGTATTAAAACAACTTCCTTGATGCAAATGATATATGCAGACATTAGACACATGTATCAACTATATGCATTAAATGAACCATTCAAACTCAGTGCAATAGATGGCAGAAGAAGAGGATCAATTTTATGCAGAATTAAATTCAGTAGCTGGGTCTGGAATGCAGACTGATCAGCTAGACAAGAAGAGAACATCAGAAATTAAACAACCAAATCAACATGACTTTCTCAATTCTGAAGGTAAATCACTTACTTGTTTTACTTGACTGATTTATTTTTACCCTTGGTGTTGCATCAGATTGTTGACAAGGCCTCCAATTTCCTTCAGCTTTTAGAATTTTTTTGGCCCTTCCTCTTGTCATATGCATGGAGTAGCTATTCTTGTTTCATCATTTTGTTCCCGGCTACCAGACATACCTGCAAATACACTTAGGGAGCAGATTTTGGAACCCAAGATAGTTTGGGCCCCAACACAGAAACAGACATCTGAGAGTGAAAACATGACAAAAATTGTTTAGGGATCCACATTTGTGTGAAAGTTGATGGTTTGGTGGATTCTACAGCTTGAGAGTTCTTTTTGTTATTTTTCTTTTTCTCAGCACCTACAGGTTTAGCTTTCTTTTTCTGGTGCTGTGATGGTTTTTGTGTGGTCCTGACATTCATTTTATTAGAAACATTGTTGTTTTTCTGCTAGTGACTTGGCCAATGAATGTACTGGAAGTTGTGGCCAAAATTGGTCCTAGGCTGATCATAGAACGCCTGGTGACTAGGACTCCATGTCCTAAAGTGACTATCCCACCTCCTAGCTGGCTGAGATCTATAGGGCTGAGTGGGGAAATTCTGATACCTATACCTCATGTATACAGGGTTCCACCCAAACCTATTAAGTAGTTGTGAGTGATTGTGATGATAGACTTGGGCTCGAGGGAAATAGGGATGTGCAAACTGGTTCCTAGCTACACTTGGTCTCCCTGCCATCTTTGACCCTCTAGGTTTCTGCACTGACTTATATTGGGTCTTTTTCTGAGCAGTTGATGGTGGTGGAGACTTAGCAGCCTTGGACTGGGGTTTTGATGTGTTAGCTGGCTGACCCCTAGCCTTGGACTTACCCTTGGGAGAGGAGCATGCAGCTCTAGGCTCTACAACTTTCTGCTTTCCCTTATCCTTAGCACTGGACACTTTTGATTTTACATTATTGAAAGCAGATTTTTCACTGACCATTTTTATGAGTGGTCCTTTGTTCTTTTCTCCCGCGAGTGAAATGGTTTTCGATTCAAAACTCTTTTTAGCTGAGGGATTAAAACCAAGACCCTCCTTTCTAAAATTGACTTTTGACCCTAGCAAGGCATTAAGATTTTCTATTCCTTGGGTCATGCTTTCAATGATTTTCTTTTTGTCAGAATTTTCATTTTCCAGATTTTCAATAGTTTTCTTCAATTCAGCATTCACTGACAAGATAGCTTCATATTTTTCAGTTGAAATCTTTATTTCATTTTCAGACTTCTGAATTTTCAATTTTAACTCATCAACAACATTTTTCAGCAGTTCATTTTCTTTCCTACAATTGATCAAAGCATGCTTTAACTCATCAAACTCAGAACATGCACTTTTCAATCTATCATTCTCTGATTGTAAACATGGAACTTTATCAGAAAGTGTTTTATCATTAACCAGAGAATTCATTTTCTTCTTCAAGAGTCTGTTTTCCTTCTTAATATCATTCGCTTTATCTAACAGTTCTCCATAAGCATCTTCCCCATCAGAAATAGTATAATGTTCGAAAGGGGATGATACCTGATCAGACTCTTCTTCTTCTTCTCCATTCTTGGCCATCAAGCAGATGTCCTTTTCTTGTTTCTCACTATCGAGGAAGTGCTCAGCGTGCCTTCTTCCTCATCACTCCATGTACTGACCATGGCCTTTCCCTTTGGCACTTTCTTCCATGGTCTTCCTTTGATTTCCTATAACTCTTGACAATCAGCCTTCATATGGCCACTCTTCCTACAATGATAACAAGTATTATCGTCAGATTTTTCAGCAGGGTTAAATTTATACCTGTTTTGCTTCCTACTGTGGTGTTTTTTGTAGACATTTTTCCCTTCTGTTCTAAGAAATCTTCTGAACTCTCTTGTAATCATAGCTAGTTCATCCTTTTCAAACTCCGATCCAGATAGGCTTCGATCACTGGATGATCCATTGCATCTGGACTGTTTTGAAAAGCTATGCTTGGCCTTCAGAGCAATAGGCTTCTTGTATTCGAGCTCTTCAGCTTGTAGAAGATTCATCTCGTACGCCATCAAAGAGCCTATCAGCTCATTAGGTTTCATCTTTTGTAGATCTTTTGACTCCTTAACCACAGTTGCTTTGGTATGTCATATAGGAGTCAACGATCGAAGGATCTTCCTCACAACTTCATGATCAGTATAACTTTTTCCCAGATTTCTTAGACCATTTGTTATGATGGTCAGACGAGCATACATTTAGGTCACTGTCTCACCGGGCTTCATCTGAAATGCTTCATACTTTGACACTAGCATATTTGCCCTTGTCTCTCTCACTTGAGATGTTCCCTCATAAATGACTTCAAGGGTATCCCACATCTCCTTCGCTGTCTTGCAGGATGACACTCTATCAAATTCAGTGAGATGGAGTGCACACTGAATGGCATTGATGGCGCTCCAATTCAGAGTAGATTTCCTGATTTCTTCTCTAGTCCACAATTCCTCATTCTCATGTAGCTCATAAGGACCTTTGCTCACAATTTTCCAGACCTCGTAATCTTTAGCTCTGAGGAAGACCTGCATCCGGTTCTTCCAATATGGGTAGTTGGATCCGTCGAAGAATGGTGGCTTCGTAGTGGACTGTCCCTCTACTGCTAACCCTCTAGCATCCATGGCCGTTCCTCTTTAGGATGTTAGTCCTGCACAAAGAGTTAGGCTCTGATACCAATTGTTGGGATGCTTAGGGTGATCTAGAGGGGGGTGAATAGATCAAACACCCGATAAAAACTACTGCAGCAGAATCAATTGCGGAATGAGAAATTCTGCTAAACAGATAGAATGCATAAATCAAAGACCAACTAGAACTGCTGAAGAACTTAAACAAACATCTATTGCGCAGAGTAGTAGAATAAAGAGGCGATACAAACCACAAAGCAATCACACAGTAGACAGAGGTTTTTAGGTGGTTCGGTCCTCCAGACCTACATCCACCCCACACTCAACCCGAGTGTGGATTACTGCTGACTCACAGCTTGAACCGCTGGGCCTCACAGCTTACCTACAACCGTTGGGGACTACAGCTTAACCCGTCCAGAGGAATCCTCCTCTGCCCGCTGAGCAACACAGCTTGCTGTCCAGTGGAGTCCACCACTACAACCGTTGACACACAGCTTGATGAAAAGATTCGGAAAATAAAAATAAAAGCAAACGAAAGATAAAAAGAATCCCTACAGGGAATGTAGCTCAAACAAGTGAGCAAAACTCAGATCTGGTTTTGAACCAAAGATCTGAGGAACATCTCTCTAAACTCTTCACTCTCTCAACTCTCTTTCTTTTCTCTCTTTCTTTTCTCTTCTGTTGGATCGAAAGGGCTCTCTGCTCTTCTGCTTTTCTTTCAAGTCTACTGTATTCGATCAGTCTTCTTCTGTGGAAGAAGGCTTCCTTTTATAAGCAATTCCAGCCGGAGCAGCACTGGGCGCGTGTCTTCCACAGTTCCCGCCCAGATGTTTTGGCCATGTGTCATCTTCTTGTCAGCCCTTCCAGCCTCGGATCACGTGCCCTTCATTAAGCTCTGCACGAACAGAACCTATCAGACAGAGAGAATTATCAGTTTGAGTAAGCAAAGTGTGTACATCAAGAATGAATGCACAATGACTGTATGGACTTTGCGTTCTGAACAATGTACATACTTGCCACCTTAAGTGTGTACAGACTTCATAGCACATGTTGCAGTATGCATATGGTGAAGTATGTACATTGACGATGTACAGACTTGACCAAGTATGCATGAAGAACATAGGCTGTATAGACTTCAGATATGCAAGACTATGGCTTGTACAGACTTTGTGAATGCAAAGCTTAAAGCATGTACAGACTTCACTTATGCAAGCGAAACAGTGCATGGCTGTACAGACTTTGTGTAATGTGCATGAAGCAATGTATAGACTTATATCGAAGGAGTGCACAAATGCAGATAGCAAGGTATAGACTTTACATCTATCAAAGTATGCACAATAACAATGGATGCTCAGGCATGCAGACGAATGTGTAGACTTTGCATGCAATGTAAAACAATGTGCAGACTTTGAACGTAGGTAGAGACAGCAATGTGCAGACTTTATCAGTCATCAAAACACACAAGTGCTCAAGAGTGTATAGACTTGATCAGTCTTCAGAAACACAAGTGCTCAAGAGTGTATAGACTTGCTATAACAACAAATCAACCATGACAGTGTACAGACTTTAAATGTGTGCAAGCAGAACGATGTACAGACTTCATGAATGTGCAGACTTGTCAGCGAGATGCACAATGTATAGACTTGATGCAATCCATGAGCAAGAAGATGATGTACAGACTTTGAGTGAGACGCTGAGTGAGACGGATGGATGTACAGACTTGGGTTGTACAGACTTCAACTCAAATATGCATAGAGACAGAAATGTATAGACTTTGATTGAGACGATGCATGAGACGATGCGATGTACAGACTTGCCTGGCCGATGCATAGACTTTGAGGTAAGACGCTAGACGCTGTACAGACTTTACTTGCATGTGCAGACTTGCTATGTCTGCGACACATGCAATGTACAGACTTTGCCTTACAGACTTTGCCTGCATGCTGTGCAAGACAATGCAGTGTGCAGACTTGCTAAGAAGGAATGTGCAGACTTGCTAGTGCATGATGTGCAAACGTTGCAGTAAAGAATGTATAGACTATATGGCATGCAATGATGAATGCACCGATGCAGATACTGTATATGCATGAGCAACGCATGGACTTACTAGCCAGACACTACAAAGACTCTGTACAGACTTTATAGCGTGCAGACATGCTATATGAATGTATAGACTGTGTGGACTTGATAGCATGCAGATGTATGGACTTGTGCTGGCTTGATAGCATGCATGAAATACCCTGTACAGACTTAAGCAATGTACTGACTCTGAACGCATGCAATGCAGCAGGGCAATGTATACAAAAGACAATGACTACTCTCACTGTGTTGCTATCATCAAAACAAAATATCATATGCTTGTGTCTAAGGGGCACAACAGATTAAACCCTCGCCAGCTCGCGATCCCACGAACCGCCTCCACTATCGCGATCCTCATCCTGTGCTCGTCGCTCCACGCCCCACGAGCCACGCCGCCCCTCCCTCGCCGCCTCCGTCGGTCGCCCGAAGTGAGAGGGGGAGAGGAGAGAACGTGAGAGAAGAGAGAGGGAGGGAAGAGAGAAACGAGAGATGGAGAGAGAGAAAAAAGAGGTTATATATAGAAAATCCAAAAATTACCAAAAATATGAAAAATAGGAAAAAATCACATCCCTGATCCTCGGAAGACGCACAACGCAGTGGTAACGTCCCGAAGTCAGAGAACACAACGGTTCGCCCTGTACGGGGTTCCGAAGGTCCGACAGACGGAAAACACCCGTAAAACTTAGAACGCAACCCGGGACCCACAAAGGCGCTCCGAAAATTTCAGAAAAATACCGGCGTGCTCCTCACAACACCACGGACCCAAGGAAATTCACGGGCACACCACCAATGGGTCCGACAATCCGGTATAAAATAGTCTGAAGCTCAATCGGACAGGATCCGCAACCCGCGAAAAGACGATTCGAAACCCACGGATCCAGATCCGAAAAACCCGAGGCATTACAGCCCTCTCCCCTTAAAGGAATTCCATCCTCGAAATTCAAGACTAGTACCAAGACACAGGGGAAGAACACCTTTACCAATTGACAACGCTGTCAGAGCCCCAGCACGGAAAACCTCGATTCTCATAAAACACCGATCCTGAGGGACACAGCCAGACTAACACCACGAACGACACCTCGCTCCACATGCCGCACACACATCGGCCATTAGAGCAGGCACAACACAAAAGTACAAGTCTGGTATCACCTCAGTCACAACGAAAAATCAATTATGGCACCGCTGTCACAATCTCGCTCGCCGAGGAAACACAGTCCTCGTCACGAGAAACAACTACCGATCCCTCCTATGGTCGGCAGACAAAACACACCAGCTTCACAACCAGTTGACAGGTCGCACACCCTGCTTAAGGGAACAACCAATACAGAGCCTCCATCAGCTCACAACAGCATCTTCTGTCTGTGAAAGACCACACGCCGGTCACCAACTGCTCGTCAATGGGAAACCTCCATCGGCCCAACGGGCACGATCCAACTCACAATAGGCCATCTGCTGACTCACACACAGATAATTACCACATCTCAAGCTGCACTCCTCTCGGACACCGCATCCGAACTCAATTATCGCGCCAACTCGACCCTCTTGGGGAGCACGATGAAACCAAATGACAAGATCCTGGTGTCTTCGGTCGTCACCTCACTCGACTCAGACTTACAGGGGAACCATCCCATGCTGGTCACCAAACCAGGGATAACCATTACGACAGCAACGTCCCATCAAGGACCTCCACGCACAGGCATCACTCTTCCGTCATGTCTCATCGAAACCTTCATCTCAATTGATCCAAGTGGATACCTGCCAATCCCGATTCCGCCCTCACCACAGAGCCACGGGACACCACCGGAAGAATTCATGGCACACGTCTCTAGGGGAGAAAAAGTGCCACCCAATATTACGGCAACCAGGTCGTCAACACCACGACCAATGCACGCGGGTCCCCAACAATACACATCTTACCGTGGTCGGCTACGAGACTAGCCTTACCAGTCACTCGCAGCTACCAACAGGAACCCACAGCCTGTCAGAGATCACTTCTCCAAAAATGACCTCATCCGAGGACACAACTTCCAACACAAGTCGGGCACCAAGCCACCGACTCTAACCAACACGTCCTCGATCACCGTCAGGTGACATCCTCAACAACCCCATTCGGGTCTAACACCGACGCCCGGCACGGCTTCCATCACAGGAACAGGGTACTCATGCGGCACACTTGCCAACATTTTTCCCAACGCTCCATCCTGCCAGTGCCAAGAACCACGACATCTCAAGCAACGGCACGACAACAACACGTCTCGCACAGAGGAACCAATCCTCACACACTCAACGCAAACTCAGGATATCCGCCCGTAGCAACCAACGCTACGATCTTGAACCAGTGGGTCACAGGCCCACCATGCTTCCGCTGCGCACTCTGATCCACGCGCACAGCCAAACACGGAAACTCGGGACTCGTCATCCCGACAATCCACAACTCGGCTGGCCAACTTCAGAAAACAGGGTGAGGAAAGCTCCCTTACCTCAAACCCCAAGCACAGATTCACTCCCAAATTTGGTAATCCTCTGTAAATCTACAGACTCCGAACTGCCACGCATCGGAAAGTTCCAGCACCAGCCAAGAATTCGAACACGGCCCAACCAGCACTCGCCCTTCCGGAACAGCTCCAGCACCCTCACATAGCAAGGGAATCGGGCACAACTTCTCACAGGCAACCACCTTGCCAAAACAGGGAACACGTCTCGCACGGACTTCATGGCACACAGAGGCCAACCAAATATGGGAACATAATGCAAGACGACGAACCTTAGCCAAACGCAATCTCTCCAACCAAAGGAGAAATCGACATACCTCCGACTAACGGAAAAACTCAACGCTCGACCTGATCTCGAATCTCGCGCACGCTGGAAGCAGCACCATCTAGCACCAAGAAAATCATCACTGCGTCAGGTCAGCGCCTCCGACACACTCGACGAGTGTCACGTCGGACACAATCACAGCATCTCTCGATGTACCACCGCTGTAATTTCTCGAACTGCAACACACCACGCCAACAGCCGCAACATGAGCCATAATCGACAACTGTCAACGCTCATCCTCGAGTCCCGAAACTCACTGCGGAACCTCCACAACTCAAACCAAATCCAAGGCGAACACCACCCATTCGCACGCAAGAGCGCAAGAGCAAGACTTACGGGGACACCACAGCCCAATCCTGCCTCGAAATCTGCAAGAATAACCGGGACCGACACGTCATTCCTGACGCCATAGAGCATGACAAGAACACCAGGCTCGAAAATCATCAACTCACCGAGAAGATCTTCCACTCACCCGAGCACACTTCTCGACCACAGGACCCGCTCCAACACCTCAAACCTCAACCTTAACACATCAGGGGCTGGGTAAACCTCAAGCTCGAGTGGCCAACCTCAATAACAGCTCCCTCAGAGCACGCTCACGGCCACTTAGCCACGAACAATCCTCGCCAGCCACCTGACCTCGCTGCAGACACCTCGAACGCAGCACCGCAGCAACGCACCTGCCGGCAACCTTTGCCCAACACAGCCCAACCGGGATCACCACCGATGAGGGATAAGCTCTCAACCTCGGTCCTTAGATCCCACGTCGGCACGAAAGCCGCGAACAGCAACCACCTTCACAGCGTCACACAACGCACTCAAGCTCTCAAGCGGAAAATCAAGCGGAAAACAAACACAAAACCCTAAGCCAGCTACCGACTGTACTGGACTTTATGGACTCTGATCACTGCAATATCTCGAATTCCTATGTACGTCCACAACCACCGCTCTGATACCAGCTGTGACGACCCAAGATCCGGATACCGGGAAGAATCCGATACCATTCGAATCCTGGCCCGCCGCCCACGAGCTGGGAGGGCTCGGAAGGGCTAAAAGGAGTGTGGATGCATAAAGAAATATGAAATAAGGTAGGACAATTCAACAATTAACAGAAATAAATAAACAACTACTACAACAGAGTCAAGTCCAACAGAAAGTACAGTCTAAAGCAGTAAAACGTACCACATGCCAAGTGAACACTCGGCCCGGCGAGCTGGCAACTAAGAACCTCTGCTACACTGCACCCTCGAACCTCGAGGAAGAACCGCCACACCTGAAAAGCAGGGATGAGTCTCCAAACAGAGACTCAGCAGGGGTCATGTGGAACCCCAACCGGAAATAGACGACGGTAGTGGAAAGGAAAGCTACAACTACAGCAGGTACAACGAACCGGTGGCCGATCAAAACTCAGCACTACAACTACTCCTATTGTACCAGAAAAACACCCCGATCTCACGGTCGGGACTACTGAACCACACTAGTATCACTTACCGAAGTAAAAACTCACGGCAACCCCGCCGTAGAGGCCTGTCTCCCAGAACACGGCCAACCTGGACACGCTTTCGAAGGTGCAATCCCGACCACCCGGTCACGGACACCGCACCAACAAGACGCAACCTCGGTAAGGCTACTAGCACCCTGGCCACTAACTCGGAAACACCAGCCGGTCCAGAAAACCACGTCTCGCAGACGGGAAACGGAACTTGGAAACAGGAGAGTCACGTCTCACGTGATAGGAGTACCTGCCCACCAGAAGCAAGGCCGGAAGTGTCCACTGACGTCTTAGTCCGCGCCTCAGGTGTCCCCCTCGACCCCTGGTGGAACGGGGACACCGTACAAATAACCACAGAACAAGTGACTAGCTGGGGTCGCACTCGTCAGCGCGGGTCCAACCGCCCCCAACCACGTGTGCACACACAGACTGCGCGTCCCTGGCCTGGCCCTCTGACTGGTTTTCCCCTCAGTCGGACTCTGGCTGCAAGACGTGTGGTCTAACGGAAACCAGTCTAAAAATCATCTCTCGGGGTAGCCTCGCCACCACTCTCTGGTGCGACCACTCGCGTGTCGGAAGGCTACGACTAGTGGGGAGTCACTGATGTGACCACTCTCCGAAGGGAAACTCCGAGAATCACACACGCACCCTGCGCGAAAGTCGAGAAGGACCAAGTGGCGACGAGCCACTGGACTCTTGACGGTCATCTAGACTCACTAAATCCAACGATCCTTGAGTCACAAGACTCGGGGTCAAGACCGTCGTACGCAACAACACAATGCCGTCAATCTAGCCTAATCCCTAGGTCTAAAACCACGGTAGCACAAATACCGAGGTAGCTCACGAGCCACCGAGACCATTCCCTCGGGAAGGGAACTGAGAAGCCTCCCAGCCCCAGGCTGGACAGCTGGACTCACAGTTCAAGGCCAAACACTTGGCCCACTCGGGAACCATCTTCCGTAGAAACCCACGACATGCGGGGGAACCCCACCGCACTCACACCGATGCACGGTGACTCGATCGAGCGTAACACAAAGCCCGGAACACACACCTACGGGCACGTTAATCGAGGTAACACGACACCTCCAGACGCCCCAGAAACACGGACACGAAACCTACGGGGTGTCCGGGACACTCACGAGGGCGACCGCAACTCACGGAAACCACGGTCGAAGAGAAACGTGACTGCAAACCACTCGGTGCAGCCCAGAGCCTGGCGGTCCAACCTTGGGCTGCCACAGGCTCTAGCGGTCCAACTCTGGTCCGCCATATGGACTCTGGCGGTGCACCCTTGGCCCGCCAGAAGATGAATCACACAGGGCCTGGCGGTCCTACCCAGACCGCCATACGGCTTCTAGCGGCCCAACTCTGGTCCGTCAATCTCCCTCTGGCGATCGAACCTACGGCCGCCAGGGGCGCAAGACTCCCAATCGGTCAAAAAGCACGTGCTCCGAGGCACAGTGATCAAAACAGAGTAGCGGTCGAAGTCTCGACCGCCACCCAGTCTGGCGGTTTATCGTGCGGCCGCCAGATGACCGAAACCCCTGCCGACAAAACAGTAACAAGTGGCGCACCCAGCTTAGGCCGCCAGGGTCTCCTGCGCGCCTACCTTGGGCCGCCAGTGAGTGTGGCGGTCTCTGGAAGGACCGCTACACTCACACGAGAACGGGACGGCGGGAACATTCCTAAAAACCTGTTCCACGTCCCGATCATCCACGGATGATGTGGAAAACAAGGGGGAAGCTCCCCCGACACCCCTAGCATGCATCTACGACCCCAAATCGGTCCGAAACGCCGCGAAACGAGAGATCCAGCTCACACCCCAAAAATATGGATTTTTCCCAAAAAGCTCAAATAGGCCCTCTCGGCTCACCACGGCCTACAAAATTCGCAGGAAAGGAAGAGCACAAGCTGGGGATCCATCTCCCTATCTCCACCGAAGATTTCGCGTCCCGAGGTCGCCGATCCGTGAAGAAATGTCGATTAAACCCTCGTCGGCTCGCGATCCCACGAATCGCCTCCACCATCGCGATCCTCGTCCCGTGCCCGTCGCTCCACGCCCCACGAGCCACGCCGCCCCTCCCTCGCCGCCTCCGTCGGCCGCCCGGAATGAGAGGGGGAGAGGAGAGAACGTGAGAGAAGAGAGGGGGAGGGAAGAGAGAAATGAGAGATGGGGAGAGAGAGAAAAAAAGTGGTTATATATAGAAAATCCAGAAATTACCAAAAATACGAAAAATAGGAAAAAATCATCTCCCTGATCCTCGGAAGACGCACAACGCAATGGTAACGTCCCAGAGTCGGAAAACACAACGGTTCACCCTATACGGGGTTCCGAAGGTCTAACAGACGGAAAACACGCGTAAAACCCAGAACGCAACCCGGGACCCACAAAGGCGCTCCAAAAATTCTAGAAAAATATCGGCGTGCTCCTCACAACACCACATACCCAAGGAAATTCACGGGCACACCACCAACGGGTCCGATAATCCGGTATAAAATAGTCCGATGCTCAATCGGACAGGATCCGCAACCCGCGAAAAGACGATCCGAAACCCACGGATCCAGATCCGAAGAACCCGGGGCATTACAATCTCGACCTCGCTTCTCGGGTCCATAAGTGCGGTTGCCCCAGCGTGTGGGAGCTCGAGTGTAATGCTTACCACTTTTTGGCGTCGTTTCGAATGCACCGCCTCGGGCTGTAACATGCGGCGAAAAGTCGCGGCAATTTTCTGCCCGGGACTATAAAAGCTTTGCATGCCCTTATCCTTTCCATCCTTCCATTAGGGTTGCCCTGCTTTCCCTATCTTTGTGCGCTCCTAGAGAGACGCATGCTTCAGGATAGGACCCAGAGAGAGCAAGAGGCTTTCGAGGAGCTTGTAGAGATCACTACGGAGGCAATTCGGCAACTCCCTCCCCCTGCATCTTCCTTGGGTAGTTTTTCGCCTTCTCCTATGCCCCCAATGGCGGAGTGCAGCGAGGATGTCAACGATCAGGAGGTAGAGCAAAGGGAGGGCAGCCCCGCCCCGGTGGCGAATCGTCCCCCCCCCCTAGCGAACTCACGGTGACGGGCATGAAGGAACTGGAGGTCTGCTTCTGGTTGCCCTGGCGGTATTCCTTCTCCCCGTGTCAATCGCATGAGTCCAGCCTGAGTACTCGTAGCGGGTTCTTCTGTAGCTACCTCCTTGCTTGGAAGTGCGATTTTCACCTTCCCCTTCAGCCCTTCGTGGTCGATTTGTTGACCTCCTACCAACTGGCTCTTGTCTAGTTGGTCTCCAACTCTTATACATTCATCTTTTCGTTCATTGTTTTGAGCCAGAGATGCGGCCTTCCTCTTTCCCTCGAGCTATTTCATGCCTTTTACGAGCTGAAGGAGCATACCCAGTCCGGGAGGGGCTTCTTCTTTCTTCAAGTCCGGAGGGGGATGAGCTGCGTTACCCTCTCCCCCAGAGATTCTTCGCATAAAGGGTGGAAGACCCAATACTTTTGGGTGACATACTCCAAGGGACATTGCTGGGGCTTCCCGGTCCAGCCGAACTTTCATCCAGCAATCCCTTTGAAGCCCACTGCTATATCTCCGGAGGTCGAGGAGGGCATCCGAATTCTTCAAAGCCGCAAGCAATCGACTGCGGAGCTCATGTCCGAGGCCAACCTTCAGCGATACACTCGCGTCCCCTTAATAGGAGGTAAAAACTCGAGGGAACCAAGCTTGCTGCCTCGACCCTGTCGATCTTCCCCTAACGAATTCTTTTCTGGTATGCAGAAGCCGTTCGCGGTGCATGGGAAGAGTTGCCGGTCGAGACAGCACCTGGAGAGGGGGTCGCGGGGGCACCTACCACAGCTGCTCGGGACTCTCCCCCGGTGGCTCGGGAGATCGAGGGCCCCTCGGTTGTGTTGATGTTTTGTATCTTACCCTACCCCCAAACTATGCAAATAATATATGAAAGTATGAACAAGCATGAAAGTATGAACAAATGGGGCGATGAATAGATGAGGAAACGTACCGTGATCGCCACCAAGGGTTAACAACCCCAAAGGGATGAAGAGATGAGTGTAAAGACGTTGTGTACCTTGGAAATATGAAGACTTGATCGCGCTTGACAACGGGGTGTGGGGAATGATGTGGGATCAACCTCCTCTCCTTTCAACCGGCTAGCGGAAGAGGGCCTCACCATTTATTCATGCTCTCCTACAAAACAACGCCAAACACAAAGATAAAAACTCATTAGAAACTATGTGTAGCATCAATCTCGCAGTGGTAAAATAGGGATAAAAATTGAGGGAGAACGCACCGGGGGAGAGGTTTTTAACCTCTGTGGATGGGTGGAAATAATAGGTGTGTGTATTGTGATGAGAATAGAATAAAGATATAGAGAAATCACGCAGCACAACTACGGGAAACGTTCATGCAATATGAAAAAAAGTGCAGACAGATTGTAGAAAACAAAGACTTGTGATGATTTGTGAAAAGTAGAAGGGTAGAACTAGAGATATGATGAATGAAATCAAGCCCTTGAACATGGAATTGAAAGTTAATACTTCCCTCTTCAGGCCAGAGTCAAAGAGACGAGATGGCGGTACAGTAGGGCTTCGCCCCAAACCAAGAAAGTGACCTGTTGACATCAAAAATTTACAGTCAACCGAAACCACGGAAAGCTGAGAGCATATGGCTAGTATGCTGACGTTCAAATCAAAGATCGAGCTATAATGATGTTCCTCCGAGCTCCAACCATGATAAAAGGAGGGTCTATCACAGTTTATACCTTATCCGGCTAAAGCCTTTGACAAAGCTGCTGCCTGGTGCGATCGACATCTTGAACGATCTAACCGATTAAACCAATTATCAAAGTCAATGAGATTCTAGACAATCATTCGTGTGCTAATAAAGACCTCCGCGACATTATGGGAGAAGCAAGAGGACGAGTTTGATGACACCAGCCAACGAAGATTAAAAGCATTATAACTAAAATTGCAAATTGTTGAAGGTTGGTTAAGGAGAGCATACTTATAGCCCACGATCTCCATATGGGCTTGAAAGAGGCCCATTTACAAACCAAACCGCGCCAAGCACTATGGTACAAGGCGCACCGAGATGGCCTATGCAAAGGCGCCCCGGGAGGGTGTCGCGCCGATGGTGATGTCTCTTCCCCCTTTTATAAAACCTCTGCTTCGAAGAGAAAGAAGGGTGGCACAGTGCGAAGGAGGAGATACAAGAAGACAGACGAGAAAAAGAAGAGAGAGAGAGTCTACGGAAGAGAGCATGTCGAGCCAGGAGGCAGAAGTTGCTGAGAGAATAGATACAGAAGGATCACCTCCGCTGCCCTGTTCAAGGTGGGAGCGTCCGTCTCCAAGTGCCTCTCGGGGCTATATTCATCTCTCTCCCCGTTCTCTGTTCTACTAAGTTCCACCATTTCCATTTCTGGAATTCCTATTCGATGTGTCGTGGTGATATGAGATTGAGTTTTGAAGCTGAAGCTATGTTCGATGGATGTAATCGGAATGTATAGTTTTCATTTGATTCCATGAAATATACTGAGACGTTTCTCATTTTGATGCTTTCTCCCTCTCTTTCTTCCCGGGAACTACTGTGATATTTGATAGCTCTTATATACAGACTTTTACTCTGCTGTGCACAGACATCTCCCTGATTGTGTGAAACCGTTTTTATTGCCTCATCGTTGTTTTCCCAACCTCATAGTCGCGGTGAGAGCATGTGACAGTTCATCTCATGGTCTCTCACTCGTGAAGTGGTGAGGGATATAGCCAAATTGTCTGTGTGTTCCGATGATTAATTTGCTCCCCGATATATTTCGGTGTGAAGTCCCTCGATTCCCCGGGATGATCTATTCTAAACCAAGTTTCAGTACCCTTTAGCCTACTTAAAACCCCAGATAAAGCTTCAAAGCCCCCAAAACCTTAATGAAAAAACCAGAGACCAGCCCTTCATGACCCTCGGCGTCTGTAGTTTTCGGCGCCCAAAAGTCCCTCTCCGCGCCGATTGAAGAAGGCGTCGACTGATCAAGTCTGCCGACCCCCTCACGCGCCGAGTCCCAGGCGTGCCGAGTGGCCGAAGCTGGCACGCCGACCACCCTCACGTCGATCCTCACCCGCGTCGGTTTGCCTTCGTGTCGATCCCCCCGGTTCATCTTCGCGTCGACTACCCGCTGCGCCAAACTCATTGCCCCCTGCTACCCTCTGAAATTCATCCGAGTTACCTGACCTCTTAGCAACCCCATTCATCACGAGGAGCAGTCATGATTATCTACTCAAACTCATGAGAGCTAAATTAATGGGGTTTACCCCTACATTCGGCCAATTATGATGTTTCTTTTCTAACCCCACTGGCCCATGGAGTTCTGCCACTGCATGTTCTCCTATGGTCCCTTTAGGGGAATATCAATAAATACCATGATAAGTGGACACTGTCCCGTCGCATCTCGATCCTTTTGGATCTCGGGCTATGCCCATCTCTCTCTTTGGCTTCCATCTCGGCATTCCGTGGATGGATGTCCTATACTCCCCCGGCCATGATCCGAAATAAGGGGAGATGTTGTCCGAATAAATTCCAATCTTCGCTATGTTGAATAATCTCCAAACCCCTTGGAGCTAAAGAGGTCTGCCTCTGCATGTCCTCTACTGACTCCCTCTTGGGAATAATAACATTGAATGCCGTGGTGGACGAATACTATCTCGGTTTAGTCCCGCTTCGTGATATTCGGGCATTGATATGCTCCGATCTTTTGTGGATTCTGTCCCGGCTCTGCGTGGACAGTTTCCTATTCCCGCTTAGCATAATCCAAGATAAGGGGATATGCTACCAGATTTATTCCGTATACTTCTGTAAAATCGTTAAATGAGCATGTAGTGCAGCAAGTAGATTAATGCCATGGATTCAAGTCTATTCATACTTGTTTAATTATGTGAAGAATGATGTTTCATTTTCTCTGTAATCATCTGCATGATAATTAAACAAGCCGCAATAAACTGCAGTTGCACAATCTTATGTACACACATCTTTTATCCTACATAAGAATAATCACGACAGTCGTATCTTATTTTGCCCCTGGGCTCCTTCTACTTTGGCGATTAATCAAGGGTTGTCTTTTTTTGGAAGAGTGTAATTAACGTCATAGCCTTTATGGTATGACGGAATTCCGGTCCCGACTCGAATCCCACAATCGACTGACTAAGTCAGATCGAGCGCACAATAAAATTATCACATATGTGACTGACACATCTAAATAAACATAAAAAATAAATAAATAATAAAATAAATAAATAAATAAATAAATTGATTAAAATAAAATGTGTGTTCCCACAAGCTGGCACGCCCGGTGGGACTGAGTCTCCCTTCATCTTTTCGCCAAAGTAAGAGGCCTGGCGGCCTCCCCCAAAGTTCTGACTGTGTGCTGGTCTTATTTGCAGGAACTCAAATGGAGACTGGATTGGTGTCGCTTAAGTTCGGCCAACAGGTCATTGACAACCATGTCCGTGATGGGTACCTGGCGGTACCAACTATGTTCGGATCCATGCCGCCGATAGTGGGCTTCCCGAATTGTTTGGGGCTCGCATTTGTCGACCTACTCCAGGTTGATGATGAAGCTGAGAAGACTGCTACGGTAGAAGCCGCGAATGCACTAGAGAGGAAGAAGCCACAGAAGACTGTTGTCTCATACACTGACATTCCGTGCTATGTCCATCATGTGTATAGGAAGACTATTGTTCCTGCTGCTGTTGGTGGGAGAAGGAAGAGAAATTATAGAAGAGACCGGATTGTTGCACCTCGAGGGCGACTGTCGGCCTCAGGAAAGTCCATGCTGATTGGAGAAATGCGGGTGTACCTCAATGGTCGCCCGGCTGAAGCATTACCTGACCGCATCATTTCAGCGGTCCCCACTCATAACAAATCCCAAGTGCTGGCCACCAGGAGGGCCAACCCAGAAAGAGCAGAGAAAAAGCCGCTGGCTCCCAGGCCAAGAAAGTTCAAACAAATGTGGGTGCCCAAGAAAGCCCGGGGCCCGGCACCAGCCCCGAAGAAGAAAGAAATTGTCACCATGCGCCCTAGGAGAGGGGGCAAGGAAGTTCAGAAGGAAGAAGAAGAAGTGGAGGTGGTCACCCCAGTGGCTGCTCCGCCCATGCAAAGAGCCTGTGCCAGGGAGGCAGATATATTCTGATACCCTCGGAAGATGTACTAAACTACTCAGATGTCAAGATTGGCTCGCCATCCAACGACTCGGAACTGCCTACAGCCTCAAGCTATTCCCCCGAGGCGCGGTCAAGAAGAAATGGGTAAAGTAGTCCAAGATTATTTCCACTGCCTGAGGAATTCATGCCTAGGGCAGCAAAGGCTGCTCCGCGCTATGGAAGTCGAAGAAGGAAAGAACGATGAAGAGGAACTCTTGCCAGGGGTCTCATGCACATACTCCAATGAGTTTGAAGATGGCCGAACGACCAGATATTTAGAAGATACCCTACAAGAGGAAGAGAAAGAAAGAAGAGTATCTGTGTTCGATTGTCTCACCTTCCCTGGTCACGCTCGGAGAAAAGTTTGGAGACAAAGAGGAAATTTGCATATCTTTGCCTGCTACATAACGGGAGTGATTGGCGGGTATGATGCTCTGCCCGACCAATCTGAAGATGTGATCAGAATAGCTCAGAGGCCCAGACCCATAACAAGGCGAGGTCAGGCAACAAAAGAAAAGCTTGCAGTAATTGATGATTTGCCTGAGATCACTACCTTGACTGCAAATGTGGTGACTTCAGAAGAAGGAAATGTGCCACTAATGATCCCGGCTGAAGGGACGTCCAGTCAAATGATAGAAGAGATGCCTATGGCTGCGGCTCTGGACCCAACTATCTTGATGATGTTTAGAAAGTACCAGCAAGAGATTGAATCTCTTAAAAGGCAATTGAATGAGAAGAATGAGCAAACCCCTGTCTCCAAGCATGCTGAACCAGCAAAGAAGATTTCCAGCTCAACTGAGGTTGTGATACCTGCCGTCTCCCACCAAGCAAGTCACAGGAAAGCTCCATGTCAGCCCTTCTCACAATAGCCAACAGTGTAGCCTTCGGCATTCCAAGTGTAACCCTCTCCGTTAGGAGTGCAGTCGGGTTTACATGCCACTGTCATGATGACTCCCTTTACACAATAGCAGGCGCACTTCTACCCAGAGCCTGTTGATCCTACTACAGTAAATAAGCTGATGGTCGAAAGGATGATAGAAATGAAGCTGTCCGAGAGGGCCCATGGTGATTTCGGAGCTTTTCATGTCTACCGGGTGTCGTACCCTCCACAATATGCTGCAAGGAGACTACCCTCAGGCATCATGATGGGGACATCACCTCCCATGCCCACGTTTACCGTTCGTCTCCTCACCCCGGTTGCATCCGGCATGGTTTAGTCATTTAATTTTGAGTCCTATGTAATTTTATTTGAGTCATTTGATGTATTTTCCCTTTTATTTGAGTCATGTTCCTAGGTCTTGCATTTATTTTCCTAAGTTTGAGTGTCATTAGATTGTGTAATGTGCTATTGGGCCCAATTCTTCGGGTTTGGCCCATGAGCCCCCCTACCCCTTCGGTTATTTGTTATTGAGTCTTTTGTAAGGGACTTTTGTAGAAATGTGGGTTTTCTATATATAGGACCACATTCCCCCCATTTCAACTGAATGAATGAATCAATGAAAAATGCCATTTGAGTATCCAAAGCTTAGTTTAGTGGAGTGATTCCAACATTTTTTGGGTGAGAAACCCTAGGGGAGAGATTCCCCACCCTTCCCTCTCCTAATCCCTCTTTTTCACTCCACTTTCTCTCTCCTCAACACCCAATTTCGAATTTTCTTCTCTCTCCTCCTTTCCCAACCACCTCAACCCCCACCTACCATCATTAAAGCCCTCCACTTCCCCATGGCCTCCATTACTCCACCCCCCTAGTCCCAAGGAGATCCCTCACCATTCCAACACCATCCTCCACATTCCAACACCACTTTCCCCATTCCAACACAATCAACCCCTTCCCCACACAACCCCACAACTTCCAAAGCATATTTGAATTTGAAATCCACCCTTCCCTCCACTCACTTGTGCCCCCCCTCACCTTCTCCTCTCACCCACCTTCCCAAATTCGTAGCTCCTCCTCCCACCACCTGTTAGACCCCCTTCCAGACCCCATTCTTCCCTTCCCCCACCTTAGAACACCCCCTCCTAGACCCCCTCACAGCCCGGGCTTTCCCCACACTCATCCACCCCCATTTCCCCTCCCATATACCCCATTCCCCCCATCATCATCAACCTACAGCTCTCAACTGAAGATCTACAGCAGAGCAGCAGCTTGCAGCGGCCACCACGATCACCTCCGGACGAGTTTGAAGACCCAAGAGCCATCGTCGGAAGCGTCTGCCAGTCACCTTCACAACTGAAGTGGTTTCGTCTTCTTCCGATCTCCGAGCCATCCTGGAGGTCCATTCTTCCACAGCTGCGCGGTTCTGCCTCAGCTAAGGACCTGAACCAGCTTAGAAGCTTTGCCACGACGGACCCTGAAGGAATCAGTCTTCAAGTTCTTCTTCAAAGTTCCTCTTTGGCCTGTCTAGTTTCAGATTCAAGAAGCAGAAGTTCATTCAGCATCGGGAGCAGAAGTTACCAATTTTCTCCCCCGAACGCGCGGTTCTGCCTTCTACAGTCTGCACCGACCCTCCTCACTCTTCTGGTTCCACAGATTGTCTCCGACCTCTTCTGGTGTTCCTGTTTCTTTTGCTGCAAAGAGGACTCACCCACGGTTCTAATGGCGCTGACGGAATCAAATTTGGAGTTCGGGAGCGGCCAGGACAGCCTCTGCATCCTACTGTTGGTGACCTGCCCCTGCTAGTCCGAGAAACAGAGGCCCTGTTCAAGCTCCTGCCCCGACCAGCAGCGACTCCAGAAGAAATTAAGAAAATTCTGAGGCATTCCCCTTCCAGCTACGAAGGTTTTCCCTCTGGTTTCGTCATCAAAAAAATTCCTGATCAAGATCTACAGCAGCAACACCGACTCTCTGTCCCTGGCTCGCAGACAGCAAGCAGATTCGGCGTCCACCCTTATTCCTCGTTCTTTGCTTTAGTTTCCCCACCCCGCTTGACCGGCTGAAGGTCCCTCCCTGTGTGGAGGTAGTATTGATTGTAATTTCTATTAACCCCCACCCCAAGATCCCCCTCCTACGTGAGGTGTAGTGTTGTAACTTGTTTGGGCAGGTCAAGCGACACCGCCGCGGCGTGTGGGGATCCACTCGCCTCCCCGCTCGCCCTCGTCTCCGACCGGGACCGGTTTCTTCAATCCGGTCGAGTAAGTGCTCAAACCTTCACTCCACTTAGTGCTTGTCTTTCAATATTAGTTCTAATTCCGCTGGTTATGCGAGTGAGAGCCCGATCCTCAAGCCCCATAAACTTGAGTGATCACCGTGGGAATATTGCAACCGGTGCCTTTGGCACTTTGTCGGCCCCCTTGATTTGGGCATCCCCACCCTTTGGGAATCAAGTCTTGGCCTTGCTGGCCCTCTACCAGCAAGGGCCCAACCCCACATCCTCCCCTTGGCATTGCCAAGTCACCCCGGGCTTGGGTGAGTGACGATAGAGCGGTGGCCCAATTTGGCCCGTTTTGAATGCGATTGTGCTTGCTTGCATTAGGTCCGAGGTCGTGTCACATCAAGTGGTATCAGAGCAAGTCTTTGACTTGTCTCTACAAGTCAAGTCCTAGGGCATGCTTGCATTCTTGTCCGAACCGTGCATTGTCAACCCATCATTGTTAACATTGAGTCTTGGGTCACATGGCTCCTCTCCCAATCATATCCCATGCATGCTTACCTAATGGAAAGCCCGTAGAAATTGATTTCATTGACCTAGAATCTGAAAATTGGGTGTCCCCCGATATCGTTACCTCTCTTAGTAGGACCGGACAAATTGTGCACAATGGAGACCAAGTCTTTATTGAATTCCATAAATGGTTCGGGAAGATTAAGTATTTGGATGGGGCTTGGTGTCAAAAGGGAACATTGGCAGGTCCATGTATAATCCTAGGTAAGAAATGGTTAGATGAAAGGAATGCCAACATCGACCCAACACGTCGGACTTGCCTTGTGCGTCAGCCACACCTTTCGGGAACCTTTAAATTCAACAACCTTTTATTCTCCCACCCGCGGGAATCCCACCCTCGTTCACCACCCCGGGTGCACCATACTCCGGCCATCATCACCCCACCATCAAAGAACCTTCCCACTCCATTAGTTTTGGAAGAAGTAGTCCACCCGCTTTGCCACATGAAGACAAATATCCCTCGGGAACCTATCCCCTCCATAGAGAGCACCCATGTCCCAATTGAAGAGGAAGCCTCGCACAAGGATCTTCACCCTACACCACCCCCTCTAGATAAGCCGAATTCATCTTAGAAGAGTCCCTTGTTAGGTGGCTAAGGAAGAGCCTAATTAGAGAGACCTCGACCCATGTTTGCCCTCCCATAGAACAAAATTTTCCCTAGTGCCCATCTTCTCCTATCACACCACAATCCAAGCATCCTATCAAGTGGAGACCTTAGAGGATTTTCTTAGGGGCTTAGCATGGCAAATTGAGTTCACTAGCATGTTGACTCCTATGGCCGAACAACCTAGGAGCCTTAGCCTCCTACACCTATGCATTGGGTCTATCACCTCGGTTTGCACCAATGGTTGCTACACTAGCGACCTCCTTCTATTCCTCCCTACACCGGATGAGCCCAACCTTCTCCTCGATTTAGAGCTTCTTATCTCGGGTAGAAAGCCAAGCCCTCCACTCATGGCCGACCCACTTGTCAAGAACATTGGCCCAACTATCATAGGGAAGGATGACTTAACACCTTTTAAGGATCTTGAGGACATGGAGTTCCTCCCCCTAAGTGACCTATTTTACGATCCATATGATCCCTTCCAATGGGAGTCAAGGGACTCATATGACCCAACCATCTTACCAACCACCCACCCTGTCCTACCCTCACTCACCATATTGGGCCAAACCCACCTCATCCATGACCCGGGCTGCACCTTGGGAGCCATAACCTTGGACCATATATCCCTAGGGAATAAGGTGGTGCCCCACCCCATGATGACCACCTTCTTAGATCCATTCGATCCTTTCCAATGGGAGTTCAAAGGTTGTCCCACACCTATACACATGGAAGTCACTTTTGGGAAAAGCATGCATGTGTCTAGGCTTTCCACACCCCTTGGCATGAACACTATGTTGGGTCCATTCATTCATATCACTCACATGTCAAGTAGAAAGTATGAGTGGGCCACATTCGGATGTCATGGTCCTCCTTCATTCATCATGGATCTTAAGCATGTCAAAAGCATCTACGGATGTCCGGGCCCCCCCACATTCATCACCACTTTACATGATAGGTTCACCTACGGTTGCCCCGGCCCACCTAGGCCCACCAAAGTCTACATGACAACATTGCATGATAAGTCCACAAATGGTTGCACCGGCCCACCAAGGTTCATCATGGTCCATCTGGCATCATGGCAGGATAGGTCCATCTATGGTTGTCCAGGTCCACCCATAACCACTAAAAGGATAGCATTCACAAAATTGCATGAAAACCTTTGCAAGCACATCAGCAAAAAGAATGAGGCTTATAAAAGGCTGGCCGACTCTCATCGGCATCACCAAGAATTCCAAGTGGGTGACCTTGTGATGGTAAGGATGGAGAGGCTCTCCCCGGGAGCCAACTCTAAACTGAGGCCACGTGGGGCTGGTCCCTTCCAGGTCTTGAGGCGCATAGGTGCAAATGCCAACGAGTTAGATCTCCATGAGGAGTATGGAATAAGTCCCACATTCAATGTTGCCGACCTAGTGCCATATAAGGGACCCACGGTGGTACCTAGTGAGGAGATTGAGCCTACTTCTTCCCTTGAGAGAGCACCCACCCATGATGATAAACCACCAGCCAAGAGAGCCCAGCGTGAACAAATTGAACAAATATTGGATGAACAAGTCACTACCACTCGGAGCAAGGTATATGAGCGCTATCTCGGCAGGTGGATGGATCGGTCTCGTTCGGGAGACTTGAGGGCGGTACCACTTCTACACCCTCCAAGGAGGGAAGGACACTTACTCGACAGAGTCGAGTTCTCCGCACCCCGGGAGTATGATGGGGACATCACCTCCCATGCCCACGTTTACCGTTCGTCTCCTCACCCCGGTTGCATCCGGCATGGTTTAGTCATTTAATTTTGAGTCCTATGTAATTTTATTTGAGTCATTTGATGTATTTTCCCTTTTATTTGAGTCATGTTCCTAGGTCTTGCATTTATTTTCCTAAGTTTGAGTGTCATTAGATTGTGTAATGTGCTATTGGGCCCAATTCTTCGGGCTTGGCCCATGAGCCCCCCTACCCCTTCGGTTATTTGTTATTGAGTCTTTTGTAAGGGACTTTTGTAGAAATGTGGGTTTCCTATATATAGGACCACATTCCCCCCATTTCAACTGAATGAATGAATCAATGAAAAATGCCATTTGAGTATCCAAAGCTTAGTTTAGTGGAGTGATTCCAACATTTTTTGGGTGAGAAACCCTAGGGGAGAGATTCCCCACCCTTCCCTCTCCTAATCCCTCTTTTTCACTCCACTTTCTCTCTCCTCAACACCCAATTTCGAATTTTCTTCTCTCTCCTCCTTTCCCAACCACCTCAACCCCCACCTTCCATCATTAAAGCCCTCCACTTCCCCATGGCCTCCATTACTCCACCCCCCTAGTCCCAAGGAGATCCCTCACCATTCCAACACCATCCTCCACATTCCAACACCACTTTCCCCATTCCAACACAATCAACCCCTTCCCCACACAACCCCACAACTTCCAAAGCATATTTGAATTTGAAATCCACCCTTCCCTCCACTCACTTGTGCCCCCCCTCACCTTCTCCTCTCACCCACCTTCCCAAATTCGTAGCTCCTCCTCCCACCACCTATTAGACCCCCTTCCAGACCCCATTCTTCCCTTCCCCTACCTTAGAACCCCCCCTCCTAGACCCCCTCATAGCCCGGGCTTTCCCCACACTCATCCACCCCCATTTCCCCTCCCATATACCCCATTCCCCCCATCATCATCAACCTACAGCTCTCAACTGAAGATCTGCAGCAGAGTAGCAGCTTGCAGCGGCCACCACGATCACCTCCGGACGAGTTTGAAGACCCAAGAGCCATCGTCGGAAGCGTCTGCCAGTCACCTTCACAACTGAAGTGGTTTCGTCTTCTTCCGTTCTCCGTGCCATCCTAGAGGTCCATTCTTCCACAGCTGCGCGGTTCTGCCTCAGCTAAGGACCTGAACCAGCTTAGAAGCTTTGCCACGACGGACCCTGAAGGAATCAGTCTTCAAGTTCTTCTTCAAAGTTCCTCTTTGGCCTGTCTAGTTTCAGATTCAAGAAGCAGAAGTTCATTCAGCATTCGGGAGCAGAAGTTACCAATTTTCTCCCTCGAATGCGCGGTTCTGCCTTCTATAGTCTGCACCGACCCTTCCTCACTCTTCTGGTTCCACAGATTGTCTCCGACATCTTCTGGTGTTTCTGTTTCTTTTGCTGCAAAGAGGACTCACCCACGGTTCTAATGGCGCTGACGGAATCAAATTTGGAGTTCGGGAGCGGCCAGGACAGCCTCTGCATCCAATTGTTGGTGACCTGCCCCTGCTAGTCCGAGAAACAAAGGCCCTATTCAAGCTTCTGCCCCGACCAGCAGCGACTCCAGAAGAAATTAAGAAAATTCTGAGGCATTCCCCTTCCAGCTACGAAGGTTTTTCCTCTGGTTTCGTCATCAAAAAATTCCTGATCAAGATCTACAGCAGCAACACCGACTCTCTGTCCTGGCTCGCAGACAGCAAGCAGATTCGGCGTCCACCCTTATTCCTCGTTCTTTGCTTTAGTTTCCCCACCCCGCTTGACCGGCTGAAGGTCCCTCCCTGTGTGGAGGTAGTATTGATTGTAATTTCTATTAACCCCCACCCCAAGATCCCCCTCCTACGTGAGGTGTAGTGTTGTAACTTGTTTGGGCAGGTCAAGCGACACCGCCGCGGCGTGTGGGGATCCACTCGCCTCCCCGCTCGCCCTCGTCTCCGACCGGGACCGGTTTCTTCAATCCGGTCGAGTAAGTGCTCAAACCTTCACTCCACTTAGTGCTTGTCTTTCAATATTAGTTCTAATTCCGCTGGTTATGCGAGTGAGAGCCCGATCCTCAAGCCCCATAAACTTGAGTGATCACCGTGGGAATATTGCAACCGGTGCCTTTGGCACTTTGTCGGCCCCCTTGATTTGGGCATCCCCACCCTTTGGGAATCAAGTCTTGGCCTTGCTGGCCCTCTACCAGCAAGGGCACAACCCCACATCCTCCCCTTGGCATTGCCAAGTCACCCCGGGCTTGGGTGAGTGACGATAGAGCGGTGGCCCAATTTGGCCCGTTTTGAATGCGATTGTGCTTGCTTGCATTAGGTCCGAGGTCGTGTCACATCACATCGGCAAGCCGCCAAAGTTTGAGAAGTTCAATGGGCAAGGCTCCCCGAAAGAACATATTGTTTATTATACAACAGTCATGGGAGACTTGGCTGCTGATGAAGCTTATCTGCTAAAATTCTTCGGCTCATCCCTTACGGGGTTGGCCTTCGAATGGTATTCTAGCCTCCCGGCAGGGTCCGTGGCTGATTGGCCCGATATGCAGCGGAAGTTCCGAGAGAGGTTCCATGTCACAGAAAGGGAAATTACAGTGGCAGAATTATACTCTACCGGACAGAGGCAGGATGAAACAGCCCTCGATTATATTAAACGATGGAGAAACCTAGCCATGAGGTGCAGGCGCCCTCCGCATCAAGAGGATGTTGTTCAAATATGCAAGCATAACCTCAGGAGGGAAGTGCTTGAAAAGATGATTGGGACAGATATCAGGACGTTCGATCGCTTGAACAATGTGGTGGCGGAGGTCAAGACCTTCCTATCCAAACGTCCTCCAACGAACACTCCTGCTATTAAGAAAGGAAAGGATGTTGAGCGGCGGTCAGCGCCAACTGAAGCAAACACTGTTGATTTCAAGACCTTTGATCAGCAAACAGAAGAGGCCAAAGTAGCAGTTGCCCCTCCACCAGTAGGGCCTATGGAGAAGAAAGAAGGTGTCTCTTTGAGGAATAAAATTAAGAAATTATACTCGTTTCCCAAAGAAAAGACACGGGCATTATTTGACTGGGCATATAAATACAACAAGATAACATTGCCTAAGCCAAAGAGACCCGCTGATGCAGTAAAGAAAGATGACCCCCTAATCTATCCATATCACCGGGCACTGGGACATGTCATTGAGAACTGTTATGTCTTCAAGGATGTCATGGAAAGTATGATAAAAAAGGGTGAGTTACAACTGGGGGAGCACCAAGTGGATCCTCCATGTCCCCATGAGCCACCAGTGATGAGGCAAGCTGTTAATATGATTTCCTTGTACCAGCAATTGCTTGAAGAAGCTGCTGAAACTTACACACAACATATATGAAGCATGCTTTCTTACCCCCATTAAGGATCAGGTGGGATGGAAGACAATGCCAGCTAAGATTAAAAGAAGGCCACCGGTCTCTGGGACATAAGGCGCCTCTATTCGAGGTGTTAACTTCAAAGCAAACCTCGCATCCAATAAACCCTATATGACACACTACGGAGTCACCACCGGTCATCTGAATATTTACTCACAATCGGAGGAAGCAAACTCCGCTGCTAGCTCATGAGAAGATAAGCCCCGAGATGAAGCGCTTGCAACAATATATTAACTAGCTTGATGAATATGAACAACCTGAGCTAAAGTCAGTATTGGTGAAAGACCATGTCCTCTGGGAACAGCTAGAGGAATTAACCATCAAAGAGCAACCAGAAAAGGAGCAAGAAGAAGCTGGAGCTGACCTCTTCAGGGGGCACAAGCCGGCTGAGTCAAGACGCCGGAAGAAGAATAAACCAAGAAACAAGAGGAAAACAGTCACATTGCAATGTAATACTCTATCAGCACTGTTCACCTTGTCAGGGGAAGAGGATGAAGGGGAGCCTTCCACTCCATCATTGGAAGCAAATCAAGTTGAGGCCTCAGCCTCAATGCATGCTACCCGCTCTGGGAGAAAGTGGGGGTGTCTGCCTCCAACTAACCATAATATTGTCTTCAAGAGTAAGCAACCCTACCAGATACCAGAATCAGAAGTCCGGGGTATTGAAATTCCTCCCCCGTCAGGCCTCTACGCAAAAGCAAAAGGGGGTGATGAAGCTCTGTCATTTATTGAATTCTTGTCCATCCTGGAAGGCAAACAACTGGCTTAGAATACTACTGCTGAAGACAAAAAACCCCTACAACCATCTGCCGTAATGCTAAAAAAGAAAGATAGGGCAAGTATAGACCTTCCCTCAAAAACAGAGATAACTTCCCCGACGAAGACTCCCCAACAGTCCCCTCAAAAGAAAGAAGCAAGAGAAGGGCAAGCTATGCCGCAAGCACCCCATGAGCCTCCAAGACCTCGCTGGGTGGAGGAGATGCGACTGTCCAACGTCCGAGTGGACAGCCGAATTATGAAGATGCTGAAAAAGCTCCCCATAAGATTTTCCATATGGGAAAATCTTTCCTTGAGCGAAGAAGCTCACCAAGCTATTATTGATGCTCTGTAGTCGCCAGCTCAGTATGAAGCACTCCTGACAGAGGTTAACTCCGGGCCAGCTGTTACATTCACGGAGAATGACATGTTAATTCCTGACCCCAATCATAACATGCCTATGTATATGAGGGGGTATCTCAACTGTCAGCCATGAAGTCAGATTCTGGTAGATCAGGGAGCTGCTGTAAACATCCTGCCCTACCGCATCTATCAAAAATACTATTTTGACCTGCACCTCACCAAAGTGAGAGATTTGAGGATCGCTGGCTTCAATTAGAAGTGCGAAACTCCGCTCAGAGTGGCAGAATTCAACCTTACATTGGGAGATTTCACCACCACGGTGCAGTTCTATGTCATAAATTCTAATACTACATACAAAGCCTTACTGGGACGGCCCTGGCTACATAGATACCAGATAGTGCCCTCCACATTGCACCAGTGTATCAAGTACTGCCACAATGGCAAAGAAGAGAGGGTGTTTGCAGACTTGCATCCCTTTGAAGTATACGAGTGTCACATGCTCAATGCACCGTTCTATACGGAGGTCTCCCGAGGAGCAAGGAAGAAAAAAGTTCCTACAAACTAGAAGAAAGTAATGTCAAAATCAGACGACTGGTCCCCTCCACCACCTCCAGGCTACATGGAACAGCACGAGGTCTACCATGTCTCTCAAACTGGGGACTTTTCTCTATCCGCACCACCAACCATTTATCTTGGGGAAGCTGATGGTGATATGAAGGAAAAGTTCATGCACATGAAAATCCCACCAGGAATATTCACACCCATTCCTAGTTTGGAATGCCAGACAGTACAACCACTGAGGACTATGGAGGTCCCTCGTTTCTGCGGGCCTCCTATAATATTCTACACCGGGGAGCCTACTGATGAAGATGATCAAGACTGTATGATCCCTGAAGAAGCAACAAATCGGATGGTGCCAATAGCGGGCCTAGATTACACCACACATCGGGTCTCACAGATGTTCACCAGGATGCAGATGCCTTCATTGCAACCCGCTGGCCAGAAGGAGGCATTCAAGAAGCTCTGGGCCCTGCCCTGCAACAACAAAGAGTTGTTGAAAATCACCCATCACCCGGGGCTGGGTTACACCTTGCAAGAATATTATGAAGCAGAGGTGGATGTTATCTCTACCTTCTTCACCCACGAAGACTGTGGCGCTCGTGCCTTAGCGGATTCTTAGCAGTTCGGATCTAGGCTTTGTCCGGGTCGTTTTGGCTATTTTTACGGATTTTTAGGCGTTCGTTTGGCATTTATCGGAATTTGTTTAAGGTTAATGGCAATTAGGGTTAAGTTTTTAAAATAAAAATAATAATTTTAATATATATATATATATATATATATCTCTCTCTCTCTCTCTCTCTCTCTCTCTCTCTCTCTCTCTCTCTCTCTCTCTCTCTCCATCGATTTCTCTCTCCCTCACTCGTTCTCCCTCTTTCTCTCTCTCCCTCTCGCGATCTCTCCGCCCTCACTCTCTCGGTTTTGGTCCAGACGGTTGCGGATCGAGGCGCGGGAGGTGTTGTTGGAATCGGCTCGTCGCGAGGAACGCTTAGACGCTGATCTCGTCGTGGTTCGTGGGACGGGGAGGTGAGACGGGGCAAGAGGAGCTGCGGTGACCCGTTGCTTGCATGCGGCCCAAATCCGTTTTTCGTCGCGATTGAGGTAGGGGGATGGAATCCTTACCTCGCTAGGATCGCATTGGCATAGCATGCACGCCCATCCGACGTCGTTTTCTTCAATTTCCATGCAAAATTCCATGTTAGTGTAATTTAGGCTAAATCCTTGAAAATCACTCCATAGGCATTGTTTTATGTTTTGATGCATGGATTAGTTGTAGAATGTTGTGGTTTGGTAGGTTTTACAGTTTTTACATGTTTCTCCGTCGATCCGGCTCGACCGGGAGGGGGTTTGGTTTTGACCGTTTCGGTTTAAGCTCCCGGCTGGTGTGACGGTTCTTCCAGAGGCCGTCACACTGTAACGGCCCTTGTGGGGTGCGTTACAGCTGTGTGACGGCCCACTGTGGGGGCGTCACACTTGGTGTGGCGGTCATCTGCTAGACCGTCACATGACCGTTACTTGACCCGTTTGACCGTTGACTTCGTATGGCGGTTGGCCTAATGGCCTGTCGGGCGGCCGTCAGGGCGTTGTAACGCGCCTCCGGGAGCGCGTTACGTTCTGTTAGAACGCTGTGGTTTTATTTTTAGCCTCGGGCGGGTGTGACGGTCCCGGGGAGGCGCGTTACGTCTGTTTAACGCCCCTACCCTGGCGCGTTACAGCCTTTGTAACGCCCCCGTCCTCGACCGTTACAGCCCTTGTAACGCCCCCGTCCTCGACCGTCATAGCCCTTGTGACGCTCCTTCCCTTGGCCGTCACACTCTGTGACGCGGCAGCCCTAGACCGTTACATTCCTTTGGGTTTTCATAGCATGCATGGTCAATTTCTAATGCATTCCATGTTGTATATATGCCATGTTTAGGTTGTTTTGTGACCGATGGCTTATTAGTAGATCCCGATGGAATTGCTTTCTCTTCCCTTGTGATGGAACCACTAGTTGTAGCCCAGCGATCGAGTGTGTCGTCCCACCCGGGAGAGGTGGAGGGGTGTTCCCGAGGAACGGTTTGTAAGCTAGTTACCGTGGGCCCCTGCGGTTACCGTTGCGTCCAATGGGGGGGGAACTAGCTAGAGGCCTGGCTCTAGGCAGGAGTCAGTGTGTGCAGACGTGGTCGGAGGCTTGGACAGGCACTGACGAGTGTCGCTCTGACTACTACTTGGTTTGGTCCTGTTACGCCTCTCGCTTGTCGTGAGCCAGACTTGCGAGTTGCCGAGACGCAGTGTAAGTCGTCAGGGGACGCGTCTGGTCTTGTTCTTCTAGTGGGTTGTTTCGTCTCTCACTTCACCTGGTTAGTGATGGTTTATTCTATTGGTAGATTTATTTTCTGTCGTTAGTTATTTATTAAATTGTGCATCTGGCTTATTATTTAAATGCATGCTCTAATTGCTTTTATGTTTGCCTGCTTATCTGTTTAGTTTGGGGTAGGGATCCGCGTGACCCCTACTGAGTCTGGCTGTGACTCACCCTTCCTTCTTTCAGGTGAGCCGCCCCAGTCGTCCGCCGGTCCTTCTCATGGTTGTGCCGAGCGTCGTTAGAGTGCCAGCTGTGTTGGTTTGTCTTTTGTTCTGTTGTGCCGGGATGTGCCCCGTGTAGTTGTAAAGTGGACCTTTTTTTTATTAAAAAATCTGGACTATTGTATATATTCTACCACTATGATATTTTAATTGCTTCCGCACTTATTTATTAATTGCTGTCCTAATTAATATTGCGCGCCTGCGGTCCCAATTCGTTATGCAACTCCTCAGCAAACTCCTTTAACCCTTCAAGGGCCTCATCAGCCTCTTGGGTGGCTTCCCCAGTTTTTGGTATCGGTGTATCGATTTCATCGGTATATCGGTATCCGGAGCTCTAGCTCGTCACAGTTGGTATCAGAGCTGTGTTGGGGATTTGTATTAGGAATTGGAACTTGCGCTGGTCCAGAGCTAGTCCACTGTGTTGTCTGTTGCTGGCTTAGGATGTTTCTTGTGATTACTGATGGCTTTCCGTTATCGTGTGTTTCCTAGGCTCAAGATGTTGCCTCGTGGATGGAAGAAGGCTCGGGCTCCTCAGGAGGAGAGTGGCACTTCCTCTGCCCCAGCTGTGCCAGCTTCCGTTAACCCTGCTCCGCGTGAAGAAGTGTCTGGTGGCCGTGGTAGAGCGTTGAGGGAATTTCTGCTGTTCCACCCACCGACTTTCGAGGGTCAATCAGATCCGGAAGCAGCTAGATCGTGGCTCGATGGCACTGTCTGCGTGTTCCAGTTGATGGAGTGCGCGGATGATGAGCGAGTCATGTTGGCTACTTATCAGCTTCAAGGTACCGCACGCACGTGGTGGACTGCAGAGTGGGAGGTTGCCTTGTGTTCCCGTCCGCTTTGGCAAATCACTTGGGCTGAGTTTGTTGCTGCTTTCGAGCGTGCTTACACTCCAGCCTGTCTCAAGTTAGCGAAGATGTACCAGTTTCTGGAGCTGACGCAAGGTGACATGACTGTGTTGCAGTACCGAGATAAGTTCATCGAGTTGGGCAGGTACGCGCCCCATATTTTTGCTGATGAAGCTATGAAGACTCAGCAGTTTTTGCGTGGACTGAAAGCGGAATTGAGCCTGCCGTTGTTCGCTACCCGAGTGTCTGAGTTGGATTCAGCGTACCAGGCAGCTGTTGCAGTGGAGATGGAAATGGCGAGGACTCGAGGGCTTTCTCAGGAAAGAATGGTGCAGCCGACTGTGCAGTTTCAGCCGACTTACCAGCCGTCTATCCCAGGAGTTCCTTCTGCCGTTCCTGCTGTCAGCGGTGTTTCTTCTTTTTCCGACTCCCACTTCCTGCAATTCAAGAATAAGAAGTCGAAGAGGAAGTTTGAGCATTCGGCGCCTTCCGATCCGAGTCAGCTGTCCGTTCCTTCTGTTCGACCGCGTCAAGATTTTTCCAGTGGTCAGCAGCGTCCGTGTTTGAGGTGTGGTGGCAGTCATCCAGGCGTGCCGTGTTCCGTGCCAATCGTCTGTTATCGCTGTGATCAGCCGGGTCATGTGGTTCGAGACTGTCCGCTGAAGTCGACGCCGGTACAATTTTCACAGTTTACCCAGCCGCATCGGCCTTAGTTTCATCTTCCTCCGCCGCCTCAACCTCAGCCGTCTTACCTACCTGCTCCAGTTCCTTCCCAGCAGTCTTCTGCAGCCAGTCGCCCTCCGAGAGGCAGGGTCACTCACATCACTCGTGCAGAAGCTATGGCAGCTAATCTGGTAGAAGGTACAGTTTCGATTTTCGGTCGTCTAGCTCATGTTCTTTTCGATTCTGGCGCAACTCATTCTTTTGTGTCCGAGGATTTTCTTGCTCACATCGAGGAGCCGATGACCGAAGTGTCCTGTAACTTGCTTGTGGAGTTACCCTCTGGAGATTTCATGTCCACACCGGTGTGCCTGGAAGATTCCCCTATTGTCGTCAGCAATCGGCCGATGCCTGTGAAACTTTATGCATTGAAGTTGGCCGAATATGACGCTATTCTAGGTATGGATTAGCTGGAATTGTATAGTGCCGTGGTTGACTGCAGATACAAGCGCGTCTATTTTATACCACGTGGAAAGCCAGCCTTTTATTTTCAAGGTATGCTTTAATTTTGCAGTTGCCTCCTTTCACCTTCTGTTTAAATTTTGGGGACGAAATTTCTTTAAGGAGGGAGGGACTGTAGCGCTCGTGCCTTAGCGGATTCTTAGCAATTCGGATATAGGCTTTGTCCGGGTCGTTTTGGCTACTTTTACGGATTTTTAGGCATTTGTTTGGCATTTATCAGAATTTGTTTAAGGTTAATGGCAATTAGGGTTAAGTTTTTAAAATATTAATAATAATTTTAATATATATATATATATATATATATATATATCTCTCTCTCTCTCTCTCTCCCCATCGATTTCTCTCTCCCTCACTCGTTCTCCCTCTTTCTCTCTCTCCCTCTTGCGATCTCTCCGCCCTCACTCTCTCGGTCTTGGTCCAGACGGTCGCGGATCGAGGCGCGGGAGGTGTTGTTGGAACCAACTCGTCGCGAGGAACGCGTAGACGCTGACCTCGTCGCGGTTCGTGGGACGGGTGTCACGCCCCGAACCGATAGCAGCGGAAAGCAATGCTCGGAACGTGGCAAGAGACAAGTCACGATAACAAGAGCGGAAGATAAATAATCACAATAAAATACAAAGAGGCCAGACACACATTTGAGAAAATACGAACTCTTATTAATTTAAACAGATATATTTTGACACCACTTACAATAAAAGATTCAAAATAAATAACAAAAAGAAATAACTAGACTAGCTAGACTCAAGAAAATGAAAGAGCAGACTCCAACTCTAGGTTCCAGGTTCCACTCGATCACACTGATCCATTTCCCAATGCACGTACCGATACTCGCATAACCTGAAATGGGTTGGAAGTAGGGGTGAGCAAAAAGCTCAGTAGGAATTATACTCTATCATCAGGCATAGTTTAAGTGATTAACAAGTAAATTACAGTTTCATATGCCATGCTAATAAGAGAAATAAATGACGATATAAAGAAACAACGATAATAAAACAGATCTTGCAAGGTCAAGAAATATAAAGGAACAGAATAGTAATATTTAAGAGGAATAACAAAGACAAGAATTTACTACAGGAGATTACGATAAAGAGTTGGCCATATCAAGACGATTCAAGTCATGTCAAGCACGTATGTAATTTCATTTCCACGTCCAAGTAACAGCAAGTAAAGTAACAACAAGTAGAGTATAGAACAGTGAAGAGTGGAAAGTGCAACGTAGTAGAGAGTAGTGGAGAGTAGTGAAGAGTAGTGGACAGTCCTAGATTTAACTCATGTCATAGTACTGGTGCCAAATGCCACACCTAATCAATCACCACCCCGGGGGTACACGTAGTGTTCGGGCGCTCCTCCCAGGACTAGACCGAGCCCTTAATTGTTTGCCAGACATTTATTTCTTTGGATCAAAGATCCCACGAATCTAGACTTCCACAATTTATGGCCAGAATTCCAAGGTTTGAACTATGTAGCAATAACAATTTCAAGTAGGAAGGAGATTCATTTCTGAATTTTAAGGTAAGCACAATCATCAAGAAGATTGAAAACCAAGTCACAATAAGAGTTAATCGTATTGCGCTACTGTAGTACAGTAGTTAAACAGTAAGCTAATGAGCATATTAATCCTAATTACAAGCCAAATTAACAAGAATTAAGTTTTACGTTAAGCCAAGATGCCAAAAAGAATGATTCAAGATGATAAGCTAATGAACAAGATCGCGTAAGTCGCGTAGGCACGAATAACAAGCAATTAACAAGAATTTAGTTGCATAATTAGACATTTATTAAGTGGGTTTCTATTTCACTAATTACCATTAATGACATGCAAAAGAATGCATTAGAACCAGTATTAAGTCACTCTCTGAGGGGATAAACGGTTCGGACTGGACCTTATATCCCCTGGGCTTAAACAGGGCTGAACGGGGGTCAAAGGCTGAAGCAGGGAGTTGGGCGGTTCCTGTTGGGCCGCCCAAGTGCTTGGGCGGTTCTGTCTGGGCCGCCCAAAGGGTTGGGCGGTCAGGTATGGGCCGCCCATCCCTGGCCCTGCCAGTTATGTGGTCCTCTGGGGACCTTTTATCCTGCCAGGGGGATATGTGGTTACTTATGGACCGTTTATCTAGATATGTGGTCAGTTTGGGACCGTTCATCTAGATATGTGGTCAGTTTGGAACCGTTCATCCTGGGATGTGTGGTTCTTCATGAACCGTCCATCCAGGATGTGTGGTCTATCGTAAGACCGTCCAAGTTATGTGGTTGCTCCGGGACCTTATATCTAAATATGTGGTTAGTTTGGAACCGTTCATCCTGGGATGTGTGGTTCTTGAAAGACCGTTTATCTCAGGCCATGCCAAGGTCAAAAGTGGTCAACAGAGATGTGCGGTCTATCGTAAGACCGTCCATCCCTGGGTCGATTCCGGTCATCTCTGCCGCGTCCGATGAACGCCGGGAAGCCAAGGTTTGATAGGGTTGCACTAAAACTCTAATAACTCATGGAAATGGACTCCAAATAAGGGGCTTTTGGTATCAATGGAAAGCTAATACAAAACTCTACCTATCTGTAAGGTCAATTGCATGATTAATTGCTGAAATCGAGATCTATAAAGACAAGAACACAAGAAACCCTAGTTTTGACAGGCTGTTACTAAAACGTAAAATTCTCTCAACATACAGAACGAAAATTGGGGCTTCTTATGTCAAAAGAAAGCCACTTCGATGCTGAATCCAACCATATATGATATGGTTCATGTGGATCAGGATTAACACTTCGAAATCAGTCGAAATCAGAAATCAACTTGGAAGAACACATCAAAACTAGCTCTAAACATGTTACTACGAACAGAAATTCTCTAAACATGCTGGATGGAATTTAGGGCTTTTATAATCAATGGAAAGAGCACGAAAAACTCTACAAGATGCATGGATCAATTTCATATTTACATCCTGAAATTAGAACTAAATCGAAGAAGGAACAATGTTAACCCTAATCTAACATGCTTCTAACATGCTTCTACTAAACCTCGAAATACTCGCAGGATACTACATGATATTTGGGGCTTTATATATCAAAAGAAAGAGGACTTCATGCTGAACATTTTGATATATGATTTGCTGTTTGAGCCTGAGAGAACCTACCTCAATTTGATGAAGAACAAGGAAGAACAAAGGAGGAAGAAAGAAAGAAGGAAGCCGACACCCACGCACTCAACGCGAGATATCTCCCAGATCTGAAAACTTCAGCGACTGCCGCGGCTACCAAATGAGAATAGACTGGAAGGGCTTCATTTTGATAGTTTTTACACGTTCTGGGATGGTCTGTGGAGAGAGGAATCAACGCCACAAGAGGCGTGTTAAACAAGGCGCCGAAATCAAGGACCAAGTCAAACTCGACCAGCCGCCTCAATTAGGGTTAGGGTTTCGAGCAATTTTTAGAGGGTTATTGAAGTTAAGATCATGGCCTTTAATTTGACACCAATTTCAGATCAAATGGTTGAGTATTAAGGTCGGATTTTGTGTTTGAAGTCAAGGTTAGGTAAAGGTTGAAAAGTGTGGATTTTTCACTTAAAACATTAAATAGATCTTACTACGGATTGTTACTGGGTTAATCCCAGAAGACAAATTTGTTACATACATTGTCAGAAACCAAATTACCATTTTTATAGATTTTTATCAAGTAGAAGAATTTTCGATGGTACTATTCCAAGGAATAAAATATTATTTAATGAAACTCACTTAAACGATAAATAGATCTAATTACAGATTTTCACTGATAAAACTCAAGAAGGCAAGGTTGTTTCATAAATCATTCTCTATCAATTTACTATTTTTTCAGATTTTTGTGAGAAAGTCGAAATTACACTAGCACTATTCATTGAGGAATATAATATTAATTTACGAAATTCATTTATCTAAATTAAAATTCACTATTTCAATTAAATTTCAGATTTTAAAAACCGAGGTGTTACACCCTCCCCACTTAAAGGAATTTGGTCCCCAAATTCACCGACTATTATCAATTATGTGAATGTTCGAACTAAGATGATCTTACTTATCAAAATAATGTTAACTATACAATTGATGACGAAAGGAATTAGCTAACTAAGATGATCTTAGTCATTAAAATAGCATGTTAACTATACAATTAAAAGAATTAGCTATAGCTAGGGTAAAAGAGAACGATACCATATACTAATACTATGCTTCTTCTTCTTATTACGTCGGGTTTCCTTACGACGGATTCGCCAGCCTTTCGCGGAACCGAAACTTAGCTTACTAGTGGAACCACTCGGTTTCATTTTAAGAAGGGTTTAGAGACCTGCAAGATAGTTATATGGTTAACTTTTCATTACCCTTACGCGTAACGCAACACAATCTTGCATATATTTTATTACTTAACCCTAGTTTCTACCCAATCTCACCAGGTCGGGTTCTAAGACTTTAACAAGGTTAGGGGTACTATGCACCTAGACATGACCAAAACTCGGTACCTGGCGGAGATAATCGATCCGAAGACCACTCGCGCAAGTATGCGATCTTCCCGAGAGGCGTAGCCTAACGTCCGGACAACATCTTTTGATATACCGGGTCATTGGGGTGCAAGGCAAAACTTAGGAAGCCTAGAACTTAGGAAAACCTATACTCTTGGACAAAATTCAAGGGACTCAGGCAAGGAGACAACACTTGGATAAAATCCAAGCGACTCAGGCAAGGAGGCTCTGATACCAAAACTGTCACGCCCCGAACCGATAGCAGCGGAAAGCGATGTTCGGAACGTGGCAAGAGACAAGTCACGATAACAAGAGCGGAAGATAAATAATCACAATAAAATACAAAGAGGCCAGACACACATTTGAGAAAATACGAACTCTTATTAATTTAAACAGATATATTTTGACACCACTTACAATAAAAGATTCAAAATAAATAACAAAAAGAAATAACTAGACTAGCTAGACTCAAGAAAATGAAACAGCAGACTCCAACTCTAGGTTCCAGGTTCCACTCGATCACACTGATCCATTTCCCAATGCACGTACCGATACTCGCATAACCTGAAAAGGGTTGGAAGTAGGGGTGAGCAAAAAGCTCAGTAGGAATTATACTCTATCATCAGGCATAGTTTAAGTGATTAACAAGTAAATTACAGTTTCATATGCCATGCTAATAAGAGAAATAAATGACGATATAAAGAAACAACGATAATAAAACAGATCTTGCAAGGTCAAGAAATATAAAGGAACAGAATAGTAATACTTAAGAGGAATAACAAAGACAAGAATTTACTACAGGAGATTACGATAAAGAGTTGGCCATATCAAGACGATTCAAGTCATGTCAAGCACGTATGTAATTTCATTTCCACGTCCAAGTAACAGCAAGTAAAGTAACAACAAGTAGAGTACAGAACAGTGAAGAGTGGAAAGTGCAACGTAGTAGAGAGTAGTGGAGAGTAGTGAAGAGTAGTGGACAGTCCTAGATTTAACTCATGTCATAGTACTGGTGCCAAATGCCACACCTAGTCAATCACCTCCCCGGGGGTACACGTAGTGTTCGGGCGCTCCTCCCAGGACTAGACCGAGCCCTTAAATGTTTGCCAGGCATTGATTTCTTTGGATCAAAGATCCCACGAATCTAGACTTCCACAATTTATGGCCAGAATTCCAAGGTTTGAACTATGTAGCAATAACAATTTCAAGTAGGAAGGAGATTCATTTCTGAATTTCAAGGTAAGCACAATCATCAAGAAGATTGAAAACCAAGTCACAATAAGAGTTAATCGTGTTGCGCTACTGTAGTACAGCAGTTAAACAGCAAGCTAATGAGCATATTAATCCTAATTACAAGCCAAATTAACAAGAATTAAGTTTTACGTTAAGCCAAGATGTCAAAAAGAATGATTCAAGATGATAAGCTAATGAACAAGATCGCGTAAGTCGCGTAGGCACGAATAACAAGCAATTAACAAGAATTTAGTTGCATAATTAGCAATTTATTAAGTGGGTTTCTATTTCACTAATTACCATTAATGACATGCAAAAGAATGCATTAGAACCAGTATTAAGTCACTCTCTGAGGGGATAAACGGTTCGGACTGGACCTTATATCCCCTGGGCTTAAACAGGGCTGAACGGGGGTCAAAGGCTGAAGCAGGGAGTTGGGCGGTTCCTGTTGGGCCGCCCAAGTGCTTGGGCGGTTCTGTCTGGGCCGCCCAAAGGGTTGGGCGGTCAGGTATGGGCCGCCCATCCCTGGCCCTGCCAGTTATGTGGTCCTCTGGGGACCTTTTATCCTGCCAGGGGGATATGTGGTTACTTATGGACCGTTTATCTAGATATGTGGTCAGTTTGGGACCGTTCATCTAGATATGTGGTCAGTTTGGAACCGTTCATCCTGGGATGTGTGGTTCTTCATGAACCGTCCATCCAGGATGTGTGGTCTATCGTAAGACCGTCCAAGTTATGTGGTTGCTCCGGGACCTTATATCTAAATATGTGGTTAGTTTGGAACCGTTCATCCTGGGATGTGTGGTTCCTGAAAGACCGTTTATCTCAGGCCATGCCAAGGTCAAAAGTGGTCAACAGAGATGTGCGGTCTATCGTAAGACCGTCCATCCCTGGGTCGATTCCGGTCATCCCTGCCGCGTCCGATGAACGCCGGGAAGCCAAGGTTTGATAGGGTTGCACTAAAACTCTAATAACTCATGGAAATGGACTCCAAATAAGGGGCTTTTGGTATCAATGGAAAGCTAATACAAAACTCTACCTATCTGTAAGGTCAATTGCATGATTAATTGCTGAAATCGAGATCTATAAAGACAAGAACACAAGAAACCCTAGTTTTGACAGGCTGTTACTAAAACGTAAAATTCTCTCAACATACAGAACGAAAATTGGGGCTTCTTATGTCAAAAGAAAGCCACTTCGATGCTGAATCCAACCATATATGATATGGTTCATGTGGATCAGGATTAACACTTCGAAATCAGTCGAAATCAGAAATCAACTTGGAAGAACACATCAAAACTAGCTCTAAACATGTTACTACGAACAGAAATTCTCTAAACATGCTGGATGGAATTTAGGGCTTTTATAATCAATGGAAAGAGCACGAAAAACTCTACAAGATGCATGGATCAATTTCATATTTACATCCTGAAATTAGAACTAAATCGAAGAAGGAACAATGTTAACCCTAATCTAACATGCTTCTAACATGCTTCTACTAAACCTCGAAATACTCGCAGGATACTACATGATATTTGGGGCTTTATATATCAAAAGAAAGAGGACTTCATGCTGAACATTTTGATATATGATTTGCTGTTTGAGCCTGAGAGAACCTACCTCAATTTGATGAAGAACAAGGAAGAACAAAGGAGGAAGAAAGAAAGAAGGAAGCCGACACCCACGCACTCAACGCGAGATATCTCCCAGATCTGAAAACTTCAGCGACTGCCGCGGCTACCAAATGAGAATAGACTGGAAGGGCTTCATTTTGATAGTTTTTACACGTTCTGGGATGGTCTGTGGAGAGAGGAATCAACGCCACAAGAGGCGTGTTAAACAAGGCGCCGAAATCAAGGACCAAGTCAAACTCGACCAGCCGCCTCAATTAGGGTTAGGGTTTCGAGCAATTTTTAGAGGGTTATTGAAGTTAAGATCATGGCCTTTAATTTGACACCAATTTCAGATCAAATGATTGAGTATTAAGGTCGGATTTTGTGTTTGAAGTCAAGGTTAGGTAAAGGTTGAAAAGTGTGGATTTTTCACTTAAAACATTAAATAGATCTTACTACGGATTGTTACTGGGTTAATCCCAGAAGACAAATTTGTTACATACATTGTCAGAAACCAAATTACCATTTTTATAGATTTTTATCAAGTAGAAGAATTTTCGATGGTACTATTCCAAGGAATAAAATATTATTTAATGAAACTCACTTAAACGATAAATAGATCTAATTACAGATTTTCACTGATAAAACTCAAGAAGGCAAGGTTGTTTCATAAATCATTCTCTATCAATTTACTATTTTTTCAGATTTTTGTGAGAAAGTCGAAATTACACTAGCACTATTCATTGAGGAATATAATATTAATTTACGAAATTCATTTATCTAAATTAAAATTCACTATTTCAATTAAATTTCAGATTTTAAAAACCGAGGTGTTACACCCTCCCCCACTTAAAGGAATTTGGTCCCCAAATTCACCGACTATTATCAATTATGTGAATGTTCGAACTAAGATGATCTTACTTATCAAAATAATGTTAACTATACAATTGATGACGAAAGGAATTAGCTAACTAAGATGATCTTAGTCATTAAAATAGCATGTTAACTATACAATTAAAAGAATTAGCTATAGCTAGGGTAAAAGAGAACGATACCATATACTAATACTATGCTTCTTCTTCTTATTACGTCGGGTTTCCTTACGACGGATTCGCCAGCCTTTCGCGGAACCGAAACTTAGCTTACTAGTGGAACCACTCGGTTTCATTTTAAGAAGGGTTTAGAGACCTGCAAGATAGTTATATGGTTAACTTTTCATTACCCTTACGCGTAACGCAACACAATCTTGCATATATTTTATTACTTAACCCCAGTTTCTACCCAATCTCACCAGATCGGGTTCTAAGACTTTAACAAGGTTAGGGGTACTATGCACCTAGACATGACCAAAACTCGGTACCTGGCGGAGATAATCGATCCGAAGACCACTCGCGCAAGTATGCGATCTTCCCGAGAGGCGTAGCCTAACGTCCGGACAACATCTTTTGATATACCGGGTCATTGGGGTGCAAGGCAAAACTTAGGAAGCCTAGAACTTAGGAAAACCTATACTCTTGGACAAAATCCAAGGGACTCAGGCAAGGAGACAACACTTGGATAAAATCCAAGCGACTCAGGCAAGGAGGCTCTGATACCAAAACTGTCACGCCCCGAACCGATAGCAGCGGAAAGCGATGTTCGGAACGTGGCAAGAGACAAGTCACGATAACAAGAGCGGAAGATAAATAATCACAATAAAATACAAAGAGGCCAGACACACATTTGAGAAAATACGAACTCTTATTAATTTAAACAGATATATTTTGACACCACTTACAATAAAAGATTCAAAATAAATAACAAAAAGAAATAACTAGACTAGCTAGACTCAAGAAAATGAAAGAGCAGACTCCAACTCTAGGTTCCAGGTTCCACTCGATCACACTGATCCATTTCCCAATGCACGTACCGATACTCGCATAACCTGAAAAGGGTTGGAAGTAGGGGTGAGCAAAAAGCTCAGTAGGAATTATACTCTATCATCAGGCATAGTTTAAGTGATTAACAAGTAAATTACAGTTTCATATGCCATGCTAATAAGAGAAATAAATGACGATATAAAGAAACAACGATAATAAAACAGATCTTGCAAGGTCAAGAAATATAAAGGAACAGAATAGTAATACTTAAGAGGAATAACAAAGACAAGAATTTACTACAGGAGATTACGATAAAGAGTTGGCCATATCAAGACGATTCAAGTCATGTCAAGCACGTATGTAATTTCATTTCCACGTCCAAGTAACAGCAAGTAAAGTAACAACAAGTAGAGTACAGAATAGTGAAGAGTGGAAAGTGCAACGTAGTAGAGAGTAGTGGAGAGTAGTGAAGAGTAGTGGACAGTCCTAGATTTAACTCATGTCATAGTACTGGTGCCAAATGCCACACCTAGTCAATCACCTCCCCGGGGGTACACGTAGTGTTCGGGCGCTCCTCCCAGGACTAGACCGAGCCCTTAATTGTTTGCCAGGCATTGATTTCTTTGGATCAAAGATCCCACGAATCTAGACTTCCACAATTTATGGCCAGAATTCCAAGGTTTGAACTATGTAGCAATAACAATTTCAAGTAGGAAGGAGATTCATTTCTGAATTTCAAGGTAAGCACAATCATCAAGAAGATTGAAAATCAAGTCACAATAAGAGTTAATCGTGTTGCGCTACTGTAGTACAGCAGTTAAACAGCAAGCTAATGAGCATATTAATCCTAATTACAAGCCAAATTAACAAGAATTAAGTTTTACGTTAAGCCAAGATGCCAAAAAGAATGATTCAAGATGATAAGCTAATGAACAAGATCGCGTAAGTCGCGTAGGCACGAATAACAAGCAATTAACAAGAATTTAGTTGCATAATTAGACATTTATTAAGTGGGTTTCTATTTCACTAATTACCATTAATGACATGCAAAAGAATGCATTAGAACCAGTATTAAGTCACTCTCTGAGGGGATAAACGGTTCGGACTGGACCTTATATCCCCTGGGCTTAAACAGGGCTGAACGGGGGTCAAAGGCTGAAGCAGGGAGTTGGGCGGTTCCTGTTGGGCCGCCCAAGTGCTTGGGCGGTTCTGTCTGGGCCGCCCAAAGGGTTGGGCGGTCAGGTATGGGCCGCCCATCCCTGGCCCTGCCAGTTGTGTGGTCCTCTGGGGACCTTTTATCCTGCCAGGGGGATATGTGGTTACTTATAGACTGTTTATCTAGATATGTGGTCAGTTTGGGACCGTTCATCTAGATATGTGGTCAGTTTGGAACCGTTCATCCTGGGATGTGTGGTTCTTCATGAACCGTCCATCCAGGATGTGGTCAGTTTGGGCGTAATAAGACACAACCAACAACATGAACATGATAAACAAGCATGAACATAACGACGATAACATAACCATCAACTGAACGACAGATAACACAATATAACATAACGATCAAATGAATGGAAAATAATATAACATAACACAACAAAGATAAACAAGCACTCATATGCAATGGCATGAACAAACCACATGTATGCACGATGAACATGGTGGGACAAGATAACGACGTGGTGGGACAACACACGGTTGGGACAAGAATATAAGGGATGACCACAAGGTTGGGACAAGAATATGAGGGATGACCACACGATTGGGACAACACACAGGACATAGAGGGACGACTAATAACATATGCAAGACAACTAACAACACGCGGTGAGGGGCAAAACAACGTCCGTCGGACGACACTGAGGGACAAACACGTGACAAGTACATGACGGGATAAAAGACATGACAAATACGCCCTTCAATCAAAATCCAAGATCAGAATGAAGTAGAACCGCCAGGTTCATAGTCGTGAGGCAATGCCTTCTCATAAAGACATGATCATGTTAAATAAGCTGAGAAGGACACAAACTTCAGAATAGATCGAGTGATATGATTGAAGAAGAGAGAACATATCAAAGACATGAACATGGGACAGATAGAACAAAATATGGAGCAAGAAAAGCTTGAGTACCTGCAACCTGCACACTTAACAAAATCGATCACGTATCTGCTCTCAGATAAATAAAAAGAAGGAACAAAAAGAAAAATATTTCTTGATTTTTTAATTTTCCTGATTTTTTTGGATTTTAAATAATATTTAAATTTTCTTTTGGTTTTTGAAATTTTTGATTTTTTTGGACTTTTGATAATATCTAAATTTTTTAGAATTTGACAATATTTTATTTTTTTATATAATTTTTTTTTGAAATAGCAATCCACAGCACCCAAAGATGGGCTCGAACTACAAGCCAGGGATCGTCATTCTTACCCCTCTCATTGAAGGCTTCCCTTAAGCAGGGCGTGCATGTGAGAGTGGCTCGCCACAATCAACCGTCTCTAAAGAACGGTGCTCCTACTAAGGCCATACTCGGGATTCACTCCAGCCTAAGAGGGAGAAGCATCAGAAAAATTAGAGACAAGCTTTTATGAAGGATGGGAGACATCAAGATTAAAATTTATTCCAGGGCACTACCCCTCAAAGATACAGTCTGTTGCGCCGAGACTTTCTATCTTTGATTTTGAGACCCATATTTACTAGATTAAAATTTATTCCAGGGCACGCATGCGACCGGGCTCATGACGTCCCGTGGGAAACTGTACTGCCACTCTTTGCCATGCCTTTGATTTCATAATTTTGAATAATTCATTTTCATTTTAGATTTTGACATAGCCCTTATTGGTCAGATATAGCATGAAAGCTCACTTTTCGAGGGTCAAGACTGCCCCTATTTGAGACCTCTCTCGTATTAGGGAGCACCTAGGTTGGTCATCTCATCCATCCATCTCTTGCCCCTGCACTCGACCGAGCAGAGATAAGAAAAGACCTTTGTGCATACCCAAAGTATGGCCAAAGCAGCAACGGTGTGCCTAAGAGAAATCGGCTATGGCTTACCGTGTAGTGTGTGGAAACCCATACTCAAAGGTCACCCATAACGAACGGGGAAAGGAACGAAACTTTCAGCGCGAAGCTATCACCAGCCTAAGAATGCTGCAGAAGCGAACTCGTCTATTTGACACAAAGTGAACTTCCTAAAGCCACTCAAACATGTTGAGGAACCAGAATTATAAGCATTATGAGCATGAATAATAGAAACAATGACAATGAAAGCATATTCTCGTACAAAATAAAGATACTTTTCAAATCCATGGAACGGAAACCAGCGTCCTGAAGTAATCTTGACCATCGAGCTTCGTACAGCACGAGCTTTGTATTCCTTGCTTGACAGGATGAAAGGGAGAGGATAGCAAAGGGTTGAAGATTCCTCTACACGGAGGAGCGGTAGACACCAAACTGGACGAAGAAGGATAAAAAGGAATAGAGATGAGGGCTAGAACTCCCGCATTAAGGTGCAGAGACCCTGATAACAAGGAACCGAATATAGAATAAACGGAGATTAACTAAGATCAAGGCAGACGAAAGCCTCGAAAACTGCATGAAAAAGGGTGATGACCCCGAAAGGTTGAGGAGGAATGAGTAGAAAGATGAGAAGAAGAATCATCCGACACAGTCGGAGAAGAAGAATCATAGACACCCGACAGGGTTGGGGAAGAAGAACGAGAATCACCCGACAGAGTCGGGGAAGGAAAATCATGGACACCCGACAAGGTCGGGGAATAAGAAGGAGAATCACTCGACAGAGTTGGGGAAGAAGAATGAAAATCACCCGGCAGAGTCGGGGAAGGAGAATGAAAATCACCTGACAGAGTCAGGGAAGGAGAATTAGAGATGAAACCCGGAGATACCGGAGGAGAAGGATCAGAAGAAGAAATCTCTAGATTGGGATGAAAGGATGACATGGGCCGAGGCCTAAGACAATAAGAATAAGGAGGGTCTGGCAAAACCGGATGAGAAGAGTGGGGGTTTGTGGACCCGGGAAGAAAGGAGAAGATCATGGACCTGGGATTGGAATAAGGAAGGTACACCACCCAAGGGTGGGAGCTGAGCAGAAGGAAAGATGAATGAACAGACAGGGAAGAGGGAGTGGACCCTTGAGTGCACAATCGACGGCCCTTGAACCGGCACCGTCGCCTCGTCTTAGCTAAAATTAGCTTGTAATGGACCCACCTGGCACGGACTCGGACCTTTGGGCTTCTTGATTTGCAATATTTTTTCATATAACGGGCCTACCTGGCAGACGGCCTAGCCCGGTCATGAATATACAGTTTTATAGGGGTTGCTGCCCCTAGACACTCGGCGCTAACAACAGTAGATGGACATTCTTGAACAACTAACTCCTCATAATGCTGAATATCATGGAACCATGGAGTCTTGTTACTTGGCACAAGTAGCATGAGATTTGGCAGCTCCACTCGACAATCAGACTTGAAGCATAACTCCCTTGCTAATGGAGAAGGACAAAACTGAGGGAGGGTAATACACGGTGTTGACGTGGCCGGCGTATTGATAAACTGAGAGAGGTTGCATAGAATGTGCAGAATGTCTTTCGAAAGTGTAGAAGATATGGCCAACTGCCCCTTGAACATAGAATTCATAATCTGCTTGGCGGCCGTATGAGTTAGCACAATATGGGTAGAGAGCCCTTCTTGGCATGTAATCTGAATGGTAATAGAGCGAGGAGAAATAATAACATCAGTCACGGAATCTCCGGTGAGCAAAGAGATTGCCACCGGCCTCGCTTGGGAAGAAACTGGCGTCAACTCAAGGGAACTCCTCTTAGCAACTGTCACCTTTAAAAGTGGAGGCTCAACATCCCCAAAATAGCCAGGGACCAGGACATGTATCGGCATTCGACGGATAAACTCTTGAATCTTGAAATGCGAGGCCGGCACTGAATTATCCTATCTTGACTTATTGTCTCCCTGGGGATTAGACCCAAGGGGCATCATGGGTAACGCACACCCGCTCCATGGGGTGGAAATAGGTGGAGGAATGGGGATAGGAATAGGTTCGGAAGACATAGAGGTTTCAACGGGGATGGTGTGTTTAGGTGGAGGCAAAGGTAAGGGTGGAGGTATGGCTTGCTCGGGCGAGGGCGGCAAAGGCGAAACTTGCTCAGGCTCGAGCAAAGGTGGTGGCGGGGATGATGGAGGTTTAGGCAATGGTAAGGGTAATGGGGATGGCGGAGCTAATGGAGAGGGAGGTGAGGATGGCGATGAAGGGGATGAAGAGGAGGGTCGTGGTGCCCACCGTCGCCATATCGACACAACGAGTCGGGCGATGTTAGGGGTAGAAGTAGTGGTGGAAATGGAGGAAGAAGGGAGGCACTAGCCTGAGCAGAGGCTTGGGTTTGTGGAGGTTGCAGAGATTGGATAGAGGATGGCGAAGGTAATGGGGTGGGTGATGGAGCGAGTGCAGCACTAGATGAAGAATCACAGGGGTGCCCCTGGCCTTGAAATGGAGACGGCTGCTTAGGTGTCGCTACTTGTTGCTACTGCTTGCTGTGAAGATGTAGAATGACTTTGTGAATAGCGGCCCAATCAATCCTTTTCTTGGCTTCCAGGTCATGAACACAATCTCGGAACTTAGGGCAATCCTCAACCAAATGTCCCTGCTGGCGATGATAATCACAGAACTGAAGCATATTCTCGACAGCGGGTTGACAAGATGTAATTGGAGAGAGCGACAACGCGTGAGTGGCCATCAAAGCCCAAAAGATGTCGATGAAACACTCCGGCAATGGAGGATAAGAAGGAGCCTACTTCGGGCAAGGTGGATGCCGAGGGGTATGAAAGTGGTGGAGACGATTATGGGGGTTGCATAGGCAAGGACGTGTGGCAACTAGTGAAGGCACTAGACAATGGTACATGAGCGGGAATGTAGTTGACGACATCTACCTGCTCGGGGTGCGGTATTCCCTTGACCAGAGGTGGCGACGGATGTGGGGAAGGCTGACTCATGGAAGGTTGATATGTAGAGGTTTGATACGTGGAGGTGGATATGGCGGAAGGTTGACTCATGGCGGGCTGACTCATGGGAGTGTAGGGTTGGCTTGTGGAGGGTGAAGGTTGATATATGGAGGTGGAGGTAGATGTAGATGACGGGGTGTAAGTGGGCGTAGAAGGTGGAGAAGACTCGGGGTCAAGGGAATCTTGGATTTGTTGACGAATGAAGCGGGCTCTACTATAGAGTTGCTGTCAGGAGGTAATGTCGTTGAGGGCTAAGATGAAGCGATATTCGGGCGTTGCATTGGAAATTAGCATCTTGATTTGTTATCCCTCTAGAATGTGCCCCGGAACCTGCGCGTTGAGGCGGCGCCAGCGGTCGGCAAAGGTGCAGAACTCCTCTTAGGGCTCCATCTTCTCGTGGGCCAGATCCACCATGGAATATTTGGGCCCAACCTGGTCTTGAAACTGCTGAATGAACTTCTCTTGCACAGCTTGGAAGTTCACAACTTGCTCTTGCGGAAGAGAGAAGAACCAATCCCGAGTCGGGCCTTCCAAAGACAGACTGAATAGATAGGCCATTAAGCGTTGGTCATGTTGAAATTAGGCCGACTCATAAACGAACTCCTTCAAGTGCACATATGGGTCACCAACTCCACTATAACGGCGATATGCGGGAATTTGAGAAGGAGACGGAAGCCAAAGATTTTGAAATACAAGCGGGACACTCAAGGAGGTTTTGGGATCAATTCGGCGGTGGAGCTCATCAAGTTGACGCTAGGTTTGGGCAATCATCTCTTGGGTAGGGAGAGATCGAGAAGAATATGGGCCAACTCGAGCAAGAGGATGTGAATATGGACCAGAATGATGATATTGGGCCGGATAAGATGATCCGGGCTGAGAAGAAGAAGGGCCCATTCCAGGAGTGGAAGGATATGCAGGCCTGGAAGAAGTATGGGCATAAGGACCCATTGGGCCGACATCATAAGGAGAAGAAGAATGAGGCCCATTAGAAAAATAAGGCCCATTAGGAGAATGGGACCCGTTAAGATGATGAGGCCCATTAATGAGAGAAGAAGGTCCATTAAGAGAACGAGGCCGATGAAGATGAGATGCAATAAGACGTTGGGCCTGGGCCGGGTCCATTTGGCGAACAAGGCTTGAAAGATGGGCCATGAGATTAGCCTATTCATCAGATGGGTCAGAGGGACCACGGGAAGATGGGCCCGCGTGGGAAGAGGATTCCACGCGGGGATAGGAAGAAGATTGGGAAAAAGAATGATACAAAGGGTTGAAATGATGCTTTATGAGGGCAAATGGAGACTTAATACATGGATATCAAGGAGAATACAGGTGGAGAAGCAAGTGCTTAATGAGCTTGAGGACAAGAGGGGACTGACCCACTAATGTAAAGATGAATAGACAATGGACTAGACAATAGACACACAAATGGACTGACTTAAGTGGACCTAACAACAACAAAACATGTGGATGATGAAATAATGCAACACAAAAATCACTAATGGGCTTGGACAAGCCCAAACAACACAAACAATGTGAGAGTTTTCACCCAAGTCACCCAAGTTGATATGAAGGGAAATATTTTAGGGATTTTAATAGACCTTTTAATGATTTGAATTAATAATAATTCCCTTAAGATAGGAATCTTATGGGAATAAGGTCCAAACTTTGGGTTGACTAAGGTTAATTCTCTCACACATGCAAAATGCAAGCATAATGGGTGAAAAGGTACAACTGGCCCGGCATCCGTGTGGGAATCCACGGCTCGCGGGGACTTATGGAGGTCCCGGATGTGATCACCTAGTCGACCCCAAGGAATATGGAGGCGAGAGGCTCACACACCAAGGTAGGAAATGTAACTATGATATGAATATGAATGATCCTATGTGCACCGGGGTGCATGTAAATTCTAGCCTAAAAACTAACAACCAAATATGCAAACAATGATGTAAATATGTATAACAACCAAGGAGGAGATCAGATAACACCCAAGCATGAAAGTCACAGCAAAAACTACAGAAATAAACTCAACCTCGGGATGTGTACTTGTGACTGGAGAAACGGTCTGATATGAAACCACCAGAGAGATAAGACGGCCTATTTCTAAGCCGCTTTTAAGCCGTAAACGGCCGAATAATGGACCGCCAAGGTGACTAGAGAGCAGGACATAGCAGGAAATTAAATGAAAAATCCGAGGAAAACACAAGGGCAACTGGGTCAAATCAATAGCAGCAGGTCAAACAGAAGCTCAACACGATTGGCACTAGACGTCCCACCGTGATCGCCAAAAAAATGGGTTGTTGATGGGTTTTTTGTGTATGATGTGATGATGTGGTGTGTGTGGATATGAATGTAATGGTATGAGAGATATATGTGAAAGTGTGTGACCAGGTAATAACCTAACTCAAACAACCACCAAAATTAGAAGCATGGGCATGTCATCAATGTTCATGAGGAAGAAAAATAAAAACACACGCTGGGGCGTGGAGTAAGAGAATAAAATGAAAACACGCACCGTAGGCGTGGAGCAAATGAAGTAAAGAGAAGAGCAAGCATGATGACAATGATGAACAATTCCCAATTAAGGAAGTGTGATCGCCACCAAGGCAATTAAAATAGCAAAGCTAAGCTAAGTACCTTGGAAAGAGGAGGACGAAACACCCGCCCACGGGAGATGAAATCTGGAACTCTGCGAGCGCAAACGGTCTAATAGACAGTCGCGAACGAACAATAGACGGCCTTAAGATAAGCCGCCACAGATCCTTAAATGGTCCTAAATATAACTGCCAGAGCGCACGGAACAGCAAGTTGGGACTTGGATCTCCACCTGTAACACCCTCAAATATAGTTAAGTTGTACTCTATATCATCGAGGCGCCTTTTCAAGTATCGGCTCAGTTCTTGGAAAGAACTCCAAAGTTAAGCGTGCTTAATGGGGAGTAGTACTGGGATGGGTGACCTGCCCGGGAAGTCCCCCATTCTGGAGCCATGCAGGGCAAAGTGCTACGCTATGGGAGCCACCTCTTGAGTCCGTAATGGAGCAAAGTGCTACATAGTGGGAGCCACCTCTTGAGTCTGTAGGGGCCACCTCTAGAGTCCTACCTGCCTGGGGGCTTGATTGCGTGATTGCGTGCTATATGTGCCCAGCGACGAGGACGTCGCCTATATAAGAGGGGTAGATTGTAACACCCTCAAATATAGTTAAGTTGTACTCTATATCATCGAGGCGCCTTTTCAAGTATCGGCTCAGTTCTTGGAAAGAACTCTGAAGTTAAGCGTGCTTAATGAGGAGTAGTACTGGGATGGGTGACCTGCCCGGGAAGTCCCCCATTCTGGAGCCGATCACTGTTAAAAAGGGATAAAACCGTGAGGCCGGTAGGCCAAAGCGGACAATACCTCGACGGTATAGAGTACGGGGCGTGACACCACCTCTCCCGGCCGGCCAGAAGAGTTGGGCCTCGTGCTGGAACCCTATAGACCTATAAAAAATGTAGAAGCACATAAAAATAACCCAAATTAGCCCTATGACAAGTGTAGCAACTATAATGCAGATAAGCTAAAGTGCATGCAAAAGGAAGGGTGGATACCTGGGAGGTTTGATTTTTTAACCCCTATATGATGGGGACATCACCGACGATCTCATTTGTTCGAGGATCCTGATGCTTGCCAGCTGTGCTTCATCTTGTTCGTCACTTTATTTCGAGTCATATGATGTAATTTTTATTTTCTTATCATGAAATTTTCCTTTTATTTAAGTCTAGTACCTAGGTTAATGAGTCATTTACCTAGGTCTTGAGTCATTATGTTGGTTTGATAAGTTAATGTGTCCAATTCAATGGGCTAGGCCCATGGGCGCCCCCCTTCCCCTTAGTTTCTTGTCATTAGTGTAGAAGTCATGGACTTATTATAAATTGTGGGATCCCTATAAATAGGACCCCATTTCTTCCATTTGAAGCTAATGAGATATTGAGAAAAATTTGAATTCCCAGAGAATTTTCTTCCTTGGAGTGAGAAGCTCCCTCTCTCTCTCTCTCTCTCTCCAAAGGGGGCGAACCCCATTCTCTCTCCTCCCCACCCCCAATTTTGAAATTCTCTCTCTCTCCTCCCCATTCACCTCTCATTAAGGCCCCTCCCCCTTCCCTATACACTCATTCAATTCCCCTCCAACCCCTAGGTGGAATTCCCCTCTCCTAGGCACCTCTCCATTCTCCCAAGCAACCCTTCCTCTTCCCCAAGCAACCAATCCTTTTCCCAAGCCACCCCTTCCCTTCCCCAACACACCTCTCCATCTCCCAACACACCCCTTCCCCTTCCCAAGACCACCATTGATCACCCACCATTAAGACCCAATTCAGACACATCCTCCCTCCCTCAAGGGTCACTTGTGCCCCTTCCTCTCTCCCAGCCCTAGCAGATTTCGACCCCATCTCCCTCCTCTGCTAACTCCGCCCCCTCCAGCCTTCTCCCCCCCTTCTCCAACCTGTGGTGACCCTCCCCACCTCCCCTCCAAACTAGGGAAAGCCCACAGCCCCTTCCCACCCGTCCTCCCACTCCTCTCCCCCTTTATCCTTCCCTATCTACCATTGCTACCCAGTCCAGCAGCAGAAGCAGAAGTACCAGTGAATTACAGAGCCTGCCCTGGAGTCATCACACATCTTCAGGTGGCGTGCCATACATTTCTGAAAAGCTCGTCGAGGCAGCTTCGCAGGCGAGGTGGTTTTGCCGGCATCCGATATCGCTGCCGCCCAGAGGAGCCATTCTCCCCCGACTGCGCAAAGTTGCTCTGGCAGAGAACCTGAGCCCAAGTGCAGACACGACCACGGCTTCTACAGGACGAATTTGGATGTGATTTTTGGATGAGGCCTTCTCCTCCAAGACCTATGTCATCACCAACAAGAAGGGAGCCATTTGGATCTCGGACCATAGAGTTCCAATTTTTCTCCCTGAGGTGCGAAGGACAGTCCAATCAGGGCCTGAACTGACCCACCTTCACTCTACGGGCCCTATCTCCCTGCTCCGACCTTATCTAGTGGGCTCCTTGGTTGCTGCTCGAAGAGGATCCTCCCACTATCGTGTCAATATAAGCTACGTCACTTTCGGAGCTCAGGAGTGTTCGTGACGGTTTCTTCATCTTGCTGCAGAGTTCTAGAGTCAATCCGAGCCAGAACAGAACAGTCCAGTTCCAGATTCGGCCCCGGATGTCGGCGACATCTAGAGCTCACAAGAAAATTTAGGAGTTATCCCGGATCAGTCAGTGACAATTTGGCCCTGGTTTCGTTGGCTTCTGAGTTCGAGAGTGTCGGCAGCGTCAACAGCGAGCACCTGTCAGACGGGCAGATAGGCGGGCAGAACCGACGGTGGGATCAATCGGCTACCTCCTTAGCTATTTTCCCTTCCCCGCCTGGCCGGCTTAGCGCTCCTCCCTGTGTGGTGGTAGTGTTTGAATGTAACCTCTATTTTCCGCACCCTACGATCACCCTCCTGCGCGATGAGTAGTTTTGTACTAGCAGGTCTTCGGCCGAAGCGTCATCGGCGCGGCGTGTGGGTAGCCCACACTTCCCCACTCGCCCTCGTCTCCGACCGAGATCGGTGTCTTCACACCGATCAGGTGAGCTTTGAGCCCCCATCCTCTGCTGGTTTTACTATTGCTTGTCTTAGTATCGTTTCTAGTTGCCCGTCGACGGTGAGGCGAGTGCCCGATCTCAAATTGACATCTAATTGAGTGCCACCGCGGAGCGAGTTGTGAGAGAGCCACTACATCCCACGCCCTTGGCGTGCTGTCCGCCCACGGAATTGGGCATCCCAGGCCCTTAAGGGTTCAGCCCAAGCTAGTCAAATCCCCGGATAGGCGAGATTCATCCTCGAAACCTCACAACTATCGCCGGTCCACCTACGGACCCGGGTGTGCGCGACGCGGGTGAACCCGCTTGAGTGGGTCCGCCGTTCGGTTCGGTTGCTTGCGAATCTAGGTCCGAGGGGTCGTGTCACATCAATTTGGTATCAGAGCAAGTTTTAGACTTGTCTCTACGAGTCTAGTCCATAGGCACGCTTGCATTAGAGTCCCCGACAGATCGTCCCATGCATTGTCCACCACCCACTGTCAATGAGTCTACAGACCAAATGATCCCTCTCCCAATCATATTCCTTTCATGCCTACCCAATGGAGAGCCTACGGAAATTGATTTTATTGACTTGGAGTCCGATAATTGGGTATCCCCCGATATCGTTGCCTCTCTTTCTAGGACCGGACAAATTGTGCACAACGGAGACCAAGTCTTCGTTGAATTCCATAAATGGTTCGGGAAGACCACATACTTTGATGGAGCTTGGTGTCAAATTGGTACTTTGGCGGGCCCTTGCATAATCCTAGGTAGGAGATGGTTAGATGAAAGGAATGCCGACATCGACCCGACACGTCGGATTTGCCTAGTGCATCCGCCACACCTTCCGGGAGCCTTTAAATTCAACAACCTTGTACTCTCCCATCCGCTGGAGTCCCGTCCTTGTTCACCACCCCGGGTGCATCACACACCGGCTATCATCACCCCACCCCCAAAAGACCTTCCCATTCCCTTGGAAAAGGAGACCACACCCATCCACACAAGAACAGATGCTAACCTAGAGTCCCTTCCCACCCTCGAGGAAACCCAAGTACACACCAATGTTGAGGAAGAACCTCAAATCTCCTCTTCCCATAGCTAAGACCATCAAGAGCCACTTGCCTTCACTCATGGCACCATAACCATAGATGGGCCCATACTCAATTGGCTCAAGGTGAACCCCGGCCTCCATAGCTTGCACTCATACCTCCTACCCATGGAGCAACACCTCCCTATAGTGCCCCTCTCCTATCACACCACCATCCAATCATCTTACCAAGTGGAGACATTAGGGGATCTCCTTAAGGGCCTAGCATGGCAAATTGAGTTGACTGGTATGTTGACCACAATGGCCGACCAACCTAGGAGCTTTGACCTCCTACATCTATGTGTCGAGACTATCACCGCGGTTTACACTGTGGGTTGCTACACTAGCAACCTCCTTCTATTCCTCCATACACACCATGAGCCCGATGCTATCCACGAATTAGAGTTGCTTATCTCGGGTAGAACGTCAAGCCCTCCATTCATGACCGACCATCCCACCAAAGACTTCGTCCCAACTATTTCATTAAAGGAGGAGGAACCGCCACCATTTGAGGACCATGAGGACACAGAGCTCCTCTCCCTTGGTAGCCCCTACCATTATCCCTTTGATCCCTTCCTATGTGAATCTAGTTCTCCATGTGACCCACCCACCTTACTCACCACCCACCTTACCCTACCCTCACCCACCATGTCGAACCTAACCCACCCATTCCAAAACTTAGCCCACACTATGAGAGCCATGACCAAGGGTGACATCCACCTAGGAAATGAGGAAGTGACCCGTCCCAAAATGTCCACTTTCTGGGACCCCTTCCACCCCCATGAGTGGAAACCCCCAAATCAACCCCCACCTAAAGATGTGACCATCTTGATAGGAATGCATGTGTCACAACATTTTGCATCATATGGTAAGTCTAGTCATGTCATTTGTGTCGCACACACACTAGGTCCAGTGCACGGCAGGTTTATATTTAGATATGCTGGTCCTCCCCCACTCATCATCCATCTCATGCATGATAGGGCCACTTGTGGCTGCCCCGGTCCACCTAAGTTCATCAAGGTCCACATGGCATCAAAGAATGATAGGTCAATTTATGGTTGCCCGGGTCCACCTTTTCACACTACCCACTTTCACAACCACTTACCGCATCATAATGCATGGCATGAGCATACACGCAAGCAAATCACAACGAGCGGTGAGGTTCACGAGCGCCACTTGGCTTGCGAGCGCCACTTGGCTCGCGAGCGCCACTTGGAATTCCAAGTAGGCAACCTATCGATGGTGGCATTGGAGTGGCTCTACCCTAGAGTCACCTCCAACTTGAGGGCACGAGGACTTGGACCTTGCCAAGTTCCGAGTGACTTTGGCAACCCGACTTATGGGTTGGACTTACGAATGGGTTTTGGGATTCACCCCATTTCCCACGTGGCGGATCCGGAACCCTATATGGGCACCGCGGTGGATCCTAGTGAGTACCTTGAGCCTATATCTTTCCTTGTGAGTGATACCCTCGGAGAGCCACCAAAAATCAGCCTGAGAGCTCGACGTGTGCACACGGAGGCAATACTAGGGAAGCAGGGTTCCATCGCCAGCAAGAAGGTGTGCCCAAGCCACCATGAGAGGATGAAGGACCCTCCCCTGGTTGCAGACGCAGGGTTGAGTTTGGAGGTTAAGGTTCACCCCGAGCTGCTTAGAGGACCACTTTCCCGGTGGACCCATACTCGACGGAGTCGAGTTCTCCGCACCCCGGGGGTATGATGGGGACATCACTGGCGATCTCATTTGTTCGAAGATCCTGATACTTGCCAGCTGTGCTTCATCTTGTTCGTCACTTTATTTCGAGTCATATGATGTAATTTTTATTTTCTTATCATGTAATTTTCCTTTTATTTAAGTCTAGTACCTAGGTTAATGAGTCATTTACCTAGGTCTTGAGTCATTATGTTGGTTTGATAGGTTAATGGGCCCAATTCAATGGGCTAGGCCCATGGGCGCCCCCTTCCCCTTGGTTTCTTGTCATTAGTGTAGAAGTCATGGACTTATTCTAAATTGTGGGATCCCTATAAATAGGACCCCATTTCTTCTATTTGAAGCTAATGAGATATTGAGAAAAATTTAAATTCCCATAGAATTTTCTTCCTTGGAGTGAGAAGCTCCCTCTCTCTCTCTCTCTCTCTCTCTCTCTCTCTCTCTCTCTCTCTCTCTCTCTCTCTCCAAAGGGGGCGAACCCCATTCTCTCTCCTCCCCACCCCCAATTTTGAAATTCTCTCTCTCTCCTCCCCATTCACCTCTCAGTAAGGCCCCTCCCCCTTCCCCATACACTCATTCAATTCCCCTCCAACCCCTAGGTGGAATTTCCCTCTCCTAGGCACCTCTCCATTCTCCCAAGCAACCAATCCTTTTCCCAAGCCACCCCTTCCCTTCCCCAACACACCTCTCCATCTCCCAACACACCCCTTCCCCTTCCCAAGACCACTATTGATCACCCACCATTAAGACCCAATTCAGACACATCCTCCCTCCCTCAAGGGTCACTTGTGCCCTTTCCTCTCTCCCAGCCCTAGCAGATTTTGACCCCATCTCCCTCCTCTGCTAACTCTGCCCCCTCCAGCCTTCTCCCCCCCTTCTCCAACCTGTGGTGACCCTCCCCACCTCCCCTCCCAACCAGGGAAAGCCCACAGCCCCTTCCCACCCGTCCTCCCACTCCTCTCCCCCTTTATCCTTCCCTATCTACCATTGCTACCCAGTCCAACAGCAGAAGCAAAAGTACCAGCGAATTGCAGAGCCTGCCCTGGAGTCATCACACATCTTCAGGTGGCGTGCCATACATTTCTGAAAATCTCGTCGAGGCAACTTCGCAGGCAAGGTGGTTTCGTCGGCATCCGATATCGCTGCTGCCCAGAGGAGCCATTCTCCCCCGACTGCGCAAAGCTGCTCTGGCAGAGAACCTGAGCCCAAGTGCAGACACGACCACGGCTTCTACAGAACGACTTTGGATGTGATTTTAGGATGAGGCCTTCTCCTCCAAGACCTCTGTCACCACCAACAAGAAGGGAGCCATTTGGATCTCGGACCATAGAGTTCCAATTTTACTCCCCGAGGTGCGTAGGACAGTCCAGTCAAGGCCTGAACTGACCCACCTTCACTCTACGGGCCCTATCTCCCTGCTTCGACCTTATCTGGTGGGCTCCTTGGTTGCAGCTCAAAGAGGATCCTCCCGCGGTCGTGTCAATATAAGCTACATCACCTTCGGAGCTCAGGAGTGTTCGTGACAGCTTCTTCATCCTGCTGCAGAGTTCTGGAGTCAATCCGAGGCAGAACAGAACAGTCCAGTTCCAGATTCGGCCCCGGCTGTCGGCGACATCCAAAGCTGACAAGAAAATTCAGAAGTTATCCCGGACCAGTCAGTGACAATTTGGCTCTGGTTTCGTTGGCTTCTGAGTTCGGGAGTGTCCTCGGCAGCATCAACAACGAGCACCTGTCAGACGGGCAGACAGGCGGGCAGAACCGACAGTGGGATCAATCGGCTACCTCCTTAGCTATTTTCCCTTCCCCGCCTGGCCGGCTTAGCGCCCCTCCCTGCGTGGAGGTAGTGTTTGAATGTAACCTCTATTTTCCCCACCCCACGATCACCCTCCTGCGCGAGGAGTAGTTTTGTACTAGCAGGTCTTCGGCTGAAGCGTCATCGGCGCGGCGTGTGGGTAGCCCACGCTTCCCCGCTCGCCCTCGTCTCCGACTGGGATCGGTGTCTTCACTCCGATCAGGTGAGCTTTGAGCCCCCATCCTCTGCTGGTTTTACTATTGCTTGTCTTAGTATCGTTTCTAGTTGTCCGTCGGCGGTGAGGCGAGTGCCCGATCTCAAATTGCCATCTAATTGAGTGCCACCGCAGAGCGAGTTGTAAGAGAGCCACTACATCCCACGCCCTTGGCGTGCTGGCCGCCCACGGAATTGGTCATCCCAGGCCCTTAAGGGTTCAACCCAAGCTAGTCAAATCCCCGGATAGGCGAGATCCATGCCTCACCACTATCGGCGGTCCACCTACGGACCCGGGTGTGCGCGACGCGGGTGAACCCGCTTGAGTGGGTCCGCCGTTCGGTTCGGTTGCTTACAAATCTAGGTCTGAGGGGTCGTGTCACATCACTATAGGGCGTGGAAAAGATGGGAGGATGTTTAAAAATGATGCAAAGATGCTAGGAATGTGGAAGAAGAAGAGGGAAGATGCTTGTGAATGCTATGAAGAGCGGGAGAAACTAAGGAAGAAAATAACACAATTAAACCCTTGGAACTTAATACTCCCTGGACTTGAAGGCTAATGGACGTAGACAACACTTCTCCTTGATGGGTACTCACTCTAGAACACGGTAGCACCTCGACGTCATCTCCAGAAATCTCCTCCTCAAGCCATGAACTTAAGGGTTCTATTTATAGGCCCTCAAACTCTAGGTTCAAATTGGAGAGATTCCAGCTAAAAGGTAGGGTAGAGCTTAGCAAACTCTTGAAGATAACACTCCCAAGAGTCCATAGAAACAAACAAGAGCTTCTAAGAATCTCTATCGAGAGAGAAATCATCAAATCAAAACTCTAATTCGACCATGGTATAGCAGAGAAAAATAGTTCTAGTAGGACTCTTCTGTCACCAAAAGCGGTCTTACGATAAACCGCCACTTGGAACTAACGGTCTAAGGAAAGACTGCAAACCTCGGAGGATAATGCCAACGGGCGAAAACTTCGTGAACAGGACTCTAGAGCCAAGAAACGGTCTAATGTAAAACCGCCACAATGTCTCAAACGGCCTTACGATAAACCGCCAGAGCTCAACGGATAAGAACAGAAAAGACTGAAAAAAAGATGTTGGCTTTGGACTCTGGCGTCAGCAAACGGTCTTAAGATAGATAGTAGACTTCTTCAAACGCCTATTCAATAGACCGCCAGAGACAGTGGCGTGGCAAAATAAATGAAAGGCCTACTAAGCTTCAACTCACGGAAAAATAAATAAGGAGCGAGACCCAATCAAGGAGAATGACCCGTGAAATAAGCCTCAAAACTATCCAAAATGGCTCAATAAACGGCGTATAACTCGGAGCATCATAAAGATAAATAAGGAGATGACCCAACTCATTGGTCATAAAACGGGTGTCAACAACGCCGTAATCAAATGAGCTAAATTACAGAACAACAGAGGTTAGCGGTCTGGCAGATGGCCGCCACTTGAACAAAGGCGGTCTGACCAGGGCCGCGTTACGAGAATAATGGTAAAAACCCTAATCACATGTTCATAATAAAAACAAGTAATACTCAAGATATGGTTGATAAAAATTAGGCAAAATGCATTCAAATGAAAGCTAAGAACGAGCTATATACGATCATGTTAGTTAATTATGTTGGGCCTGAGAGAAACCTACCAAAAATTGAAGAAGAGAGGGGATGACGCGAAAAACCCTAATCCGCGAACACGTCGACGATCCTCGCCTTAATTCGCCCTCGATCGACCACCTCAGGTCGCGCCACCAGTTGGATAAGTAAAATCTATGATAATTAGGAGAAAAATCTAAGGATTTCAAAAATATATATTTTATAATTTTATTTTACATAGTTTTATAGATATTGATTTTTAAAGATACGAATAAGATATTAACATGCATTATGTTATATATATATATATATATATATATATATATTAAAAGAATGAACGAACAGCAGCGATCGTCGTTAATTAAATTAACAAAAGTGTTAACCTCTTTAAACTTCAAGTTCTCGACGCACTTATGTCGAAATCGCGCAATCTATATACCAAAATGAAGGGCTCGAAAAACTCTACCTAACAAGATGTTCAAAATTTTTTTTGCTTAGAGTAGGGCTATCTTGAGTTAGGCTGACCGAAAAAAGGAGGTACCAACCCCACTACCTTGGTCACTATCCTAATAACACACACATAAAATTTCATAGCCAAAGATCACTCTGACGCCCATGAACAGGCCGTCAAAGGAAAAATCCATAACTATCCCGCTACAGTAAAAACTATGATTCGCCGTGTAACTTCAACAATTCATATGTTTAGTTAAACAAGTTGTTAACTAGTTAACATTATTGTATAAAGGTATGGAAATTTTAAGAAAGATATGGGGATTTCAAGAGTATACGTATCCAAGATTTTAAGCATGTGATTACATGATTAAAAATTTTGTAACCATGCGTTGATTTCCTTTCACGTAAAGCAGGAACGCGAGAAGTATAACATGATTATGTATGCATTAGTTTACTTAATCTTGGACTTAAGTAACTAACAGGAAACATGCTGTCCAGGGATCATGCAAGGTTAACAAGTTAAGATTTATAAGTTTTGCTTTAAGAGAGAGCACCTACATGATGACTGAGAAGTAGATCGGAAGAGGGAAGAAGGATGAAGGGGAAGCAGACACGCCAGACGCACACAAGCAAGAAGACGATGACAGGAGGAAGAGGAAGCAGTCCGGCGACGCAAATCCCCTTCACGAACGGCAGCAGCAACAACAGCAAGCGTGCAGGAAGAAGATGAACACGGAAGAAGAAGGAATCTTCCTTTACGCACGGGAAAATAGCCACAGTTGCAGCAACATGCAGCACCTTTCCCTCCGTCGAACACAAGAGGCAGCAATAGCTCTTAATCGTTCGAACGATCTAGTATTTATAGGGAAATACCTAGTGGAGTTCTTCTCAACCTAAGAATCCTAGTTGAAGTTAGGATTGACTCTATCGTTTCTTTAGTTACATTCTTCAACAGGTTAGGTTTTTATGTTTAAACCCTCGTTACCCAAACCACCACCGCCCCTGTTGTTCGAACTAACCCTAAGCCTCCATGCACCTTTTAACGTAGGAGCCCCCCAATGGTCTGTTAATGATAAGGTCTCTTAACAGTTTATGTTTAATCGATGGAGCCCATTATATCTTTTGTTAAATATGAAGCCCAAAAGCCCCACTCTAATGGCCTCCTAATACATACATTTAGGTTTAGGGTTTACATCAGTCGATATTTAAGCCTCTAATCAAAGCTAATGGTTTTTAGTATACTTAATACGGAAGCCCATTTTTATGGTTATAAGGCCCGATATCTGTTTAACTATTTGGGTTTAAGGCCTAATGGTCTTAAGCCCATTACAAAATTTAAAATTTATGATCTAAGTTGAGCTTCAACTACATTTATATATTATTATTAATCTCATTTATTTAACTACCTTATTAATTTTACCATCCTCTCGGGTATCAAAGACATGTTCGATTCTATGAAAATCTTCGTATGTATGTACGTGTACAAATGAGATTCCTTCTAAGTACTTGAATTATATTTCTTTTCAATTTAAGTCATAAATAAAAAAATATATTAAATTTTTAATTCTCAAATATTTATTTTAGCTATATTTATCAAAAAAATTATTAAGCACTATTATTTCATGACTAATATTTATAGTTATTTTCATTTATTTCCTATTTATCACATTTTATTCCCATACATATTTCAAAATTTTACGTTTATATTTTATTAATTAACCGAGATGTTACATCTTCCCCCACTTTAAGGAATTTAGTCTCCAAGTTCGTCAATCGCCATTTACAAAATAACATGGTAATCAAACAACTAATGGAATGTAAAAGAATTTTAACTATAGTTAAAGATAAGGGAGAACGATACCTTATATAAAATTCTTCATTTGATAGAAATCAGTTCCAATTTGCTTATGGAAGTAGCTTAGGGCAATTAGTCATTACATGATCTATATTTCCGTAACGAAGACACGCTCCGCTCCTTCGCCAACACTCCTTGATTAGATGACCAAATTTGTGACAATGAAAATATTTCATTTGCGAAAGAGTATTCCTTTTCTTCTTATTACTTTGAATTTCTTTACAACGGACTCGCCACCTTCTAACGGAACCAGATCTCAACTTACTCGCGGACCCTCTCGCTTTCATGTCAAAAGGAGCTTAGATATCTGCAAAATAATTATAATGTTAAAATTTTATTACCCTTACATGTCGTGCTACGCAATCTTATACAAATTTTATTACTTAACCCGAAGCACTATCCAATCTCACCAGGTGACATGAGGGGATGACAAGGATCACACGACATATTACTTAGGATAACTTATACTTATGGGTAAGAACCTAGGACTCAAACAACTGAGGCTCTGACACCACTTCTGTCACGCCCTGAACCGATAGCAGTAGGAAGCGATGCTCGGAACGTGGCAGCGAAATAGTCATGATAAATAGAGTAAAAAATAAATAAACACAAATAAATAACATTCAACACGTGGAAGCCATTAATTTGAGAAAAATATAATTTTATTGATATGTATAAATTTAAATACAATTTGACTCAATAAAAGAAATAAAGAATCAATTATAGTAAGACCACTATACTATCTGGACTCAAGAAATAAAAGACTCGGGTCTCAAGGCTCCAGGTTCACTCGATCACGCTGACCCGATCCCAATTGTAAGCATTCCATCTACCACGTTACCTGAGAAGGATGGAAAATAAAGGGGGGTGAGCAAGAAGCTCAGTAGGAATTACACTCTATCATCAGGCAGAATTTAAGTAATTAATCATTTTAAGGAATGTATAACTAATGCGAGAAACTCAATTAAAGCAACTAAGTAAACAACAAGATCAGAAGATAAACGATAGATAAATGGAAAGGGATATTACAAGTCAAGATATCAAACACCATTATCAAGAACTTTTCAATGAATGGCCATTTCAAGTCAAGTCATGTCACGCAAGCAAACACTTCCTACTTTCAAGCAACTATCACGAGTGTGGAATGTCGTAGACTCAACACGCTAGATAGTACTCGGTGCCAAATGCCACACCTAGTCATTCACCTCCCCGGAGATCAAGTATTTTTCGGGTGCTCCTCCCAGGACCAGATTGGGCCCTTAAATATGATTGCCTTGGCATTGATTTGCTTGGATCATAGATCCCTCGAAATCTAGACATCCACGAATAATAATGGCCAAGAGTTCTAAGATCAAGCTCATGTAATCAAGGTAATATACATAAGAATAACGATTTTCTTGAGATTCCAAACAATAAGCTCATTGTTCGAGAGGAGTAGTCATTCAAAGGAATGACTTTCAAATGGATAAATGTTGACAATAGACCTAACAATAGGTCAAAATTCTAGGTACAATAGCCTAGTTAGGTTAGAGTGGCTTACATATATCAAAACTATGAAAACATCAATTTCTGGAAAGCTGGAAGGTGAAACAGTCAGCAAAGGACCGTTAAGATAGGAACACGATCTAATCAGGACCGCATGTACAAGAAAAACGGTCTAATCAGGACCGTATGTAATCGATAACGGTCAACACCGGACCGTTCAGGTGGTATCACGTGCCAGAAAATAAAAGTGACCAAGCCCAGGGGAAACGGTCCTAGACTAACCGCTAGACCAACCTAGCGGTCCAAGAAATGTCGCTAAGGTCAGAAAACGGTCTAAACATGGCCGCAACCCTTACAGAGCCGGGGCTGACCCAAAATCACAATTTCGGTCAATTAAGAGGGTTCAGGACTTAAGGTACAACCCGTCCGGCATCCTAGTGGGAATCCCAGGCTCGCGGGGGCTTACGGAGGCCTCGAAACATGAACACTTAGTCCGGCAGAAGGAATATCCGACGGAGAGGTAATTTGATGCCCAAGAATTCAATAGCTCACAATCAATGGAAAACGATGTATTCGGTCTAGTCGCCACCACCGGAGTGGCACGACCTTAAAACAGACTTAATAAGACAACAAGGTGATACTGAAATAATAAGAAGGAAAGGTGAAACTAACATTTAATTACTCTACTCCTTTCAATCATAAGATATCAAGAACGATAATCATGGAGGAATAATCATGAAGAAAATTAACTTAGATCATAAAATTCTATTTTCCTAGTTAACAGTGTGATATTTAACATAAAAGTCCTACCAGCAAGTTATGTAACATGGATTAACAATGCATAACACGCCGTAATCAAATGAGCTAAATTACAGAACAACATAGGTTAGCGGTCTGGTAGATGGCCGCCACTTGAACAAAGGCGGTCTAACCAGGGCCGCGTTACGAGAATAACGGTAAAAACCCTAATCGCATGTTCATAATGAAAACAAGTAATACGCAAGATATCTTTGATAAAAATTAGGCAAAATGGATTCAAATGAAAGCTAAGAACGAGCTCTATACGATCATGTTAGTTAATTAGGTTTGGCATGAGAGAAACCTACCAAAAATTGAAGAAGAGAGGGGATGACATGAAAAACCCTAATCCGCTAACACGTCGACGATCCTCGCCCTAATTCGCCCTCGATCGGCCACCTCAGGTCGTGCCACCAATTGGAGAAGCAAAATCTATGATAATTAAGAGAAAAATCTAAGGATTCCAAAAATATATATTTTATAATTTTATTTTACATAATTTTATAGATATGAATTTTTAAAGATACGAGTAAGATATTAACATGCATTACGTTATATATATATATATATATATATATATATATATATATATATATATATATAAAGAATGAACGAAACAGTAGCGGTCGTGGTTAATTAAATTAACAAAAGTGTTAACCTCTTTAAATTTCAAGTTCTCGACACACTTATGTCGGAATCGCGCAATCTATATACCAAAATGAAGGGCTCGAAAAACTCTACCTAACATGATATTCAACAAAATTTTTACTTGAGAGTAGGGTTATCTTGAGTTAGGAGGACCGAAAAAAGGAGGTACCAACCTCACTAGCTCGGTCACTATCCCAATAACACACCCATAAAATTTCATAGCCAAAGGTCACTCCGACGCCCACGAACAGGCCGTCAAAGCAAAAATCCATAACTATCCTGCTACAGTAAAAATCGTGATTCGCCATGTAACTTCAACAATTCATATGTTTAGTTAAACAAGTTGCTAACTAGTTAACATTATTGTATAAAGGTATGAAAATTTTAAGAAAGATATGAGGATTTCAAGAGTATACGTATCCAAGATTTTAAGCATATGATTACATGATTAAAAATTTTGTAACCATGCGTTGATTTCCTTTCACGTAAAGCAGGAACGTGAGAAGTATAACATGATTATGTATGCATTAGTTTACTTAATCTTGGACTTAAGTAACTAACAGGAAATATGCTGTGCAGGGATCATGCAAGGTTAACAAGTTAAGATTTATAAGTTTTGCTTTAAGAGAACACCTACATGATGACTGAGAAGTTGATCGGAAGAGGGAAGAAGGATGAAGGGGAAGCAGACACGCTCGACGCACATGAGGAGGAAGACAACGACGGGAGGAAGAGGAAGCAGTCCGACGACGCGAATCCCCTTCATGAACGGCAGCAGCAATAACAGCAAGCGTGCAAGAGGAAGATGAACACGGAAGAAGAAGGAATCTTCCTTTACGCACAGGAAAATAGCCATAGTAGTAGCAATATGCATCACCTTTCCCTCCGTCGAACACGAGAGGCAACAATAGCCCTTTATCGTTCAAACGATCTAGTATTTATAGGGAAATATCTAGTGGAGTTCTTCTCAACCTAGAATCCTAGATGAAGTTAGGATTGACTCTATCGTTTCCTTAGTTAGATTCCTCAACAGGTTAGGTTTTTATGTTTAAACCCTCGTTACCCAAACCACCACCGCCCCTGTTGTTCGCACTAACCCTAAGCCTCCATGCACCTTTTAACGTAGGAGCCCCGCAATGGTCTGTTAATGATAAGGTCTCTTAACAGTTATGTTTAATCGATGGAGCCGATTATATCTTTTGTTTAATATGAAGCCCAAAAGCCCCACGCTAATGGCCTCCTAATACATACATTTAGGTTTAGAGTTTACATCAGTCGATATTTAAGCCTCTAATCAAAGCTAATAGCTTTTAGTATACTTAATACGGAAGCCCATCTTTACGATTTTAATGATAACGATATAAGGTCATATATCTATTTAACTATTTGGGTTTAAGGCCTTATAGTCTTAAGCCCATTACAAATTTTAAACTTTCTGATCTAAGTTGAGCTTCAACTACATTTATATATTATTATTAATCTCATTTATTTAACTACCTTATTAATTTTACCGTCCTCTCGGGTATCAAAGACATGTTCGATTCTATGAAAATCTTCGTACGTATGTACGTGTATAAATGAGATTCCTTCTAAATACTTGAATTGTATTTCTTTTCAATTTAAGTCATAAATAAAAGGATATATTAAATTATTATTTCTCAAATTTTTATTTTATCTATATTTATCAAAAAAATTTATTAACCACTATTATTTCATGATTAATATTTATAGTTATTTTCATTTATTTTCTATTTATCACATTTTATTCCCATACATATTTTAAAATTTTACTTTTATATTTTATTAATTAACCAGGGTGTTACAGAATTACTCAAAGAAAAAGAATAGAGACATATCATACCCAAGAAATTAGCCTATCGAGCATGTAACAAGTAAGTCATGTAAATAATTCCATATAGGAAATCGATAACTTGTATCATAGCGAAAAGAATGGAATGATTCCAATGAATGAAAATGTCATAGACATCACGCTAGTCATGCACTCGGTGTAATGTCTCACCATGTCATTACAACTCCTAGGGGCACTAGTATTTTTCGGGCGCTCCTCCCAGAACTAGACCGGGCCCTTATGATGCGTTGGCATTGATTTGGTGGATCCAAGATCCCATGTTATGTCTAGACATTTACTGGACTCGGCCAGGAAAAAGGAATGGAATTCATCAAGTTACAACCTGAAAACAAATCCAGGATTTTATTGCAGCACAAGCCATCCAAGGTCTGGCTACCGAAGCATACAAGAAAGCGAAACAAGGAAATCCCTAGAAGCTACGCGGTCGCACCATGGCCGTAAAGGATAAAACGGTCACTTACTGGGCCGCAGAAGATGAAACTGGGCTAAGGAAAACCCAGCTCCGTGCTAAAGGTAAACGGTCTTTTAAGAGACGCTGAGAGTCAAGAACGGTCTGGAATGGGCCGTTTAACAAAGATAGACGGTCCACATCCAGCAGTTTATTAGTACAACAAGGATCGAAAGCCCACAACAAGCTTACTATACTGGGCCGCCCCAACACCAAACGGTCCACGGACGTCTGTTTAGATGGTAAAACGGTCCAGGGAGAACCGTGTACCAATTGGGCAAAGCTAGGCTAGAGGAGTTGACTGAAATGGCTCCCAGGCCGCCAAGAACATAGCAGAACCGAACCAGAGTTCAGTCCTCAATTCTCAGGTCAAGTCTAGGGGCTTAAGGCCGACTATCATGGCTGGGTCAAAGGAAGATCAAGGAAAACCGACCAGCAAGACCTGGCACTTTGCCAGTAATACGCGGTTTCAACGAGCCGCTCAAGGGGTTTAAACGGTCAGATTCAAGCCGCGTAAGGACTCAAACGGTCCTATGTGGGCCGCGAATCTGGACAGAGGCCAACAAGCGATCCGGTCGAGCTAATAGGTGTAGGACTTGAGGTACAACCTGCCCGGCGTCCTAGTGGGAATCCTAGGCTTGCGGGGGCTTATGGAGGTCTCATAATAAAGGTCCTAGTCCGACGGAAGGAATATCTCATGGAGAGTCCCAACTATTACAAGAATTGAGGGCTAATGAAACGTCAGAAAACGAATGTATGGCAGTCAGTCAACACCACCGTAGTGGAATGACTGTCAAACAAAACCTAATAACTAATACAAGGAGGGGGAATCTTTTACTTCAAGCGACTTATAGACCCATTCAAGAATTAGTCAAGATGATATAATTGAATGAAAAGGGGAATGAATGGACGCCGGGAATCATGCTCGTAGTTCAACAATTATCAGAACTATTCCATATATTCTGTTTAATTTAGTGAGTTTCTACCCTTCTCAAGATAGCTAAACCAGATGTGATGAACAATTGTAACTCAACTGTACAGATAAACGGTCGTTCACTGGGCCGTTAACCCAGACCTTGCAGTCTATCGAGGGGCCGTTTAAGTCAAAAGGGGTTCAAAATCTGAAAAGGGGAAAATGGTCTGTCACGAGACCGCCAGGGGCATAAACGATTTCTATAAGACCGTGTACAGAACGCCATGTCCGCCCTGCGACGACTCCGATAGACTTCGATTGAAATCCACAAATTCACTCGGTATAGTGCATAAAAATTGGGCAAAAAGCTATTTTTTAGAAAGAGGACAAGAAAATGCATGGTTTGGCATGGTTTAATTATGTTTTAAAGCCTGCTAACCTAACATTTAATCGAGATAAAGAGAGATAACATGATCGGTGCCCTAATCTGACATGCTCCGACTAAACTTAGCAATACTCGCACTATACATAACAAAATTTGGGGCTTTTGGTATCAAAAGAAAGAGGGCTCAGAGACGCTTCTAATGGTATATATTACTTGAGGTTTGGGCCACTAGAACCTACCTTAAAAGAAGAAGGAAGAGGACGACATCACCGGCCGCGATAAGAAAACCCTCCTAGAACTCGCCGGAATACGCCCTCGTCCTCGCTCCTCGCCGGCCGCCGCAACAAACGTCGATACTAGGTCGGGCTAGGGTTAGTTTTATAGGGTCAATTGATTCTGGAAGGGTCGATTGAAGGGGATAGAGACTCACGCACGCGGGTCGCGGGAGATTCGTGCTTGACCAAGTCCGACGCCGCCTTAAACTCCCAAATTCTTCTCCTAGGGTTAGAGTTTCAGCGGGCTAATAGAGGGGAAACGATCTACAGATCAAGACCGTCCAAATGGGTCCGATCTGGGTTAAAATGATCGAGAATTGGGTCCGAATTTAACGATTTAGGTCCGATAAGGTTAAATATGGATTTAGCCCTAATACCATTAATTTGACTTGCTTATAATTTTATTTAGGGTCTGCTGTAAAAGACAAATTGTCTAAATTTTTCATCCTCTACATGATTATAATTTTTCTAGATTTTTATAAATTGGTTGCATCTTTTCTTATCATATTTTCCATAGAATTTCTTATTCATTTCCCTTTATTTTATCTAATAATTTACCGGGGTGTTACACCCAGCCAGATCGGACGCTAGATCCGAGCGTGATCCTCGAGATCGCCAGCACGCGCCGTCCGGACAGCACTGACGGATCGGTCCAAAAACGCTGCCCGTCAACCCAAGCTTGATATTCCTGGGTCGTTGTTGTCGCCCTTTACCTCCCTGCATGGAGTGGGCATCATATTTGTAATTATTGATAATTGTTTGTAACGGGAGTACAAGTCTTGACCCAGGTCGTCTTCTCCACGCCCAGAGCGTGGAGGTATCGTGTCTGCTCCCCACTTTGGCATTTGCTTTCCTCGTATATATTCATGTGCCGCTACTAGAGTGATAGGAAATTAGCTCATTATAATTTTATCACCACTGCGAGAGAGAGCGAGACCCGTCCTATGTCTCGATCTAAGCACGAGAGTGACCAGACCACCCTTGACTCATTGTCGATTTCTCAACCGCGTACATCCGCACGCTTCTCTCACTAGGGACGAGTCGCGAGTTTGCCTAGAGTCTCAAGACCACATTCAAATTGGCATCGAGTCGCATCCCGTCTCGCATCAGCGTGGGCGCTCGCCCCTTGGAAGCTCGGAAGATACCACAGTCATTTTCAGGGGAGCGTGGGCGCTCGCCCCTTGGAAGCTTGGAAGCTACCATAGTCGTTTTCAGGGGAGCATGAGTGCCCCCCCCTTGGAAGCTCGGAAGCTACCACATCTTTGTTTTCAGGGGAGCATGAGTGCTCGCCCCTTTGAAGCTCGGAAGCTACCATGGTTGAGTATAGTTGGCGATGCTTCTTTTTATATTGGCGAGGGAATTTGTCGAAAAGTGGCTCACAGATAAAAAGCTCTGAGGTTTACAACATTTCATGTCCTGGGTATCTCTCGCCCCTCCAGCGTCGTTAGCTTGTACGCTCCCTTTCCGAGCATTTCCATCACCCCGCACGGGCCTTCCCAGTTTGGTGCTAGTTTGCCCATGGCCGCTCTAGGATCGGCCACGCTTGCTCGACGCCGCACCAGGTCTCCGGGGAGGAAGTGGCGTCCTTTGACACGAGCAATATAGTACTGGGCTAGCTTCTGTTGGTAGGCTGTGAACCTCGTCTGGGTGCACTCCCTATCTTCTTCGAGCAGGTCCAGGTTTTCTCTATAGCTTGGTTGTTTCTATCCTCGTCGAATTGTCCAACTCGTAGAGACGGGTTGGATATCTCAATCGGGATGACCGCCTCTGTTCCATATGCGAGGTGGAATGGGGTCTCTCCCGTGGCGGCCCTGGTAGTAGTTTGGTGCGCCCATAATATGCTCGGAATGGAGTCTATCCACGAGCCACCAGCTTGCTCTAGGCGTGTCTTGATGCCGTGAAGGAGTGTCCTATTGGCATTTTCCACCAAACCGTTCGCCTGAGGATGGCCTACTGATGTGTAGTGGTTCCATATCCTTAACTCTGAGCACTTTTCTTGAAAGACTGCGCTTGCGAACTACCTACTATTATCGGTCGTGAGGACGCATGGGATCCCGAATCGGTAGATGACGTTCTGCAGCACGAACTTCCATGTTGCTTCGCTTGTTATCTTTCCTAGAGGTTCCTCCTCGACCCATTTGGTGAAGTAATCGATGGCGACGATGAGGAACTTCTTCCTTCCTTGAGCCTCGGGGAAGGGTCCCATTATGTCCACCCCCCACCGAGCAAATGGGCGAGGCTCCATCAGGGCGTGTAGTTGTGTCGCAGACTGGTGGTGTAGGTTGGAGAACTTTTGACATTGTGAGCACTTTCGAATGTAGTCGAGGCAGTCTTGTTGCAACGTCAGCCACCAATATCCTTGTCGGATGAGAGTCCATACGAGTGCTCGCCCTCCTAAATGGCTTCCACAGAGCCCTTCGTGTACCTCTTGTATTACTTGCTTGGCTTCCGTGGGGAACACGCATTTTAGGAGTGGTGCTGAGAGCGAGCGCCTGAATAGGCGGCCATCTATGATGGTGAAGTGTGCTGCTCGTGCTTGCGCGCGGTGGGCTTCAGCATGATCATTGGGGAGCTACTACCGTAGGAGGATGTCCAGGATCGGGTCCATCCAAGAAGGTTCATAATCGATGGTGTTTACCTGGGACGTTGGCTCTTCTATGCTCGGCACCGACAGCTCTTCTATCAGGTCTGCCCTTGAGTTGGAGGTAGTGGCAGATGATGCCAGGCGAGACAGAGCGTCCGCTCGGACGTTCTCTTCTCTCGAGAAATGCACTATCTCGAAGCGGGAAAACTCCAAGGTCGTTGCCCTGGCCTTCTCCAGATATTTGATCATGGATAACTCCCATGCTTCGAACTTCCTTTTTACTTGGTTGGCGACGAGCATGGAGTCGCTGTAGGCTCGGAGGTTGGCCGCCCCCAAGTGCTTTGCCATTCGGAGGCCCGAGAGTAGAGCTTCATACTCGGCCACATTGTTCGTGGTCGGGAAGTTGAAGCGGAGGGCATATTGGAGCTCGACTCCCTTCGGTGATAGTAGAACTAGCCTCGCCCCGCTGTCAGCGATGCAGGATGAACCGTCGACATAGAGTTCCCATATGGGCCCGAGAGATGGCTCGGGGGAGTCTCCCTCGGGCATGGTGCACTCGGCGACAAAGTCGGCGAGGGCCTGGGCCTGGATCGTCGTCCTCAGACGGAAGTTGATGTCGAACTCGCCCAACTTGATAGCCCATTTGATTAATCTCCCAGAAGTGTTAGGGTTCTGGAGGATCTGGCGCAAGGGCTGGTGGGTGAGGACGGCGATTGGATGCGCCAGGAAGTACGGTCGCAGCTTGCGTGCGGCCGAGATCAGTGCTAGAGCAAACTTTTCAGTCCGCGAATATCGGAACTCTGGCCCCTGCAGTCTTCGACTCACGTAGTAGACGGGCTTCATGACATTGCCTTCTTCCCGAGTGAGCACGACACTCAGAGTGCTAGGGGTCGCCGATAGGTACAGGAGCAACCTTTCTCCTTTCTGAGGCTTGGACAGTACGAGGGAGATGCGAGGTACCTTTTTAGTTCTTCGAATGCCTGCTCGCACTCCCGGTCCCAATCGATTTGCCATTTCTTCTCCGGAGCTTTGTTCGCCTGCTTGATGAGCCAGAAGAAGGGTAGGCACCTTTCTATTGCTTGGGATAGGAACCAAGTCAGGGTCACAACGCGTCTCGTGAGGCACTGCATGTCCCTTACCCGTACTGGTCGCTTCATCTCAAGTACCGCTTAGATCTGGTTGGGGTTTGCTTCGATCCCTCTGTGGGTCACGAGAAATCCGTGGAACTTACCCGAATTGACCCCGAACACGCATTTGCTCGGGTTGAGCTTCATGTTGTACCTCCTTAGTGTGGCGAAAGTCTCCGCCAAGTCGAGGAGGTGCTCGGTCGCTCGGTCGCTCGGAGGCTTTTGACGAGCATGTTGTCTATGTAGACCTCCATATTGTCGCTGAGCTAGGCGTTGAACATGTGGTTGACCAGGCGTTGGTATACGGCTCCTGCGATCTTGAGCCCGAAGGGCATACGGGTGTAGCAGTAGAGGCCATGGTCGGTGATGAACGCCATTTTGTCTTGGTCAGGCTTGTGCATACTAATCTGATGGTACCCGGAGTAGGCATCTAGAAAGCTCAGCATCTCGTCCCTGGCCATTGTGTCGACCAATTGGTCGATTCGTGGCATGGGGAAGCTGTCTTTAGGCGTAGCTTTGTTGAGGTCGGTGTAGTCTACGCACATCCGCCACTTCCCGTTGCTCTTGGGAACCAAGACCACGTTAGCCACCCAGTCCGGGTACTAAGTGGATCACAATAGGCCTGAGCATAACTTTTCACTCACTTGTTCCCTGATTATGGTCTATCGCTCGGGATTACAACGCCTCCTACGCTGTTAAACCAGGCGGCAGCCTAGGTCTAGCTTTAACTGGTGAGTTATTACCTCTGGTGGGATCCCGGGGAGTTCGTCCTTGTACCAAGCGAACACATCCTGATTTGCTTCCAAGAAGGTGGTGTAGGCCTCCTTCTCTTGCTCGGACAAGGTAGCTCCGATCCTCAGCATCCTACTCGGATCTTCTCCCATCTGGATGAGGTATAGGTCTTCTACGGGGGTGCTGGTGCTCGGACCTGGGTCTTCTACCCTTGCCTTTTTCTCGGGCGGGGCCTCCTCGGATTGCCTATCGCAGGTGGAGATCAAGTAGCATCTTTGTGACTCCTTTTGGTCTCCTCAGACTTCCCCCACTCCGTGATGAGTGAGAAACTTTAGTTTCTGATGGTAGGAGGAGGGGATGCCACGGAGGGTGGGGGTGCCTAGGATCCCCCGCCCTATGATGGCATTGTACCCGGTCATCCCTCGAACTATTGTGAAGTCCGCAAGGAAGGTTACGTCTTTGGGTGCGGTCCCGAGTGTGATTGGCAACGAGATTCATCCTTCTGGGAGGACAGTCGTGGCAGAAAAACCATACAAGGGTGTATGTAGCGGTACTATCCGTGACAAATCTACACCCATGAGTACTAGACAATCGTACGAGATAACATCTTGGCCGCTTCCATTGTCTACTAAGATGCGTCAAACGGTACATTGGTTGATGGTGGCTGAGACCACTAGGGCGTCAGAATGGGGAGTGGTTACATCCTACAGGTCATCGTCTGAGAAGACAATGGGATCCTTGAGATGTCCCTGGGCGGCAGTTTCTTGTTGACTTTTTTTTTTGGAAAAACCCTACCTAGGGATGGGTGGGAGAGTACACCCCTTACCAGAGGTAGGGGGAATAGCCACTCCACCACCACACACTAGGAGGTAAATTTTATTGATATAGGAAAAAGAAATGACAATTACATTGCAGCCCCGTCCTACTCTCAAGGCCGCGCTTGCTGCCGTTGCCTCGCTGTGAGGTTATCGTCGTTGACCGCCGTGTCTGCAACGTCGCTGCTGCCGTCCGCCACTGCTGCTCTGCGTTAGCCCCTCCCTCAGCGGCCACCCTCGCCCCGTTCCCCTCCCCGCTGGTGATTCCTCCTCCCTGCTGGTGGTTCGCCTGGGTTCCTCCTCCGCCACCGGTCGTGATCTGTGCGCCGCTGAGGAACTCGCTGCTTTGCTGCTTGGCCGTCCGCCGCCTCATCACTGCTGCAGATGTGCCATCGCCCGTCTGTGCTTCTCATCGACGCAACGGACACTCCTTCGCCACAGTGGCCACATAGTTCGCCTCACCGCTGCATCTCCAGTTAGGTGGCTGACCGTCTGGGTATTTGGGAAAGAAGACCGTAAGAGACAGAAACATAAAATATGCATATAAAATAATCATAGACTATCCTTGTCAATTACATAAATAAAAAAGAAGGGGGGAAGTGATGGTCTATTTAACGTGAATTCATTGAATGCTTGACTCGTCAACATGCTATATCTTATACATAAAGGAAAACCTTCTTTTGCTTGCATCACAAGCAACTTTAAAGTTGATTCTGACGCCCAGACGTGCCAACCTAATAGTCTCTGTCTTTGATATTCAACTCTATAAAATATACTGAACTTTTGTACTGATAAGATATATCTGTCACAATGATATTTGGATTCACATAATATTAATTTCATTCATAGGCCTATCCTGTAAGTGCATGTATCTTCTTTAAACATTATGTACTATTGTATCCGTGTTTAGTTAACATATTCATTTTTGTTATACCCTATATAGATAAATAAATAATAAAAAAGGTCATCACATAATATTGTCATGTTAGTTTGATTAAATAATTTCATGTTCACTGTTGTACGTCATTTCATATTAATAGTTGATTGATTAAATATTATTTAACTTTGTTTAAATTTAGCAAGATACAACCTTATTTGCTACATATACATTAAAAAAAACTATTATAACAATTGACATTAAATTTACTTCCAAAGAAATTTAATTTCTATTTCACTGAAACATAGTTTAATTTCGATATCTAGCTCTAAAATCCTAATGGCTAGCAAACTCATCGCTTCTGAATTATCTAAGTTGGACAAGTTGAACGGTACTAATTAGGATATGTGGCATAAGAAGATTAGGTTTGGCCTGATCCATGACAATATAGAATATGTCATTGATAGCATTGTCCCAGAACTTAGTAAGAATCCCTTAGAAGGGGATAGAAAAAAGGGAGCAATGGCTATCCGATGATAGAAAAGCTAAGAGCTTAATGTTAATGTTCATGGAGGAAAATCTCACCAAGTTTTTGAGACTTATGAGACTGCCCAAAAATTATGGAATGTTATCAAGGAGAAGTATGACACCACTATAGAGGTGAATACTCAACTCATGTTACACAAATATAACTCTTGTCGCATGCAAGAGGGAGATAGCGTGATTGAACATATTAACAAAATGATAGTAATGGCTAAAGACCTGGCTAGTAGCGGATCTGAAATTCCCGAAAGGATGCAAGTTGCTACTATTTTAAACTCTAGATATGGCTGCCACAACTCTTCGATTAAGTAGTACCGTCCTCCTTGTCACTGATTTGCCAGCTAGGTTAGCGATAGAGCAAGATATTCTAGCTAGAAGGAAAGAATTAGAGCTGAACTTGTAGGAAGCAAATGCCATTCACCAGAAGCCCAAATATGAAGCCCACAAATTCAGAATCGAACTGTTGGACCGAATAGGGCACAGTTCAAGAACAAGGCACAACACAAAGGAAAAAAGTTTCCTCCGGGTTCTTGTCACACTTGTGGCAATTTTGGTCATATCAAGGCTAAATGCATACAAGGGAAGCATGGAAATAAGGGTAAATACCCACAACAAGGAGGAACAAGCAAAAAAGAATTCGTTGGCGTGACCGAGTGCAATGCTGTGTTGGCAGACACCAATGAATGGTGGGTTGATTCTGGAGCAACTCGTCATATTGGAAAAATAAAGAAAGGGCTCGTGTCGCTGAACAACCTGAAACCCAGAGAAAAAAGGATCTACATAGGTAATAACACCTACCTAGACATGAAAGATGTTGACAATTATCGGCTGAATGTTGGAGACAACATTATGGTCCTCAAAGATGTGTTTTATGCGCCCGGCATTAGGCGTAATTTGACATCTGTTCCTGCATTGATGAAGAATGGTCTTGAAGTTCACTTTTATAATAAGCGTCTATCCATTGGAAAGGATAAGAAAGTCCTTGCAATGGGAAAATTTGTACCTGAACATGATCTTTTCTGTATTCCTGTCATGGACAATGAAATGAATAACAGTGAGATTGTTTCAGATTATTCCTTGTCTTACATATCTGAATGTGGTCTATGACATTTTAGATTAGGTCATCTTAGTAAATCTAAAATGGAACAAATGATAAAACTGAACCTACTGCCCATTTCAAATATAGAAATGTCACCTTGTGAACATTGTTTAGTCGGATAAATGACTAAGAAATCTTTTGTAGTAGGACATAGATCAAAGGAATTATTTGAGTTGGTCCACTCAGATATTTGTGGTCCTCTAAGTGTGAAAACATATGATAACAAGGATTATTTTATAACGTTCATAGATGATTTTTCCAGATTTACCTTTGTATATCTTATTTCTGCTAAATCAGAAGCACTTAGTTGTTTTAAGAAATATAGAGAAGAAGTAGAAACGCAACTGGGTAGAAACATTAAGGTGTTAAGAACTGATAGAGGTGGAGAATATAATTCAAAGGAATTTGAGTTATATTGCCAAGAGCATGGAATTAAGAGGCATGTTACTATGCCTTATATGCCACAATAGAATGGTGTGACAGAAAGAAAGAATAGAACATTGATGAATGCTGTTAGATGTATGCTATCACATTCATGTCTCCCTAAGAGATTTTAGGGAGGGGCATTGCTCACGGCAAATTATACGAATAGAAGTGAGGAAACCAAGTATATAGAATGTACACCTTATGAATTATGGAATGGGAGGAAACCTGATTTGAGTCATCTCAAGAAGTGAGGATCAATTACCCACGTTCTCATTCTAAGCCAACTTAGAGATAAATTAGATTTTAAGATATTAAAATGCATATTCATAGGTTATTGTGAAAAATCATCTAGATATAAGTTTTTCCATAAAGAAAAATGGATCATTGAGTATAGGGATGCAACATTTCTAGAAAATCTAGAGGAAGAGGAATCTCATGAACATGAGAAGGAACCTCTGCATGTAATAGATGGTGACTATTACAATGATATCTCTAGAAATGATCTAGAAATTGAGGAAGAACATCGAAATATGGAAAATGAATTAACACCTATGATTGAAATACCAAATGTACAACCTACAATTGGCAACAAGAGACTTAGAACTCCACCAGCATGGATGGGTGATTATCACTTGTACTCATGTAAGCCTTCGTGTCTAACAGTAGACATAAATGAGGAAAATCACATAGATCCCATGAGCTATACTGATGCTGTCACGTCCCGAGCCTTTATTACAGTGGAAGACTAGCTCGAGGAACGTGAACAGCCGGCATGATAAGCCTCTTGCAAGTAAGAACGATCAGAGCGCAAGACAATCACACACATAAATATAATTGCATAATATTTACTCAAACTTCAACTTATTTCATTAATAATCAAATCAAATATTCAAATACAATCACTATTTCAACTTTCTTCATCATACTAGACTCAAGAAATAAGAAAATTACATAGACTCAATCTAAACAATGTAGACTTCCTAAGTCTTCACTCATTCTTCATTCACTCTCGGACCCGCTATTTGAACGTTCCGAATCCGATCCCGACTCACTATCATCTCCTGAAAAGATTGGAAATAGGTAATGAGCACATTTGCCCAGTAAGTATCTTCGCATCAACATGATTAGCAATATTTAAGTAATTAGCATTTTGGCTCTAAAGAATAAGATAAAATCATGCGATTGCGATAACTCATGCGAATAACCAAAGTAACTAAAGACGATCATTTAAGATAGAATGAGCAAGTATGAACTAGCAAGAATGTAATAAGAACATGATATGGCCTTTCATGAACAAGAATGTACTAGAAAGTCATGTAACAAGCAAGTAAGTACTCTTCGCTTAATAGCAAGTGCTTCATGAATTTCTGTGGAATATCACGTAACAAGTAAGAAAGTCATGTATGAGTATAAGTCGAGCCGTGGATTTTCACTTATTTATAGAGAAAGTACTCCCAGCGTAATGTGACGTTAGTAGCATCATACCCCATGGTTTACAATAGTATGTTTCCGGCAATCAGCCGAGGGGACTAGCATAGAGCCCTTGAACACAATCAGTGCTCGATCGCATCTTCAAGTATAAATCAAGCTACTTCCACGTTTCAAGCAATAAAGTATGGCCAATAATATAACAAGTTCAAATAAGTTCATGATAACAATAGTTCAATGAATGAACGCTTCAATTAAGAAATGCGAGGTCAAGAATGACTTAAAACAAGGTTATGCTCATGGAAATAATTCGGCAGTATAACGGTACATTCCTTAACTTTTATAATTTAAAATTAAGTATTTTGAACAATATGACAAGTCCTAGACCATCAATAATCCACCTAGGAACTTTAGAATATCAACCCTTTGGTCAAACCTCGGGTTAAAGTACTTAAGAACTGTGACGGTCAATCAATGGGCCGTTACATGATCGTGATGGTGTATCATTGATCCGTTAGAACGACTGAATCCAGAAACAATAAAACGGACTCAGTAAATGTGACGGTCATATATTAGGCTGTTAGATAAGCATGACGGTCTAATATGGATCCGTTACATATCTAGAACTAGAAACTTCGATAGTGCTTTCTAACAATTGGGCTTTCATGATACAACCAACTCCACATCATAGTGGGAATCCCAGACTCGCGGAGAATTACAGAGGCCTTAAAACAAGATTTCCTAGTCCATTGGAAGGAATATCCAATAGAGAGGTCCTCAAGTTCAAGAATATGTTCATATAGTGCAAAGTGTGAACTAATGGTCATATACCGGAATATATGCCATGTACTTAAAGAAACGACTCTATAAAAGAGAAAGAATGTGTAACGATGTGCAACTATGATAAAACTTCATCAATACAATACTGAAAATCATAGTTTAAATTCAAAACTATAGAGTTTAGGTAATCAAATTAACATAACTTAAAATAACTCAAGATGCTTTAAACATGCAATTTCCTATCAAGAATCAAGGTCATGAAAGCAGGTTAAAACTTAGATAACTAGGCTTATTTATAAGTAAGTTTGATTGTCCTCAGTTCTGTCTTGGGTTGACAGAAAACAACACTCTGACGGTCTAAGATAGACGCGTTATACATCTGTGACGGTTTATCATGGGGCCGTTACAGTATTGTGACGCACTGACTTTGGTCCGTCAGAGACAACAGAGAAATTTAAATATAATAGAGGGTGTGACGGCTGATCATAAGGCCGTTACAATCATGTGACGGTCTTACCTTAATCTGTCAGAGCTTCTGCTGACAGGATGTAGAAGGTAAAAGACTGAAAATATGTCATGGCTGGAAATCAAAATACTTAGAATATTCCAGTCATGAGAAATGACATATAAAGGCTATCTAGATGCCTAGGTTGCAGTGATTTGAACAAGATAATATCTTTTATCTTTGATTAAGGCTCAAGACATGCATGTATACATAGGTCAAACTAAAACATGAATTCATGGTCTAGAATGTATGAAATCAATCAAAATCAGAGGGCTTTTATCCCTAACATGAGGTTATTGCCATTCATGAGATGACCTACCTCTTTTCTGGGCTTTAATCTTCCAATTTGGAAATGCAAGACACGCCCTAATCCTTCCCTTCTTGTGATTTCTCAGCAACTTCTCGTCGCTCTAACTCCTCAGTCTCTTGACCTAATGACGTGAAATTTTGAGGGTAAGAAGATGAAACTAAGGGGAGCAAAAAGTTCTAAAAAATCAAACCCTAAATACCTCGTTTTGATGATCTAATTCCCTGATCTTCAGTGGACCTTTGCTCAGATTCCTGGGTTGCTAAGGTCACACTAGTAACTTTGGAAGCTTCTAACTTCTTGTGTAGTTGATCTCCTAGTACGAAAATTTGAGAGCTATTAGTCTAAAGTATTATAAACAAAAAGTTCTAAAGAACTTATCCGAAATTATGACTCCTTACCTTGATTCCACGCGAGCCAAATTAGGGGTCGCGTAGGTCAAAACTAGGTCTTATTTATAGGATTTTGGCTAGAGTTTGAGGATTAACTCGATTCTAGAGTCCTTGTTAAAGCTTAGATCAACTTTTAAGAGTTCTTAACACCTCTACTAGTCTTCCCATCTCGATCCCTAAGGGATAGACCAGCAAAAATCCACTCTTTTTACTCTTTCTTCACTTCACGGAACTAATAGAGAGTAACGGTCGAAGATAGGCGCGTTACCTGACTGTGGCGGTCGCACGATAGACCGCTACATCAACTGGGCGAAGAAATTCTTCTTAATTCAAACTCTTTTGTTTGTTTATCCATATAATTATCTATAAAAATGGTATTTATCCTTAAAATTCGTGAATAGGCTAAATAACCTTCTAGAATATGGGTCAAACTTAATGGGCTTGGTCCATAAACCTATTGGGTTTCAATTAAATAGGCTGGACTAGTTATTTAACATAATTGGGCCTTATAATCCCAATATTAATTCATTTATTAATCTATTTTGGCCTTTATAAATTCTTAATAAATTTCAAAAAAAATCTATATAAAAAATCTAGAAATTATTTATATAAATTTTAGGGCACTACACCCTCCCCCACTTAGAAGAATTTGGTCCCCAAATTCAATATATATATATGGATTGTGGAGAGTGTACTTACAGTTGAATAGTTCCAGGAATCTTTTCCGCATGGCTTCTTCTGTTTCCCAAGTTGCTTTAGTCGGCCATGATTTCTTCCATTGGATCTTGACCATAAGAATAGCTTTATTCCTTAGTTGACGCACTTCCCTTTCCAGAATCCTTATTGGCGTTTGCTCGTACGTCATATCCTTCTGAATCTCCGAATTATCATAAGTGATAATATGGTCAGGATCATATACATACTTTTTCAGCATAGAGACGTGAAATACGTCATGAACTCCTGCTAATCGTGGAGGTAAAGCCAGTCTATAAGCCACCTCACCGACCCTTTCAAGAATTTCAAATGGGCCAATGAACCTTGGAGTTAACTTGCCTTTGATGCCAAATCTTCGAATACCACGACCTGGAGAAACCTTGAGATACACATGGTCTCCTACTTGAAATTCCAAGTCGCGTCTTCGATTATCAGCATAAGATTTTTGCCTATCCTGTGCCATCTGCAATCTTTCTCGAATGGGCTTAATTTTCTCTGAAGAATCCCTGATAATGTCGGGGCCTAGAAATTACCTTTCCCCTATTTCATTCCAACATATTGGTGATCTATAGCTTTTTCCATATAAAGCTTCAAAGGGTGCCATCTGTATGTTAGCCTGATAACTGTTGTTGTATGCAAATTCGACCAGAGACAAGTGATCATGCCAACTTCCTCCAAAGTCAATAGCACAAGCTCTGAGCATATCTTCTACCACTTGATTTATCCTTTCCGTCTGACCATCAGTTTGTGGATGAAATGCTGTGCTGAAATTTAATCTAGTCCCTAGTAAATGTTGTAGACCCTTCCAGAATTGTGATGTGAATCGAGGATCTCTATCAGATATAATAGTGACGGGGATAACATGTAATTTGATAATTTCTTTCATGTATAATGCTGCTAGAATATCCACAGACCATCGACTTTTTATTGGTATGAAGTGTGCGGATTTAGTCAATCGGTCTATGATCACCCATATACCATCGTGTCCTCCTCTGGTCTTAGGTAAACCCATGATGAAATCCATCCCTATACTCTCCTATTTTCATTCGGGAATATTCAAGGGGTGTAATTTACCTGCGGGTCTAAAATGCTCTACTTTTACTTGTTGGCAGGTGAGACAGCAGGACACGAAATTAGCTATCTCTCTTTTCATATTGGGCCACCAGAAATTTCTTTTGATATCTTGATACATTTTTGTACCACCAGGATGAATGGCGTTTTTGGAATTATGCGCTTCATCCAAGATCAATTTCTTCGTATCCTCATGATTCGGTACACACACTTTGCCCTTAAATAGCAATCTTCCGTCATTGGTAATAGAGAAATCCGGCCTCTGTTCTATGTTAACTTTAATCTCCAGTAATACAAGATCATCATTTTGTAGCTTGACCAGATCCTCTATCAATGTAGGTTGAGCTCGGATATTGGCTATGAAACAATCCGCTTCCTTCCTGTCAATATCTAAGTTCAGCTAAGCAAATTGAGGAATAAGATTGGTCATACTAATCATAAGACTTGATAGCATTCCCATTAGTTTTCTGCTGAGTGCATCTGCTACAGCATTAGCATTGCCAGGATGATATTGAATAGTAAAATCAAAGTCTTTGAGATATTCTAACCATCTCCTCTGCCTCATATTTAGCTCCGTTTGAGAGAATAAGTATTTTAAGCTTTTGTGGTCCGAGTAGACCGTGAACTTCTCTCCATAGAGATAATGACGCCAAATTTTTAAGGCGAAAATAATAGTTGCCAATTCCAAATCATGCATAGGATAATTTTCCTCGTGACGTTTCAATTGTCTTGAAGAATAACAGATTACCTTTCCATTTTGCATGAGGACGCACCCTAAGCCAATGCTGGACGCATCCGTATATACTTTGAATCTACCACCTTCTACCGGTAGTGATAGAATAGGAGATGTAGTAAGCTGATTATTAAGAGTTTGAAAACTCTTTTCACATTCCTTAGACCAAACAAAATGATTTTCTTTTCTTGTGAGTCTAGTTAAAGGAACTGTAATATTTGAGAAGTCCTTAATGAACCTCATATAATAACCAGCTAGACCTGAAATAGTTTCTTGCTGACTATTGTCGCCTCGCTCCACGGTATTGACCGCCGTCGCGTACCGTCGGTGCCTCCTCGCGCTGTCACCACCCGAAGCTGGCCCGCCAGAGATCATCATGATCTCCTTCTCATGGGGTCGGTTGTCGATCAGAGGGGGAGTCTGTTCGTGCTGTCGCTTCTCCTCAGCCTTGGTGATGAATTTATCGAGGAGTCCTCGCCGGATGAGGTCCTTGATGGCATCTTTAAGCTGGATGCAGTCGGTGGTGTCGAGGCCGTGGTCGCGGTGGGGGCGGCCGTACTTCCTTTTACTCCGGGTGCTCAGGTCGGACCTCATCCTCGGAGGCCATTTGAGGTAGGGTTCCTCACGGATCTCCATGAGGATCCGGTCGGGCGGAGCTGACAGGGTTATGTAGCGACGGTAGCCTCCCCTTTCCTTATTCTCCGGGCGGTCGCGGCGGTCGCGGCGGTCCCGATCTCGTCGCTCCCGCTTGCTCGATCCTTCCCAAGGCGAGTCGGTCGATCTTTTACGGTCGGGTCGATCCGACCCGGCCGTGCGGCCGAGGGTCGCGGTGCTCTCCTCGCTCCATGTGCACTTTTGTGCTAGGGTGAGAAGGTCGGTCAGGGTGGTCAGGGCTTCGACTCCGAGCGATCATTGGAGGATGGGGTCCCGAGTGCCCTGGGTGAGCATGGGGGTGGCGATGCTGGCGTCGAGGCGGGGTATGCGGAGAGCCTCTACTCGGAACTGGGACACATAGTCCTAGAGGGTCTCCTCTCGTCCCTACCTGATGGCGAGCAGGATCACCGTGGACTTGGCTTCCTTGCGGCAGTCGATGAAGTTCTCTTTGAACAACTTCTTCAGCTACTGGAAGGGAGAGATAGTCCATACCGACAGGGACTCGAACCACATCCGGGCGTTCTCCCGGAGAGTTGTAACGAACGCCAGACACTTGACGGCATCCGAGGCCCGGTGGAACACCAGGTTGGACTCGAAGCCATGCATGTGGTCGGCCGGGTCGGTGGTGTCGTCGTAGGGGGTGAATGACGGCAGCTGGAACTTTGGCGGAATGGGGGCTTCCATGATCTCCCGAGAGAAGGGAGCATGGAAGCCTTGATCGTCATCGACGAGGCCGCGACTCCTGGCGGCTAGCAATACGTCGTCCAAGTAACAGACTTTGTCCTCGATCTTATCGATGCATTGGAGCCGCCGGTCCATCTTCGGGTTAGAGTGCAGTTGGTTCAGCACCCTTAGAGCGGGTGAGTCGCGCGTTTATCGAGTCCGTGCAACAGAGACGTGGGAGGCCTCTCGCACTTGGCGGGAGGTTGCCATAGTTTGGGCCACCTGGTTTTGGGGTTGGTCCACCGGGTCGCGCCGGGGTCCGATGGGTCTATCCATGAGATCCTGGCATAGGCCTGTCAGGACCTGGATCTACTCACGCGTCACGGCGAGGTCATCTGCAGTGACCTCTTGGCGCTGGCGGGTAGAGGAGGAGGCATCCTACGATCCCCGATGGGAGTCGGGGCCTTGGTGAGAACCGCACCCCCGGTTGCTGGTGTTGCGAAGACTCCAACGGGGTGCCATCGGCTTTTTGACCGGGTTTCCCATAGATGGTGCCAAAGAGTGTAGAGGAGGAAAACCGGTTCCTGGCCCTCGTACCATGATTTTGAATTTGTTTGTCCGGGGGAGTCATCTGGCACCCGTGGAAGCCTACAATCACCGGGGTGAGGGGTGTCAGAAGGAGCCTCGGATGTTATCCCAGGGGACAACCCTCTGATGCTTAAGTTAGCAACTAGGAAATGGATAACCCAAGGGGAGAGTTAGGGAGAGAGAGAGAGAGTTGTAGAGTGGTGCAGTAGGCCTAATTGGGGCGAACTATCTTTCGGGGGAGCTCTCGCCGTGACCAGCGGACACTCGGGGAGTGCTCACTGGGTGATAAGGGTACCCGGGGGTCGGTCGATGCATGGCAGAGGTTCTTTCTCTTGGCCGTAGGGTGGCTCCTCCAGTCTCTCAGCCGGTGCGTGGCGGAGGGTCTTTCTCTTGGCCGCAGGGTGGCTCCTCCTATCTCTCGACCGGAGAGGACGGTTGCACTCTTGGTCTCAACTGGAGAAGACGGTGGCGCTCTTGGCGATGGTCCCTCTCTGGGGTGAGGTTTCTCTCTCGCGGAGCCCATGGAGTTTCATCTGAATCTTCAAGATGAGTGGAGTCTGTCCTTCTTCCCCTATTCGTTGAAGTCCCTTTTATAGGGGGTTGTCCCGATGTCGAAGGTTTGCTTCTTTATGGAGGCAAGGTCAGGGCCGTGGGGTCGTTATCAGATGGCAGCCGCTCTGGCAGGCAGTTCCTTCTCTATCGGGCGGTTGTGTCTCTGGTGGACCTTACGGCGTTCGCCGGGCGTACCCGCCGGGCGTACCCGCCGGGTGTGCTTCCTCTTAATGCCGGCAAGGCTACGGTTAGGCTCGAGAGCCGGTTGACCCCCTGGCGGGTGTTATGGCACCCGCAGGGCGTGGTTGTAGGGCGTCCTTGCTCCCGACGGTCGCTGCACCTGCACAAAATTCTTCCCGCGCTGGTGAGTTTGAATCAATGGTGTTGTGGACCGCTCGTCGTGGGCCGTGGCTAGCACGGCCTGACAGGTGCGCTACGGGCCGCGGGCCGGGACGATCAGGGCGGACGTGGGCCCTATATGGGCTGAGCCAATTTTACCCTCCTCATTGCTGATCTTACCCAACACAGCAAGATAATATAATTAACTGTGAATGTTTGACATGCGCAAGTGACATACTAGAAAGGAAACAATGGTAAGTAAGACACAAAGATGGTTTATGTAAAGAAGAATAGTGACAAGTCTTTCCAACCTTAACACAAAGATTGCATGGCAGTTGTTCAGAGCCAATCTTCTTTTTTCTTTGAACTTTTGATTCGCAGGGCCAAACCATATAGCTCTCGCAATGTGACTCTGGTTTGTTAACAGCCTACATAATATTCATAAGCTTGTAAGCTTAACAACAAATAGGCTACATGTTCTTTCTTTATTGATATACTTTTTTTTAGTCTTCTTTTTTTTTAAAAAAAATAAGGGAGGCAGCAAGGATCAGCAACCGGTCGAGTGCACTTCCCCCCCAAGAGGGGGAATGGTCTCACTCCCCCAGGCGATCACTATGGCCCAAGGATTTTTATTGATAGAAAGAGAAGTACATGATCGTCGGGGCATACCCCTTAGAAAAAACAAGCAACAACACCCAAAACAAGGAGGCTAGTCACCCCACCTAAGAATATCAAAATGAAACAAGACCTAACTGATCAACAACAAGAGGCCCAAAACAAGTCCTAGGAAGCTCAGATGAAGAGAAGACGACCTCATTCCGATGACAAAGGCACGCATAGGATGAAAGAGCATCAGCAACCTGGTTGGCTTCCCTGCACGCATGAGAGACAGTGACCCCCGAGGACTGGACAAAATCATGGATTTCACGCCACCATCTCAAGCACTCCCAGGAAGGAGCAGTCCCCGCCGATAGTGAAGAAGCTAGAGCCACCGAGTCCGTGCGAATATCCAAAAGAGAAAGCCCATGCTCGGTAGCAAGTCTAACACCATCGCACATAGCACGAATTTCGGCCACCAAGCTAGTGCCAACTCCATAGTAATGAGTGAAAGCCAGAAGGAGCTTGCCACTATTGTCCCTAATATAGCCGTCACCACCATAATGGCCCGGATTACCTTTGATAGCCCCATCAACTTTAAGCACCAGGCGCTGGATAGGCGGGATCCACCTGACCAACTTAGCAATTATGGAAGAAGACCTTTGGATGAGGTCAAATTTGGAAATGACCTTGAGTTGTTGCACAGTAGAATGTTGTTTGAAAATTTTCTTGTCAAGAGCTGCACTAATGCTGAACTGAATACTGCGAACGAGATGGCTAGGTGAGCTATGCAGATCCTCAAAATGCATCTTGCACCTCGCCTTCCAAATCTCCCATACGATGAGCATGAAGGAAAAAATTGCTATGAAGCCATACGGTGTATGCGGATTACATCGGGAGAGAATAGCCAAGAGGCGTTGAGTGATATGGGAGTGAGCACCAAGGCCAACCTCTAACAGCGGGGACGCCCAGCTCCAGAGGGCTTTGGCCAGATAGCCATTCATGAAGAGATGATTAAGGTTTTCGATTGAAGGGTCCTTACAACAATTACAGTGAGATGCCAAGGTGATCCCGCACTCAGAGATTATAGAATCGATAGGAACAACTCTATAAAGGACCCTCCAAGTAAACATAGAAGCTCGTCTTTGGAAGGAACGGTTCCAGATGGAAATCAGAGGAGTCCTTTTGATGCCTGTTGGCCTTAGTTGATTATAAGTCGATTTAATAGTAAAAGTACCAGAAGTGGAAGGAGACCAAATGCACCTATCCTCATAGTAAGAGAGATATATACCATCCATGATATATCTCAGGGGGTGCTGCACATCTAAAAGTGTTGGGTCCGATAGGGTGCAACAGTATCTAGAAGGGGGGTTGAATAGATCCTTTCTAAAACTATGTCCAATTAAAAACTTAACACATTAAGGAACAGTCAAGGGCTATAATGCATATGAGATGCTTAGACATAGTGCACATCGGAATTAGTAGGAACAACTAAAGAGGGAGCTACAGAAACTCAATGTCAAGTGGTGAGGTTGCTACACACTTAAGCACAAGCGGTTCAGCAAGATAGCATGCATTTAAACAACCTTCGAACCTGTGAATCGAGATAGAGGATAGGGATCAAACACACAAGACACAATCCATTGCACAAGGATTTTTAAGGTGGTTCAGTTGCAAACCAACAACCTACGTCCACCCCTCATCAAACCTAGTGAGGCTTTACTACATGCTGCAAATGTAGCTCCACACGGGGATGACGCCCCATGCCATAGAACAGAGAACCCTCTGTCTGTCTTCCTACACACAAACCGGTAGAGACGGTTCTCCACAGACTAGAGCACGCCTCCGTTTATCTTCCTACACACAACCGGTAGGGGCTATTCTCCACAGACCGGAGCACACCTCCGTCTGTCTTCCTACACACAAATCGGGTTCTCCACAGATCGGAGCACACCTCCGTCTGTCTTTCTACACACTAACCGGTAGGGGCGGTTCAAGATGAAATGAGACAAATGTAAAAACACAAAAGAAAACACTGCAAGTGCAGTAGAAAAATAGCTTTTCTGATATGAAGATGAGGCAAGGAAATGCACAATCAGAAAAGGATAACCAGACGGTGGCTTCAGATTTTGCTCTTGAAGCACCTTTGGATAGATCTAGACACACGTCCGATCTGGCTTCTTCTTAGGCTCAGTCTAGATGTGAGACGGGCTGCACTCCTCTCTTGGCTTCTCTTTTTCTTCTGCTCTCTCTTGTCTCTTTCTATCAGCACTGGCTAGTTTCAGACCCGGACTGGGCTGCTCCTTTTCTTTCTTTTTCTTTCATAGATTCTCTCTTGAAGGATCACTTAGATTCTTCTCTTGGACAACAGCTTCAAAAGCAACATCAACATACACGGGCTGCCCCTTTTATAGACGTAAGAAATCCTTCTAGAAGGAGGTTTCAGGCGGTATGTGATTGGCTCAACATAATCTATTATTTGTCTTCAAGGACCTTTTATCTTGGCAGCCTCTGATTGGCCAGAGAGGCAGCAGAAGGATCTCCAGCATTTTGGTTTCTTTGGTTGACCAGAACGTATGTGAGTAGGAGCTTCCAAGTAAGATCTGCAACATCTTTTTCTTCTGCTAGCAGGACTGTCAAGGACGTCCTTTTGTCATGTGCGATCTCAGTGACAGAGCATCTGATTGGGTGGAGGCAAAAAGATGGGTACTAGGAAAGGTGACTATTCCCAAATATGGTAATTGGCTTCTCCATTGAGCAAAAGGACTAATATAGCAAGCCAATGATGACAAGGATGGTTGACTGTCGAAGGAGCCTTTTCCTTCACTTGGAGTCCTCTAAACATTATTTGTTTGGTCAAAATAAACAATTAAACAAGGAGGTTCTTTGACCAAATACCTTTTTCCCATTTGCCCATGGAGATAGACTAGCCTTTTTCCAGATCTGAACTTCTGCCAGGTTCTTGCACAGACAGTAATTTGATTGTCTGTAGTCAAAAAGGTAGAGTACCATGGAAAACTAACCTTTCCCATAAATGATATCTGACAGATCTGCCTTCTTAAAAGATGTTCTGTAACCTCATGATGGAGAGGGACAGTGGTCAGTCCTAGGAGACTCCTCCAGACCTCAAAAGATGTATTTTTGGGCATTTGTGGTTCCTATTTTTGGTCTCTGGATCCATTCCTATTTTTGGTACCTTTTGACGTGTACACATTGTTTAGACGCCAGCACCCCTAGTTGCTCAGTGTAGCTTACCATTTTGCCATTATTAGAATAGAGGTAGCATGGCACTTTATGACGCTGTCCTCTTCACTTCTTTGGTGAAGGAACCCGGTTTCTTGGTGAACCCAATGCCATTGCTCTACCTTAGAGCACTGAACTTAGCACACGCCTTTGCATAAGGATATACGTTTATCAGACGCCAGCACCCCTAGTTGCTCAGTGTAGCTTACCATTTTGCCATTATTAGAATAGAGGTAGCATGGCACTTTATGACGCTGTCCTCTTCACTTCTTTGGTGAAGGAACCCGGTTTCTTGGTGAACCCAATGCCATTGCTCTACCTTAGAGCACTGAACTTAGCACACGCCTTTGCATAAGGATATACGTTTATCAGACGCCAATATCCCCAGTTACTCAGCATGGCTAGTTCATTGCTTTCATTGTAGCCCCACTTTAGAAATCTTCAGTTTTGACAAATGTTTAAAAACAATACTAGACTGAAGTTCCTCAATCAAAGATGCCTTTGTACTAAGGATAAACTTTCAGATTCAAGAAGACATAACATGTCAAAACATGAAAAGCTAGTTAAAGTCTATTAAGCCTGGAGAGGGGAAATCTAGCCGCCCGTACGGAGAGGCCAAATGAGGTCCGACCCGACCCAACGAGGCCCAACTCCTTGAAGTGGTAGCCCCTGGGCCCACTTAATATAAGCCCAATAACTCACTCGGAACAAGCGCTTCCTAGGCGGCCTTCGGGTTGAGAAGTCCGAGCATCAGTTGATCGGGAGAGCTCCTCCGGAGCCCCATGTTCGTTGCCCAAACCGTGCACTTATCGCTCGGGAGGCACCTCCTGGGCAAGCACCATATGCTCGGGCCAACAAATGGAAGCTTATCTGTGCGTCCGTTACGCGTCCCTTAAAAGTTGGGAGTTCAAGGGGATAGGGGAAACCAAGAGTACGTATGCTATAAAGAGCCCGCAAGGATGACGTAACCCTCCCACCGAATCTCCTCAGCTTACAGGGATCATGAACTCAACGAACCATTATTTAAGCCTGAAGAGCCCTATTGTGCGGAGGTAAGCCAAAAAAACCCTGAGCAGGAACCACTTCACCTTTCGGTGGAGAGGGATCTCGCGCTCCCATCTTCCTCCTAACTCCTCCCTTTGCACTTGTGCTCTACTACACTTGTTGACTTAAGCATCGAAGGGTTTTCCCCGGGAATCTATTTCTTGGCACCCCTAACCTGTTTCCCCTCTTTCAGTTCATACTTCAAGGCTACGTGGTTATCCTCTTCTCCGCTCAGGAGTAGTGCGAGATCGCCCCTCTTCATTTGGCGCCGTCTGTGGGAAACAAATAAAGAGCCATCATGATGCGAAGGAATTCTGGCAGGAGGACTGCCGGCGAGATGGGAAAGGCCCTGGTGACGGAAGGAGACACACCTTCCCTCCCCACGGAGAATTCCCCGTCAGGCAACCACGCCAACGAGATACTTCCGTTGGAGGCGGGGGAACAGCTTCCTGGCGGGAGTAGTGACGCCCTCCAAACCCTCAATGCAAAACTGGATGTCATCGTGGATCTCATGAGGGCCCAGGCGACTAGGGAGGAGAAGTCTTATCTCCCCCGGAAGAGCCCCCCTCGCGGAGATGCCTCCCAGTAAACCGCTGGAGGCTTTTTTAACCTCCGGGGGCGGCGGCTCATCTGCAACCTGTCAGGAGGACCATCGCATGCCCCTCCCCCGGAGCAAGAAGCCTCCTCCACCCCGAGGAGGGAGAAGTCCGGAGCACGCCGACCGTTCCCAGAGACCAAAGCCCCTGAGGAGCGCGGGGATAGCATGCAAGTGTGCCCCCCTAGTCCCTCGGGCCAACGACAACCGGAGCTGTCCCTCCGGCTGCGAGACTTTGAGAGGCGTTTCACGGAGCAAGAGCACGCCCTCCCCGCCTTGCAGAAGACCTCTCTCGTGGAGGACGAGGAGCGATCCCCATTCTCCGACTATATCTTGAAGGCCGAGATTTCTCCCAGGATCTCACTTCCAGCCTTCAAGTCGTACGACGGCCAGGGAGATCACTACGATAGCTTCGACGCCCTAATGACCCTTCATGGGCCATCCGAAGTAATCAAGTGCCGAGCGTTCGTGACCACTCTAGTTCAGGGCGCTCAGACCTGGTTTAGGGCCCTCGCCCCCGGCAGCGTCCACAGTTTCAAACAATTCGGGCGAGTGTTCAAGGAAAGCTTTACCGGCAGCGCTCCACCCCGGTCGGTGGCAGGATTACTGGCTCTCAACCAGGAACATGGGAAGAAGTTGCGGGCTTATATCAACCGATTTAAATTGGAAGCCCTGCGCTTCCCCCGCCTGGATGTTGCCTCGGCCATCACTGCATTAACCGAGGGTACCCGCGATGAAAACCTACGGCGCGAGCTAGTGCTTCATCCTCCCACCTCCCTCTCCGAGCTAGTGACCCTGGCCCTGCACCATGCAGAGTGTGAAGAAGTCCTCGGCCCCTGCCGAGGCACGACAGGCTCTGGTCGGGAGGGGGACCAGAAGCGAGCGTTTGAGCAAGGGACGGGACAAGGAAAGAGGCTGAACCAGGAGGGAGATCGTAAGGAGCCATCCCGAAAGTATGAGCGGTATACTCCCCTTACTGCTCCCATCTACGAAATCTACGAAGACATCAAAGGCTCGGGTCTTCTCCACCAGCCCGAGCCTATGAAGGCCAAGCACCGCAATCGCCACAAGCATTGCCTGTTCCACAGCGATCACGGGGATCACACCAGCGATTACCATCAGCTCCAAGATGAGATCGAGCGCCTCATCCGCCAGGGACACCTATCTCGATACGTGTCCGGGCAGAAGGAAGACCGAGGCGCCCCCAAAGAAATCGACAATTCCCCCCGCGGAGTCCACATCAACGTCATCACGGGCGGCGTGGCATCAGGACGAGACAGCAGTCGAGGAAGAAAGTGTCACACCGAGCGGGCGAGCCGAGCCTCTGTTGAGCTCCCTAAGGCCCCGCAGGCGAGCGAACCGTAGGCCCTGGTTTTCTCTGACCAGGACCTGGAAGGGTTAACCACCCCGCATGACGACGCTCTCGTTGTATCGGCCACGATAAACCATTGTAACGTAGACAGGATCTTAGTTGATAATGGCAGTGCGCCTGATGTATTATCCTATAAATGTTTCCTCAAGATGGGAGAGAATCCATCTAAACTCCGCCCAATCCGAACCCCCCTGTGTGGGTTCAACGGCTAGGCAACTTATCCCAAGGGAGCCTTGAGCCTGCCAGTTACTATTGGCACCCCGCCCAAAACCGCTACGGTTATGGTGGACTTCATCGTGATTAAGGGGATGACAGAAAATAACGCCATCTTCAGCCGAAGTATCCTCAGCCGAATGAAAGCGGTGCCCTCTACCTTTCACCAAAAAATGAAGTTCCCTACCAAGTATGACGTGGGGGAGGTCCGGGGCAACCAGGCATTGGCTATACGGTGCTATATAATCTCGGTTGAAGCCTCTAGGCCTGAAGGGAAAAATAAAGGACTAAAGGGAGCCGACGAGGGACCAGTAACATTTGAGCCTGGCGGCGAGTTGCTAACGGTCTTTCTCAATGGTGACCCGACTCTAGGAGTCAGGATCAGAACGAATCTACCACTTGAGGAACAAGAAAAATATAAGGATTTCCTTGCCCAGTACATTCGAGTCTTTGCATGGTCAGACGAGCACCTTCTCGGGATCCCGGGAGACGTGGTGATGCACAAGCTCAACCTCGACCCAACGGTGAATCCCGTCTAACAACGCAGGAGAAAGCACGCCCCAGAGAAGCAAATGGTCATCAAGGAGCAAGTCACCAAGGGGCAAAAGACTGGTCTCTTCCGTCTGGTCCTGTACCCTACGTGGCTCACCAACGTCATCCTGGTACCGAAAGCTTCGGGAAAGTGGCGAATGTGCGTAGACTTCTCCGACCTCAACAAGGTTACCCCAAAGGATTGCTACCCGCTGCCAAGCATCGATCAACTGGTCGACTCAACCTCTGGCAACGAGTTGCTCAGCTTCCTAGACACCTACTCTGGTTACCATCAGATCAGGATGGACCTGGAGGACATCGAGAAGATGGCCTTCATCACCGACGTCGGCGAACACTGCTACACCCGAATGCCGTTCGGGTTGAAGAACGCTGGAGCGACATATCACAGACTGATCAACCACATATTTGAAGGACAGCTCGGTCAGAACGTCGAGTCCTACATTGATGATATGCTCGTCAAAACACCGAAGGCCGAAGACCACCTTGCCGACTTAGCTAAGACCTTCGACACCCTCCTGAGGTGCAACATGAAGCTCAATCCTGCTAAATGCGCCTTCGGAGTCAGATCCGGGAAGTTCCTAGGCTTCATGGTAACTCAGCGTGGGATCGAAGCAAACCCCGACAAGGTTCAGGCCATCCTGAACATGCGGCCACCTACCTGCATCAAGGACGTCCAACGCCTTACGGGGCGCATTGCTGCGCTCAACCGCTTCCTGTCCCAGGCGGCCGAACGATGCCTACCCTTCTTCAAATTGTTGAGGGGACCCAAAATGGCATCTGCCACATTCGCCTGGGATGAGGAATGTCAGAAAGTGTTCACCGAACTCAAGGAATTTTTGGCCTCGCCCCCAGTGCTGTCCAAGCCGGTCAAGGGCGAAGCTCTACACCTCTATCTCTCGGCGACCCCTTCCACAGTATGCTCGATCCTGGTCAGGAACGACGCGGGGGTCGAGAGACCGGTTTACTATACCAGCAAGGTGCTTAATGAGGCTGAAAGGAGGTACCCCGCAATCGAGAAACTCGTGCTAGCGTTGGTTACCTCAGTGAAGCACCTCCGACCCTACTTTCAAGGGCACTCCATCATCGTATCGACCGGCGAACCCCTGAAGAAGATTCTTTTTCACCCTGAAGCCTCGGGATGCCTCGTCAAATGGGCCATCATGCTCAGGGCCTACAATATCTCGTATCGCCCCCGCTCGACCATCAAAGGACAGGCCTGCAGATATATTTCTCCTCCCGTCCGTCCCTTAATGCCCTCCCATGTTTATCCTACCACATCCAACATGGGAAATGAATGAAGACAAGGGGAAAGGGAGGAATAAAAACCTATGATCGCCACCAAGGTGCCGAACGTGATGAACACGCCGTACCTTGGAAAGAGGGAGAGGTACTCGCCTGTTGTGCAGCGCTACGAAGAAATGCGGTTCAGGAAGAACCGCCTATAAGATGCACGGTCTCACGACAGACCATCTAAGAATGCTGCAGAGGACGCGGGATGAAGCACTCCTGGCAGTTGAACGGCTCTATCACGACTGCAGGAAGAAGAAGGATGGTCCAGTTCGCAGCGCACGTCTGCTTGAACGGATGGTAGAGAACCGCGCAAGACCACCACGCCAGAAGTTACAAAGGGTCCAACCTCCACCCTTTTCGGCCGACCAGAAAGGATGGGCCTCGCGTTAGTGTACTGCTGACCTGCAAAACGAAGTGTAGAACACGAGAAGAAACCCAAGTTAGAAACGTGGAGTGTAGTAAATGCTCGAACGAAGGGAAATAAACATAAATATTTGAATGGGGGATACCTGGGGGATTTTTAAACCCCTAGGGCGTCAGAAAACATGGGAGGGTGTGTGCATGACAGTGCAAGTAATGAAAACGTGGGAGAATGGATGTGTAGAAACAAACATGCAATGAGAAGAAATGAGACCAACAAATGCTAAAAGACTCAAGACTATGACTACTCCCTGAACCGGAGGCCTATATGGACATAGTAGGCCTCCCCCCTTGGTGCTAGGTCACACAAGAATTCAGCAGGGCTTCGTCGTCGACCAAAATCTCCCCCCTTTTCAAACCCGGCTTCTAGGGTCTATTTATAGAACACCTAAAGTCCTAGCTCGGAATTAGGGTTTAGAAGCATTTGCAGGTCGAGATTATCAAATAAAAGATGAAGATAATTCCATTATCTTTCATCTGGAAGAAACGGCACTCGAAACGGTTGAGGATTCACAGAGAAATGGTTTGATAAAGTTGGGGATAAATCCACGAAGAGAGATAGAAAATCAGTTGAATCTTCAGCAATTGAGTAAATGAACGGTCTAACGATAGACCACACATCCATATGGGCGGCTCATTCGGGGCCGTCCAACCTTGTCGGTGGAAATTCATCAATTCATAAAATAATCCAAATTATCCACTGAACCGGCCGAATAGTTCGCTGCTAGACTCTCATAAATGAACGGCCAGGATGAGACCGTTCAAAAGTAGAGCGGTCAAAGACAAACCGTTCTTGCCTTGTCGGTGATAAATGGATTAATTGGATAATTATCTGAGAAAATCACCAAGCGCAGGACTCTGAGAGATGAGCGGCTACAACCAGTCCGTGCATCGTATTGAACGGCTAGGGGAAGACCGCATAAATGCTTGTCGGTGGAAATTTTGAAAATTAACCAGAATATTCCAAAATATATGGGCGGCCTACTATCAACCGCACATTGATTGAGCGGCCATGGATAAACCGTACATGTACATGGGCACTTGAAACTTATAGAAAAGCTCAATCAACCATAACCAAGGCCCATTAAGCCCAGAAATGAAACAAACCTGGTCAGGGAGGGAGGCTACCCATAAAATTGGCCCAGAACGTGTCCAAAAATAGCCCCAACGAGTGATGGACAACTCGAGACATCAATAAATGGGAGTAAGAGGAACGACTCAACTTATCGGCAAAAAATGGGTGTCAACAGATGTCCCTCCTTAACGTCCTCTTTGCAGGGGAGCGAGCGGAGGTGAAGCGAAAGTGACATGGAACATGGAGATGAAGCGAAAATGTAGCAGAGTGGACCGAAAAGCGGGCGTTAAGGTAAAACGACACCCGTTTTTACCAACAAGCGACAGGAATCTTCCAGAAAACTATGAACCAAATGCAAGGAATGATAAAACTAAAAGTGACACCAGTCTGGAGGAACTAAACTAAACGAAATGAAACAAATCGATAAGACCAACCTCATGGGGGACACAATCCCGCGGTCCAATGACGAGGCCAAAAGCAGGCAGCAAAAGTAAATGAAACAGGCTAAAGCTCCAGACTGGGACCTCTTAATCAACCAAACCAAGCGAATTGACCAAAAAGAACCTTCCAACTCAGAGTGAAATTAGTTCCTCTTACTCAAACACTGAATGCACAGCTAACCATCGATGGTGGGACATTTTACAGGTAAACCATGGGTCATGAAAGCTCAAAAAGATGCGTATGATGCATGCTGGGCTAAAATAAAAGAAATCGTTAAAAAAAATGTAAAGAAAGATTAAAATATAAAATACTCGAGAATAATATTACTAAGCTGAGAAAATCAGAGTCAAGATACCATCCTCAACCACAACGTGCAGGATAGAACCATCCTCCCCATGACATCCCAACCTAACGGCCTATCCGAATATTAAACACGTAAACCTGGATCATCATTGTTTTTGTTAAAGGGGAGCATCAGATCCTGGAACACGTAGATAACCAACTGGTTCTCAAGATAATATAGCATAGTACTATATAGTAATGCAATAAGGGTGATAGGGTTAGAAGGCCATACCTGAGTTACCTGTGCAGGTGAAACGGCAAGTTTTTGGATGTTCATTTTTAATTTTTTTGGATTTTCATGAATAAGATAAACAAGATAAACATAGCGATTAACATAACAACAAACAACATGCCATAACATGACGATCAAACGAATGGAAAATAACACAACAAGACGAACAAACACATAGGCAAAGACACAAACAACACGTATGCATGAATATGGTGTGACAAGACAACATGCGGCGGGACAATACACGGTTGGGATAAGAATCATGACAGATGATCACACAGTTAGGGACAACGCATGGAACATGGAAGGACGACCATCAACATGTACAAGACAACTAACAACACGCGGTGAGGAACAAAACAACAAGCGTGAGACGACACGGTGGGACATGGACATGAGACAAAGGTACGGTGGGACAAAAGACATGATAAAACATGATCTTCAATCGAAACCCAAGATCAGAATGAAGCAGAACCGCCAGGTTCATAATCGTGAGGTAAAATCCTCTCATATAGATATGATCATACAAACAAAAGTTGATAAGGACATAAGCTTCAGAATAGATCAAGAGATATGATTGGCGAAGAAAAGAACATACCACAAGATTTGAATAGGAGGCAAAGCACAAAATATGGGATAAGGAATGCCCTAATACTTGCCACCTGCACACTTAACAAACAGATTACGTATCTGTCCTCAAGATAAAATATAAAAGATAAATATTTTTAGACTTTCTGATTTTCTTGATTTTTTTTGGATTTTGAAAATATTTGATTTTTTTTTTTGGAGTTTTTGTTTGAACAATATTTCATTTTTTTTATTTTGATTTTGACAATAGTAATCCGCAGCACCTGAAAACTGGCTCAAACTACTGGCCAAGGATCGTCGTCCCTACCCCTTTCATTAAAGACTTCTCTTAAGCAGGGCGTGCATGTGAGGGTGGCTTACCACAACCAACCGCCTCTAAAGAACAGTGCCCCTACTAAGGCCATACCCGGGATACAACCCAACCTAAGAGGGAGAAGTAGAAGAAGACTTGGAGACAAGCTTCGTGCAGGATGGTTGATATCAGGGCTTGAATTCCTTCCAGGGCACTACCCCTCAAAAAGTAGGTCTGTTGCGCTGGGACTTTGTGTCTTTTATTTTTAGACCCATATTTATCAGGCACGCATGCGACCGGGCTCATGACGTCCCGCGGAGAACTGTACTGCCACTCTTGCCATGCCTTTGATTCATAATTTCACATTGATTCATTTTCTCATTTTGGTAGCCCTTATTGGCCGGATATAGCATGAAAGCTCACTTTTGAGGGTCAAGACTGCCCCTATTTGAGACCTCTCCCGTATTAGGGAGCGCCTAGGTTGGTCATGTCACGCCCCGAGCGCGGAAGATTACCCGAAGGCGTGACGCGTCTATATGGATCGTGTCAATCATGTAAATATCAGAGTGCACAAATAACTAAGCTTTAACTTGAAATTAATACAAATAGTATGAGCTGACAATTGTCACAACTAATCAAAGGACAAATACATATGTTCCCAGAGTCCAACGACTAGGCTTCAAATCTTAAGCAGTTCTAATCACGTTGACTAATATAAATGACATAGATGAATTGATACAACTGACATAAGTGAACTAATACAATAACACAAAGGACATCACAATTAACATGACAATTGATGACTCCATTCTACACTCATCACTCAGACTCATCCCCTTCCGTGTTCTGGCCAATATCCAAACTACCTGAAAAGGTTAGAAAAATAACTAGATGAGCGAATTGCTCAGTAGGAATTACATCTCAAGATTTAACATACTTTAAGTGGTTTACAAGTTCGATTAATGTCAGTAAAGTTATGCATGTAGATGAGTAGATATCAAGGATTGTAAAAATCGACAAGAGCAGTGAAGGAATAACAAGTGAGAGTATAAGGATTCCAACTTCAATGCAGCAATAGCAAGAGATTCAAGCAAGTAATAACTGGAATTAACGAAATTATTTCCAAGAGAGTAAGAACTCATGTCAAGCAAGTAATAGAAAGTAATATAAATTCAAGCATGTAAAACTGGAATTAGCTATTTATCAATTTCATTCAAGCAAAACTTTACCCTTCTGCGGGTCTCAAGTCAAATCAATCAAGTAATATCATGAGAATGAGTGGAATGTCTAAAGCCTAGCAAACAAGTACTTCGGTGCAATGCCAAACACCGTGGTCAATAAACTCCCATGGGCACAAGTACCTTCGGGTACTGCTCCCAGGACCAGGCCGGGCCCTATATGCACAGCATTAATCATGTCTGTTGACATCCACTCTCATTTATAGTCAATATGGAATTTCAAGGTTTGACCAGTATGATATATAAGGTAGAATTATGGAATGGAATCCAAGGGCGCATTAATGTGTAGGGATGAACTAGGAGTGGAAACCAGTAACGTTTGATACACGGAAAAAAACTAGATAAGAGAGGTGCCTTACGGGCCACCTGACAATTTTAGAAACGACACCCTCACTGTGGGATGCCCTTCCTGGGAATTATACAGGGTTTAGAGGACCATGTCAAGAGTTAAATATCACCTCTCAAGCTGCCATCTATCAGTTGAGATGGCAAAAGTGAAAGCCTAACGATCAGGTTAACGCAATGAGCCAGCTGTGTCGACTCTGCAGTTCATCGCGTCAACCCTGCAGTTCATCGAGTCAGCCCTGCGAATAGGCTGGGTCGACCCTGCAGTTCATCGCGTCAACCCTACAGTTCATCGCGTCAACCCTGCGAACAGGCTGGGTCGACCCTGTGAATAGGTAGGGTCGACTCTGCAGTTTAAATCTGTTGGCAGTGTTGCATTCCCTAGTTCATGTTTGGTTTCAATGATATCAAAACGATTGTGTTTGTGTGTGTATGTGGTTTATTGAGCAACATGTGTTATATCTTGAGAATATTATATTTATGTTGGTTTGTAGGAACACAACTTCATGATTCATATTTGGAACTCAAAGGAGTGCATCAATGAAGGTCTTATTGAAAAAGGGAGTTTAACTCTGTTCATGTTTGAAAGTTATATGAATGATTTGTATTTAAGAATCTCATGCCTTGAATATTTTGATTTGCAGGATCAAAATCCATGATTCATGTTTGGAACTCAAAGGAGTGCATCAATGAAGATCTTATTGAAAAAGGGAGTTGACTCACTCATTGCTTTGCGTTGACGCTTCTATATTTCATGTATATCATCAAACAACTTTTCACAGTCTTGGTTGAGAATCTTCATGCATTTCCTACATGAGGTTTGATGGTCATACATGTTATTCAAATGCATGGGATATGTTGTTAACTTTTGGTTGAGACGTCTTGGAGGATCCCCTATTTATATCAATGCTTCTCGTGAGTTTTTAATCAACAAGAATGCCATTTGAATGAATGTGGTTCTATGATATTATGTATGCTTTGCATTGGCATGATTGTTAACACTTGTGTAATGAAGCATCTTGATGTTGAAGATTTGGTTGATTCAAGAATGTGATTGAATGGTTGAGCTTCCATGTTATTATATTTGATTGAATGATAGATTCATGCTTATCATTACAAAACTTTGTCATTTGGTCAAATGTATTTTTGCTAAGTGATTTGAGAAGCAAAACGCATGTTTGAATAGGTTCAATGATGTATTTCATTGTGAACATGTTCATAGTGTTAATGCATAACTCATATATTTTGATTCTCAACTAACCTCTTGGTTTATCATGTTTTTCAGGATGCAAAATCATTGTTGATCTTCATGGGATTATGGTAACATTTAATCAATTGTTTCCCTTTGGTTTGATGGTGGTTTTAGTTATTTTTTAAACTCAAACTATCTTAAAGTCTTCACCATTTTCAATCCAACCATTGGATCTCCCCTCTAAAAATTTTATGTTGTAGCTTGGGAGTCCTCTTTCCAACGCCTCCAGTCTCGCTTCGATCGGAGTTCGGAGCTAGGAGAATTAATTCCTACCGCCGAAGCGCGCAGAGCTATTTTTGTGTACCCTACCTGAAAGGGTCGACCCTTGGGGTCGACCCCCACTGAAAGGGTCGACCCATGGGGTCGACCCCTTTAAACCTGGCTCTTTTTTTGGCCCCGACAGCAACCTAGTTGCCAAGGGTCGACCCCCACTGAAAGGGTCGACCCCTGTAACAAAGGGCCTCTTTTTGTGTATTCCAGCAACCTGGTTGCCGAGGGTCGACCCCAAGGGTCGACCCCTTCCGAACGGGACTTACGAAAGTGTTTTAAACATATTGTAAACCCTATTAAACCATTCTAAAATATACCCCAGTAGTTCCTAATCATGTTAGGGTGTTTTAAACTCATTTTAGAAGGGGTATATGGGTCATTTGGTTTGTCTCCTATATATATCAATGTGTTGCTCCGAATTTAGAAGTGATTAACCCTAATGCTCATTTGTTCTTTCGTATATGTGAAGAAAAGGGGGAAAACGTGGTGGAGCTCTTCCAAGGAGGATATCATCTACATCCGTGAAGATCTGGAGCTCGTGGAAGAAGAAGAAAAGGAGCGGATCGAAGAGAGGATCAAGAGGACGTAAGAATCGTCGTCATCCGGCTACCCTCCAACTCGTGGTTCAAGGAACATCATCAACCGGCCTTGGAAAACAAAGGGGATCATTTCTATGTCTTCTATCAGTTCTTTGTGATATGTTCTATGATCTATATTTTGGGTTTGAGCATGCTTGAGTATTTGTGTTTATTTTCTGAACAATAGAGATACTCGTGTGTGTGACCGTTTGTGTATACGGTCGTGTTTGATCGCCTTCGTGTGATCGTGTTTGTGTTATTGTGCTGCGGTTGTTGCAGTGTGTGTGTGTGTGTGTTGTGATCCGGTCGTCGGATCGTGTGTGTGTTGTGATCTGGTCGTCGGATCGTGTATGTGTTTGTGATCCGGTCGTCGATCGTGTGGGAGACTTCGTCTCCGTCTGTGTGTGTGTGTTGGGGCGTGTCCCCGTGTGTGTGTGGGGGATTCATCCCCATTTGTGTTTGGAGCGTCGTCTCCGTGTTGGGGATTTATCCCCGAGTGAAGCCTCACCGGGTTTGGTGAGGGCTGGACGTAGGGAGCCCGTCGTGGTCCTGAACCACCTTAAAAATCTCAGTGTCCTATGGTTTGCATTGTGGTTTGCCTTGTTATATTTAACAGCTTAATGTGTTTATCTTAATCGTGTATGAACAGTGAGATTGAGAGAATTTAATCATCTTGCTTGAGTGAAATCTTCAATCTCGTCAAGGTTGTTAATTCCGATGTGCACTTGTCTATGTTTTTAATCGGTCATAGTTTTTAGTAGTAGGATCTATTCACCCCCCCCCTCTAGATCCGTGTTCCTGCACTACGGGACCTAACAATTGGTATCAGAGCGAGGCTCTGCTATCCCAGATCTCACGATCTACAGAGTGATCCTAGTGCATTCTACAATCATGAACTTTTCTGTTGAGCACATGTCAATGAATTGCCTTCCTATTCTTAATGGTTCTGATGTTACTTCATGGATGGGTAAACGTGTAGACTGATCAATTCAATTAATCCTAATCTTTAGAAGTTGATTTATGATGGTCCTCACATATTACCTCTAGATGAGACCAAGTGGTCTAGTCAAGATAAATTGAAGAACCATGAAAATGTCATTGTCTTAAGTTTATTGAAAAGTGCCATTGATACTCATATGTTTCCATTTGTTTCTTCATGTACAGCGGCAAAGGAGCTTATGGATCAGTTGATCAAAGCTCAAGATATGAAAGGACAAAACTGTCTCATGGCCGACAATGATGATCAACTCAATGAGAAAATTATGATGAGGTAAATTCTGAATCCGAAGAACTCTCTATTGAGGAATGGTAAATGGCATATGCTACGCTGTATGAAAGATGCAAGAAACTCAAATCTGAAAATAAAACCTTGAAAAGGAAGATTAATGAGAATGTGCATGATAATCCTTCTGTGAAAATTGTAAAACTTTGGAGTCAAAGATTGAGAACCTAGAATATGAAAAAGAACTTCTAGAATCCAAAGTTGAATTATTTTCAGATGAGATGTCTTGTATGAATGAGGAGCTTGAGATGTTTAGAAAATCTAATACTGCTCTTGAAATTGATACTGATTCCCATGATTTGCTTGATCAAAATAAACACTTGTTGTCTAAGATTTCATTGCTTGAAGAAACAGAAAAACATCTTAAAAGCAAGCTAGCATCTCTTTCTGATGATGATAAAATGTTTGATAAATTGCTTGACAATGAAATTGACAACAAGAGGATCATGATTGAAAATGAGGAGCTCAAAAAGCATAATGGTGCTATTCTAATTCAGATTTCTCTACTTGAAAGTAGGTTGAAAAGCTCTGATAAACTTGAAAAGCAAAATGCTTTGTTGAAATCTGAAAATGAACAAATGCTTGCTAGGATTTCAAAACTTGTTGAAACTGAGAAAGTCCTTGAGAAATTGACTGAAACACTACATTCATGAATGTTGAAAACAAAGAACTCAAGGATGAAAATGAAAGCTTCAAATCTGTGAATTGCTTGTTGAATGAGAAAGTTTGTGCATGTGAGGAAGAAATCACGAGTGTCGAATTGCATGTTTCTGCTCTTGAAGAAGAAGTACAAAGCTTAAAAGATGATTTGTCTAGATTTGTCAAAGGAAAGGAAAATTTGGATAAAATGTTGGGTGTTAAGGTGAACTTTAAAAAGAAGGTCTTGGATACACCCCGGTCAACAAAAAAGTCCTTTGAATCCAAATTGAAAACTTCATTTGTTCATGCATCTGATATTCCAAGCACTTCCAAAGCTCCTCCTCCCATTTTTGAAAAGAAAACTTTTGAAAATAGTTTTGAGAAAAAGAAAAATCTCAACACAAAACCCACCATGCAAAAAGGGTTTCAAAAAGTTCAGAATGGGTGAAAAATGAAATTGAATGTTGAATGTTTCTATTGTGGCATGCATGGCCATGAAATGGATGATTGTGTTGTCTTGAAAGTAGATGATCAAAATGCCTGCAAAAATAAACCTTCCTTCAAAAGAAAGAAAAATGTCTCATGTTTCTATTGTCACAAACTTAGCCATATCATGGATGATTACTTTGTGAAACAAAATGATGATTATCGTGCCATGAATGCTAAGTATAATTTTCAAAGAAAATTCAGAAATGAACATGTCTTTCATGCTCAAAGGTTTGCATTCAATAAGAGAAACTTGACCACAAACACTCATGCAAACAATGGAAACTCATTCCGTAGACCCACATCACCTTACTGCTTTCATTGTGGGAAATACGGTCATGTTATGAAAAAGTGTTGGTTTTTGAAAATAGAAAATCTCCATGCTTCTAGAATGCATGCTAGGTCTAATTTTGTTAAATCTAGACCTTTTGAAAATAGAAGATGGAATGGATTTGAAAATTCCTTTACTCCTAAAAGGAAGCCTTTTGGTAAAACTATTTTTCCTCAATACCTTTATTGTGGAAACCATGGACATGTCATTGAGGATTGCAGGATCATGAAGAATGATGATATTGTGGCAACGAAAAAGAAGAAAGTGGTTGGTGGCAATGCTACTAACATCAAGGGACCCAAAAAGGCTTGGGTGCCCAAATCCTTGAATGAATTGGCTTTGATGCAAGTGTACCTTGAGGTAAATAAAGAATGAAAGGGGTTCCAATAAAAAGGAACAATGCACACTCACTTGGTAAAATCCCAACTTTGCTCTTTCATTGTCAAATTTGATGGTTTTGATGACTTGGGATGATATTTTAGTGTGTTCTCATGTTATGCTCTAATTTCTTCACAAGCCACATATGTATTCAATGGATGAATATTTGGTATATCAAATGGTGGTTAGAGAAGGTTGGACTACGTTCAACTGGATACTTCCACTAAGCGTGATGGTGGTCTTCGGACCTATGTTCTCCGCCTAGTACCAAAATTCAGAAGTTGAATTATATGGCTTATAAAGAATCTTGTGTTGTGAATGAAATCAATTTGCCTTTGATTTGAATAGCTTTCAAATTGAATCTGAAAAACTCTCTTGTTTCATAAGGTAAAATTCTCTGAACTATGGACTTGCTTGATCAAATGCAACAATTGATATTGAATGTTGACCATGGCTCAGTTTAAAGCTCATTGACCATATGTGATTGATTCGCCAAATTGATAAGTTGTTTGACGTGTTCATAAATCTACTCTTGATAATGGTTGTTCAAACACTTATCTTGCTCATTTGCTAAATTTTGTGTGAAATCTGTTGGAAACTCGGTTATTTGCATATTCACACATGCGGGGCGTATCATGTTCAAACTGAAGCTTATGTCTCATGAAATATTATCTTTGAATGATCATGGTTGAACATTTGGGTTCTAAGGGATATGACTTTTCATGATGAAATTTGAAATAAAATGCTCATGATTCAGTGCCAAAATTATTAAAAATTCATCTCATGCATTCACATGATTCATGCTTTTCTTATATGCTCAAGTCATTACAAAAAGCTGAAAACTTGCATAAAAAGAATACATTGACATCTTTGCATATCATTCATATACTATGCATATAAAATGACAAAAAGATGCATATTGCATCTTCATGCATAGAGAGCATATGCATAAATTTCATGATAATCGCATATCTTGACTCCTGAATGCTTGCATGAATACTTCCATAAATCATTGCATGCGCGTATATATTTATCTTTTAAAACCATTCTTGGAAAATTTATAAGACCTCACCTCCTTGTTAAATAACTTTGCAGTGATTTTATTCATATGTGATACATGTCATATATTAAGGGGGATGATTTATTTCCGACCGTGCATACATTTAGGGGGAGTCGTAGCCGTGTCTTATCGAATTCATTTTATACATGCAAAACAAAAATTTACCCCACACTCTTGCACATAATGAATTCAATGACTTTCATTGATAAGGATTTAAGAAATTCCTTCCAACACTTTAAAGGGAACTTGAATCTCTACATCGACATTAAAGAGTAATCGTGAGGAAAAAGCTGCCTACCCCACAAAAATTCAATAAGTGGAATGTGGATCCGAGTAACCGGGAATCCCCCCTGAAAAAAGGAGGAAACTCGCGTCAAAAGGAGAAACAAAAATCCATATGTGTGACGAATCCAAGTAGCCGGGAATCCCCATTGAGACATATGAGGAAACTCGTGCCGAAAGGTGAAGTCTATTAAAAGAAACAAAATCGGGGTTGTGCGAAGCTACCGAAAGTCGAGAATCTAAAGTGAAAGTGTAGAGAGAGATTACCTTCTAGTGTTCTTTAGAAAATCTGAAAATCCATATGTTTTGAAGCTCATTAGTCATTGCCTCACATTTCACATGGGTATTTTTGTGATGTATGTATCTTATGAATTTACCTACATTCATGGTTTATGTAGTACTCCTAGTTGTGTTTGCATAAATCTCTTAGTTATGCTTCATGTCTTACATTCTTGAATTTGAATCACATGCTCTTTTCTTAACCCGTACCTCATTAAGGGGGAGTTACTATATGTAATATTTGTGTGCAAGACGATTGTGCTTGTGTGCTTGCATGTTCATGCATTCCCCTTGAGTCTAATTCTGAGCATAAACATTGCATTTGAAGGATAGAAGTTATCATGTGCATAGCTTCATATCTTGCATGATTAGCATTCACAAAGTGCATATTCAGTGCTAATTTCCATATTTACATATTTAACATTTTTAGCATGTATATAGGTCAATCATGATATCATCTTGATCAAATCCATATTTTTCAACAATTGGCACAGTTCATTCTGAAATACATATTCTGAACACTTCATGTTGCATAAATGTCAAAATGAGTTCAACCACCAATTGGTATCATGATCAACAACTGCTATCTTTGAGGCTCTCTCTCTTCGAGAATTGAAATTGCCTATGTTTGTGCCTCTATCTTGATCAACGCTTGGTTTCATATATTTGAGCCCCTACTTAACATCAATTGGCCCTTAAATTGGAAACTCATCTCCTTTGCCCTAACATGTTCATTTCATATCCCATTACCCCCTATCTTTTTGTAGATGACAAAAAGGGGGAGAATGCTTGGTATGTGTGTGCTCAATGCTCAATGCCTTATACTTGTTGTTATCTTGAGGAGCATGGAAGAATTGGTGTATGCTCAATGTTTACCCATGTTTGTAAAATCTGAATTATCACACACATCGTTTTGTCATCATCAAAAAGGGGGAGATTGTTGCATTCCCTAGTTCATGTTTGGTTTCAATGATATCAAAACGATTGTGTTTGTGTGTGTATGTGGTTTATTGAGCAACATGTGTTATATCTTGAGAATATTATATTTATGTTAGTTTGTAGGAACACAACTTCATGATTCATGTTTGGAACTCAAAGGAGTGCATCAATGAAGATCTTATTGAAAAAGGGAGTTTAACTCTGTTCATGTTTGAAAGTTATATGAATGATTTGTATTTAAGAATCTCATGCCTTGAATATTTTGATTTGCAGGATCAAAATCCATGATTCATGTTTGGAACTCAAAGGAGTGCATCAATGAAGATCTTATTGAAAAAGGGAGTTGACTCACTCATTGCTTTGCGTTGACTCTTCTATATTTCATGTATATCATCAAACAGCTTTTCACAGTCTTGGTTGGGAATCTTCATGCATTTCCTACATGAGGTTTGATGGTCATACATGTTATTCAAATGCATGGGATATGTTGTTAACTTTTGGTTGAGACGTCTTGGAGGATCCCCTATTTATATCAATGCTTCTCGTGAGTTTTTAATCAACAAGAATGCCATTTGAATGAATGTGGTTCTATGATATTATGTATGCTTTGCATTGGCATGATTGTTAACACTTGTGTAATGAAGCATCTTGATGTTGAAGATTTGGTTGATTCAAGAATGTGATTGAATGGTTGAGCTTCCATGTTATTATATTTGATTGAATGATAGATTCATGCTTATCATTACAAAACTTTGTCATTTGGTCAAATGTATTTTTGCTAAGTGATTTGAGAAGCAAAACGCATGTTTGAATAGGTTCAATGATGTATTTCATTGTGAACATGTTCATAGTGTTAATGCATAACTCATATATTTTGATTCTCAACTAACCTCTTGGTTTATCATGTTTTTCAGGATGCAAAATCATTGTTGATCTTCATGGGATTATGGTAACATTTAATCAATTGTTTCCCTTTGGTTTGATGGTGGTTTTAGTTATTTTTCAAACTCAAACTATCTTACAGTCTTCACCATTTTCAATCCAACCATTGGATCTCCCCTCTAAAAATTTTATGTTGTAGCTCTGGGAGTCCTCTTTCCAACGCCTCCAGTCTCGCTTCGATCGGAGTTCGGAGCTAGGAGAATTAATTCTTGCCGCCGAAGCGCGCAGAGCTGTTTTTGTCCCCTTTAAACTTGGCTCTTTTTTTGGCCCCGACAGCAACCTAGTTGCCAAGGGTCGACCCCATGGTCGACCCCCACTGAAAGGGTCGACCCCTGTAATAGAGGGCCTCTTTTTGTGTATTCCAGCAACCTGGTTGCCGAGGGTCGACCCCAAGGGTCGACCCATTCCGGACGGGACTTACGAAAGTGTTTTAAACTTATTGTAAACCCTATTAAACCATTCTAAAATATACCCTAATGGTTCCTAATCATGTTAGGGTGTTTTAAACTCATTTTAGAAGGGGTATATGGGTCATTTGGTTTGTCTCCTATATATATCAATGTGTTGCTCCAAGTTTTAGAAGTGATTAACCCTAATGCTCATTTGTTCTTTCGTATAGGTGAAGAAAAGGGGGAAAACATGGTGGAGCTCTTCCAAGGAGGATATCATCTACATCCGTGAAGATCTGGAGCTCGTGGAAGAAGAAGAAAAGGAGCGGATCGAAGAGAGGATCAAGAGGACGTAAGAATCATCTTCATCCGGCTTCTCTCCAACTCGTGGTTCAAGGAACATCATCAACCAGTCTTGAAGATCAAAGGGGGATTCTTCTATGTCTTCTATCAGTTCTTTGTGATATGTTCTATGATCTATATTTTGGGTTTGAGCATGCTTGAGTATTTGTGTTTATTTTCTGAACAATAGAGATACTCGTGTGTGTGACCGTTTCTGTATACGGTCGTGTTTGATCATCTTCGTGCGATCGTGTTTGTGTTATTATGATGCGGTTGTTGTAGCATGTGTGTGTGTGTGTGTTGTGATCCGGTCGTCGGATCGTGTGTGTGTGTTGTGATCTGGTCGTCGGATCGTGTATGTGTTTGTGATCCGGTCGTCGATCGTGTGGGAGACTTCGTCTCCGTCTGTGTGTGTGTGTTGGGGCATGTCCCCGTGTGTGTGTGGGGATTCATCCCCGTGTGTGTTTGGAGCGTCGTCTCCGTGTTGGGGATTTATCCCCGAGTGAAGCCTCACCGGGTTTGGTGAGGGGTGGACGTAGGGAGCCCGTCGTGGTCCTGAACCACCTTAAAAATCTCAGTGTCCTATGGTTTGCATTGTGGTTTGCCTTATTATGTTTAACAGCTTAATGTGTTTATCTTAATCGTGTGTGAACGGTGAGATTGAGAGAATTTAATCATCTTGCTTGAGTGAAATCTTCAATCTCGTCAAGGTTGTTAATTCCGCTGTGCGCTTGTCTATGTTTTTAATCGGTCATAGTTTTTAGTAGTAGGATCTATTCACCCCCCCCTCTAGATCCGTGTTCCTGCACTACAGGACCCAACAATTGGTATCAGAGCGAGGCTCTGCTGTCCCTAGATCTCACGATCTACAGAGTGATCCTAGTGCATTCTACAATCATGAAGTTTTCTGTTGAGCACGTGTCGATGAATTGCCTTCCTATTCTTAATGGTTCTGATGTTACTTCATGGATAGGTAAAATGTGTGGACTAATCAATTCAATTAATCCTAATCTTTAGAAGTTGATTTATGATGGTCCTCACATATTGCCTCTAGATAAGACCAAGTGGTCTAGTCAAGATAAATTGAAAAACCATGAAAATGTCATTATCTTAAATTTATTGAAAGGAGCCATTGATACTCATATGTTTCCATTTGTTTCTTCTGTAGAATCGGCCAAGGAGCTCATGGATCAGTTGATCAAAGCTCAAGAGATGAAGGACAAAATTGTCTCATGGCCGACAATGATGATCAACTCAATGAGAAAATTATGATGAGGTAAATTCTGAATCCGAAGAACTCTCTATTGAGGAATGGTAAATGGCATATGCTACGGTGTATGACAAATGCAAGAAACTCAAATCTAAAAATAAAACCTTGAAAAGGAAGATTAATGAGAATGTGCATAATAATCCTTCTGTGAAAATTGTAAAACTTTGGAGTCAAAGATTGAGAACCTAGAATATGAAAAAGAACTTCTAGAATCCAAAGTTGAATTATTTTCAGATGAGATGTCTTGTATGAATGAGGAGCTTGAGATGTTTAGAAAATCTAATACTGCTCTTGAAATTGATACTGATTCCCATGATTTGCTTGATCAAAATAAACACTTGTTGTCTAAGATTTCATTGCTTGAAGAAACACAAAAACATCTTAAAAGCAAGCTAGCATCTCTTTCTGATGATGATAAAATGTTTGATAAATTGCTTGACAATGAAATTGACAACAAGAGGATCATGATTGAAAATGAGGAGCTCAAAAAGCATAATGGTGCTATAGTAATTCAGATTTCTCTACTTGAAAGTAGGTTGAAAAGCTCTGATAAACTTGAAAAGGAAAATGCTTTGTTGAAATCTGAAAATGAACAAATGCTTGCTAGGATTTCAAAACTTGTTGAAACTGAGAAAGTCCTTGAGAAATTGACTGAAAAACTACATTCATGAATGTTGAAAACAAAGAACTCAAGGATGAAAATGAAAGCTTCAAATCTGTGAATTGCTTGTTGAATGAGAAAGTTTGTGCATGTGAAGAAGAAATCACGAGTGCCGAATTGCATGTTTCTGCTCTTGAAGAAGAAGTGCAAAGCTTAAAAGATGATTTGTCTAGATTTGTCAAATGAAAGGAAAATTTAGATAAAATGTTGGGTGTTAAGGTGAACTTTCAAAAAGAAGGTCTTGGATACACCCCGGTCAACAAAAAAGTCCTTTGAATCTAAATTGAAAACTTCATTTGTTCATGCATCTGATATTCCAAGCACTTCTAAGGCACCACCTCCAATTGCACAGATGAAAATATCTGAAAATGATTTTACGAAAAAAAAAATGTCAAACCAACCATGCCAAATGGATTTCAAAAATCGAAGTCCAATGTTGAATGCTTCTATTGTGGTGTGTTTGGACATGTAATGGATGATTGTATTATTATGAAAGAGGATGACAAACTTGCATGTAAAAAGAAAAATGCCTCATACTTTTATTGTCACAAACTTGGCCATGTCATGGATGATTACTTTGTGAAACAAAATGATGATTATCGTGCCATGAATGCTAAGTTTAACTTTCAAAGAAAATTCAGAAATGAACATGCTTCCCATGCTAAAAGGTTTGCATCCCAAAAGAAAAATTCATTCACGAACACTCATGTAAACAATGGAAAATCATTCCGTAAACCCACAACTCCTTGTTACTTCCATTGTGGGAAATACGGTCATGTTATGAAAGAGTGTTGGTTTTTGAAAACAGAAAATCTCCATGCTTCTAGAATGCATGCTAGATCTAATTTTGTTAAATCTAGACCTTTTGAAAATAGAAGATGAAATGAATTTGAAAATTCCTTTACTCCTAAAAGGAAGCCTTTTGGTAAAACTATTTTTCCTCAATGCCTTTATTGTGGAAACCATGGACATGTCATTGAGGATTGCAAGATCATGAAGAATGATGATATTGTGGCAACGAAAAAGAAGAAAGTGTTTGGTGGCAATGCTACTAACATCAAGGGACCCAAAAAGACTTGGGTGCCCAAATCCGTTGAATGAATTGGCTTTGATGCAAGTGTGCCTTGAGGTAAATAAAGAATGAAAGGGGTTCTAATAAAAAGAACAAGGCACACTCACTTGGTAAAATCCCAACTTTGCTCTTTCATTGTCAAATTTGATGGTTTTGATGACTTGGGATGATATTTTAGTGTGTTCTCATGTTATGCTCTAATTTCTTCACAAGCCACATATGTCTTCAATGGATGAATATTTGGTATATCAAATGGTGGTTAGAGAAGGTTGGACTACGTTCAACTGGATACTTCCACTAAGCGTGATGGTGGTCTTCGGACCTATGTTTTCCGCCTAGTACCAAAATTCAGAAGTTGAATTATATGGCTTATAAGGAACCTTGTGTTATGAATGAAATCAATTTGCCTTTGATTTGAATAGCTTTCAAATTGAATCTGAAAAACTCTCTTGTTTCATAAGGTAAAATTCTCTGAACTATGGACTTGCTTGATCAAATGTAACACTTGATATTGAATGTTGACCATGGCTCAGTTTAAAGCTCATTGACCATATGTGATTGATTCGCCAAATTGATAAGTTGTTTGACATATTCAGAAATCTACTCTTGATAATAGTTGTTCCAACACTTATCTTGCTCATTTGCTAAATTTTGTGTGAAATCTGTTGGAAACTCGGTTATTTGCATATTCACACATGCAGGGCGTATCATGTTCAAACTGAAGCTTATGTCTTATGAAATATTATCTTTGAATGATCATGGTTGAACATTTAGGTTCTAAGGGACATGATTTTCTTGATCAAATCTGAAATAAAATGCTCATGATTCAGTGCCAAAATTATTGAAAATCAATCTCATGCATTCACCTGATTCATGCTTTTCTTATATGCTCAAGTCATTACAAAAAAACTGAAAACTTACACAAAAAGAATACATTGGCGTCTTTGCATATCATTCATATACTATGCATATAAAATGACAAAAAGATGCATATTGCATCTTCATGCATAGAGAGCATATGCATAAATTTCATGATAATCGCATATCTTGACTCATGAATGCTTGCATGAATACTTCCATAAATCCTTGCATGCGTGTATGTATTTATCTTATAAAACCATTCTTGGAAAATTTATAAGACCTCACCTCTTTGTTAAATAACTTTGCAGTGATTTTATTCATATGTGATACATGTCATATATTAAGGGGGATGATTTGTTTCCGACCGTGCATACATTTAGGGGGAGTCGTAGCCGTGTCTTGTCGAATTCATTTTATACATGTAAAATAAAAATTTACCCCCACACTCTTGCACATAATGAATTCAATGACTTTCATTGATAAGGATTTGAGAAATTCCTTCCAACACTTTAAAGGGAACTTGAATCTCTACATCGACATTAAAGAGTAATCGTGAGGAAAAAGCTACCTGCCCCACAAAAATTCAATAAGTGGAATGTGGATCCGAGTAACCGAAATTCCTCCTGAAACAAAGGAGGAAACTCGCATCAAAAGGAGAAACAAAAATCCATATGTGTGACGAATCCAAGTAGCCGGGAATCCCCATTGAGACATATGAGGAAACTCGTGCCGAAAGGTGAAGTCTATTAAAGGAAATAAAATCGGGGTTGTGCGAAGCTACCGAAAGTCGAGAATCTAAAGTGAAAGTGTAGAGAGGAGATTACCTTCTAGTGTTCTTTAAAAATCTGAAAATCATATATTTTGAAGCTCATTAGTCATTGTCTCACATTTCACATGGGTATTTTTGTGATGTATGTATCTTATGAATTTACCTACATTCATGGTTTATGTAGTACTCCTAGTTGTGTTTGCATACATCTCTTATTTATGCTTCATGTCTTACATTCTTGAATTTGAATCACATGCTCTTTTCTTAACCCGTGCCTCATTAAGGGGGAGTTACTATATGTAATATTTGTGTGCATGACGATTGTGCTTGTGTGCTTGCATGTTCATGCATTCCCCTTGAGTCTAATTCTGAGCATAAACCTTGCATTTAAAGGATAGAAGTTATCATGTGCATAGCTTCATATCTTGCATGATTAGCATTCACAAAGTGCATATTCAGTGCTAATTTCCATATTTACATATTTAACATTTTTAGCATGCATATAGGTCAATCATGATATCATCTTGATCAAATCCATATTTTTCAACAATTGGCACAGTTCATTCTGAAATGCATATTCTAAACACTTCATGTTGCATAAATGTCAAAATGAGTTCAACCACCAATTGGTATCATGCTCAACAACTGCTATCTTTGAGGCTCTCTCTCTTCGAGAATTAAAATTACCTATGTTTGTGCCTCTATCTTGATCAACGCTTGGTTTCATATATTTGAGCCCCTACTTAACATCAATTGGCCCTTAAATTGGAAACTCATCTCCTTTGCCCTAACGTGTTCATTTCATATCCCATTACCCCTTATCTTTTTGTAGATGACAAAAAGGGGGAGAATGCTTGGTATGTGTGTGCTCAATGCTCAATGCCTTATATTTGTTGTTGTCTTGAGGAGCATGGAAAAATTGGTGTATGCTCAATGTTTGCCCATGTTTGCAAAATATGAATTATCACACACATCGTTTTGTCATCATCAAAAAGGGGGAGATTGTTGCATTCCCCAGTTCATGTTTGGTTTCAATGATATCAAAACGATTGTGTTTGTGTGTGTATGTGGTTTATTGAGCAACATGTGTTATATCTTGAGAATATTATATTTATGTTGGTTTGTAGGAACACAACTTCATGATTCATGTTTGGAACTCAAAGGAGTGCATCAATGAAGATCTTATTGAAAAAGGGAGTTTAACTCTGTTCATGTTTGAAATTTATATGAATGATTTGTATTTAAGAATCTCATGCCTTGAATATTTTGATTTGCAGGATCAAAATCCATGATTCATGTTTGGAACTCAAAGGAGTGCATCAATAAAGATCTTATTGAAAAAGGGAGTTGACTCACTCATTGCTTTGCGTTGACTCTTCTATATTTCATGTATATCATCAAACAACTTTTCACAGTCTTGGTTGAGAATCTTCATGCATTTCCTACATGAGGTTTGATGATCATACATGTTATTCAAATGCATGGGATATGTTGTTAACTTTTGGTTGAGACGTCTTGGAGGATCCCCTATTTATATCAATGCTTCTCGTGAGTTTTTAATCAACAAGAATATCATTTGAATGAATGTGGTTCTATGATATTATGTATGCTTTGCATTGGCATGATTGTTAACACTTGTGTAATGAAGCATCTTGATGTTGAAGATTTGGTTGATTCAAGAATGTGATTGAATGGTTGATCTTCCATGTTATTATATTTGATTGAATGATAGATTCATGGTTATCATTACAAAACTTTGTCATTTGGTCAAATGTATTTTTGCTACGTGATTTGAGAAGCAAAACACATGTTTGAATAGGTTCAATGATGTATTTCATTGTGAACATGTTCATAGTGTTAATGCATAACTCATATATTTTGATTCTCAACTAACCTCTTGGTTTATCATATTTTTCAGGATGCAAAATCATTGTTGATCTTCATGGGATTATGGTAACATTTAATCAATTGTTACCCTTTGGTTTGATGGTGGTTTTAGTTATTTTTCAAACTCAAACTATCTTACAGTCTTCACCATTTTCAATCCAACCATTGTATCTCCCCTCTAAAAATTTTATGTTGTAGCTCTGGGAGTCCTCTTTCCAACGCCTCCAGTCTCGCTTCGATCGGAGTTCGGAGCTAGGAGAATTAATTCTTGCCGCCGAAGCGCGCAGAGCTGTTTTTGTCCCCTTTAAACTTGGCTCTTTTTTTGGCCCCGACAGCAACCTAGTTGCCAAGGGTCGACCCCATGGTCGACCCCCACTGAAAGGGTCGACCCCTGTAATAGAGGGCCTCTTTTTGTGTATTCCAGCAACCTGGTTGCCGAGGGTCGACCCCAAGGGTCGACCCATTCCGGACGGGACTTACGAAAGTGTTTTAAACTTATTGTAAACCCTATTAAACCATTCTAAAATATACCCTAATGGTTCCTAATCATGTTAGGGTGTTTTAAACTCATTTTAGAAGGGGTATATGGGTCATTTGGTTTGTCTCCTATATATATCAATGTGTTGCTCCAAGTTTTAGAAGTGATTAACCCTAATGCTCATTTGTTCTTTCGTATAGGTGAAGAAAAGGGGGAAAACATGGTGGAGCTCTTCCAAGGAGGATATCATCTACATCCGTGAAGATCTGGAGCTCGTGGAAGAAGAAGAAAAGGAGCGGATCGAAGAGAGGATCAAGAGGACGTAAGAATCGTCGTCATCCGGCTACCCTCCAACTCGTGGTTCAAGGAACATCATCAACCGACCTTGGAAAATAAAGGGGGATCATTTCTATGTCTTCTATCAGTTCTTTGTGATATGTTCTATGATCTATATTTTGGGTTTGAGCATGCTTGAGTATTTGTGTTTATTTTCTGAACAATAGAGATACTCGTGTGTGTGACCGTTTGTGTATACGGTCGTGTTTGATCGCCTTCGTGTGATCGTGTTTGTGTTATTGTGCTGTGGTTGTTGCAGCGTGTGTGTGTGTGTGTGTTGTGATCCGGTCGTCGGATCGTGTGTGTGTTGTGATCCGGTCGTCGGATCGTGTATGTGTTTGTGATCGATCGTCAGATCGTGTGGGAGACTTCATCTCCGTCTGTGTGTGTGTTGGGGTGTGTCCCCGTGTGTGTGTGGGGATTCATCCCCGTGTGTGTTTGGAGCGTCGTCTCCATGTTGGAGATTTATCCCCGAGTGAAGCCTCACCGGGTTTGGTGAGGGGTGGACGTAGGGAGCCCGTCGTGGTCCTGAACCACCTTAAAAATCTCAGTATCCTATGGTTTGCATTGTGGTTTGCCTTATTATGTTTAACAGCTTAATGTGTTTGTCTTAATCGTGTGTGAACGGTGAGATTGAGAGAATTTAATCATCTTGCTTGAGTGAAATCTTCAATCTCGTCAAGGTTGTTAATTCCGCTGTGCGCTTGTCTATATTTTTAGTCGGTCATAGTTTTTAGTAGTAGGATCTATTCACCCCCCCCTCTAGATCCGTGTTCCTACACTACAGGACCTAACAATTGGTATCAGAGCGAGGCTCTGCTGTCCCTAGATCTCTCGATCTACAGAGTGATCCTAATGCATAATACAATCATGAATTTTTCTGTTGAGCACGTGTCGATGAATTGCCTTCCTATTCTTAATGGTTCTGATGTTACTTCATGGATAGATAAAATGTGTGGACTAATCAATTGAATTAATCCTAATCTTTAGAAGTTGATTTATGATGGTCCTCACATATTGCCTCTAGATAAGACCAAGTGGTCTAGTCAAGATAAATTGAAAAACCATGAAAATGTCATTATCTTAAATTTATTGAAAGGAGCCATTGATACTCATATGTTTCCATTTGTTTCTTCTTGTAGAACGGCCAAGGAGCTCATGGATCAGTTGATCAAAGCTCAAGAGATGGAAGGACAAAATTGTCTCATGGCCGACAATGATGATCAACTCAATGAAGAAAATTATGATGAGGTAAATTCTGAATCCGAAGAACTCTCTATTGAGGAATGGCAAATGTCATATGCTACGGTGTATGACAAATGCAAGAAACTCAAATCTAAAAATAAAACCTTGAAAAGGAAGATTAATGAGAATGTACATAATAATCCTTCCTGTGAAAATTGTAAAACTTTGGAGTCAAAGATTGAGAACCTAGAATATGAAAAAGAACTTCTAGAATCCAAAGTTGAATTATTTTCAGATGAGATGTCTTGTATGAATGAGGAGCTTGAGATGTTTAGAAAATCTAATACTGCTCTTGAAATTGATACTGATTCCCATGATTTGCTTGATCAAAATAAACACTTGTTGTCTAAGATTTCATTGCTTGAAGAAACACAAAAACATCTTAAAAGTAAGCTAGCATCTCTTTCTGATGATGATAAAATGTTTGGTAAATTGCTTGACAATGAAATTGACAACAAGAGGATCATGATTGAAAATTAGGAGCTCAAAAAGCATAATGGTGCTATAGTAATTCAGATTTCTCTACTTGAAAGTAGGTTGAAAAGCTCTGATAAACTTGAAAAGTAAAATACTTTGTTGAAATCTGAAAATGAACAAATGCTTGCTAGGATTTCAAAACTTGTTGAAACTGAGAAAGTCCTTGAGAAATTGACTGAAAAACTACATTCTATGAATGTTGAAAACAAAGAACTCAAGGATGAAAATGAAAGCTTCAAATCTGTGAATTGCTTGTTGAATGAGAAAGTTTGTGCATGTGAAGAAGAAATCACGAGTGCCAAATTACCTGTTTCTGCTCTTGAAGAAGAAGTGTAAAGCTTAAAAGATGATTTGTCTAGATTTGTCAAAGGAAAGGAAAATTTGGATAAAATGTTGGGTGTTAAGGTGAACTTTCAAAAAGAAGGTCTTGGATACACCCCGGTCAACAAAAAAGTCCTTTGAATCTAAATTGAAAACTTCATTTGTTCATGCATCTGATATTCCAAGCACTTCTAAGGCACCACCTCCAATTGCACAGATGAAAATTTCTGAAAATGATTTTACGAAGAAGAAAAATGTCAAACCAACCATGCCAAATGGATTTCAAAAATCGAAGTCCAATGTTGAATGCTTCTATTGTGGTGTGTTTGGACATGTAATGGATGATTGTGTTGTTATGAAAGAGGATGACAAACTTGCATGTAAAAAGAAAAATGCCTCATGCTTTTATTGTCACAAACTTGGCCATGTCATGGATGATTACTTTGTGAAACAAAATGATGATTATCGTGCAATGAATGCTAAGTTTAACTTTCAAAGAAAATTCAGAAATGAACATGCTTCCCATGCTAAAAGGTTTGCATCCCAAAAGAAAAATTCATTCACGAACACTCATGCAAACAATGGAAAATCATTCCGTAAACCCACAACTCCTTGTTGCTTTTATTGTGGGAAATACGGTCATGTTATGAAAGAGTGTTGGTTTTTGAAAACAGAAAATCTCCATGCTTCTAGAATGCATGCTAGTTCTAATTTTGTTAAATCTAGACCTTTTGAAAATAGAAGATGGAATGAATTTGAAAATTCCTTTACTCCTAAAAGGAAGCCTTTTGGTAAAACTATTTTTCCTCAATGCCTTTATTGTGGAAACCATGGACATGTCATTGAGGATTGCAGGATCATGAAGAATGATGATATTGTGGCAACGAAAAAGAAGAAAATGTTTGGTGGCAATGCTACTAACATCATGGGACCCAAAAAGATTTGGGTGCCCAAATCCGTTGAATGAATTGGCTTTGATGCAAGTGTGCCTTGAGGTAAATAAAGAATGAAAGGGGTTCCAATAAAAAGGAACAAGGCACACTCACTTGGTAAAATACCAACTTTGCTCTTTCATTGTTAAATTTGATGGTTTTGATGACTTGGGATGATATTTTAGTGTGTTCTCATGTTATGCTCTAATTTCTTCACAAGCCACATATGTCTTCAATGGATGAATATTTGGTATATCAAATGGTGGTTAGAGAAGGTTGGACTACGTTCAACTAGATACTTCCACTAAGCGTGATGGTGGTCTTCGGACCTATGTTCTTCGCCTAGTATCAAAATTCAGAAGTTGAATTATATGGCTTATAAGGAACCTTGTGTTGTGAATGAAATCAATTTGTCTTTGATTTGAATAGCTTTCAAATTGAATCTGAAAAACTCTTTTGTTTCATAAGGTAAAATTCTCTGAACTATGGACTTGCTTGATCAAATGTAACAATTGATATTGAATGTTGACCATGGCTCAGTTTAAAGCTCATTGACCATATGTGATTGATTCGCCAAGTTGATAAGTTGTTTGACATATTCAGAAATCTACTCTTGATAATAGTTGTTCCAACACTTATCTTGCTCATTTGCTAAATTTTGTGTGAAATCTGTTGGAAACTCGGTTATTTGCATATTCACACATGCTGGGCGTATCATGTTCAAACTGAAGCTTATGTCTCATGAAATATTATCTTTGAATGATCATGGTTGAACATTTGGGTTCTAAGGGACATGACTTTTCTTGATGAAATCTGAAATGAAATGCTCATGATTCAGTGCCAAAATTATTGAAAATCAATCTCATGCATTCACCTGATTCATGCTTTTCTTATATGCTCAAGTCATTACAAAAAAACTGAAAACTTGCACAAAAAAAATACATTGGCATCTTTGCATATCATTCATATACTATGCATATAAAATGACAAAAAGATGCATATTGCATCTTCATGCATAGAGAGCATATGCATAAATTTCATGATAATCGCATATCTTGACTCATGAATGCTTGCATGAATACTTCCATAAATCCTTGCATGCGTGTATGTATTTATCTTATAAAACCATTCTTGGAAAATTTATAAGACCTCACCTCCTTGTTAAATAACTTTGCAGTGATTTTATTCATATATGATACATGTCATATATTAAGGGGGAGGATTTGTTTCCGACCGTGCATACATTTAGGGGGAGTCGTAGCCGTGTCTTGTCGAATTCATTTTATACATGCAAAATAAAAATTTACCCCCACACTCTTGCACATAATGAATTCAATGACTTTCATTGATAAGGATTTGAGAAATTCCTTCCAACACTTTAAAGGGAACTTGAATCTCTACATCGACATTAAAGAGTAATCGTGAGAAAAAAGCTACCTACCCCACAAAAATTCAATAAGTGGAATGTGGATCCGAGTAACCGAGAATCCCCTCTGAAACAAAGGAGGAAACTCGCGTCAAAATGAGACACAAAAATCCATATGTGTGACGAATCCAAGTAGCCGGGAATCCCCATTGAGACATATGAGGAAACTCGTGCCGAAAGGTGAAGTCTATTAAAAGAAACAAAATCGGGGTTGTGCGAAGCTACCGAAAGTCGAGAATCTAAAGTGAAAGTGTAGAGAGGATATTACCTTCTAGTGTTCTTTAGAAAATATGAAAATCCATATGTTTTGAAGCTCATTAGTCATTGCCTTGCTAAAAGTGCAGGACGGGACTGAGGGAGGGCGATGCGCGGCATTGACGTGGCCGCCTTACCAATAAACCAAGGGAGATGAGACAGAAAATGAAGAATGCCCCTGGCCAATCTCGAGGACACGACCAACTGCCCCTTGAATGCTAAATTCATTACACTCTTGGTAGCCATGTGGGTTAGCACCAACTGGGCGGAAAATTCTTCTGGGCCAGTGAACTGAATAGCAACCAAGTGAGAGATGATAACAACATCAATAGTGAAATCTCCGGCGAGCAAAGAAATTGCTACCGGCCTCGCTTTTGAAGACACTGGCACCAGTGCACAGGAACTCTTCTTAGCAACCGTCTTTATAGCAAATGCAGGCTCATTGTCCCTAGAACAGCCAGGGACCAGGACTCGGACCGGCATGTGGCAAATGAAATCTTGAAGGTTATGATGCACAGTCAAAACCTGGCTCGGCTCCTTTTCTCCCTGGGGACTAGACCCGAGGGGCACCAAAGGTAGCGTGTACCTGCTCCGCGAAGTGGGAAGTGGTAGAGGGAGGTTAGAAAGAGGAGGTTTGAAGGGTGCGGGCGACGATGGTGCGAGTGACGGAGGAATAATGACGATGATGGGCATGGGTGGAGGTAAAGGCAAAAGTGGAGGCGTGGGTTTAGGCTCGGCCTGCTCGGGCTCAGAGGATGATGGTGAAAGGGGAAGTGAAAGATGTGGTGGCGATGGTGGCAAAGATGATAAGGGTGGCAAAGGGGGTGACGTGGTTGATGGAGATGGTAAAGGTGAAGAGGACAGAGGTGAAGGTAGGGGTGGGGAAGAAAGAGGAGAGGAAGGTAGGGCGTGGTGGGGGAAGTGGTAGGTGGTGGCGCTCTTCGGCGTATCTTTACAACACGTCGAGAGGCGTTGGGGACAGGTGTGGTGGTGGAAACGGAGGGTGAAAGAGAAGGTGCCCGAGCGGAGGTTGGGGTAGGTAAAGGTGGTAGAAGAGACGGGATGGAGGAAGAAGTGGGTAACGGAGCATGTATCTTATCAACGGAAGAAACACCAGGGTGCCGCCGGTCTCGAAGTGAAGACGGTTGCCTAGGCGGCACGGCTTGCTGCTGCTACTGCTTGCTGCTGAGATCTGAAATAACTTTGCGTATGACAGCCCAATCAATCATCTTCTTATCTTCCAAACTGTAAACAAGTTCTCGGAACTCGAGGCAGTCCTCAATCAAATACCCCTGTTGACGATGGAACTCACAGAACCGGAGCAAGCTCCCGACTGTGGGTTGGCAAGGCATAACCGGAGGGAGTTGCAACGCATGGGTGGCCATCAAAGCCCTGAAAACATCTGTAAAAGATTTTGGCAATGAAGAGTGAGAAGCCCGCTTCGGGCAAGGTGGATGCCGAGGGGTATAAAAAGGTAATGGGGACGGTAGCGGAGGTTGCGTAGGGAAGGGGGATTGCGTAGGTGAAGGCGGAGGGCTAAAATGAAGTGGAGGCATGGAGGGGGTGGGAATGTAGTGGATGGCATCCACCCACTCTGGGTGTAGCGTTTCTTTGACCGGAAGTGTAGTGGTGTGGGGAGATGAAATAGCGGAGGGCTGACTCGTGGAGGGATGTGAGGTGGGGGCATACGGGTGTGTGGGAGCGGAGGGCCGACTCGTGGAGGGATATGAGGTGGAGGACTGACTTGCAGTAGAGGGCGGAGGGAAAGTGTATGTGGAAGGCGAAGGTGGAAGAGACTCGTGGTCCAAGGAAACTAGGAGTTGTTGGCTAATGAAATGGGCTCGACTGTAAAGTTGTTGCCATGATGTAATATCATTCAGGGCTAAGATGCGCCTGAGCTCGGGCGTTGCATTAGAAATAACCATCTTGATCTGCTCGCCCTCCAGAATATGCCCCGGGACTTCCGTGGCCAGGCGACGCTAGCGGTCAGCGAAGGTCAAGAATTCTTCGTCGGGCTTCATCTTCTCGTGGGCCAGATCAACCATCGAATATCTGGGCCCAACCTTGTCTTGATATTGCTGAATAAATCTTGCTTGGATGGCTTGAAAGTTCATCAGCTGCTCTTGCGGTAATGTGAAGAACCAATCCTTGGTCAAGCCCTCTAAAGATAGGCCAAACAAGTAGGCCATCAAGCGTTGATCATGCTAGAACTGGGCCGACTCGTAGAGGAAATCCTTCAAATGGACATAGGGGTCACCAATTCCACCATAGCGACGATAAGCTGGAATCTGTGAACGTGGTGGGAGTTGAAGACCATGAAAGGCGAATGGGATATTCAAAGACACTTGAGGATTGATTCGTCGTTGTAATTCATCAAGCTGGCGTTGGGCCTGAGCGAACATCTCCTCGGTAGGAAGAGTCTGAGAAGGATATGAGCCAGCCTGAGCAAGAGATGATGAATTTAGACCAGAATAATGATGATGGGCCGGATAAAGGGATCCGGCCTGAGAAGAAGGAAAGCCCGTTCTGGGAATGGAGGAATGCATGGGCCTGGAAGAATCATGTATGTAGGAATGAGGATTGATTGGGCTAGCAGCAGTACGGGCAGGATAAGAAGGCCTATTAAAAGAATAGGGTCCAATGGAGGAATAAGGAGATGGGCCCGCATGGGAAGAGGAATCCACACGGGGGTAAGAAGATGGAGAAGTATAGGAATAAGGTACAGGGGAAAAGTGCTCCATGGGGAGAATGGAGTCTTTATACAGTGAATTTCAAAGGAATACAAGGAGGGAAATGAACCTAAGACAAATGCAACTAAGGGGAGGCACACAAAGATGCACTAAACTAAGTGAGCCTAATCTGATAAAATGATGCAAATGATGACACGGCAACATACAATGGAGGGGAGAGATGAGAAAAGAATCAACCAATTACCCAAACAAATTCCAAATGATGCGCAAAAATTTTTATAAGTTCCCTTTTAAGACCTTAGTGGATTAATTAAAATGTGAATTCACTCAACCACAAGGTACCTAAATAGGGTGGGGGACGGGAAACTGGCAGACTCTAATGGACTCTCCCTCTCATGAATGCAGACTCTAGACTAGGGGGTGATATGGTACAACCTGCCCGGCGTCCGTGTGAGAACTCACGGCTCACGGGGGCTTACGGAGGTCCTTGGCAAGGTCCCCTAGTCGGCTCCAAGGAGTATGAAGACGAGAGAAAACCCTACCTCGGTAGGAATGCAACTAGATATGAATGAAATGCATGAATCCTATGTGCACCGGAGTGCATGCAAAGTCTAGCCTAGCAATTAGCAATCAATGATCAATCAAACATGAGGGAATGAAAATAAGTATGCAACACTGATATAAGAGCAGGGGAGATCAATAATCAGCACCAGATATCAGGACAGTCATATAACATGTCAATCAAAGTGAATCACGGGTGCACTGCATCACGACATGGACGGCCACTGGGAGACCGCTCAGGGAGATATACAGTTCAGGATGAACCGTTCAAACCAAGGAATAACAACAAAGAAACACAAAAATCATGAAATGCTGGAATGATAGAAGATAGAGATGAGAAGCGTACCTAGGTGAGCGGTCTATATACAGCCGCTTAATCTCTGGAACGGACCAGCATCCACCGTGCAATAGCAACCAAACAAACAGTATAAATACAGAGGCGTACTTGTGCCAGCACGGTGGACGGTTAAACTCAGGCCGTATAAAGGATGAACAGGCGGTACGAGACCGCTCGAGACATCAAGCTTGGAGAAGAACTGGCCGTGTTCGCAGAGACAAACGGTGAACCTTCAACCGCACAAACGTTGGACGGCCCTCGGAGAGCCGTTCACGTTCCAGAGGCAGAGAACGCGGCTCAACCTTAAAATCACTTCAAGAAAAAGGACTAACACAATGAAAGAGGGGGGTCATCAAATCACTAACACGATGGGCACTAGGTGTCCCACCGTGATCACCACAAAAGAAGGGTGTAGATATATTTCTCCACCCATCCGTCCCTTAATTCCCTCCCATGTCTATCCTACCACATCCAACATGGGAAATGAATGAAGAAAAGGGGAAAGGGAGGAATAAAAACCTGTGATCGCCACCAAGGCACCGAACGTGATGAACACGCCGTACCTTGGAAAGAGGGAGAGGTACTCGCATGTTGTGCAACGCTGCGAAGAAATGCGGTTCAGGAAGAACCACCTATAAGATGCACGGTCTCACGATAGACCGTCTAAGAACACTGCAGAGGACGCGGGATGAAGCACTCCTGACAGTTGAACGGCTCTATCACGACCGCAGGAAGAAGAAGGATGGTCCAGTTCGCACAGCACATCTGCTTGAACGGATGGTAGAGAACCGCGCAAGACCACCACGCCAGAAGTTACAAAGGGTCCAACCTCCACCCTTTTCTGTTGGCCAGAAAGGATGGGCCTCGCGTTAGTGTACTGCTGACCTGCAAAACGAAGTGTAGAACACGAGAAGAAACCCAAGTTAGAAATGTGGAGTGTAGCAAATGCTCGAATGAAGGGAAATGAACATAAATATTTGAATGGGGGATACCTGGGGGATTTTTAAACCCCTAGGGTGTCAGAAAACATGGGAGGGTGTGTGCATGACAGTGCAAGCAATGAAAACGTGGGAGAATGGATGTGTAGAAACAAACATGTAATGAGAAGAAATGAGACCATCAAATGCTAAAAGACTCAAGACTAGGACTACTCCCTGAATCGGAGGCCTATATGGACGTAGAAGGCCTCCCTCCTTGGTGCTAGGTCGCTCAAGAATTCAGTAGGGCTTCGCCGTCGACCAAAATCTCCCCACCTTTTCAAACCCGGCCTCTAGGGTCTATTTATAGAACACCTAAAGTCCTAGCTCAGAATTAAGGTTTAGAAGCATTTTCAGGTCGAGATTATCAAATAAAAGATGAAGATAACTCCATTATCTTTCATCTGAAAGAAACGGCACTCGAAACGGTTGAGGATTCACGGAGACATGGTTGGATAAAGTTGGGGATAAATCCACGAAGAGAGAGAGAAAATGTAAGGCCCGTGCCTTAACGGATCTTTAGTGGTTCAGACCCAGAATCCATGTGATAATTTCTGACTATTTTTTGGATTTTTAGGAAATTTTCTGGCATTTTTTGGGAATTAATCGGAATTGTTTAGATTTAATCCTGGAATAAATGTATATACGTAATTTCAAAAAGGGCATACATGAAGGTTTGCTTAGTTGAGGGTTAAAATGCAATGTAAGTTAAATTTTCAAAAAAAAAAATTTATAAAAATATCACTCGATCTCTCTCTCCCCTCACTTTTTCTCTCTCTCTCTCTCGTTCGCTCTCTCTCTCTCCTCTCGCGATCTCTCTCCCTCTTTGGGCTCCGGGTCCGTCCGGGCCACTGCAGGTGTCGAGGGAGGTACCGTTGGGGAGCTGGCGACGAGTGGAGCACGGTGACGTAAGTTTCGTCTCGAACCGCGGAGCGAGGTGACGGGATCGGGTAATTGAAGGCACGGTGGTTCGCGGCTCGTGCGCTCGCCGGACGCCATTTTCGTCACGATCGAGGTAAGGGGATGGATTCCCTGCATCCCTAGGATCATTTTCATGCCTCCTGCATCATGATCCGAGTTCGTTTGCCTAGGTTTCTGTGCATTTCCCTATGTTAGCCTATTTTCATTTAATTTCTTGAAATCAATTGAAATAGGCTTCTTTTTGCATTTTGATGGCATGTATGGTTGTGGAATGGTCGGATTATATGGCAGGTTTAGTTTTTTTCGATTTTCCAGCTTGTTGTAGCCCTCCGAGCAGATTTTCGACCCGGTGAGGGTGTGTCCCGCCGTGACGCCGTTTATGCGGTCGTCCGTGGACCGTTCATCACATGAGTGGTCATGACCTCACCGTTTAAACCCCTTTGTGCGGCCTTCACAGGACCGTTTCATCCCTGGTGCGGCTACACTCTAGCCATTTATCCTTGGTACCATAGGGAGGTACACTAGAACGGCCCAAGTGAAACCGCCCATCCTTGTAGTGTGGCTAGTACCCAACCGTCCATCTTTGTTGTGCGATCTATCGTAGGACCGTTTACGCTGTTGACTTTCAATGGCGGTTCGTTGATGCGGTCTTGACCCATCCGTTCATCATAGTATCGCAGCCCATTGGGGACCGTTTAACCCTCTTGCGGCCAGTTTCAAACCGCATAACCCCGTGATTCTAGTAGCCGATATAATGGTGCGGCCCAGGCCCAACCGTCCAACTCCTTGGCGCGGTCCGGGTGGAACCGTGTGTGTCCAGTTGAGCGGCCAGGTGCGGCCCGGTTATAACCGTTCATCTTTGGCTGTAGTTATTTTTCGGCTTATTATGCGATTTTTCATAAATATCGCCGTGGTTAAATTATTTTCAAAATGATGGCATATTTTAGATCCCAATAGAGTAGCTTTTCATTCCTTGCAATGGAGCCACTAGTGTAGCCCTAAGGCCTTTGAGTTGCCGACCCGCCTGGGGATGGCAGAGGGGTGTTCCCGTCACACGATTTGTAAGCTAGTTCTGTGGGCTCCCGGCCAGCGGTAGTGTCCTGCCGAGGGAGAAAACTAGCTAGAGGGCCTGGCTCAAGCAAGAGTCAGTGTGTGCACACGTAGTCAGAGGCGTTGGACTGATACTAACGAGTGTCACTCTGACTAGTCACTTGGTTTGGTACTGTTTACGCGCTCTGCTTGTCGTGTTACAGACTGCGAGTGCTTGAGACGCAGTGTAAGCCGTCAGTGGACGCGTCTGGTTTCTTCTCCCAGTAGTTGTCCTGTTCCCTGTTGCTTGGTTAGTTGAGGCATAGTCTACTGGTAGATTTACTTTCTGTTATTTAAATTTACATATATTAGCATGTTTTAGCTGTGTGGTTAGATTTTACGGCTTTATGGTGATTATTTTATTCATGCCATTGCCTGTTTATTTTAATCAAATACATGCTCTAATTGCTTTAATTTCGCATGATTGTGTGTTTAGCACGAGGTAGGGATCCGCGTGACCCCTACTGAGTCTGGCTGTGATTCACCCTTCTCCTTTCAGGTGAGCCGCGCCCACCGTCTCCTGGTACTTCCCGTGTGCTTGGAGACCGTCCTTAGCCGCCAGCAGTAGACAGGTCACCTTTTCGGCCTTCTTTTGTACTTTTGCCGGGGTATGCCCCGAGTAGTTGTATTTTTGGACTAGCACTCTTGTGCCTCTGGACTAGTATATATGTTAGCACTCGGATTATTTTAAATTTTGCTTCTGTACTTCTGTTAAATTTTATTGCTTAATTCAAATATGCACACTTTTGATTGCAATTCGTTATACATCCCCTCGACAAGCTCTACAAACCCTTTAGGGGCCTCTTCAGCCTCTTGGGTGGCCTCCCCAGTTCTTGGTATCGGTGTATCGATGTTGTCGGTATATCGGTATCTGGAGCTCTAGGTCGTCACAGTTGGTATCAGAGCGATGTTAAGGATTTGTATAAGTTATTGAATTACACTTGTCCAGAGTTAGTCCCTTTATGTCGTCTATTGCTGGCTTAGGATGTTTTCCGTGAGATTGATGGATTTTCTATTGTTTTACGTATTCGTCAGTTGCAATATGCCGCCTCATCGAGGAAGACCTCCTCGAGTTCCAGGGCATGCGCCTAGAGAAGAGAGTGGTTCCGCTCAGCCTCCTGTAGTTCCTGCTCTAGCGCCAGTCGTTGCTCCTCAAGTTGAAGCGCCTGGCAGTCGAGGCAAGGCTCTTAAAGAATTTCTCTTATTCAATCCGCCAGCTTTTGACGGTCAGGCAGACCCAGAGGTAGCGAGGCAGTGGCTGGATGCTATTGAACGCGTATTCCTATCAATGGAGTGTGCGGAAGATGAAAAAGTGATGTTGGCAGCGTTCCAGCTCCAGGGTACAACGATCACGTGGTGGAAGGCCGAGTGGCAGATTGTTTTTCATTCCAGGCTGCTTCGGCAGATCACGTGGGCCGAGTTTGTTACAGCTTTCGAGCGTGCCTATACTCCGGCATGTTTACAGATGGCCAAAATGTACCAGTTCATGGAACTTGTCCAGGGTGATATGACCGTGCTATAATATCGAAACAAAGTTATGGAATTGGGTCAATATGCGCCCCATGTGCTGGCTAATGAAGCATTAAAGACTCAGCAGTTTCTACGAGGACTCAGGCCTGAACTTAAGCTACCATTGATTGCCAGTCGTGTTGATGATCTTAACGGTGCGTGCCAGGCAGCAGTGGCACTCGAGTTAGAGATGGGGAGACCGTGTGGATATTCTCAAGCTGGGTCGGTTCAGCCGACGATGTAGTTTTAGTAGACCTATCAGCCGCCAGTATCATGGGTTCCCCCTATTGCGCCAGATTCAAGTGGTCTTTCTTCCTCCTCTAAGCACAAGTTCAAGAGATATAGTAAGAAGAAAAAGAAGTTCTTTCAGCAGCCGTCGTCCTGTACTGGTACCGTGCCGCAGCAGTCAGTGCCTTCTTCCCAGAGTCGTTAGAGTTCTACTGTCAGTCAGCCGTGGACATGTGCGAGATGTGGTGGCAACCATAAGGGACAGCCGTGTTCTCTTCCTATTGTCTGTTTTCGTTGTGACCAGCCGGGTCACGTGGTTCGGGATTGCCCGTTGAGGCCGAAACCAGCTCATGTTCCCCAGCTTTCTCAGCCTCAGCAGTCGCAGTTCAAACCTCCTCCTTTGCCTCAACCTCAGCAGTAATTCTATTCGCAAGCTTCAGCATCCTCCCAGTAGTCTTCAGCAGCATCTAAGAAGCAGAAGGGCAAGGTGTCCCATATTTCTCGGGCTGAAGCAATTGCGTCTCATCTGGTTGAAGGTACTATTATGCTTTATGGTCATTCAGCTCGTGTGTTATTTGATTCTGGTGCTTCTCACTCTTTTATTTCTGAGGATTTCATTACATGCATCAAGGAGCCGACATCAGAAATGACCTGTGAACTATTTGTTGAATTACCTTCTGGAGATTTTATGGTCACACCTCTGTGTTTAGAAGAATCTTCTATTATGATTAATAATCAGCTGTTGCCGGCGAGATTATATGCGTTGCAGCTGGTAGATTATGACATCATTCTGGGTATGGATTGGTTGGAGTAATTTTGAGCTGTGGTTGACTGCAGATCGAAGAAAGTCTATTTTCAGCCACAGGGAAAACCAGTATTTTATTTTCAAGGTATTCGATCCCGTTCTTCTCGCTTGATTATTTCTGCTATTCGAGCCTATAGATTGCTTAGTGCAGGTTGTCAGGGATTCCTAGCTTCCGTGGTAGCTGTTGAGACATCACGACGGGATGTCAGTGATATTCCTGTTGTCTGTGAGTTTCCTGATGTGTTTCCTGACGAGTTACCAGGCTTGCCTCCAGAGCGAGAAATAGAAATGGTGATTGAACTGATTTCGGGTACAGCTCCTTTGGCAAAGGCACCGTACCGAATGGCTCCAGCCGAACTAAAAGAATTGCGAGCACAGTTGCTTGAATTGCTGGAAAAAGGCTATATTCGCCCCAATTTTTCTCCGTGGAGTGCTCCAGTGTTATTTGTGAAAAAGAAAGATGGAAGCCTGAGGCTTTGTATTGATTACAGACAACTGAATCAGGTGACTGTCAAGAATAAATATCCGCTTCCCAAGATTGATGATTTGTTTGACCAGTTACAGTCTGCTACTGTCTTTTCACGGATTGACCTTCGATCTGGCTATTTTCAATTACGGATCCGGGAGTCTGATGTGAAGAAAACAGCTTTCAGCACTCGTTATGGTCACTATGAATTTTTGGTAATGTCGTTTGGCTTAACGAATGCTCCAACAGCTTTCATGGACCTAATGCAGCATGTTTTCCACCCATATCTGGATCAATTCGTGGTAATTTTTGTCGATGATATTTTGATTTACTCTGCTTCTGAAAAAGGCCATATGCAGCATTTGAGGATTGTTCTGCAGACTCTGCGAGATCACGAGCTCTATGCAAAGTTCAGTAAATGTGAATTTTGGCTTCGGGAAATTCATTTTCTTGGCCACGTGATTTTTGGTGACGGAGTAGCAGTAGACCATGCAAAGATTGAAGCTGTTCTAAATTGGCAAAGACCAAGAACTGTGACAGAAATCAGAAGCTTCTTAGGTTTAGCTGGGTATTACCGAATATTCATCCAAGATTTTTCAAAGATTACAGCACTAATGACTAGACTGACTCGTAAAGATGTACCCTTCGTCTGGTCAGATCAGTGTAAGGATAGCTTTGTTGAATTGAAAAGGCTTTTGACTTCTTCTCTAGTGTTGACTTTGCCATCTTGCTCGGGTGGATTTGTAGTTTGCACAGATGCTTCTCGAGTAGGTTTGGATGTAGTGCTGATGCAACATGGAAAAGTTATCGCATATGCATCTCGACAATTAAAACAGCATGAAGAAAATTATCCCACGCATGATCTGGAGCTAGTTGCAGTTATTTTTCCTTTAAAGATCTGGAGATATTATCTGTATGGTGAGAAGTTTCAAATCTTTACTGATCATCAGAGTTTATAGTATATATTCTCCCAAAAAGATCTGAATCTCAGGCAGCGTCGCTGGATGGAATACATGAAAGATTATGACTTTACACTCTCCTATCAGCCTGGTAAAATGAATGTTGTGGCTGATGCTCTGAGCAGGAAAGTACAAGTTAGTCATCTGATTCTTCATGAGTGGAAATTGTGGGAACAGCTTCCGAGTGAGGCATTCAGTGTGGATATCCCTGCCGATCTGCCTATAGCAGTTTGTGCTAGTCTGTCTATGACTTCAGCTCTATATCAGCAGATTAAAGAAGCTCAGCAGGCAGATTCGGAATTGCCCCGAGTGATAATGATGCATGATATTGAATTTGATGATGAGCTGGTTGTCAGTTTTTGAGGCAGATTGTATGTTCCAGCAGATGATGTTTTGAGGCAAGCAATTCTGAAAGAAGCGCATGGTTCCCGCTTTGCGATTCACCCCGGTACCACCAAGATGTATCAGAATTTGAGAAAGCAGTTCTAGTGGCCAGGCATGAAAAAGGATGTTGATGCTTTTGTTTCTCGTTGCTTGACGTGTCAGCAGATAAAGGCAGAACACCAGAAACCAGGTGGATTGCTGCAGCCATTAGAAATTTCGATGTGAAAGTGGGATCATGTCACTATCGATTTCATTGTGAGGTTACCTCGCACTTCTCAAGGTTTTGATGGGATCTGGCTGTTGGTTGACAGATTGACGAAGACAGCTAGATTATTGCCAATAAAAGTTTCCTAGAGCGTGCAGAGATTGGCCGAGCTTTATGTTCAAAAGATTGTGCCACTGCATGGAATCCCTATTTCACTTGTGTCAGATCATGATCCACGATTTACCTCCGGCTTCTGGCGCAGTTTTCAGAAAGCATTGGGTACGGAGTTAGCTTTCAGTTCAGCGTATCATCCTCAGTCTGATGGACAGTCAGAGAGAACTATCCAGACTTTAGAAGATATGCTGAGATCTTGTTGCCTAGATTGGCAAGGTTCGTGGAGTCAACATTTGCCACTTGTTGAATTTGCTTATAATAATAGTTTTCACTCCAGTATTGGTATGGCTCCATATGAAGTGATGTACGATCGTCCTTGTCGTACTCCTCTGAATTGGTTTGAAGCAGGTGATCGTCTTTTGACAGGGCCTGATATGGTACAGCAATGTTCTGATGTGGTTCGTCTGATCAGGCAAAGGCTGTTGACAGCTCAGAGTCGGCAGAAAAGCTATGCAGATCAGTACAGACGTCCACTACTGTTTGAGCCAGGAGACATGGTTTTTGTCAAGGTGTCTCCGATGAAAGGTGTTTCGAGATTTGGGAAGCGTGGAAAACTTAGTCCACGTTATGTTGGCCCATTTCCTATTTCAGAATCTGTGGGTCTGGTGGCTTATCGTCTTCAGTTATCAGCGGCTATGCGGGCAATTCATGATGTGTTCCACGTCTCTCAGTTGAGGAAATATGTGCCGGATCCGTCCCACGTTCTGGATGATTCAGTTTGGCCAGAGGTGACTGCTGATTTGTGTACTCCAGAGTTTCCTGTCAGGATTGAAGACCGTCATGAGCAGCGGTTGAGAAACAAAGTAATTCCTCTGGTAAAGGTTGTCTGGCAGCGTCACTCAGGCAATGAAGCAACTTGGGAACGTGAGGATGAGATGCGACAGCTTTTTCCTTTCTTATTCCAGTGAGGTATAAATTCCTTTTCTCATTTTCCTCCTTATCCTTAGTTTTTAAATTTCGAGGTCGAAATTTTTATTAGGAGGGAGGGACTATAAGGCCCGTGCCTTAACGGATCTTTAGTGGTTCGTACCCAGAATCCATGTGGTAATTTCTGGCTATTTTTCTGGATTTTTAGGAATTTTTCTGGCATTTTTTGGGAATTAATCAGAATTATTTAGATTTAATCCCGGAATAAATGTATATACGTAATTTCAAAAAGGGCATAAATGCAATTTTACTTAGTTGAGGGTTAAAATGCAATTTGAGTTAAATTTTCAAAAAAAATATTTTATAAAAATATCACTCGATCTCTCTCTCCCCTCACTTTTTTTCTCTCTCTCTCTCATTCGCTCTCTCTCTCTCCTCTCGCGATCTCTCTCCCTCTTTGGGTTCCGGGTCTGTCCGGGCCACTGCAGGTGTCGAGGGAGGTACCGTTGGGGAGCTGGCGACGAGTGGAGCGTGGTAATGTAAGTTTCGTCTTGAACCGCGGAGCGAGGTGACGGGATCGGGAGATTGAAGGCGCGGTGGTTCGCGGCTCGTGCGCGCGTCGGACGCCTTTTTCGTCACGATCGAGGTAGGGGGATGGATTCCCTGCATCGCTAGGATCATTTTCATGCCTCCTGCATCATGATCTGAGTTCGTTTGCCTAGGTTTCTGTGCATTTCCCAATGTTAGCCTATTTTCGTTTAATTTCTTGAAATCAATTGAAATAGGCTTCTTTTTGCATTTTGATGGCATTTATGGTTGTGGAATGGCCGGATTATATGGCATGTTTAGTTTTTTTCGATTTTCCAGCTTGTTGTAGCCCTCCGGGCAGATTTCTGACCCGGTGAGGGTGTGTCCCGCCATGACGCCGTTTATGCGGTCGTCCGTGGACCGTTCATCACATGAGCGGTCGTGACCTCACCGTTTAAACCCCTTTGTGCGGCCTTCACAGGACCGTTTCATCCCTGGTATGGCTACACTCTAGCCATTTATCCTTGGTACCATAGGGAGGTACACTAGAGCGGCCCAAGTGAAACCGCCCATCCTTGTAGTGCGGCTAGTACCCAGCCGTCCATCTTTATTGTGCGGTCTATCGTAGGACCGTTTACGCTGTTGACTTTTAATGGCGGTTCGTTGATGCGGTCTTGACCCATCCGTCCATCATAGTATCGCGGCCCATTGGGGACCGTTTAACCCTCTTGCGGCCAGTTTCAAACCGCATAACCCCGTGATTCTAGTAGCCGATATAATGGTGCGGCCCAGGCCCAACAGTCAAACTCCTTGGCGCAGTCCGGGTGGAACCGTGTGTGTCTAGTTGAGCGGCCAGTCTCAAGCCGTTCAACCCTGGTGCGGCCCGGTTATAACCGTTCATCTTTGGCATCAGTTATTTTTTGGCTTATTATGAAATTTTTCATAAATATCGCCGTGGTTAAATTATTTTCAAAATGATGGCATAATTTAGATCCCAATAGAGTAGCTTTTCATTCCTTGCAATGGAGCCACTAGTGTAGCCCTAAGGCCTTTGAGTTGTCGACCCGCCTGGGGATGGCGGAGGGGTGTTCCCGTCACACGGTTTGTAAGCTAGTTCCGTGGGCTCCCGGCCAGCGGTAGTGTCCTGCCGAGGGAGAAAACTAGCTAGAGGGCCTGGCTCAGGCAAGAGTCAGTGTATGCACACGTAGTTAGAGGCGTTTGACTGACACTGACGAGTGTCACTCTGACTAGTCACTTGGTTTGGTACTGTTTACGTGCTCTGCTTGTCGTGTTACAGACTGCGAGTGCTTGAGACGCAGTGTAAGCCGTCAGTGGACGCGTATGGTTTCTTCTCCCAGTGGTTGTCCTGTTCCCTGTTGCTTGGTTAGTTGAGGCATATTCTACTGGTAGATTTACTTTCTTTTATTTAAATTTACAGATATTGGCATGTTTTAGCTGTGTGGTTAGATTTTACGGCTTTATGGTGATTATTTTATTCATGCCATTGCCTGTTTATTTTAATCAAATGCATGCTCTAATTGCTTTAATTTCGCATGATTGCATGTTTAGCACGAGGTAGGGATCCGCGTGACCCCTACTGAGTCTGGCTGTGACTCACCCTTCTCCTTGCAGGTGAGCCGCGCCCGCCGTCTCCCGGTGCTTCCCGTGTGCTTGGAGATCGTCCTTAGCCGCCAGCAGTAGACGGGTCACCTTTTCGGCCTTCTTTTGTACTTTTGCCGGGGTATGCCCCGAGTAGTTGTATTTTTGGACTAGCACTCTTGTGCCTCTGGACTAGTATATATGTTAGCACTCTGATTATTTTAAATTTTGCTTCCGTACTTTTGTTAAATTTTATTGCTTAATTCAAATATGCGCACTTTTGATTGCAATTCGTTATACATCCCCTCGACAAACTCTACAAACCCTTCAGGGGCCTCATCAGCCTCTTGGGTGGCCTCCCATGTTCTTGGTATCGGTGTATCTATGTTATCGGTATATCGGTATCTGGTGCTCTGGGTCGTCACAGAAAATCAGTTGAATCTTCAGCAATCGAGCAGATGAACGGTCTAACGATAGACCACACATCCATATGGGCGGCTCATTCGGGGCCGTCCAACCTTGTCGGTGGAAATTCATCAATTCATAAAATAATCCAAATTATCCATTGAACCGGCCGAATAGTTCACTGCTGGACTCTCATAAATGAACGCGCAGGATGAGACCGTTCAAAAGTAGGGCGGCCAAAGATAAACCGTTCTAGCCTTGTCGGTGATAAATATATTAATTAGATAATTATCTGAGAAAATCACCAAGCGCAGGGCTCTGAGAGATGAGTGGCTACCACCAGTCTGTGCATCGTATTGAGCGGCTAGGGGAAGACCGCATAAATGCTTGTCGGTGGAAATTCAGAAAATTAAGCAGAATATTCCAAAATATATGGACGGCCTACTATCAACCGCACATTGATTGAGCGGCCATGGATAAACCGTACATGTACATGGGCGCTTGAAACTTATAGAAAAGCTCAATCAACCATAAGCAAGGCCCATTAAGCCCAGAATTGAAACAAACCTGGCCAGGGAGGGAGGCTACCCATAAAACTGGCCCAGAACGTGCCCGAAAATAGCCCCAACGAGTGATGGATAACTCGAGGCATCAATAAAATGGAGTAAGAGGAACGACTCAACTTATCGGCAAAAAACGGGTGTCAACAAGGCCGTCGCGGACTTCATCACCGAAAGCACGGTCCTGATTGAAGAAGCACTTCCACTTACGCCCGGCCCCACTTGGGACCTGTTCGTCGATGGGTCCTCCTACTCAGCTGGATGCGGCACCGGTGTCCTTCTCAAGTCCCCCGAGGGAGCGGAGCTGTGGTACGCCTTGAAGTTCAATTTCCAGGCGTCCAACAACGCCTCAGAGTACGAAGCCCTTATCTCAGGGGCCAGGATGGCTTGACGACTAGGGGCTGAGCGAGTCAGGATCCACACCGACTCCCAATTGGTCGCTAGCCAGGTCAACGGTGATTATGAAGCTCGGGAAGGACAAATGATCAAGTACCTCCAGGTGGTCAAGAGGATGGCCCAACTCTTCGAGAGCTTTGAGGTAGTCTGGATAGCCCGGGAGGAAACTTCCGAGCGGATGCCCTCTCTCGCCTGGCCTCCTCCCTCGACCCCGAAGGTACACGATTGGTCTTCCGCGAAGAGCTCGATCGACCAAGCATCGAATCTGAGCTTATGACTGTTGACCCAGCACCCCCGAGCGACTGGCGGAACCCCTACATATCCTAGCTTCGAGATTCTTAAGAGCCCCCTGACCCTCAGGAGGCTCGGAAACTCAAGTACCAAGCTCGGCGTTTCGTTATGCTAGATGATGACTTGTACCGTAGATCTTTCTACGGTCCCCTTCTCAAGTGCATCAGCACCGACGAAGCCGGCCAAGCGGTTCAGGAAGTACACGAAGGCATCTGCGGCGCATACCAAAGAGGAAGATCGCTCGCTAGGATCTTGCTATGGCAAGGTTACTGGTGGCCCACTCTCCAGTGCGACTGCACGGCCTATGTACAGAAGTGCGACCGATGTCAGCGCTTCGACCATTTGATCCACCAACCTGCAGCAGAGCTCGTCACCCTTGCCAAGCCATACCCCTTCGCTCGGTGGGGGATCGACATCTTTTGGCCATTTTCTACGGCTCAGGCTCGGAAGAAGTTCGTCATCATCGCCATCGACTACTTCACCAAGTGGATTGAGGACGAGGCCACCACCAGGATCACCGAATCAGTCGTATGGAGTTTCATTTGAAAGTCAGTCATTTGTCGTTACGGTGTCCCCCGAGTGATCGTGAGCGATAATGGTCGACAGTTTGATTCTCATTACTTCAGAGACAGATGCGCCGACCTAAATATTCGCAATCACTTCACTTTGGTAGCCCACCCTCAGGCTAACGGACTGGTTGAAAATGCCAACAAAACTATTTTGAAAGGCATCAAAACCAGGCTCGGCAAGGCCAAGGAAAGCTGGCTCGAGGAATTTTCGAGCGTACTATGGTCGCACCGAACAACTCCGAGAACGCCTATCGGCGAAACACCCTTCCAGCTGGTGTATGGCACGGAAGCCGTGATTCCATTGGAGGTTGGCAATCCCTCTCTCCGAGTCATCCACTTCAAACCCGAGGTGAACGAGCAGAAATTGCTGGAATACCTCGACCTAGTGGACGAGATCCGAGAGATTGCAAGTATTCGAGCAATGGAATATCAACGGCGCGTCACTCGATACTATAACTCCAGAGTCTGAAACAGACAGTTCCAGCCAGGGGACTTCATCCTGATAAAGGTCGAAGTCTCTCGACCACTAGAAGCGGAGGGGAAGCTAGCCCCTAACTGTGAAGGTCCCTACCAAGTGGTCGAGACGCTCGGGAAAGGAGCATATCGATTGTCTAGCATGGAAGGAACACTTATCCCTCGGATGTGGAACGCGACAACATTGCGAAAGTTCTATTTTTGAGCTTTTTCAACAGCATGTAAGCAACAAATGGCAAAACTTTTCCTTCCATTAATGATTCTCATACAAATACAGCCGATGCATTACATGCCAAAAAATAAAAAATTACACCCACAGGTACTGTGACACGAGCAGATCACTCGGCCTACTCGGTAAGCACTCCTGCGTCCAGCCACTGACTCTGCCTAGGGCAGAAACTGGCTCGGATAAAGGATAGCCGGCCCCGTTGGTTTGAGAAGCTCGGAGGAAAGGTGCCAGAGGGATTGGAAGGACAACAACAACAAAAAGAGAAGAGGAAGGAATACAAGTGAAGGCCTTCCCTCTGCCAACTCTTTGGAAGGCAGATAGTGCAAGCACCCTCCAAAGAGTGAAAGAGGAGGGAGGGGGAGGCTAAACAGAAAGGATGGGGCTTAAAGAGCTCCCCCTCCCGATTAGGATGGCGTCGGCAGAACAAGGACAGGAAGGCGACATGCTCCCGCATGTCGAACCCTCTCCCAAACTGACCCCCGACTATCGAACCCTCTTCCAAACTGGAATAGCAGGAGCTCCCCTCCTACTGCCATTTACATCATCATCTTCTGAAGCGCTATCCATGCTCTGCTGAGATCGACAGCACAACACTTCGCGGAAAAGGAAGAAGGAGAAACCGTCTGGGATGGCCTTAAGCGATGGAAGAAGGAGGAGACGCCCATCGAACCTTTTATAGGCCGAAGGGGGAGCTGATCGCCTTAAATGACTCTCCCCTTAAAAACACGCTAAAGGGGCCTTCCCTAAATCGGTTACCTCATTTCCCAACCTCCCCCCAGCGGGACGCGTGAAGCGGCAAGCCATTTACGGTGGCATGGAAAAGCGGAAAGGTGCCAGTGCCATATCACTTATTTGACAGATCGGCATGCATGATATCCGCAGAGAAAATCGGTGCCTTCCCCAAACGACTACGGATACGGTAGTCAAATCACACCAAAAGCGATAAGGAACATTCAAATCAATACTTAATATTACCGCCACTATATTTTCCCAAAAAGTCTTACACAGCTACATGAAAGGGAAAAAAAAGGGAAAGAAAGAGCATATACATCAGGCCTCGGGCCCATCTCCAAGCTCAGTAGACAAGGCCCCCTCAGTATCCGACGATCTGCCCCTAGTATTCTTGGTGATGGCCAACCTAGGCACTAACCCCACCTGTGTGGGAACTGTCTCAGTCGCGTGCCCTTCCGAGGCTGCTGGAGCCGACGATAGCTTGGGCAAGGTCGAGGCCGACCGACCCTCCTCTTCGCTCGACATATAATGGGAATAGTCGGTCGAACCCCAATCCAAGTCATAGTGTTGCCTGGAAGGAAAAATTAGTCCGGACGCTTGGGCCTCCGCCTCTATGATGGCCCGATCAAAGCCCTGGGAGAAGCCCTTCCGAAGGCCCCGACGGAAGCCCGACTCATAGTAAGGGAAGGCAGCCTGAAGAAGAGCAGCGTGGTAAGCCTCTGAGCATCTGTGTTGCTCAAGAGCTTCTAGCCCCGCCAGCTCCGCCTTCCTCTCGAGCTCGGCTATCCTCTGTTCTGACACGGATAGCCTTCTCTCAGCCTTGGTCTGCGCATCCTCGGCCCCCCGGACTCAGCCTTCGAGCCCCTCTCGCTCGGGCTTCCATTGATCGTCGCGCTCGACCTAAATCTTGCGTTCCGCATCCCGGAGCTCATTCTTCCGATCAACCATACGACAGGCCTGGGCTAGCTACTCCGTCAACGATCGAGCCTCCGCCTGGCTCGACTGCTCCTGTGCCTGGAGCGGGGCCACCTCCCGGCGAAGCTCCTCGAGATCAATGGTCAAATGCTCGACCTTTCGATCAAGCGCACCACGGGCCCATGAAATAGTCTCCCGCTCCGACTCCACCCGAGCATACGCGCCCACTGCCTCAGCTCCAAGCTGGGCCAAGACTAGGCCACCTTCCATAAGTTGCTCGAAAAGCGTAAAGGGGGGACCTCTCAGGAGTTTCTCTCGCACGACTCCTGAAGCTATAGAGTGGCACCTTCGATACATAGAGGCCCAGACGCTGAAGGCACTGGTCGAGGGAAGGGAAGTCCTCCCTGTTGCGGCTGAGATCAGGGCACCTCCCCCGAGCGATCCCCCCTCGGGGGCCCCACCGGTTGGCTCGGGATGAGCGGCCCCGCCGCATACCTCCCCGGCCTCAGTCAGCTGTGATCAAGTCACTTCAGCCTGCGACCATCCAGCCCTAATCGGCTCAGACTGGGCTCCTCTGTCTGACGCCCCCTCTGCTTCGCTCGGCCTCCCAACATCGGCCGTGACCCCTTCATTGTCGGCCCCTTCTTGCTTTGTAGAGGGGAGAGTCGGTAGGGAAACCTCTTCGGCCGGGCGGGTGACCTCCGCCTTCCTCACCCGTTTTCTCTCGGCAGACTGAGCCTGCATCGAAGACCTCAGCAACTTCATCACGGGATCCTTGCGCTTCACCCCCCGGCATTCGGAAGCGTCATCTCGGGAGACCAGCTTGCCCTTATCTCGGGCACCGGAGGGGCCCTCCGAAGCTTGGAGATCGCTCGGAGTCGGAGTATCATCCTCATCGACGATCCCCAACTCAGCTGGCAGTGCCTCATCCTCAATCGGTCGCCTTTGTTCTGAATGAAGAAGTGCAAATTAAAAGAAGAAAGGCACTTACTCGACAAGAAAGAGAACAAGTCCCTGAGATCTTTACCTGCCGGCAGCAGTGCTCGAGAAAGGTACTCCTCAATATTGGAAGAGGTCACCAGCTCAGCAGTCGGCCGACGACTCAACAGAAGGATGGCAGCATCTCTCTCCACCTTCGGGGAGACCTCTGTTTGCTTCGGAGGAATGCTCGGGTAAAAGTTGGGCGCCGTCGGGAAAATCTAGACCACACCGACTGCCGACGCGCCCACCCAGAAATATTGGGTCTTCCACCCCTTGTGAGATGAATCCTTCTCAAAAAGGGACACGCAACTCCTGTTCTGCTTCACCTGGATGAAGAAGAAGCCCTTCCCCGCATATCCTTCAGCTCGAAAAAATAATGGAAGAGGTCCAGCGAGGTCCTCACCCCACACTGGCCACAAAGGAAAATGAAAGAGAAGATGAAGGTATAAGAATTGCAGACGAGCTGGACGGGAGCCAGTCGGTAGAACCGAAGCAACTCGGCGATAAAGGAATGGAGGGGCAGGTGAAAGCCATACTTCCAGGCCAAGAGAAAGGAACAAAAGAGGCCAGAACGAGTGGCCAGGCTAGACTCATGAGGCTCAGGTGTGAAAAATTGGAATCGCCAAGGTAGCCCATACTGGTTCTCCAGTCGTTTCACCTCAACCTCCCCCAACTCGCTGTGGAGAGGCTCCGACTCTGTTCTTTCTGCCGCCCCTCGGCCTCAAGACTTTGGTCCGCCATTGAACAGATGGAGGAACTGGAAGAAGAAGGGGAAAGCTTTAGGCCAGAGGACTCCGAAGGGGAAAGAAGCTAACTGGAAGAAGAAGCTAACTTGTTAGTACTTACAGAAGCTTTCAATAAACTAAAAGCAGTAACATTATCATGATGCATCATTTTATCCTGATTAGACCACTTGGTCTCATCTAGAGGTAATATGTGTGGACCATGATGAATCAATTTCCAAAGACTAGGATTAATAGAATTGATCATCACACACAGCTTGCCTAGCCATGAATTAAATTCCGAACCAGTAAAGATTGGCAAACAATTCATTGAGATATGTTCAGTAGAAAAATTCATGATTGTAGAATGCACTAGGATCACTCTGTAGAGCGTAATATCTAGGGACAATAGAGCCTCGCTTTGATACCAATTGTTGGGTCCCGTAGTGTAGGAACACGAATCTAGAGGGGGGGTCAATAGATCCTTCTAGTAAAAACTATGTCCAATTAAAAACACAAACTAGCACACAGTGGAATTAACAAGATTGATAAGATTGAAGAATTTAATCTAAACAGATTTAAACTTAATTCACTCGATCTCACCGAGCTCACACGATTGCATAAACAGATAAGATAGTGAATCACACAATCACAAAGATCAAACCACAAGACATGAGAATTTTTAAGGTGGTTCAGGACCACGACGGGCTCCCTACGTCCACCCCTCATCAAACCGGTGAGGATTCACTGCTGTAAAAATAGCTCGGGGATAAATCCCCCCCACATACGGAGCTAGGCTCCAACACACACACGTTGGGCGATGCCTACACAACCACACGGGAGTAAACTCCAAACCACACACGGGGAACACACCCCAAAATACGTCCAAGCACACACGTGGATATGCTCCGCACAAATCGACGCAGACACGTCAACACACACACTCGGAGAACCCTTTCTCCGAACACCCACACAAAGTATTCTCTCAAAAGTATCTGAAACAAAGACAAATATATGCTATGACCTCCTAAAACAAATTCTATAGATGGAAACTGGAAATATGCATCAAAGATAGAGCTCCCCCTTCTTCAACAAAATCTGGTTCTCCTAGGCTCGTTGACGGATGATGATGATTTTGACATCATCTTCTTCCTCTCCTCGTGCCGCTCCTCTTTTCCTTCTTCCACGAGCTTCAGATCCTCATAGTGGTAGATCATATCCTCCTTGCAAGAACTCCACCATGTTTTCCCTCTTTTCTTCACCTAGACGAAAGAATATATGAGCATTAGAATTATTGTATCACAAAAATCGTAGCTCATATATATGTGTAAGAGAGAGTGCACAAAAGACATATAAAGTCCTCCAAAAATGTCTTAAAGCAGATTTTCAAGCTGTATCAACAAAGATTTTGAGAAATCAGAATGAGGAAGATTTTACAGTGATTCGAGCTCCCCCCTGTCTCTCCTTCAAACATATTTGAATGCTTCTGTAGTATGAAAACCGTTCTTGAAGAAAGATGATCGATTCTTGCAAGCACAATGGTTGTATCTTGATTTTCCATGCAGCTTCCAGTAGATGGTCGTTTGGAGACTTGGAAGGAGCCTTATTCCTTTCACTTTCACGCCCAAAACGTTGTGGAAGAAGCCCTGGAGCTGCAGCAGCGTCCCTGCACTCACAAGGGTTAGAACAAGAGAAAATATTTCAGATCTCCCTTCACCATCTAGGTTTTTGACCAAATAAGATGTATATATGCTTTTAGAAAGGTCAAGGAACACCCCAGGGACAAGATTCATGAAACATGGAGTGATTTGGGGGCAGTGGGATTAGAGTTGGTGGAGCTTTCGTCCGATTCGCAAAAGTCCTCTTTGACGGCTCCGCATAGGTGTCGACACCTGGTGTCGACACCTTGTGCATTGCAGAATACAAAACAAACCAAATTGAGTGCCTGGACACTAGGTGTCGACACCTGGAGTTCTGGCTTGCTGCCAGAACAAGTTTCAGGTTGGTGTCGACACCTGGTGTCGACACCTCCTGGACTTGTTCCTGGAAAGGATCCTGTAGGGTGTTCTGGATGCAAGTGTCGACACCAGGTGTCGACACTTGCTCCTACAATTGCTCCTACAAAATGCCCAATGGCCCATTTTGCTAAAAATGAAAGCTCCAACTCCACCATAGATTATGACATTATTAAATGGAGTTGTGTGGAGTTCTTCCAACCTGCAAAGCACCAGATACAAGTCAGTTTGCTTCAACATAGAGCTTACAAATCAACCCATTACAATTCACTTCCTTTAATAGATTCAAGATGACTTGTGAAATTATTATCAAGTGGGATCTTATACAAGATTGTTTCCATTGCTCATTCAAGAAGAAAAAGATGAGATATATCACATAACAAAAACATGTCAGTATTTACCTCATCATTTTTCCTAAAATCACCATTAATCCTCAATATGTTGTTTATTGGTTGAAACATCCATACACAGAGTCATGAAGTTACAGATACCATTCACCATTGCATGATAGAATAAATTTGGAATTTAAAGAGTAAAGAGCAAAGCCACGTAAAACATTATTGAGTCACATTGCATTTGATCATCATCAAATCTCATCAATCCACACATCATTACCTTGGGGGCAAACAATGGTATTTGCATCTCAATCATTCATTTAGCATTACCGAAGTACACATGCATAACATGAGGCTCAATATGACATTTATCAAACCATGTTTTTCACAAAAGCTTTCTCATTGAGTGCAAAGCAATCTCACCAAGTGTATATGCAATGTATATGCAATGTGCTAACATCAAAGCACATATGAGCCTTATAGAGTCACAAATGCATTCACATGATGATATCACAATAACAACATTTTGTAATCATCAAAATCACATACACAACAATCTCCCCCATTTTGATGATGACAAAATGTTATGCGATAATGCTCTCTCTCCTCCCTTGACATAATCAGAAATGGGGATCATGATTGGGAATCCATGATGGCAGCAATTTTTTTTTTATTGACAAAAATCGACGGATAATGGGGTGACAAAGAGAACCATGATACACAATATGCATGAACTAATTGCACAACTATGAAATGCAAATGTGGACAATATGGACATGCAGAATGCAAGTAAGATGATCCAGTATGATTGATCTCCAAGCACATAGATATATATACATGTAATATAGCTCCCCCATTTTATTTAGAGTGAAGGGATAGGTGTACGAAAAATACAGGTGAGTCTGTAAGATCAGAGTGCTCATGATTATACCTAGAGGAGTGTGCAGATAGATAGGAGAAGTCGTACAGCAGGTCTTGCAGTTAATAAAATTTTTAAAATACATATCAAATCAAATTACCATGTGTAAGTGAGTAACATGAGAATGAATTCTAGCCATATGGATAGCCAGATTTTCAAGTAAACACAATAGTAATTGCACAAACTGTATTTCAATCTAGAGAACAGCGTATTGGAGGCTTCGCTCTGCCTCAATGAAACATATCATTAGAATTTTTCACACTGACAATCTGAATTTTTCTAAGAATGATCAGGTTCAAATAATTCCTTTTTACGTGAGAAGACACATGGAGCTCATGCTAGAATCCCCGGTTACTCAGAATACTGAACTATTTCGTCTCATTTTGAACATATGTACTTTAATCAGCACTTTTCAGAAATAAACCACATCACATCTCAGGTGACATGTGCCCAATTTACTCAGTGAAACTAAGCATTGCTCTGCCTTTCATTTCATCCATTTTTTTTATATGCGGAGGCAGGCAGCTTTTTCCTCAACTGTCTCTTTATCATTCATGCAGCAAGTTGAATTACTTTAGAGTGTTGAAATAAAATTCCTATATCCTTATGAATAACACTCAATTTCACATTATAGTGTATGAGGTGTGCGAATTTGATTTAACATGTATGAAGAAAATTTAACTCAAAATAAGTTAGTGTAGCTCCCCCTATGTAAATGCAATAAGCATGAAATGCTCCCCTTGAGAATTTGACATGAAGCACACTTGTTAAGACTTAGATGCAACATTATTTAACAATGGAGTATACGGTCTTAGAAGTTTCAAGGAAGGGGTCGAATAGCATATAATAACATGCAAGCACACAATGGGAGTATATGCAATGTGCAATGCAAAATGAAATGTTCAAAATGATGCTTTTCAAAATATGCACTAAATGTATGCTGAAAATGCCAAGGATGCAACAAGACACACGATGAGCTTCATCTTCCAAAATCACTATGTAAATGATATGCAGAGAATGATATACAAATATACAATGTGATGCACGATTTCAGATGCACATGACAACTCTATATGCATCTAATGCAACTAATGTATGACATGTAGAATTTTTTTTTAATGTGAGAACATAATTTTATCTTGAAAAGAGAATTCAGAAAATTCATTCAAGACATCAAAATCATCACATGTGAACTTTTTCTTGAAAATATTTTTTCTTTTATCCAAAAGGATGAGTAGCACATTGGTAAAGACCACGGAACATTGATCAAATTCAGTCCTCAAAATGTTTAGCCACAAAATAACATCATCATGTTGAGAGAATGGAAAAACATCAATCTCAAAATTTTTAGCTTGCAAGGATCCCCCTTAATCAATGCATGATTTCAGAAAATTCATTTAAGTTTGATGTCTTATGCATAGGCGATTCATGGTACGGGGCGGAGGCACATTCTCACGCATGGTGATAGCTTTCAGACAGGCTTGACCTGTCCTTCCATATGGCACCATTTTATATACCATGTAGTCATTGAAATGATGATCCGAAAAACACAATGCACTCCCATATGACATCGGGGGTTTAGCAACCACATGAGCATTGAATGACAGTTTAAAATTCATCTAGAACCAACCATTCAATTTTCTGAATTCTGGTATGAGGCGGAGATTTTGGTCCGAAGGCCCAGCTCTCGCAAAGTGATGCATTTCTGATAGGTCTAACCTACCATTCCGGTAACACATTTTGATATACTAGAAATTTCAGATGGTTTCACACATACACAAGCAATTCCACTTGAAAAGGGCATTCAATGACTGCACTCTCATATATACTTCTCAGATTTTTCAATTCTTTTCAGCCAAGCATTCATTTTCCACATTGTCAAAAGCAACCAAAGGGTATTCAAAATCTCATAATCACTATCTGTCAAGAGATGGCACTGGCATCAAGACCAAAGAACTTCAACCAAACACTTTATTTTCTCACCTTTCCCTTGAGTTACCTTTATTGACATCCTCAAGTTCTTTGCTTTATTCCCCTTGCTATCTTCTTCATCAAGAAGTTCCAAATTCCAATGGAAGTAGATCAAATCTGGCGTTGAAGTCCTCTTGAACTCCTTTCTTTATTTTCTGCAAGAAATAGAACGATATTAGCCAAAGGAGTTCCATTAAAACCCCAAATTCGCATTTCATATAAGGCAGCACATAAAGGAGATGACAAGATCAAGAACCCCATGCCAAAACCCTTCCAAAACTCCTTTAGAATATGAAGAGAAATCCTAAGGGTAATGGGGTAAAAGCTCAAACCAATCGGATCTCAAGATGGGCATTACGAAACCCAATACTCAGACCTATTTCGGATCTGCCAGACCAAGTGTTAACACTTGGTGTCGACACCGACTGAGGAAACATGCAAAACTACCTAAGACAGTTAATCTGAGCTCAGAAAAGCCATACATGAATTAGACTCAATCTAGGTATATGGAGATACATTCAAACATTGAATTCTTATCATGATTTCAAGGGTTGATGGTCATAATCAAACCTGCACTGTAAAGAGTTCAATTCATGTCAATATCAAGTCAATGCATATGAAGAAACTAACTTCAAGGCTTTTCATCACATAAGACTCTCTCTCTCAACCTGCAATATCAGAAACTCAATTTCATATCAATCTCAATTCAATACAAATGAGAAAGCCAATTTCGGTGCTTTTATTCCACAAGACAATCTCCTATGAGCTGCAAGTAAGTATGATGAGTTGTAGCTATCAATACAAGTGATTCACTCAAGCTGACATGAGTTTAAAGTTCAGTTCATAAATTTCAACTTTAGTCCAACAATGTAAAGAGTCAAGTCTATGCATATAAAGCACAAGACTAAACACATGAAGAACCCAGGTCTGTCCATGTGTAGCACAAGTCAATACACATGAAGGACCAAGTCTAACCACATGTGTAGACAAGGTTGATGCACATAAAACACACAAGAGTGCCTCTTCAAAACTGCATATTAGAGACTTAATTTCTAGCAGTATGAACTGAGAATTCACACAATCAATGTGCACAAAGTATGAACAACCAACTTACAAATCAGTATCAACTCAAGGACAAGCCCATGTTTACCAAGGCATCACACCAGAGCTGGCCAAGTCGACTTTAAGCCTTCCTCTTGGCCTCAAGGCAATCCTGCAACAAGAGTTCTCATTCAATAGTTTTGGGTACCCAAACCTTCTTGGGTCCCGGATGGTTAGTTGCACCTCTAGTGGGTGCCTTCCACAGTCTTTGGGCATGCATATCATCAAAATACATTAAGGAGCAATCATGCATGGTATGAACAAACTCACCACAATAATGACAACAACCAAAAGACTTTAGATTTTTCTTGTAAGAATGAGCATGGAATTTCTGTGGGTTTGTAGAGATGTTATCATTTTTCAAACTAAAGTAATTATTCATCCTGTGACCGAACCTTCCACAATGAAAATAGTTCAATGGAGTAAATCTTTCAAATGGTCTTCTTGCATGAACATAAGAGTTATCAAAAGTTCCATTTTTGTTCAAAAACTTTCTTGGCTTTGTGAAGTCATTCATTTTCTTACATGTTTCTAGATCTTCAGATTTCATCAAAAGACAATCATGCATCATATGACCAAGTTCACCACAATAAAAATATGAGATTTTCTTTGTGGATGCATGTGTGTGTGCAACATGATTTTTCTTGGCATTTATCGTGACACCAATAACATTTTTAGCCTTTTGATGCATGTTTTATTTCTTTTTCAAATTTTCATTTGATCTCTTTGTTGTTTGAGGAGCAGATTGATTTGGAGACCCATTTGATGTCCTGGCTATGTTTGAACTATGGACAAATGATGTATAGATTTTGTTTTCAAAATTCTTTTTGTTCACAGGATTATAGCCCAGCACCTCTATTTGAAAATTCACCTTAGTCCCCAATATCTTGTTCAAATTTTCTTTCCCATTTACAAACTTAGACAAGGATGCATTCAAGTCAACAATTTCAGATTCAAGGGATGCAATGTGCAATTCATAGTTAGCTATTTCTTGTTCAAGCACATGCATTTTATCAGATTCATCAACAATCACAGATTTCCCTTTTTCAAGATTTTTAAGATTTTTCAATCTACTTTCAAGCAGAGAGATCTGAATTAGCATCGCACTATTTTCCTTTTTAAGTTGTTCATTTTCATTTGCAAGTTTATCATTCATAATCAATTCATTGCAAATATCCTGATCAATACAGTTTGATTCCATTTTATTTCTTAGATCTTTTTCAGTTTTCTCTAATTGATCGATTTTGTTCTTTAGGGCAACATTTTTATTTCTCAAACAAGCAATAGTTTCTTTGTGACATTTAACATCATGCTCTAAAAGTTCATTCAAGTTATCAATCTTAGAACATTTATCACAAGATCCATTTTCATGGTGCATGTTTTCCGATTTCTTTTTCAATTTTCTATTTTCTGACTTGATTTTCTTATATTATTTTTCCAACTCATCATAAGCATCAACAAGATCATCAAGAGTAAATTCTATATAATCAGAATTTATCTCTTCTACATTTTTATCGCTTTGTTGATCAACATCATCGGCCATGAGACATTCTTGTCTTTCCTTCTCTTGAGCTTTGTCGTCGTACACGAAGATACAAATGGAAACTTGTTAGTATTTACAGAAGCTTTCAATAAACTAAAAGCAGTAACATTATCATGATGCATCATTTTATCCTGATTAGACCACTTGGTCTCATCTAGAGATAATATGTGTGGACCATGATGAATCAATTTCCAAAGACTATGATTAATAGAATTGATCATCACACACAGCTTGCCTAGCTATGAATTAAATTCCGAACCAGTAAAGATTGGTAAACAATTCATTGAGATATGTTCAGTAGTAAATTCATGATTGTAGAATGCACTAGGATCACTCTGTAGATCGTAAGATCTAGGGACAACAGTGCGTCGCTCTGATACCAATTGTTGGGTCCCGTAGTGTAGGAACGCGGATCAGAGGGGGGTGAATAGATCCTTCTAGTAAAAACTATGTCTAATTAAAAACACAAACTAGCACACAACGGAATTAACAAGATTGATAAGATTGAAGAATTTAATCTAAACAGATTTGAACTTAATTCACTCAATCTCACCGAGCTCACACGATTGCATAAATAGATAAGATAGTGAATCACACAATCACAAAGATCAAACCACAAGACACGGGAATTTTAAGGTGGTTCAGGACCACGACGGGCTCCCTACGTCCACCCCTCACCAAATCGGTGAGGCTTCACTGCTGTAAAAATAGCCCGGGGATAAATCCCCCCACACACACGTAGGGCGATGCCTACACAACCACATGAGAGTAAGCTCCAAACCACACACGGGGAACACACCCCAAAATATGTCCAAGCACACACGTGGATATGCTCTGCACAAATCGACGCATACACGTCAACACACACACTCGGAGAACCCTTTCTCCGAATACCCACACAAAGTATTCTCTCAAAAGTATATGAAACAAAGACAAATATATGCTATGACCTCCTAAAACAAATTCTATAGATGGAAACTAGAAAGATACATCAAAGATAGAGCTCCCCCTTCTTCAACAAAATCTGGTTCTTCTAGGCTCGTTGACGGATGATCATGATTTTGACATCATCTTCTTCCTCTCCTCGTGCCGCTCCTCTTTTCCTTCTTTCACGAGCTTCAGATCCTCACGGTGGTAGATCATATCCTCCTTGCAAGAGCTCCACCACGTTTTCCCTCTTTTCTTCACCTATACGAAAGAATATATGAGCATTAGAATTATTATATCACAAAAATCACAGCTCATATATATGTGTAAGAGAGAGTGGACAAAAGACATATAAAGTCCTCCAAAAATGACTTAAAGCAGATTTTCAAGCTTTATCAACAAAGATTTTGAGAAATCAGAATGAGGAAGATTTTGCAGTGATTAGAGCTCCCCCCTGTCTCTCCTTCAAACGTATTTGAATGCTTCTGCAGTATGAAAACCGTTCTTGAAGAAAGAAGATCGATTCTTGCAAGCACAATGGTTGTATCTTGATTTTTCACGCAGCTTCCAGTAGATGGTCATTTGGAGACTTGGAAGGAGCCTTCTTCCTTTCACTTTCACGCCCAAAACATTGTGGAAGAAGCTCTAGAGCTACAGCAGCGTCCCTACACTCACAAGTGTTAGAACAAGAGAAAATATTTCAGATCTCCCTTCACCATCTAGGTTTTTGACCCAATAAGATGTATATATGCTTCTAAAAAGGTCAAGGAACACCCCAGGGACAAGATTCATGAAACATGGAGTGATTTGAGGGTAGTGGGATTGGAGTTGGTGGAGCTTTCGTCCGATTCGCAAAAGTCCTCTTTGACGGCTCTGCATAGGTGTCGACACCTGGTGTCGACACCTTGTGCATTGCAGAATACAAAACAACCCAAATTGAGTGCCTGGACACTATGTGTCGACACTTGGTGTCGACACCTGGTGTTCTGGCTTGTTGCCAGAACAAGTTTCAGGTAGGTGTCGACACCTCCTGGACTTGTTTCTTGAAAGGATCCTTTAGGGTGTTCTGGATGCAAGTGTCGACACCAGGTGTCAACACTTGCTCCTACAAAATGCCCAATGGCCCATTTTGCTAAAAATGAAAGCTCCAACTCCACCATAGATTATGACATTATTAAATTGGGTTGTGAGGAGTTCTTCCAACTTGCAAAGCACCAGATACAAGTTAGTTTGCTTCAACATAGAGCGTATAAATCAATCCATTACAATTCACTTCCTTTAATAGATTCAAGATGACTTGTGAAATTATTATCAAGTGGGATCTTATCCAAGATTGTTTCCATTGCTCATTCAAGAAGAAAAAGATGAGATATATCACATAACCAAAACATGTCAGTATTTACCTCATCATTTTTCCTAAAATCACCATTGATCCTAATATCTTGTTTATTGGTTGAAACGTCCATACACAGAGTCATGAAGTTCCAGATACCATTCACCATTGCATGATAGAATAAATTTGGAATTTAAAGAGTAAGGAGCAAAGCCACGCAAAACATTATTGAGTCACATTTCATTTGATTATCATCAAATCTCATCAATCCACACATCATTACCTTGGGGGCAAACAATGATATTTGCATCTCAATCATTCTTTTAGCATTACCGAAGTACACATGCATAATATGAGGCTCAATATGACATTTATCCAACCATGTTTTTCACAATAGCTTTCTCATTGAGTGCAAAGCAATCTCACCAAGTGTATATGTAATGTATATATAATGTGCTAACATCAAAACACATATGAGACTTATAGAGTCACAAATACATTCACATGATGATTTCACAATAACAATATTTTGTAATCATCAAAATCACATACACAACAACCCTGAGCAGGAACCACTTCACCTTTCGGTGGAGAGGGATCTCGCGCTTCCATCTTCCTCCTAACTCCTCCCTTGCACTTGTGCTCTACTACACTTGCTGGCTTAAGCATCGGAAGGTTTTCCCCGGGGATCCATCCCTGGGCACCCCTGACCTGTTTCCCCTCTTGCAGTTCATACTTCAAGACTACGTGGTTATCCTCTTCCACGCTCAGGATTAGTGCGAGATCGCCCCCCTTCAAAGCCCTAACACAAACATTTTCAGGACCGTTAAACATCAAGGCTCAAGAAAACATTAATTTTAAACCAAAAGCTTTCATGTTCAAGGTAGTCATAAAACTCTATAAAAGAAGATTCTTCTTAAGGATTTACTTTTATTAGCAAGCTTAATGATAGATAGAAGATTCTCCAAGAAGTTTAAGGCAATTCAAATCTAACGTGAACCACAAACAGGTATCAGCCATTGTGGTTTGGTTCAAGCAGAGAGTGTTGTATGAGTGGAGAGCATCAACTACAGCAAGTATGGATAGAGAATACTCCCCCTGAGGATATGCATTGAGCTCAGACTGGAATGGGTAATATAAGACCAGCAAGAGGTTTTTAATAGAGTTTACAAGGCTGGACAAACTCCCCCTAAGAATATGCTTTCTATGCATGATGTCAACAAGAATGTGCAGTGATGCAGACGGGATTTGATGTTGACTCCCCCTCAACACATGCATGGGTTGGCAGTGGAATGTGCAACCTATGACATGAATGAATACACAATGCAATTGAGATGCTGCCAATTGATTATGCATTTTTGTGTCCCTTTAACATGACATGCATTGGATTGCTTGAGACAACAAAATGATGCAAGCACAAATTATTTACAATGCATTCTGAACAGAATTGCTAATTCTTAAGCTCCCCCTTTGTTCAATGCTTATGGAAATTAATGCCCACATGAGTGAGGAGTTGAAATAGATGCAGCCATGGCAGACATCATCAAGAGCAATGATCAAGTATTTCATATGGCTGATTAGCAAGAAACAGACATTAACTCAACATCAAATTAATTCCATCAGCAGAACAAATTTAAGCACATCAATTTCTGAATTCTGGTACTAGGTGGAGAACTTAGATCCATGGATCACCTCACACAAGGTGTTGTCTTCCTGACAAGCTTAGCTCATCACTTTGACATACACCTTTGATATACCAGAGACTCAGTCATTTTCAACGATAAAATCTTTCAAATTTTTAACCATGGGGGAATTTAGATGGAGCATGTGAGTTTTTAGACATGTAGGATTTATTGAGAACAGGAAGGTAATTCTAAATGCGATGACTCATGATAACCCTAACATGTAGATTTAACATAAATTAAAAGGTTTATTTACATACCTGTGTCTTGAGCTCTTATTCACCTGATCATCTTTTGTTCAGCTCCAAGGCACCCTACAGCCAAAATTCACATTTGAAAACTTTAGGTACCAAAGCTGGCTTGAGTCCTGAAAGGTTAGTCCCACTTACAACTGCATTTCTCTTTCTCATTGCAATCAAGTCATCTTCACTTATTGTATGACAGTCATACATCTCAAGTCCAATTTTCCCACAATAAAAGCAGTGCACAACAGGTTTGGTATTGTTCTCATGTGCATGTGCAGGTGCATTAGGCTTATGAGGGTGGATTTGAAGGTTACCCCTTTTGACATTTCTGGACTGAGATTTATACCTCCTCTTCAGATGCCAACAGTCTTGGACCGTGTGGCCAATTTTGCCACAGTGGGAATAGTGAGGAGGAACGATTCTTCTTCTGGCCTTTCCTGCTCTAAGTTCATCATCCCTCAAGATAAGGCAATCATGCATGATGTGACCATATTTACCACAATAATAACAATGAACATTCATTTTATGGAAAACATGATGGTTAGCATTGGGTTTCCTAACATGCATATCAACATCAACAAAATCATTTTTTTGTTTTTTCCTGAAAGTTTTCTTTTTCTGATTTTTGTTGTGTTTTTGATTTTTCTGAACATCAGATTGTCTTGAGGGTGCTTTAGCGGTTTGGGCTTCAGTTGAACTAGAAACAAAAGATGTATATAGCTTACTTCCAAAATTTTTTTCATCCCCAATAATATGTCCAGTTTGTGCTGTCCTTCCACAAATTTTGACAATGTGTTGTTTAGATTTTGAATCTCATTTTCAAGTGAGGATATATGTTGATCTGCATTGGCCAGATCTACCTCACATTCGGCCAGCTGTTCGTTCAACAATTCATTGACAGTTTTGCAATGATCAAACTCTTTTTGGAGAACACTCAATTTTTCTGTTTCATCATTGTTTACTTCCTTGCCCTTTTCACATGCCTTTAACTTAGCAAGCAGTTCAACATTTTCCTTTTTTAGATTTTCATTCTCACTCTTTAGATTCTGATTTTCTTCGGTAAGAACCTTGTTTTTAGTCAAGCCTTGATCATTTGATGTAGATTTAGATTTATCTTGAAGCTTTCTCACAATTTCTTCCAATCTGTTTGTCTCAGCTTGAAGGATTCCATTTTCATCTCTTAGACATGCAATGGTTTGTTTATGCATATCCAAGTCAACGGTAAGAGTGTCATTAAGCTCTTCAAAAGCTGAACAATTTTTTACAGAAAGAACTCTCACCTTGAATGTTTATCTTCAAATCCTTTTTCAGTTTTTAATTATCTGATTTTAGCTTTTTGTCGTGCTTGGCTAAATCATCATAGGCTTCTATAAGCTCTTCAAAGGTGAAGTCCTCAAAGTCAGAGCTTACCTGAGTTGAGGATGGATCACTGGACTGTTCTGGATGGTCGGCCATAAGGCATTCATGCTTTCATTCTTTCCCTTCATGGATATTCACCAGCCTGTCCAAGATTTGCTTGGCTGTGTTGCAGGTGGACACAAGATGAAGTAACCTGAAAAATCACACCCTGAGTGCGGAAGATACTCGGATACGTGACACGTCTATATAGATCGTGTCATTAGAGCAATAAATTTTTTGACATACATAATTACGAAGTGCACAAAAGACTAATAAAATCTAATAATCCCAATAGTCCAAGTGATGATTATTTGATTAACTAAAGGAATTAAAGATAGTCCATGACAAATTCCAAATTTAAAAGCCAAACACTAGACTACATGCCTTAACAAGGTCTAGACAACTAAACTGACATATTGGAAATATAAGGTAGGACTCAAGTAAATTCAAAAGACACGACTAGCTAATGATAGGCGAATGGCGTTCTAGCACTCTTCACTCGGTCTCAAACCCATTCTTGTGGACGTCGCTATCAGAATCACCTAAAAATGTTAGGAAGTAACTGGATGAGCGAATCGCTCAGTAGGAATTACATCTCAAGTTCGAGCAATCTTTAAGTGATTTACAATTTATAATTACCAGCATGGCTATGCATGATGTACAAGTAATATAAAAAAATCAGGTATACAGGTAATCTATGCATGAGGAATAATGAGAGATCAAGAAATGTATAAATAAGGTATCGCGTGAATTCAAGTATTTGACAAGCAGTATATCAAGGACTTTGTAGATGTAGATTCCACTTTCGGGCAAGCAAGGATTATACAAGTAAGTAAGAGTCATGTTCAAGCAAGTAAAAGTTCTTGTTCAAGCAAGTAATATCAAGTACGTATCAATTGACTATTTCATTCAAGCGAGTAATTTCCCTTTCGGGCTACGCGAGTCAAGTCAAGCAAGTAGAGAGAGAGTAAGCATGGAATGTCTCAAGTCAAGCAAGTAAGTACTCTCACCCTTCTGCGGGCCTCGAGTCAAGTATTGCCCATTCTGGACCACGTAAGTCAAATCAAGCAAGTAGTCCACTACCAAAAAAAGCGGGATTTCAGACGGATATTTTCCATCTTAAAATCCGTCTGTATTTGTGACGGATTAGTTTCCGTCACAAATTCCGTTGTTATTAAGGACATACTATAGTCTGTCTGAAGATCCGTCTATAATTATAGACGGAATATATTCCATATTTATATACGTCGCAAATTTGGGACGGATATTCAGACGGAAATAATCTGTCTAAAATTTCAGATGGAAATAAGTTCCGTCCATATTTCCGTCGCAAAATTCCACACTTCCCGCCACCTCCGACCCCTCCCTCCCACCTCTCCCACCCGGCCCCATTTCCACCCCCCCACTCTCCCTCTCACTCTCTCCTTCCTCTGTCCTCTGCTTGCGGTCGTCGCCGCCGGAGCCGTCCTCGCCGCCGGAGCCGCAGTCCTCGCCGTCGCCGGAGGCCCCGCCGTCCTCGCCGTCGCCGCCATTCGCCAACCTCCCTCCCTCTCACGGTCGTGGTCGCCGTCGCCGCCATCATCCTCTTCCCACGGTCGCCGTCGCCTCCGGCCGGTAAGTGGCCTCCCTCTCCCTCTCTCTCTCCCGATCATGTTCCCCTCCCTCAATCCCTCTCCCTCTCCCTTGTCCGGCTCCCTCACTCCCTCTCCCTCTCCCCTCTCGCGCTCCATCACTCCCTTTGGCCGCCCTCCCAAACCCCCTCCACCGCCCTCTCTTCCCCTATCCGTGGCCCCTCTCCCCCTCGCACACACACACACACACGCACAGCACACACCTCAGCCCCCCTCTCCCGCTCCCTCACTCCCTCCGGCCGCCCTCCCCCACCCCCTCCACCGCCCTCTCTTCCCCTGTCTGTGGCCCCCCTCCCCCTCGCAGACACACACTGTAACGGGCCATACTCAACATTTTCCACCATCAATTGGCTCCATCTATACTATAATACTTACCCATGCTCCCTCGCTATTAATACCTCCTCCTTAGATTCTAAATTTCACAGGTGGCAGAATTCATAGAAGATTTATTCTTTGGGGTGAGATTTTCGAATCTACATTAGTCACCTAATTAGACAAAAATATTATTCATTTCTTGACATTTGCTAGTTTTGTTAGATTCTCCGTCATAAAAAAATGTTATTCATTTAGATAGAATGATCTTATAAAAAACTGTCTAGTTAAATAAAAATATTTGAGATCTCTTTGGTTTTTATAGTTGAAGAACTATCTATTTGTTCCAATCCCTAGACCTTTTTCTCTCCAAATAATTTTTAATCTAAGAAGACAATATCTTTCTTAGATGTCATGTGAGGTATGTGAGGTACTGTAAAACAGCATAGTCCTTCCATTCTAAAATTATCAATCTGGTTAGTTTTGATATGTTTGAATTAAAAATCAAAATGAGAAACAAATGCCAAGGCACTTTAAATATCTTATGGCGCATCAAACATGGAAACATCATTGAAAGCAACATGTTATGATATTAGGGCCGGTTTGATAATGAATTAGAGTGAAGTAGTGACGATAGAGAGTGACGTGGACCCCACTAACCTCCTCGCACCCATCGGATTAGCCGAGGTTATCTACGAAAGCACGATTATCAAACACCTCCTTAACAGCCTATCAAACGGCACCTTAATACACGATGATATTGAGCAAGCTGCTTATGCTGACAGATCTACATCATTAAGCTCTCATGTTAATGGAGTTAGTTTGCATCATAGTTTGCCGATCGATGAAATATATGCCATACAGGGAAGTGTAGATGGTGATATCCAGGGAGAAGATTCCACTAGACTTGTGACAGGATCTGGCACACACAAACAGATGGATAATCCAGATGAAGAATCTGGTTTGGGTGGAGGCCCTAATGATGACATAAATTCCTCCCAGTTTCAAATGCAGAACATTGAGCATCATGAAGAAAATGCTATCAATATGGCTGTCTCATGTACTGCTGTTAGCTTGCAGCAACTCTGTTTGGACAATGAGGATGTATCCGTAACCCGGGCTGAAGATAACCCATCTTGTTCTACATCACCTTCAACAAACAATTGTCCTATCATTCCTCATGCACTCATGAATAAGGCATATTGTAGCATAACCATCAAAGAACCTTCATTCAATCAACAATCATTAATTTTTAGTTCAGATGGTATGCAGAAAAGTGAAGTTCCAGCTTCTGATCCGAGAAACAATGTCCTTTTATGAGTTGACATTGATAACCCTCTTGGGATACCAATGCCTAGTGATCCTTTACTAGCAAAAAACATAAGCTCTGGCAAAGACTATCAGACTAATCTTACTTCAAACAACATTATTTCCAATTCCAGTGGCTCCAAGGAAACTCAAGCAGAATTCTCAACATCAATTGTTTCTCAATCTTTTGGGGTTCCAGATGTGGCATTTAATTCTAGTGACTCCACTAATGATAGCAGCTTTTTGATTGGTAGATCAATAGATATCACTCGGTCTTCGGGCAATGATGAGTTGAAGCAGGATCTTGCTCGACTGTTCAGCATACAGAGGATAGATTGGAAACTAGTATATGTGGATCACAAGAAAAATATCTTAGTTGATGATGATGACAAGAGTAAAATTGTTGTACCAATTATGGTCATGCTTAGAAATTTCACATCTAAGCAGAAATCATCATTATTTCAGATTGGGATTAGTCTACAAATTGCACCCTCAGTTGTTATGAAGGTGCTTTTCCACATTGTTCCATCCTTCGTTAAGTTGCACAATTGCTCATCTGTCAGATTAATTTTTCGATGTCACCCACCTCCCAAGCCACCGCCCTACGCAGAATACTTCTTCCACTCTGTAATTTTGTACCTTGTTCTCTTAGCTATAATTGAACAATTACGGGCACAAGGCATTGTAGGAGGTGAAGAGATTGATGACCTCACAATTCTGTTCATAACAGCTCCTGCGCAGCAGCATGTGAAAAATAGGATCACTTGGGCATTGTTCATGACAGTGAACAACATCTTGATGGAGTCTAGTGTGCTACCACACTTCTGGTGTCTTTCTCTCCATACCAAAAAAAAATTGCACATAGCCGGTCAATGAAACTGATCACCTTCTTTGGGATAAAAGTGACTTAGGCAAGGAAAACTGGCATACTATATATGACTGAGTCAATCAATATGGCTCTACTAGCTTGAGATAGAAATTTTGACTGCCAACCTTCCAATTTTAGCTGCACCCTTGTTAGGAAACGCAATACCTTCAGAGATGGACAACCAGCAGAGGAGGAAGAAGAAAGGAGAAAGAAAAGATCAATAACAAGAACATACAGGGTGGGAAAGCACATATCTTAAGTAGATATAGAGAAATGGAATGACCTTGTCTTATGATGATAAGAAGATATAAGGAAATGGAATGACCACATATCTTAAGTAGTACATATATACAAAGATGTTGATAAATGCAAAGAAATCAGATTTCTCTATTTAGCAATAGGTAAATACCCAAAAAATTCGTTTTGTGATTTAAAGCTTTGTGGATTTTAATTGCATGTAAATATATTTTTAAATCTGATTTTAATAGAAATTTGATGTTAATTTGACTAAAAAATGTAGATTGTTTAGCTTCGATGTTCTTCATTTGAAATTTTTTGTAATTTAGGTGCTATTTAGTTTGATATGTGCATAATGATAATTGCATTGTTATTTAATTTTATGTTATATAAATGCATAGGGTATTCCTTGTGAGCTGAGGTGCGTGGGTGCGACCTAACATTACACGCACCTCAGGAGAGCGCGTTAAAACCGTGTCAATGTGCCTTCCTGTTCAAGACTTTGGGTTTGATGTGTATGTTCTCATTTGTTTATGAGAATGTGTATATCTACCTCAAAGTCTTGAATTGTCCCGTTTGGACAGTCTGTGAATGTTTGATCGCACTTAGACAGTCATTTACTATATGTGTTTGTATGGTTTGTTGAGAATTTTAATTGCGTCTCCTCACTCTTCTCTGATATACATTATTGATTTTGAGTGTTTTCTTAACCACTTACTTGTAAGTGTTTAAGAAAATTTCAAAATCAATAAATATATTTGGTATATCGGAGAAGTGTGGAGAGATGCTGCCGAAATTTTCAGCAAATCGTGCAGCACATATAGTAAGTGATTGTGCGATCAAACCTTCATGGATGGGTTAAAAAGTGATAATCTAATCAATATTCCTCTTCCAACTGCAAATGGTCTATGATGAACGATGTGAGGAAAGGGTCGGGTGTAATATTATGAGTAATGATTTGAAAGTTAGGATGTGTATTGTCATTTATTGGGTGCAGGTAAAATGTCGACAGATCGTTCATGGATGTATCGTAGAATAGTTGATCGGGTGGTGTCAGATGACTTTAAGCTTGGGGTTGAGAGTTTCATTCAATTTGCATTGGGGAATCCAAATGCAGCAATAGATCGCGACGGTCACATTCGATGCCCTTGTTCAAGTTGTAGAAACTTGAGGTGGTGTTCAACATGGGATGTGCAACATCATTTGTACACGAAAGGGTTCGTGGATGGTTATACGAATTGGACATGTCATGGTGAGCAATTCTTGAGGTATGAGCCCGACAATATTGCAGGCACAAGTGGGTACGTGGATATGGTTGTAGATGCTGCTGGTCCTAGTTTTAATATTCATGATGAAGCGCCGAATAAGACAGCCGGAAGATTTTATGAACTACTTAGGGATGCTGATGAGCCGCTATGGGATGGTTGTGAAAAGCACACTCGATTGTCTGCAGTGTCACAGTTGTTGAACTTGAAATCTGAATTTCACATCAGTGAGACTTGTTTTGACCGTCTCCTCCTCTTGATCAAGAGTATGTTGCCTCGAGACGAGAAGTTGCCAGAAACTTTTTACCGTGCAAAAAAGATGGTCAATGACTTAGGACTTGGATATGTGAAAATAGATGCATGTCCGAATCATTGTATGTTATATTACAAAGATGATGCAGATAAGATATCATGTTCCATTTGTGGCCATGACAGATTCAAACCTAAGGGGGGGGGGTCAATTCAAAGGCAAAAGATGTACCTTACAAGGCGTTGCAATACTTCCCTCTTGTGCCTAGGCTGCAGCGACTGTATATGTCCTCAAAGATGGCTCGACATATGACATGGCACACCGAAAGAGTACGTCGTGCCGATGATATAATCAGTCATCTTGCCGATAGTGAAGCTTGGACTCACTCTAGTCGTACTCATCTTGCCTTTTCAAGGGAGTCACGTAATGTTCGATTGGGTTTATGCACAGATGGCTTTAATCCATTCGGTGGTTCAGTGGCAGCTTATTCTTATTGGCCAGTGTTCATGACACCGTACAACCTTCCGCCGCACATGTGCATGAAGCGAGAAAATCTGTTTTTGTCCCTAGTAATTCCTGGTCCAAAAAGTCCCGGAAAAAATTTGGACATATATCTCAGGCCGTTGATTGATGAGCTCAAATTTTTATGGACTGATGGAGTTGTTACTTATGATGCATATAGGAAGCAAAATTTTATTATGAAGGCTGCACTGATGTAGACAATAAGTGACTTCCCTGCATATGGAATGCTATCTGGTTGGAGCACACATGGGAGGCTAGCATGTCCTTACTGTATGGAAGATACCAAATCATTTGTATTGAAACATGGGGGGAAAACCTGCTAGTTTGATTGCCATCGGCGGTTTCTACCAAGTGACCATCCTTTTCGAAGGCAAAAAGACTCGTTTAAAAAAAATACTGTTGAAATGGATGAAGCTGACTTGCAACGGGTGTCGGGTCTACGTATGGCGTCACAGGTGCACAATTTACCAGATGTAGTTCAATTGTCTGGTAGCACACGGCAACTCCCTAATTTTGGAAAGGATCACAACTGAGTCAAGAAAAGCATTTTTTGGGAATTACCTTATTGGTCAACTCTTCTTGTACGACACAATCTGGATGTCATGCATACCAAGAAGAATTTTTTTGATAATGAGTTCAATACGATCATGAATGTTAAAGGGAAAACAAAGGACAACGCCAAAGCACGTATGGATTTAAAGATGCTTTGTAGACGTCCAGAACTGGAACTACAAAACGTAAATGGCAAAACTGTGCAGCCTAAAGTAACTTATGTGCTTCATGATACACAGATCAAGGAAGTATGCCAGTGGTTGAAACAGCTGAGATTCCCAGATGGATATGTATCCAACATAGCCCGTTGTGTGAATGTTAATGAGAGGAAAATATATGGTATGAAAAGTCACGACTATCATGTGTTCATGGAGAGGCTACTGCCCATTGCATTTCGTGATTTGTTGCCAAAGCAGATATAGGGAGCACTAGCTGAGATGAGTCAATTTTTTAAGATTTTATGTGCATCTGAACTCAGACTTCGGGATGTACAAACTATCGAACAAGAAGTTGTCACAACCATTTGCAAGCTAGAGAAGATATTTCCTCCGGCATTCTTTGATTCGATGGAGCACCTGGTCGTTCATTTGCCATATGAGGCTATCGTCGGAGGGCCAGTACAATTTCGATGGATGTATCCATTTGAGAGGTATGTGAAAATTTTTGTTAACTTATAAGTCATCCATAGCCGCTACATATCGTTGCCATCTGACTTGTTGTTGTAGGTGCATTCATGAATTAAAAATGAAAGTTTGCAACAAGGCACAGGTGGAGGGTTCGATTGCTGAGGCATACATTCTTGAAGAAATTTTGAACTTCTGTTCTATGTACTTTGAGCCAGAGATTCAAACTCGTCGTACTCGACCTCCACGTAATGATGATGGGGGAGTGGATGAATCTTCCGATCGGCTCTCCATATTTAAACACCTGGACGTGCGTTCGGACGTTGCTTGACTCGCACGCTCGAAGATAGAGAGTTGCACGCCGCTGAGATATATATTCTTTTGAATGGCCTTGAGATTGAACCTTATGTTGAGTAAGTTCTTAATTCACATTTCCAGCAACTCCATAAGTCTATACATCCTCAAAGTCTATACAACATTGACTTCACAAAGTCTATACATTGACTTCCTCAAAGTCTATACATTGACTTCCTCAAAGTCTATACATCCTCAAAGTCTATACATTGGCTTCCTCAAAGTCTATACATTGGCTTCCTCAAAGTCTATACAACATTGACTTCACAAAGTCTATACATTGGCTTCCTCAAAGTCTATACATCCTCAAAGTCTATACATTGGCTTCCTCAAAGTCTATACATTGACTTCCTCAAAGTCTATACATTGGCTTCCTCAAAGTCTATACAACATTGACTTCACAAAGTCTATACATTGGCTTCCTCAAAGTCTATTCAACATTGACTTCACAAAGTCTATACATTGGCTTCCTCAAAGTCTATACATCCCGCTACAGGTATGTATATTTTAATTTAAATTTTTGAATATTTGTTCTACTTATGAAAATAAATTCTTGCAGGTCTCAGTGGCCTCCCACCTCTTGTGCAGACGCCACCCCCACCACCTCCCGCTGCAGGTATGTATATTTTAATTATATGTTCGCAATATTTGTATCACTCCACATGACAATAAATTCTTGCAGGTCTCAGTGGCCTCCCACCTCGAGGATCATGTATGTATATTTTAATTTAAATTCTTCAATATTTGTTCTACTTATGAAAATTACTTCTTGCAGGTCTCAGTGGCCTCCCACTTGTTGTGCATACGCCACCCCCACCACCTCCCGCTGTAGGTATGTATATTTTAATTATATGTTCGCAGTATATGTATCACTCCACATGACAATAAATTCATGCAGGTCTCAGTGGCCTCCCACCTCTTGTGCAGACGCCACCCCCACCACCTCCCGCTGCAGGTATTTATATTTTAATTATATGTTCGTAGTATATGTATCACTCCACATGAAGATCTATTCTTACAGATCCCAGTGCCCTCCCACCACCTCCCACTTGTACAGGGCCCACCCCCACCAGTCAGCCCCTTGACGATGCCGGCAGTTGTCACGAGGGAGGCACGGCCCATGATAGACGTCGCCCGTGTTGGGTATCCGGGTAAATCTATAAGGTTATATTACATTAATTAGCCTTCAACTATCTAATATGAATATTTTGACATTTGCAATTGCAGTATGAAATTTGAACCCAACAGCGCTGTCCATCATTCCACCGAACTCATGTTGGCACATGTGCCCGGGGCAGCTTCCACTTTCAGAGATTTTCCGATGTCCGTCCGCGATTCATTGTACAACATGTTCTTAGTAAGTAATTACGTCATTTAATTCAAGTATTTCCCAAAGTCAATTTACAACTTTATACTAAGTGTGAAAAGCAATTGATTTACAACGGTCTTTTCAATTCACATGTGGACATGACGCGGCGAGATGTCGTCGTGCCTGGGAGTCTACTATGCTCTCAAGTTACTAGAGGAAAATACATGAGGCCGGAGCACACGCTAAAAAATTGAGTGGGGGGAGTGAAGACCGATAATTGTGGAAGGTGCATCGCCCTCTATGGATGAGGCAGGAGGATTGGGAGATATCTTGTGACCATTTTGCCGACCCCAAGTGGATAGAAAAGTCTGAAAAAGCCAAAGCAAACAAGGCGTCAAAATCAGGTTCAAATTTGCATACGAGTGGGTCCATCTCTTATGCGGCTCATAAATAAAAATTGGTAAGTAATATACCAATTTATCTTCTTACAATTTATCCCAATATTTGACTTTTTTTTACTATGAATTGTATAACAGGTTGTGGAGCTTAATCGACCTCCGTCGTTCCTCGAGGTGTTCGACAGAACACACAAAAAGAAGGGGACTAATGATTTTGTGAGTGACACAGCTAAGTCAGGAGCGGTAAGTTTATCTACATATGTAACTTGTACCGTTCATTTAAATCGGCATGTAATTCATATGAAATTGACTAGTTATTTTATTCAATTTGTAGGAAACATATAGCAAAGCAGTGACAGAGAAGTACGGGGAGGGAGACACGCAGCAGCCGGAGTTCGATCCGGTGGAGTGGGTGGCAGCAGCTGTCGTACCGAAGAAAGACCGACTATATGGTTTTGGGGAGAGCCTAGACGCAAGCGCGGTGGCATCAGCGTGTGCGAGTTCTAGCAATACTTCTTCCAGTGACAGTGCCTTCACTATACCTTCCGTTGCCCCCAGCGCTTCTGCAAGCGACATGATGGACATGGTCCGATCGCAGATTTCTGATATGCAGCGGCAGCAGCATCATTTCCAGCAAGAGATCTCTAGCCAAGTGTCAGTGGTTTTGCAGGAAATCAGTGGCCTCCTCTCCCAGAGGGGAATGGTCCCTCAGCAATCCACCACCACCATAGCACAGGCCGCACAGGTGAGTGTTTACTATGTTTTTATTTTGATGGAATTACTTAGTTATGTTCATTATTAATTTTAAAACTCATTTACTTTAGAAGAATTTAGAAAATTTGGGGTCCGGGGGTCTAAAACTTGAAACACCGGCCGGATGGCCATGCCGATCGTTCCAACACGACCGGGGAGATGAAAGTGACTTGTCAAAACTGACGGAATCCAAATCGGATGCCCGGTTTGAGCTCGGCGCTCAAAGTTCATTTCTAAAATACACTTAGTTCAAATGAACTGCCAGGTCGGGGCCGGGGGTCTAAAACTTGAAATACCAGCCGGATGGCCATGTCGATCATTCCAACATGACCGGGGAGATGAAAGTGACTTTTCAGAACTGACGGAATCCAAATCGGATGCCCGGTTTGAGCTCGGCGCTCAAAGTTCATTTCTAAAATACACTTAGTTCAGATGAACTGCCAGGTCGGGGCCGGGGGTCTAAAACTTGAAATACAGGCCAGATGGCCGTGCTGATCATTCCAACACGACCGGGGAGATGAAAGTGACTTGTCAGAACTGACGGAATCCAAATCGGATGTCCGGTTTGAGCTCGGCGCTCAAAGTTCATTTCTAAAATACACTTAGTTCAAATGAACTGCCAGGTCGGGGCCGGGGGTCTAAAACCTGAAATACCGGTCAGATGGCCATGCCGATCATTCCAACACGACCGGGGAGATGAAAGTGACTTGTTAGAACTGATGGAATCCAAATCGGATGCCCGGTTTGAGCTCGGCGCTCAAAGTTCATTTCTAAAATACACTTAGTTCAAATGAACTGCCAGGTCGGGGCCGGGGGTCTAAAACTTGAAATACCGGCCGGATGGCCGTGCTGATCATTCCAACACGACCGGGGAGATGAAAGTGACTTGTCAGAACTGACGGAATCCAAATCGGATGCCCGGTTTGAGCTCGGCGCTCAAAGTTCATTTCTAAAATACACTTCGTTCAAATGAACTGCCAGGTCGGGGCCAGGGGTCTAAAACTTGAAATACCGGCCAGATGGCCATGCCGATCATTCCAACACTACCGGGGTGATGAAAGTGACTTGTCAGAACTGACGGAATCCAAATCGGATGCCCGGTTTAAGCTCGGCGCTCAAAGTTCATTTCTAAAATACACTTAGTTCAAATGAACTGCCAGGTCGGGGCCGGGGGTCTAAAACTTGAAATACCGGCCGGATGCCTATGCTGATCATTCCAACACGACCGGGGAGATGAAAGTGACTTGTCAGAACTGACGGAATCCAAATCGGATGCCCGGTTTGAGCTCGGCGCTCAAAGTTCATTTCTAAAATACACTTTAGTTTAACTGAACTGCCAGGTCGGGGCCGGGGGTCTAAAACTTGAAACACCGGCCGGATGCCCGTGTCGATCATTCCAACACGACCGGGGAGATGAAAGTGACTTGTCAGAACTGACGGAATCCAAATCGGATGCCAGGTTTGAGCTCGGCGCTCAAAGTTCATTTCTAAAATATATTTAGTTCAAATGAACTGCCATGTAGCAACCCTAATAAATGAATAATTGAAATAAATTAAAACATATATATTACAGAAGTAATATATATAAAAGGAATAGGGTTAATTGGACGAAATAAAACAAATTAAAAATAACGCCTCTTATTAAGGCGTTAATTTATAAAGAAATGCCTCTATCCATGGCGTGAATAAAGAAAGGACGCCCACACCTACGGTCGTCAGTTCTCACGCGACCAAATGGGTAAGTAAAAGAAACGCCTCTATCTTGGGCGTGTTTTAAAATACGAAACGCCCCTTTTCAAGGCGCTTTTTAAGAAACGCCCTTATGCAAGGCGTTAATTAAAGAATACACGCCCTGACCAAAGGCGTTAATTCAGTTCGTGACTCGTTCGAACCCAGAGCTTATCCAGGGAAAGATTAACCTAATCTAGTAAGTGTCTATTAGAGTAAGGACTCTATTGGGGATATGTTACCCTCAATCAAACACTACTTTTAATAGGACTTCCATAACCCTATAAATAATCTACTGCTCGAACCCGTGAACGCTATTTGGCGTTCGAGTTCTCTGAAGGTAATTACAGAGCAATAGCTCTTCCTTCCCTCTGTCCCTTTTTGATTTGGTGGACGGTCATTAATTCGACTTCTTCCTTCTTCCAGGTTGAAGAAGCATTGGGGTTGTGAAGAACAAAGGTAATAATCTTTCCTTTACCTTCGGTCAGGTATTATGAAGAAAATATTAATGTTTCTTCGTATTTCTCTGTAGGAAGTTCAGTACATAAAGACTTCTTCCTGCTGATACGGCTGAAGTTATTGGTTGCTGTTTAAGCAACATAGTTTTCTCCCTTTTTCATATCAATCTGCAAATCGTCATCTCCAAATCAACTCTTAAAAGTAGGTTTTCTCAAGTTATTGTAGCCCAAATGAAATTAATGCAAGATATATATATATAAGCATGTCATGCATACGGTTATTATAGTTTCCATGCGTTTTCTGCAATATTTTGAAAGAGACGCCCCTGTCAAGGGCGCTAATTCACATGAAACGACTCTTCCCAGGTCGTTAATTTCATGTTTAACGCCCCGTACTCAGGCGTTAATTTCTTTAAACCGTTAATCACCCATCTTAAGAATTGATTATCTATGAAATCATGATTATAAAATAATGCATGATCCTCTGTCTTCAACCTGCTAACTTTACTGTCATGATATTACATGCGTTCCTCTGTTATCCTGAAATTGTTACTGTCCTTAAAGTTTCTGAAGGAACTTGAATTAACGACTTGGACAAAGTCGTTTTCCACATATTAACGCCCCCTCACAGGGCGTGAATCTGAAAGGTAACGCCCCTTCCTAGGGCGTGTATCGGTTAAAATCCTGAAATTTATATATTCTGAAAAATAGAATTAAATAGTAACGCCCCTGCCCAGGGCGCGTTTTTGATAATTCTTGAAAATTAATTGTATTCTGTCAAATATGTAAACAATAAGACGCCTTCTGGTGTAGTCGTCATATCTTGAAGAAACGACCCTGACCAAGGCGTGTTTTATACAATTCATGAAATTATTGATATTCTGTCAAATATATATATAAGGAGACGCCTGCTACTGTAGTCGTCAACTCTTGAAGAGACGCCCCTTCCCAAGGCGCGTTTTAGATAAATTATTGAATTATTGAAAATTCTGCAAGACGGACCATATGTAAACGCCCTTCTGTTAGGCGTTAATTACTTGAGAAACGACTTGACCTAAGTCGTTATTTTACTATAAACTGATTTTCATCTGATTTGCTAACCGATGGTTTTATATATTATAATATATATGTATATCGGCACTATTCTCCACTCCGTGAGTATAGTCCCATGTTTTCATGTTGATTTACCGATCACACTCAACTCTCATTGACATACAAGCTCTCCATTGGACATTCCGTTCCTTTGGACTAGCGAGTTAGTCATAGAGACCTCCGTAAGACTCCTCGTAGCCTTGGATTCCCTCAAGGCCGACTGAGCTGGTTGTACCCTAAAAACCCATTACACGATCCTTGCCATGTCAATCTAAAGAAACATGGTATACCGGCCCTTATGATTATACAAAGAGTATATCATAAGAAATTCTTAATGGGATGATGATATCATGCCATATCATGTCGTTCTTGTAAACCCCAATTCTGTGATAAGAATGAGGGTATCTTACCTTTGATATACTGTTCATGTGGACCTCAATTCTATATAAAGAATGTCCATACTGATTTGTCATGGTAACCAAGTTAAGGGAACCATGTTCTACCTAGTTTTATCGATATCGTGATTATACCGTTATTATCGCCATTCTATGTCCTTTGTCATATTTTGGACTCTATTCTATCAAAGTTGTCATACGTGTCTACAAGCTTGATTATTGAAATTCTATATTGGCTATATAAACAAGAGTGGATGTCAAAACACATGATAAATGCCTGCGCATATAGGGCCCGATCTGGTCCTGGGAGGAGCACTCGAAAGTACTTGTGCCCATGGGAGTTAAAATGATAAGGTATCTGGCATTATACCGAGTACTTGACTTGCTTGATTGGACATTCCACACACATCTTGTACTTGAATCGTACTTGACTTTACATGAAATACGTGGCCCGAAAAAGGGTAATTTACTTGCTTGATACATGATAGCCAAAGTTCTTGACATGATTTGTTAAATGTACTTGCTTGAATATCGCGAATAAACTTGTTATCTTGTTGAAAGTTCATGATAAGTTCATCTTATTTCCTTGATACTACATTCTATCTATCCTGTCGTTTTATGCGAGCATGCATAGCTTTATTGCATTCATGAAAGATGTAATTACTTAAACCCCTTGCTAGTACTTGAGATATAATTTCCTACTGAGCGTTCGCTCATTCCGTTTGTCCCTTTGTACTTTTCAGGTAAGTCCGACGACGATGGAAGTCAATCGGATGGGAATGGTCAAGAGTGAAAGTGATAGAGCTTCTACAAGTGTCGTCTAGTCTTTTCCATAGTTTCTTGAGTCAAATATGTATTCTTTTCCTTTTTATTAAACAGAGTATTGGATTTGTAATAGTCTATCCATTATGAAATAAAGGATTGGGTTATCTTGCTATTTTGCGCATCTCTGTATTCGTGTCGAATACACGACCACTCTGATTGACATGATTGATATAGACACGTCGCGCATCTCCGGGTATCTTCCGCGCTCGGGGCGTGACAGTCTTTGTGGTATCAGAGCCTAAGGTATTCAATTCCTAGGAAACCCAAGTCCAAGGATAGGTTTCAAAACCTTTAACCAAGTGAGAGTGGGTAGAACCAAGGGTTAAATGATCAATGAGTCCTTTATAAGATCATAGTGATATAATACTAACATAGCTATTGTAATTGTAGGATATTGGCTGCCGAACGTGCTCAATGGCGCAACATGCAGCGTACCCTTCAAGGGATGACCCAAGTGCTACAACAGGTAGCACAAGGTGGTGCTCCACGAGCTGGAAGCTTACACCAAGCATTCAAGAATATGAATCCCCCGAAGTTCATGGGATCGACCGATCCAGACGATGCCGAGCATTGGGTTCGGGAGATTGAACGTATATTCCGTGTTATGCAATGCACGGATCAGGACAAAGTCTTATTAGCTACTTTCCAGTTAGAAAAGGATGCTAGATGCTGGTGGGAGTCGATTGAAGCTACAATTGACCCAACTCAAGTTACATGGGGAGAATTCGTTGAATATTTCAACGCCAAATATTTCTCTGATAGGGTCCAGGAAAAGAAGGCCGCCGAATTTGCCGCATTAAAGCAAAGATCTTTATCGGTGGCTGATTATGAAGCACAGTTCTCTAGACTGTCTAGATATGCTAAGCATTTAATTAGCACGGAAAAGATGAAAGCCCGTAGATTTCTTAATGGGCTTAGGCCCCACTACATTACTCAACTGGCGCCTATGGATATTCAAGTTTATACTGAAATAGTGCGCCGAGCTCAGTTGCTTGAAGATGCCACGGAACTATCTGATAGGATCCGTGGGAAAGACAAAAAGGAGCAAGTCACAAGTTCGGGTTCTTTTAAACCCAACTTTAAGAAGAGGCCCAATAATGGAGGTTCTTCCTCTCAAGATCAGAAGTTCAAGAAATCCAAGCCTTTCTCTATCACCACTACACCTTCAAACGTAGTATGCAAGCATTGTGACAAGGCTGGTCACAAAACAGAAGAATGCTGGAGGAAATTAGGAGCATGTCTCCGTTGTGGGAGTCGTGAACATCGGATTCCCGATTGTCCATTAATGAATGACCAAGACGGTGAGGGTAAACGCCCAGTGACAAGGAACGCGCGTCTTCATGCAATCCAAGAGACCGAACCAGAAGAAGAAGGCGGATTGGTGGAAGGTACATTAAAAATTTGTTCCAAATATGCACATGTCTTATTTGATACGGGTGCATCGCATTCCATTATTTCCAAGAAGTTTGCTGACCCATTACCTCTAGAACCAGAATGGATGAAGTTAATATTGTCTACTCCTCTCGGAAACGAGACGGATATCACACATCATTACCAAAACTGTGAGGTATTGGTTCGAGGAAAGAATTTTCCTATTGATCTTATCTGCTTAGATCTAAAAGAGTATGATGTTATACTAGGAGCAGATTGGTTATCCAAATACCAGGCAACGGTTGATTGCCGTGATAGCAAGATTGTTTTCAAGGAATTTCCGGAACTGACTTATACTAGTCCTAAGAGTCGAAGCAAATCCCCTCTTATTTCGGCTCTTCGAGCAAGCAAGCTCGTCAAGAAAGGATGTGTATCCTTCCTTGCTTTTGTCACTATTAAAGAAGCTAAAGAAACCAAGATAGAGGACATTCAGGTAGTGCGAGAATTTCCAGACGTATTTCGGAAGATTTGCCGGGATTACCCCCTCAAAGAGATGTGGCCTTCACCATTGACTTAGTCCCTGGTGCTGGTCCTGTTTCAAAGGCACCCTATAGAATGTCCCCTGCAGAACTAAAGAATTGAAGAAGCAATTGATGGAATTGATTCAAAAAGGGTTCATTAGACCAAGTACTTCCCCGTGGGGAGCACCAGTCTTATTTGTAAAGAAGAAGGATGGATCCATGAGATTGTGTATCGACTATCGACAGTTGAATCATCTTACTATCAAGAACAAGTATCCACTGCCGAGAATCGATGAGTTATTTGATCAGATTTCAGGATCCAAATATTTCTCCAAGATTGATCTCAGGTCGGGATATCATCAATTAAGAATCAAGGATGATGACATTCACAAGACCGCATTCAGAAGCAGGTATGGCCATTACGAATTTGTTGTTATGCCTTTTGGACTAACAAATGCCCCTGCTGCCTTTATGCAGTTAATGAATAGCATATTCAGGCCTTACTTGGATCAATTCATAGTAGTCTTCATTGATGATATATTGATATATTCTAAGACTAAGGAAGAACATGAAGAGCATTTGAGGATTGCATTGCAAGTCTTGAGGACAAATCAATTATATGCTAAACTCAGCAAATGCGAGTTCTGGCTTGAAGAAGTGGCTTTTCTCGGACATGTCATATCCAAGGACGGTTTATCTGTAGATCCGTCAAAGGTTGAAGCTGTAAGAAACTGGGAAAGACCCACTAATGCAAGCGAGATCAGAAGTTTCTTAGGTCTTGCAGGCTATTATCGGCGATTCATCAAAGATTTCTCTAAGATCGCCGTGCCCCTTACAAGGTTAACTCGCAAGGAGATCCGATACGAATGGAGTGAGGAATGTGAAAGAAGTTTCAAACTCTCAAGGATCATCTCACCACAGCTCCGGTCTTAGCTCTACCGATAGAAGGAGAGAAATTCGAGGTCTACACTGATGCTTCTGGCATTGGCCTCGGATGTGTCCTAATGCAACAAGGAAAGGTCATAGCATACTCTTCACGTCAGCTGAAGAAGCATGAGGAGAATTACCCCGTCCATGACTTAGAACTGGCCGCGGTAGTATTTGCCCTAAAGATATGGAGACACTACTTATATGGAGCACAGTTTACTGTATACTCCGATCACAAAAGTCTCAAATATCTATTTTCACAAAAGGAGCTAAACATGAGACAAAGACGCTGGCTAGAATATCTCAAGGACTTCGACTTCAATATACAATACCATCCCGGAAAGGGTAATTATGTTGCTGACGCCCTTAGTCGAAAGCCGAGAGCAATGATAGCAAATTGTATGATGCAAGAATGGAGGTTACTTGAACAATTCTCCGAGCTCAATATAAGCTTGGACACGGAATCCAAATTTGTCACACTATCTCATATAAGCATACAGTCAGATTTGTTATCTGAGATACAAACACTTCAGGATGATGATCCTATATTAGTAGAATCAAAGGCAGATTAGAAGGACAATCTGATTTTCAACTAACTTCTGATGGAAGATTATCGTTCAAAGATAGAACTTGTATACCCGATTGTCCGGAATTAAAGAAGAAGATCTTAGATGAAGCTCACCGATCAAGGTACACTATTCATCCAGGATCAACCAAAATGTACCAAGATGTAAAGAGGAACTTTTGGTGGCCTAGTATGAAAAGAGAAATAGCGGACTATGTATCACGCTGTCTCACATGCCAACAGGTCAAGGCGGAACACCAAAAGCCTGCGGGAAAACTACATCCTCTAGATATTCCTAAGTGAAATGGGAGGATATTGGTATGGACTTCATCATGGGTTTATCTAAATCTAAAGGAGGACATGATGGAATCTGGGTTATCATTGACCGATTGACTAAATCGGCACATTTCTTGCCAATCAAAAGCCGATGGTCAATTGATGTGCTAGCTGCACTATACATCAAAGAAATAGTCAGGATACATGGAATTCCTGTCTCAATCGTATCTGATAGAGATCCCCGTTTTACTTCTCATTTTTGGAAGGGATTACAACATTCGTTGGGAACAAGGCTCAACTTTAGTACTGCTTTTCACCCACAAACGGATGGTCAGACCGAGCGAACTAATCAAGTTGTTGAAGATATGCTGAGAGCATGCATTATTGACTTTGGAGGAAGCTGGCATGACCACTTACCTTTAGTTGAATTTGCATATAATAATAGCTACCAAGCTAGTATCCAAATGGCACCTTTCGAAGCCTTATACGGAAGGAGTTGCCGATCTCCCATATGTTGGAACGAAGTTGGAGAGAAACAACTATTAGGTCCAGACATGGTAAGGGATACAACTGAGAAGATACAGGTAATCAGAGAAAGATTACAAATTGCTCAGACAAGGCAAAAGGCTTATGCTGATACCAGGAGAAGAGATCTTGAATTCCAGGTTGGAGATCATGTATTTCTTAAAATATCCCCTGGGCGTGGCATACGAAGATTTGGTGTTAAGGGCAAGCTTACGCCAAGATTCATCGGACCATTTGAGGTACTCGAAAGAGTTGGCGAGGTTGCTTATCGCATCGCGTTGCCTCCTCAGTTGTCCGAGGTACACAATGTATTTCACATATCTATGTTGAAGAAGTATGTGCACGATCCGTCACATATTATTGAGCATGGAGATCTGGTGATCCAGAAAGATCTCACATATGAACAGAGGCCTTTAAAGATATTAGATCGAGAAATACGAGCTCTAAGGAATAAGGTTATTCCCATGCTCAAGGTGCAATGGAATAAGAATCCCGAACGCGAAGCGACATGGGAGACCGAAGAATCTATGAAGAAACGATTTCCCGAGTTATTCTAAGAGGTATATGTTCTACGCTCTCCACATGTATAATTATATATATATTGAATTTGGGGACCAAATTCTTTTTAAGTGGGGGAGGTTGTAGCAACCCTAATAAATGAATAATTGAAATAAATTAAAACATATATATTACAGAAGTAATATATATAAAAGGAATAGGGTTAATTGGACGAAATAAAACAAATTAAAAATAACGCCTCTTATTAAGGCGTTAATTTATAAAGAAACGCCTCTATCCATGGCGTGAATAAAGAAAGGACGCCCACACCTACGGTCGTCAGTTCTCACGCGACCAAATGGGTAAGTAAAAGAAACGCCTCTATCTTGGGCGTGTTTTAAAATACGAAACGCCCTTTTTCAAGGCGCTTTTTAAGAAACGCCCTTATGCAAGGCGTTAATTAAAGAATACACGCCCTGACCAAAGGCGTTAATTCAGTTCGTGACTCGTTCGAACCCAGAGCTTATCCAGGGAAAGATTAACCTAATCTAGTAAGTGTCTATTAGAGTAAGGACTCTATTGGGGATATGTTACCCTCAATCAAACACTACTTTTAATAGGACTTCCATAACCCTATAAATAATCTACTGCTCGAACCCGTGAACGCTATTTGGCGTTCGAGTTCTCTGAAGGTAATTACAGAGCAATAGCTCTTCCTTCCCTCTGTCCCTTTTTGATTTGGTGGACGGTCATTAATTCGACTTCTTCCTTCTTCCAGGTTGAAGAAGCATTGGGGTTGTGAAGAACAAAGGTAATAATCTTTCCTTTACCTTCGGTCAGGTATTATGAAGAAAATATTAATGTTTCTTCGTATTTCTCTGTAGGAAGTTCAGTCGAAAGGGGTTCATCAGTTGAACATAAAGACTTCTTCCTGCTGATACGGCTGAAGTTATTGGTTACTGTTTAAGCAACAGAGTTTTCTCCCTTCTTCATATCAATCTGCAAATCGTCATCTCCAAATCAACTCTTAAAAGTAGGTTTTCTCAAGTTATTGTAGCCCAAATGAAATTAATGCAAGATATATATATATAAGCATGTCATGCATACGGTTATTATAGTTTCCATGCGTTTTCTGCAATATTTTGAAAGAGACGCCCCTGTCAAGGGCGCTAATTCACATGAAACGACTCTTCCCAGGTCGTTAATTTCATGTTTAACGCCCCGTACTCAGGCGTTAATTTCTTTAAACCGTTAATCACCCATCTTAAGAATTGATTATCTATGAAATCATGATTATAAAATAATGCATGATCCTCTGTCTTCAACCTGCTAACTTTACTGTCATGATATTACATGCGTTCCTCTGTTATCCTGAAATTGTTACTGTCCTTAAAGTTTCTGAAGGAACTTGAATTAACGACTTGGACAAAGTCGTTTTCCACATATTAACGCCCCCTCACAGGGCGTGAATCTGAAAGGTAACGCCCCTTCCTAGGGCGTGTATCGGTTAAAATCCTGAAATTTATATATTCTGAAAAATAGAATTAAATAGTAACGCCCCTGCCCAGGGCGCGTTTTTGATAATTCCTGAAAATTAATTGTATTCTGTCAAATATGTAAACAATAAGACGCCTTCTGGTGTAGTCGTCATATCTTGAAGAAACGACCCTGACCAAGGCGTGTTTTATACAATTCATGAAATTATTGATATTCTGTCAAATATATATATAAGGAGACGCCTGCTACTGTAGTCGTCAACTCTTGAAGAGACGCCCCTTCCCAAGGCGCGTTTTAGATAAATTATTGAATTATTGAAAATTCTGCAAGACGGACCATATGTAAACGCCCTTCTGTTAGGCGTTAATTACTTGAGAAACGACTTGACCTAAGTCGTTATTTTACTATAAACTGATTTTCATCTGATTTGCTAACCGATGGTTTATATATTATAATATATATGTATATCGGCACTATTCTCCACTCGTGAGTATAGTCCCATGTTTTCATGTTGATTTACCGATCACACTCAACTCTCATTGACATACAAGCTCTCATTGGACATTCCGTTCCTTTGGACTAGCGAGTTAGTCATAGAGACCTCCGTAAGACTCCTCGTAGCCTTGGATTCCCTCAAGGCCGACTGAGCTGGTTGTACCCTAAAAACCCATTACACGATCCTTGCCATGTCAATCTAAAGAAACATGGTATACCGGCCCTTATGATTATACAAAGAGTATATCATAAGAAATTCTTAATGGGATGATGATATCATGCCATATCATGTCGTTCTTGTAAACCCCAATTCTGTGATAAGAATGAGGGTATCTTACCTTTGATATACTGTTCATGTGGACCTCAATTCTATATAAAGAATGTCCATACTGATTTGTCATGGTACCCAAGTTAAGGGAATCATGTTCTACCTAGTTTTATCGATATCGTGATTATACCGTTATTATCGCCATTCTATGTCCTTTGTCATATTTTGGACTCTATTCTATCAAAGTTGTCATACGTGTCTACAAGCTTGATTATTGAAATTCTATATTGGCTATATAAACAAGAGTGGATGTCAAAACACATGATAAATGCCTGCGCATATAGGGCCCGATCTGGTCCTGGGAGGAGCACCCGAAAGTACTTGTGCCCATGGGAGTTAAAATGATAAGGTATCTGGCATTATACCGAGTACTTGACTTGCTTGATTGGACATTCCACACACATCTTGTACTTGAATCGGACTTGACTTTACATGAAATACGTGGACCGAAAAAGGGTAATTTACTTGCTTGATACATGATAGCCAAAGTTCTTGACATGATTTGTTAAATGTACTTGCTTGAATATCGCGAATAAACTTGTTATCTTGTTGAAAGTTCATGATAAGTTCATCTTATTTCCTTGATACTACATTCTATCTATCCTGTCGTTTTATGTGAGCATGCATAGCTTTATTGCATTCATGAAAGATGTAATTACTTAAACCCCTTGCTAGTACTTGAGATATAATTTCTTACTGAGCGTTCGCTCATTCCGTTTGTCCCTTTGTACTTTTCAGGTAAGTCCGACGACGATGGAAGTCAATCGGATGGGAATGGTCAAGAGTGAAAGTGATAGAGCTTCTACAAGTGTCGTCTAGTCTTTTCCATAGTTTCTTGAGTCAAATATGTATTCTTTTCCTTTTTATTAAACAGAGTATTGGATTTGTAATAGTCTATCCATTATGAAATAAAGGATTGGGTTATCTTGCTATTTTGCGCATCTCTGTATTCGTGTCGAATACACGACCACTCTGATTGACATGATTGATATAGACACGTCGCGCATCTCCGGGTATCTTCCGCGCTCGGGGCGTGACATGCCAGGTCGGGGCCGGGGGTCTAAAACTTGAAATACCTGCCGGATGCCCATGCTGATCATTCCAACATGACCGGGGAGATGAAAGTGACTTGTCAGAACTGACGGAATCCAAATCGGATGCCCGGTTTGAGCTCGGCGCTCAAAGTTCATTTCTAAAATACACTTAGTTCAAATGAACTGCCAGGTCGGGGTCGGGGGTCTAAAACTTGAAATGCCAGCCGGATGGCCATGCCGATCATTCCAACACGACCAGGGAAATGAAAGTGACTTGTCAGAACTGACGGAATGCAAATCGGATACCCGGTTTGAGCTCGGCGCTCAAAGTTCATTTCTAAAATACACTTAGTTTAAATGAACTACCAGGTCGCGGCCAGGGGTCTAAAACTTGAAACACCGGCCGGATGCCCGTGCTGATTATTCCAACACGATCGGAGAGATGAAAGTGACTTGTCAGAACTGACAGAATCCAAATCGGATGCCCGGTTTGAGCTCGGCGCTCAAAGTTCATTTCTAAAATACACTTAGTTCAAATGAACTGCCAGGTCGCGGCTGGGGGTCTAAAACTTGAAACTCCGGCCAGATGGCCGTGCCGATCATTCCAACACGACCGGGGAGATGAAAGTGACTTGTCAGAACTGACGGAATCCAAATCGGATGCCCGGTTTGAGATCGGCGCTCAAAGTTCATTTCTAAAATACACTTAGTTTAAATGAACTGCCTGGTCGGGGCCGGGGGTCTAAAACTTGAAATACCGGCCGGATGCCCGTGCCGATCATCCCAACACGACCGGGGAGATGAAAGTGACTTGTCAGAACTGACGGAATCCAAATCGGATGTCCGGTTTGAGCTAGGCGCTCAAAGTTCATTTTTAAAATACACATAGTTTAAATGAACTGCCAGGTCGGGTCCGGGGGTCTAAAACTTAAAATACCGGTCAGATGGCCGTGCCGATTGTTCCAACACGACCGGGGAGATGAAAGTGACTTGTCAGAACTGACGGAATCAAAGTTCATTTCTAAAATACACTTAGTTTAAATACTGTTTCAGGCTAGTAGTTGATTTATAAAATATGTAGTTATCAATTTGATATGTTTGCTTTCAATTTATGCTAATTTCTTCGCACTAATTTTTTTATCTATGAATGAATGTTATTATTTTTTTAATGTAGGGGGATCCTTCTACGGGCGGCGATAGAGGAGATGAGCAGGGCGGTGAGGATACGGACGATGAGGATATGGACGATGTACCTGATATTTCTTGATATTTGATGATATTCAGACGGATCAGCAGGGTTAATGTCTTTTTTTGTGGTATTTATTTGATCAGCATGGTGTTGAATTTTATTTTTCGGTGGTGTTTATTTGATTAGCAGGTTCCCAATATTTTTTTTCAACATGTAGAATTTCTTGATGTTTATGTATGATTAAACAGGTTTTTTAAAATAATTTAAGATTTACAAAAAAAATGTAGATTTCAGACGGATTTTCAGACGGGATTTGCGACGAATAAAGTCCGTCTATTAGCCGTCGTAAAATCCGTTTGGAATATAGACGGATTTCAAACCACATTTCGGACAGGAGTTGAGTTGAATTTCAGATGGTAATTACAGCCGTCGTAATTTCCGTTTGAAATAGCGACGGATTTCGGACGAGTCTTCATACGGTAACATGATTTGAGACTAAGAGTTGGGCTTAATTTCAGATGGTAACTATATTCCGTCGTAATATCCGTCTGAAATTTCAGACGAGATTTCAAACGGCAAATATTTCCGTCGTAAATTTCAGACGGAAAATTTCAAATTTCAGATGGAAATGTCTCGTATGAAATTCAGACGGAATTTGTGACTGATTAAATTCTGTCTTATTTTCAGACATAATTTTCGACGGAAAAATAAACTGTCACAAATTTGTGACTAAGAATTTCAGACGGTCGGTTTCCGTCTGAAATCTGTCGCAAATCCGTCACAAACGTGGTTTGTGACGGATTTTCAGACGGATTTCAGACGGATACTGGCCGTCTGAAATCTCACTTTTTCTGGTAGTGGTCGGTGCAATGCCAAACACCGTGGTCAATTAAACTCCCATGGGCACAAGCTCCTTCGGGTGCTCCTCCCAAGACCAGATCGGGCCCTATATGCACAGCATTCATGTATTACTTTTGACATCCACTCTCATTTTATAGCCAATATAGAGTTTCAAGGGTTGCTTTAGTAGGATTTACAAGGTAGATTTTTATGGAATGGAATTCAAGGACTCATAATATGTAGGAAAATGACTTAGAGTTGCGTCGGTACAAACCACGATAAAAATGAGGGAAAATGTTAATATATATATATATATATATTCCTAAATAACAAAAACTCTAGATAACTCTATAGTAAGGTTAAACAAAAGTTAAAACATCCCATAAGGGCCATTATACAAATATGCCACTCTTTACATAATAGAGTTTACTATTTAAAACTACTATTCAATCACTATTCAGATTACTATTCATTACTATTCACTTACTATTCATTTACTATTGAAAAATACTATTCACCCCAAATAGCGCCTTCATCATTTTCGTGAATCACGACTGCTTAAACAGTCGTGACTTCTAAGTTAGTATATAAATCAGTTAGTATATTAATCATCTATGCTAAAAATTTAATAAATGTGAATCATGATACCTAATCTAATGTATGAGCATACCTCTAGATTCCTTATATTTTTCTCTACCTATCTACGTGTCTATCTCAAAAAAATTATTTTATTTGGAAAAGTGACACTATTCATTGAAATTGTGACTCTTTAAATAGCGACTCTTTACAGAGTCTTCAATTAAATGACGACACACTGGTGTGTCGCTATTCATATAATTGGCGCCCTGACTTGGGGCGCCATTTATATTTGGGTGATTTTCTCCAGGCAGGTACATTCTGTGACTCAAAATACTATTCATACACTATTCATACCGTAAAAATTTCTCAAAAATAGAAAGCAATGATATGAACAGGTAGAGAAAATTCTCGGGAGTTCAGAATCATGTTCATGTAAGATTGTTGGGTTTCACTATTCAATAAATTGGGGTGATTTACACTGGACATGTACATTACGTGACTCAAAACACTATTCAAACACTACTCATTTTTATAGGGTGTTTGGTTGCTCTTTTTTCTCTCAATTTTAAAAAAAAAGAGTAAGAGATCGTATAACCCTGTTTGGCATTCCTATCCTAAATTTTAGGGAGAGAATCTAATCCTGTGTAAACCTTCCTAAAAAAAAAATAACACTAGACCAATTTTTTTTAGAAAACACTCACCGCGCCTCTCCAACTCCCGACCCCCTCCCCCTCCCCTCCCCCGCGTCTCCCCTTCCCTCCCTTCCCTCTCCCTCCCGCCGACTGTCCCTCCCCCCCTACGCAGCCCCCTCCCCCTCCCTCCGGTTCCCCCCTGGCCGGCGGTGGGACCACTCGTGGACGGCGATGACAACTGGCTGGAGGTGGCTAGCGACCGCGGTGGATGCCGGTGTTGGCGCCAGAGGGTGATGCGGCGTCAGGGGTGGCCAACGGTTGCAGCGATTATCGTGGCGGTGATGCAGGGACCGTCGGCGGCTGGCATCAGCGGCGCTCGGGACGGCAGGGGTGCCGGGGACGGCAGGTATGCTGGCCGGTGTGAGGGTGGGCGGCTGGTCCGCTCGAGCACGATGCCAGTAGCCTGGCTGCCGCGCCGGTAGTAGGCGGGTGCGCCGTGAACAGGAGGAAAGATGACAACCCAAAAAGAAAAAGAAAAAAAACCAGAGGAAATCACTAGGCAGCGGAGGACGTGGACGTTGAGCATGGGCCAGGGAACTGAATGCAGGGAAAAGCTTCAATAGAAATGAAAGACAAGGAAGAAGGGGGGGGGGGGTTTGGCCTCCGCCAGAGAGAAAAGAGAGGGGGGGTGGTGGCGTGCTCAAGATCGGCGACGGTGATGGAGCCCCCTGTTATGGGCAACGGCTCCTCCTACCGAATGGAGAAGGGACGAAGGTGGTGAAGTGAGCCAAACAATTCTATATAAATTTTAAAAATTATATCATTTTTACCAAATAGATGTTATCAATTTTTATCAATTTTAAATTTTAAGTTAAAAATTAGCACAACATAATTTTTGAGATAAAAAGAGTTTTAAAAATAAAATTACTCCCAAACACCCTATTAATACTTTCAGTAAATCAGGAATTAAGTACATGGTTAAATAGAGAAAAATATGATGGTTCCAGAACCATGTTCATGCAAGAGTTTCGTGATTGGGTTAAAAAGTTATAATTATCTGAACATGGTGGCTGGGCAATATGAGTCACGGTTTACTATTCAAACGCTATTCATTTTTAATTCTTTCACTAAATCAGGAATCGAGGATATGGACAGGTAGGGAAAAATCTCAGGATCATAGAACTATATTGATGCAAAATTTTCATGGTTTAGTTTAATAGTTATGGATTTTTGAATGCATTGAATTACTAATTGCTGGAAATTACCAGAAATGGAATTGACGATATTGCACGTGGTCGTTAATTAATTGGCGACCATGCACAGAGTCTTCAATTTGAAAATTGGCACCCTGGTCAGGGGTGCCATTTATAGGTGGGTGGTCCACTATTCATCAGTATAAAAGTGCTCTGAATCAGGAAGTAAGAGTACGTACGGTTAGGAAAAAAGTCAGGATTCCAAAAACATATTCATGTAAAAATTTCATGCTTTAATTCAGCAGTTATGGATTTTTGAATGCGTTGAATTACTAATTACTGAAAATTCCAGAAAATAGATTTGACGACATTGCACATGGTTTTCAATTGAATGACGACCATGTACCAAGTCTTCATTTCTGAAATTGGCGCCCTGGTCAGGGGCGCCATTTATAGGTGGGTTATGCACTATTCATCAGGATAAAAGTGCTCTGAATCAGGAAGTAAGAGTACGTGCAGGTAGGGAAAAATGTCAAGATTCCATAAACATGTTCATGTACAAATTTTATACTTTAGTTCGATAGTTATGGATTTTTGAATGAGTTGAATGATCAATTACTAGAAATTATGGAAATGGAAATGACGACACTGTGAGGTGTCTTCATTTAATTGACGACCCCTCAAGGGGTCTTCAATTTGGTAATTGGCACCCTAGTCTGGGGCGCCATTTACCTGAGAGCTGGGACTCTCGAGTTTTTAAAACATGTAATTATTTTGTGTACATAGGTTATATACTAAGGTTTAAAACATGGTTATTAAGACTGCAAAACTAGTGTAATAAAATATGTTCAAAAACTCATTAAATCATGCTAACAGACTGTTGGGTTCGCTGCACTCCTTCTTTATCTTTGGTGATGGTTTTTGATGATGACAAGATATTGTGGCAATCTACAACTCTCTCTCTCCCCCTTTAGCATTATCAAAAAGTGGGGGTTAAGATGACAAATGTGAAATTTCAACATGAATGATAGAGAATGAAATATCAATGGCGCATGAACCAAGCAATGACCGACCATTAAAGGAAGGTGTGTGAACCATGAAGACCATGCAAGAAATGACATTTGATGACCAATCTATGCACAAGTTTTGCTGAAAGCACATTATTCTCCCCAATTGTCAAGAGCAAAAACCAGCTGACAATGGATTATTTAACCTGTTATTTGCAAGTATAAGCTAAAGATGCATCAAGATGAAGTGTGATATGAACAAACCGGATCAAGCAGTCAAGCATTCAAGCATGCATAATAAGATATAGACTCATGCAAGTCCCTTCAGGACGGGTGTAAGGATAATGCAATTGATCGTAGAACATGAAGTGCATGTACAATACCAAGAAGGTCGTGCTTACATAAATTAAGTACTACATTAACTATGAAAGATGACTGATTCATAAAGGACATTCAAACAATCAAATCCAGAGTGCGTATGTGATGATTGAGTAATGAATTTCAAGGTAGTATGAAAAATAAGATTTTTTAAAGAACACTACAAAGAACTTATCATCCATACACTTTCAACACAATGCTCGAATATTGGTAGCTACGTATGACCCCCAAATTTTTTTTTAATTACTAACAATGGTGTGACTAGCCTTTTGACACGAGTCATGCCCTTTGTTTCAGGGGCAATTCCCGGTTACTCAGTTTCGTCACTTTTTATGATGTGGATGAGGCACTTTTCGACGCGAGTTGTACCCTTTGTCTCAGGGGCACTTCCCAGCTACTCGGTGGCAAATCACACTTAGTTTAGTGTGTATTAGTTTCTCCTTTCGACACGAGTTTCCTCCTTTATTTCAGGGGGGATTTCCGGCTACTCGGATCCACGTTCCACTATAAGACTTTTTGGTGGGGTATATAGTTTTTTCCTCACGAGACATGTGAATTTCATGTAGAGAATCAAAAGTCCTTAAATGTGTAGAGTAAAAAATCGCAATCTTTATTAAATTGAATCATTATCTCAAAAAGGTGCATTTTGTGTGGGTGGTTGTATTGAATGTAAAAGATGAATTAACCTTATCATAGTAATGTCTCCCCCTAAATGTATGCATGGTTATAAAAAATCTCCCCCTTAATATATGCCATGTAACAAACATATCTAAATCAATGTAATTTCATTTAGCAAAGGATGAGTCATAGAAGGAGTCAAAAAGTGGTTGAATAAAGTATATACATGCAATCAATCAGGGATCTTTCAATGTTTTCAAGCAAATGATTATCGGTACTTGGCGGAGTACATTGGTCCGAAGACCACCATCACGCATGAGGAAAGCTTCCAGTTGGATATAATCCAACCTTCCACTATCGCCATTTAATATACCAAATAATCATGGCACTCAAGCACACGTGTATGAAGTATATGCAAGTATATGCATGTAACTTGAAGAGATGATTGAAAAATTATTCATATTCACAAGTATGAAAAGATATGTATGATATGTGCAATGAGTATCATGCAACTAAGCGTATAAAGTGAATTTGCAAAAGTGAATCATTACTTGCAGGATGTGATTAGAAGAGTGAGAAATTTTATCCACAGACCAAAACTTTCAAACCTAAACTTTTATTTGCAAGAAGCGAAGTAAGAGGTGTATATGAAAGAAAAGTCATGTATGTCATAGATGAAGTATTCAAGAACTGAATTTATTCACAAAATGTGAAACAGAAACTATTCAAATGGAGGTACCAAATTTTTCTCAAGATTCAAGCTCTTACCAAGGTTAAGTAATCCAATAGGAAATAGTATACCAAATTCTTTACCTGATAAGCTCATCATTTCCTTGCCTTGAAGGATCTTTATTTGTCATTGGTTTCTTCCTTCTCAAGGCACCCCTACTAGATAGATTCTCATTTTGGAGTTTTGGGTACCCAAGCCATCTTGGGTCCCGAGGGGTTAGTTCGTACACGAACAAATGAATTCCTATTTTTCCTAGCAAACCATTCATCATCAAATACCCTAGTAGAACAGTCATCCATAGAATGACCATTCTCTCCACAATAAATATAGTAAGAAGATTTCCTCTTCAAAAATCCATTTTCATCATTTTTCATTACAGAACAATCATTCATTACATGTCCAAAATTTTCACAGTAATGACATGTAAAATTCTTTTTAACAAACCATTCATCATCGTTTTTCTTTGTGAAGTAATGTTCAAAGACATGACTATGTAATCCACAGTAATAGCAATGCGAGTTGAATGTTTTCCTAGTGGGTTTCACATGATATTTAGACTCATTAATAATTTTCATTTGTGATTGCAATGCTTGTTCATCATCAGATTTCATTAGAAGGCAGTCATACATGTCATGACCATATTGTCCACAATAGTAACATGAAGCATTTCTTCTTTTCTTTGATGCATGATCATATTTGACAGTTTGAAGTTTTTCATGCACACAAGAGTGATGATCAATCTTTTTCTGATTTTAATTTCCTTTATCATGCACGGATAATGATTCATTGAAAATTTTGATTTCATTTTACAAAGACGAAATATGCAATTCATAATTAGCAAGCTCTTCTTCACATGAAGCAATTTTTTCATTCAACAAAAAATTGACGCTTTTGTAACTTTCAATTTCTTGTTCAAGAGAATATAATTTATCATGATCATCAACAATCACACTTTTTCTTTTTTCAACATTTTCAAGATTTTTCAATCTACTTTCAAGCAATGAAATCTGAATTAACAGAGCACTATTTTTATTTTAGAGTTTTTCAAACGACTCTTTGTTTGTAGAAGTATGTTCAAGTTCTTTTATTTGAAAGCTCTCATTTTCATCAACCATTTTATTTATGGTTTCATTGCATTCAAATTTATCATTCATGTTCCTGAAGCTTTCTATTTCCTCTCTCAGTTCCTTCAGCTTTTCAGACTTGTCATTAGACCACCATTTTTCATTTTCAAGGACAAGTAGTTTTTCAGACATTGCAGTATTCAACTCTTTCAAATCCTCATTATCTTTTTCAATCCTTTTAAGTTCTGAAATTTTAGCTAATAAAGATTTATTTTCAGTTGTTAAACATGAAGTGGTTTCTTTATGGCTATCAACCTCACACACAAGTGACTCAACTAACTTTTCAAACTCAATGCATTTTTCACATGAAGACGTTTCATGAAAAGTATTTTCAAGTTTCTTATGGAGTTTCTTATTTTCAAACTTCAATTTCTTGTACTTACTTAATAATTCATCATATGCTTCCACTAATTCTTCAAATGAAATTTCATCAAGCTCAGAGTCAGAACTTACCTCCTTGGATTCTAGGCTTGAATGATCATCCTTGTTATTAGCCATCATGCATGCATCCTCGAGCCCTCCATGTAACTTGATCAGTCGATCCATGATTTCTTTGGCTGAGCTGCAATCAGAAACAAACGAAAATTTGTTAGAGTCAACTGTAGCTTTCAATATGTTCAGAATGACAACATTATCATCATTTTTAGTCTTATGTTTAGTAGACCATTTGGACTTGTCTAATGGCAATTTATACGGACCATGAGATATGATATTCCACAACTTGGGATCATAAGAGTTGACAAATATACACATTTTTCCCAGCCAGAGACTAAAATCTGAACCATCAAAAATAGGAATTGCATCCATATTGGCCATCGCAAGAGATCTTTACTCTACGACCGCAAGGTCAACTAAAAAATCAGAGACGAGGGTCTGATACCAATTGTTGGCCCAGACTATATGGCAAACAAGAAGGGGGGTTGAATTGTCCCCTTTGCCTAGATGGCGGATTTTAAAAACAATCTAACCTGATCACGGTGGAATTAAAATTAACTGCATTAATTAGCATAAACTCAAGTGAGATTAGAAGAACCCTCTCAATCTTTCCTATCTCACACGGATATGCAATGCAAAGAACGAGTTAACTATGCCCAAATACAAATAGCAGAGGTAGCAGTGTGTAGTGGAGCAGTGAATAAAAATCTATAAATTTACCTGTGAATGGAGATAGGAGAAATGGACAATCGCACAGGCAAACCACATGCAACACAGAGATTTTTAGGTGGTTCGGGACCACGACGGGCTCCCTACGTCCACCCCTCACCCAACCTGGTGAGGCTTCACTACACGCTACTTTCGTAGAAACACCGGGATGAACCCCAACGACACACACACGCTGCTTCCGCAGCAATGTCAACACACAGGGAAAATCCCAAACACGCTACCACCGCAGCACACACCCACACACAGAATCAGGGAACACACCCCGGACACTCAAACCACACGGAGTCACAGCTCCATCAACACATAACCAACCACGGGGAAACTTTCCCCCAATAAAACCCAACACACGGAGACGCAACTCCGCTCACACACTATTATCCGATGTTCAGAAGAAACCAAAAATTATACAAGATATGCTCAAGACTATGTATCAATCAAGAAGGGCATCATAGATAAATGGATAAGTGATATAGAACGTTCCCCCCTTTGACTTTCAATGGCCGATGAATATCTTCTTTGAAGCTTTGGTCGGAGGTAGTCAAAACTGCAGGATGTCTTCCTTCAGATTCACGATCCAATCACACCTCCAGACATCAATAACTAATAGATCTAGCAAGCCTTTCTCCTCTCCATCTTATGGCCACTTTTTCCCTTCTATCCCTGCAAGAGATAGAACACATTAGCTCATTCCTTTCATACCACAGAATGAAAATCCCAGCATATATATATCAGCAAGTTAGGTTGATCAATGCAACCCCAAAAATCAAAAGAAAATGAGACAACTAGTTGTAAGCAAGATATGGAAGTAGTTCCCCATGAGAAGAAACAAGGTGTAGATGATAATCTCTGATGCTCAGGTCGGAGGATAGCCGAATGCCAACGTTGAGGACGTCCACGCGTTCCTCTCCTCGATCCGCTCCTTTCTTTCTTCAATCACGAGCTCCAAAAATGGATGGAAGTAGATGAATCTCGTGATCTTCCTCAGCCTCCCTCCTTCTTCCCTTCGTTCTCCTGCAAAACATGTAAAGAAATTAGAGCTCTCTTCCATTTCTTCCAAATTCGCATGATATATATACAAGAAGTATAAGTCATGCAAAAGACCACAAAGCCCTTGTAAAACCCTAGCAAAACCACCTTAATATGTTCATTAACAACCCAAGGGCATTAAGGTAAATTTTCAACCCATTTGGAAGTGTTTTCATAGGGTTTCGGTGGGCCATGATTTTCTCGCGCGGACCTGCGAAATCAGAGGGGTCGGCCCATCTGCCAGGGGGGGTCGACCCATCTCTGTCCAGAACTCTGTCTGCTGCAGAATTTTTACAAGGGTCGACCCACTTTGTGAGGGGGGCCGACCCACTTTCAGACAACATTCTGTTTAGGCTTTTTCTTGCCCAGGGGTCGACCCATTGAGTGGGGGGGTCGACCCATTGACCTTGAAACCTTATGAAATGATATTTAATGCATTCCTAAAGACCTATACATGCAACCCAATGTAACCAATCATGAATTAAAATATTTGGATCATGCATTAACATATGGAACTAGTTTTGAGTCCAAGACCCAAAGAACATGAAATATGATTATGAAAGCATTAGTATGAGGCACATAAATGTTTTGTTCACATTTTTAACTCAAGAACCTCCTCAAGAACATGCATAAAGCACTTTGAAAAAACACAAAATCCTCAAGCAGTAAGGTGCATTCAATTTGCCATGTATAACCTATACATGAACACAGATCAACCCAAAAACATGAAAGATGGATTAAGCCCAATTCAATATGTTAAGAGTAGACTCCGGGGGGTGAATCCTTACCATGAATCCACTTTTTCAAAGCAGCATGAACCTGCACTTGGAGTTAGTAATGTTCTCAAGATAATCTTGAACCAATGCAATCTACATGAAGAAGGTAACTTCAAGGCATTTCTTCATACAAGACTTCCTTCTTTTGTCTGCAAGTTAGTATGCTGAAAACGTAGTTACATGGGCACATGATACACATATTTTCAGTCCACTTTCTTCATAAGATTATAGATCAAATATGATTCAGTCAAAAGTTCAGAATCAAAGCACAATGGTATGAACCCATATTGATATCATATATGTAATGAACATGCAGTCCAAGACTATTTAACACAGTCCAATGCAAGTAATCCAAGTTTAGTCCAATCACAGTTAAGGGCATTCCAAAGCAATCTGAAAGCCTTCAACCCCATTTAAGAGAATGATTTTTCCAATAGAGTAGCATGCAAGTAGAGTCATAAAAACCAACACCCAAACTTTGTGATAGTGCCATTCACAAGAGATCTACCAAGTTTTGTAGTGAAATGATTTACCAAATTGCATCCCCAAAAGTTCATACATAAAACCCATGAAAACATATTCAACACATTAAGAAGTCATGAGAAATGTGCATGAGCCATTTGTGAGCATTGTAAAGGATCCATATGGTGAAAGCAAAAACTCAATAAGCCTAGCTTAACCAAAAACACAAGCTCTCTTTTCTAAAGAAAGATTCATATCTTAATGATATCCACACCTATCAATTATCACAACGCAAGGCATTTTCACATTGCATGGCAAAGGTGTGATAGGATTCAAGCAACTGAAAAGTCTAGCGAGACATTCCAATAAACCATTTGACAATCCACTGAGAAGCATAGTTTTTACCTGAACCCTTCAAAGATATATGCAGGAAGGACCATTCTTCACAACCCAGTAATGCAACCTGAAAAACAAGATATCAACTGTAAGCTCCAAAATGATCAATGAGCATTTTCCACAATGCTTACACACAATATATTGTAGATTGCCACAATATCTTGTCATTATCAGAAAGGGGGAGATTGTCGGGTTCGCTGCACTCCTTCTTTATCTTTGGTGATGGTTTTGATGATAACAATATATTATGTGAAAGTTTCCCCGTGGTTGGTTATGTGTTGACAGAGCTGTGACTCCGTGTGGTTTGAGTGTCCGGGGTGTGTTCCCTGATTCTGTGTGTGGGTGTGTGCTACGGTGGCAGCGTGTTGGGGATTTTCCCCGTGTGTGGACATTGCTGCGGAAGCAGCATGTGTGTGTGGTTGGGGTTCGTCCCCGTGTTGCTATGAAAGTAGCGTGTAGTGAAGCCTCACCCGGTTGGGTGAGGGGTGGACGTAGGGAGCCCGTCGTGGTCCCGAACCACCTAAAAATCTCCGTGTTGCATGTGGTTTGCCTGTGCGATTGTCCATTTCTCCTATCTCCATTCACAAGTAAATTTATAGATTTTTACACTATGCTCCACTACACACTGCTACCTCTGCTATTTGTATTTGGGCATGATTAACTCGTTCTTTGCATTGCATATCCGTGTGAGATAGGAAAGATTGAGAGGGTTCTTCTAATCTCACTTGAGTTTATGCTAATTAACGCAGTTAATTTTAATTCCACCGTGATCAGTTTAGATTGTTTTTAAAATCCGCCATCTAGGCACACGTCCGATCTGGCTTCTTCTTAGGCTCAGTCTGGACGTGAGAAGGGCTACACTCCTCTCTTGACTTCTCTTTTTATTTTGCTCTCTCTTGTCTCTTTTTATCAGCACTGACCGGTTTCGGACCAGGACTGGGCTGCCCATTTTCTTTCTTTTTTTTTTCACAGATTCTCTCTTGAAGGCTCACTTAGATTCTTCTCTTGGACATCAGCTTCAGCAGGAACATCAACATACACGAGCTGCCCCTTTTATAGACGTAAGAAGTCCTTCTAGAAGGAGGTTTCAGGCGGCATGTCATTGGCTCGACATAATCTATTATTTGTCTTCAAGGACCTTTTATCTTGGCAGCCTCTGATTGGCCAAAGAGGCAGCAAAAGGATCTCCAGCATTTTGGTTTCTTTGGTTGACCAGAACGTATGTGAGTAGGAGTTTCTAAGTAAGATCGACAACATCTTTTTCTTCTGCTAGCAGGACTGTCAAGGACGTCTTTTTGTCCTGTGCGATCTCAGTGACAGAGCATCTGATTGGGTGGAGGCAAAAAGATATGTACCAGGAAAGGTGACTATTCCCAGATATGGTAAATGGCTTCTCCATTGACCAAAAGGACTAATATAGTAAGCCAATGATGACAAGGATGGTTGACTGTCCAAGGAGTCTTTTCCTTCGCTTGGAGTCTTCTGAACATTGTTTGTTTGGTCAAAATAAACAATTAAACAAGAAGGTTCTTTGACCAAATACCTTTTCAGCATTTGCCCATGGAGATAGACTAGCCTTTTTCTAGATCTGAACTTCTGCCAGGTTCTTGCACAGACAGCAATTTGATTATCTGTAGTCAAAAAGTAAAGTACCATGGAAAGTTGACCTTTCCCACAAATGATATCTGATAGATCTGCCTTCTCAAAAGATGTTCTATAACCTCATGATGGAGAGGGACAATGGTCAGTCCTAGGAGACTCCTCTAGACCTCAAAAGACGTATTTTTGGACATTTGCGGTTCCTATTATTAGTCTCTGGATCCATTTCTGAAAAAGCTACAGGTTTGTTGAAAAAGCCCCTGGGAGCCCAGATGTGTCGATGCACATATGAAGAGCTTCTTCATGAGGTCAGTGCAGCTTGATTGACATGAAGAGCATGGTCGGTGCACATGAAGGATTTCTTCAGTAAGGTCGGTGCACATGAAGAACAAGGTCGGTGCACATGAGACGCTTTCTTCAGTAAGTTTGGTACACATGAAGATCTTTCTTCAGTAAGGTCGGTGCACAAGAAGAACAAGGTCGGTGCACATGATACACTTTCTTCAGTAAGGTCGATGCACATGAAGATCTTTCTTCAGTAAGGTCGGTGCACATGAAGATCTTTCTTCAGTAAGGTCGGTGAACATGAAGAACTTCCTTCAGTAAGGTCGGTGCACATGAAGTGCTTGGTCTTCTACACCTTCTTCCGGGTCGGTGCACATGAGACGCTTTCTTCAGTAAGGTCGGTGCACATGAAGAACAAGGTCGGTGCACATGAGACGCTTTCTTCAGTAAGGTCGGTGAACATGAAGACTTTCTTTAGTAAGGTCGGTGCACATGAAGAACAAGGTCGGTGCACATGTGACCTTTCTTCAGTAAGGTCGGTGCACATTAAGAACTTCTTCAGTTGACGTCGGTGCACATGAAGACTAAGGTTGGTGCACATGAAGGACGTTACTGAAAGGTGCACAAGAAGGACTTTCTTCAGTAAGGTCGGTGCACATTTAGGAGCTTCTTCAGTTGAGGTCGGTGCACTTGAAGACTGAGGTCGGTGCACATGAAGTCTAAGGTTGGTGCACATGAAGACTTTTTTCAGTAAGGTCGGTGCACATTAGGAACTTCTTCAGTTAAGGTCAGTGCACATTAGGAACTTCTTCAGTTAAAGTTGGTGCACATGAAGACTAAGGTCGGTGCACATATGACCTTTCTTCAGTAAGGTCGATGCATATGTGACCTTAGGCTCAGTAAGGTCTGTGCACATTCAGAACAAGGTCGATGCAGATCTCATACTTTGAACATTCAAGGTCGGTGCACATTTCTTTCTGAAGCATATGAAGGTCGATGTACATCTCTGTCTGAAGCATATAGGTCGGTGCACATCTCTCCAAGGCTGTGATGAACCAATCTTTCTGCCCAGTTCTTTCTTGCATCTTGGAGCAATGACCTTTGGTGAGATCTGCCTTGATTTTTGTGCAACCTCTTGCCTTGATTTTTGTGCTCTCTATTGTCTCGATTTCTATGCATTTGCAACTTGGCCTAAAACTTATACATGATGGCATCATCAAGAGCAATTAAGACTCACAAATGAGTCATGGTTAGACATCATCAAAACTCATAGTTAGACATCATCAAAAAAACATATATCTAACAGAAAGCACCTCTCAAACGGTAGCAGAAGGACCCCTGTAAGGGATTGAGAGAGACTGACGCAAAGACTCATTGCCTGCCCTAGCATCATCCAAAAAATCAGTCCGTCTACCATCTCCGATGACCCACCGAGTATTGTTGAAGACCACCTCAAATGCAGGAAGAAAGATTTTCCTAGTAAGGCCATGTGGGTGAAGGGTAGGGAGGGTCGACCCTTCCACCAGGTGGAACCATTGCCTCGCGTAGGTGGCCCAAAGAGAGGATCCCTGATAGATGGTCCAGGCCAACTTCATCGCCAAATATAGCTGTACGTGCCAAAGGCTGCGTATACCTAAACCACCCTCCAGAATTGACTGTTGAATGATGTTCCAAGGAACCCAATGCCGACGATGGCTTCCGTCTGAGTCACCCCCAAAAAAGGCCGCACAGAGGTGCTCAATATACACAAAAATCGACTTGGGGACCGATGCTACTGCCGCTAAGTAGATAGGGATAGAGTAGAATACAGAATTGATAAGAGTCACCCTACCGGCTTGAGACAGCAACCTATATTTCCAGGAACAAATGCGAGCGTTAACCTTATCAATAAGCGGACTGTAATTCCCCACCAGAGTTCTCCCTTGTCTCACAAGAACGCCAAGATAGCTAAGAGTGCCATTCTGTTGACGAAAACCCGTAATATCAGATATTTTAGACACCACCATGCTAGGCGCACTCCAAGATATCAAAAAGCTACTCTTGGAAGGGTTGATTTTCTATCACGAAGTGTTCTCATAAGCCTTTAAAAATTTCATGATATTACGAATGTTAGAGGCATGACCATTAAGAAAGATGAGGGTATCATCTGCATAAAGCAAATGAGTGATAGCCGGACAGCCTCTGAGACCAGAGAAAGGCTTGATGATCCCTTTAAGGTGCAGGTTGGTGAGACCCCTACTGAGGACTTGTTTCATGATGATAAAGAGGGCTGGAGCTAACGGATCCCCCTATCTGATGCCATGAGAGGAATGAAAATGTCCATCAAGGGACCCCTTGAAAAGGATAGAAAACCAGCAATTAGAGACTAGCATGGCTATATAGGATTTGAACCTATTACAGAAGCCAAACCTCCGAAGGACAGCCAATAGAAAGTCCCACTCCACTCTGTCATATGCCTTCATCATGTCCAGTTTAAAGGAAACATTGTGGCCGCGCACCTTCCTGCCTAGATCAGAGATCAACTGTCTGGACAAAGACATATTATCAAGAATATGCCTGCCCTTCACAAAGGTGCCCTACTCTTCAGAGATGATACTCAGCAAGATGTTGGTGCGTCTGGCACAGAAGATGCGAGAAATAATCTTGGAAATGAAATTACAAAGGCTGATGGGGCAGAACTCACCAAAATTTGATGGACTACTAATTTTGGGGATTAAGGTGATGATGCTTGAACTAACTCCTTTAGGTAGAGGGAGGCCTTGAAAGAAACCGCACACCGTGATGAGAACATCACCTCCTATTTCATCCAGCATGGTCTAGCCATTTAATTTTGAGTCCAATGTAATTTTTATTTGAGTCATTGATGTAATTTTAATTTTATTAGAGTCATGTCCCTAGGTCTAGCATTTATTTTCCTATGTTTGAGTGTCATTAGAATGTGTAATGTGCTAATTGGGCCCATTTCTTCGGACTTAGCCCAATGAGCTCCCCTACCCCTTCGGTTATTTGTCAATGAGTCTTTTGTCAGGGTCTTTTGTAGAAATGTGGGTTTCCTATATATAGGACCCAATTTCCTCCATTTGAACTTAATGAATGAATGAATACAAAGCCTTCTATTTGAGTGTTCAAATTTAGTTTAAGGAGTGATTCCTCTAGTTATTGGGTGAGAGACCCTAGGGGAGAGATTCCCCACCCATTCCCCTCTTAATCTCTCTATTTCACCCCTCTTTCTCTCTCCTCCAACCCCAATTTTGAATTTTCTTCTCTCTCCTCCCCTCCCCAACCACCTCCACTAGCTACCCACCTCATTCAATACCCCTCCACTTCCCCAAGTTGCCATTACTCCACTTCCATTGTCCCTAGGTGGCATCTCCTCCACTTCCAACATAATCTCCTCCCTCCCAATGCAATGCCACTAGTTCCCACACAACCCTCCACCTCCCTAGGCCAATTCAAATTTGAAATCCACCTTCCCTCCATGTTTTGGCCGCCCCCCTCTCCTCCCTTCTAGTCTTGGTCGCCCCTCTCATCTCCCTCCATTCACCTCCATTGACTCCACCTTCCCCTACCTCCAGCTGAGGACCTGCCCCACTGCCCTCCCATCCTCTTCCTATCTCCATTAGCATTCCCCATCCCTCCATACACACTACTTCTTCCACCCCATCACCCCTCTCATACATACACCTCCCCCATCTCCTTCTTTAGAAGCCAACACAAGAGCTGCAGGTTGCTGTCCACAGGTTACAGACAAATCAGTCTGTTTCAGCGACCACCACGACGCCATCCGGATGAGTTTGAAGACACAAGAGCCATCGTTGGAAGCGTCTCCGGGTCTTCTTCGCAACAGAAGTGGTTTCGTCTTCATCGGAGCTCGGGGCTGTTCAGAAACTCCGTTCTCCCCCGACTGCGCAGAACAGATCCTGCTGAGCAACAGAACCGGATTGAGAGTCCTGCCACGTCAAACCTCGGAGGAATAAGTCAACCATTTCTTCTACAAAGTTCTACTTCTCCCTGTCTATTTTCAGAATCAGGAAGCGGAATTCCATTTGGCCTCCGGTGGCCGAAGTTACCATTTTTCATCCTCTGCTGCGTCGCTCTGCTACAACACAGTCTGCTTCGACCTGTCAGCAGTGTTCGGCGTCCTCAGACCTCCCCCGACATCGGAAGGCTTCCCCGTCAGTTTTTCTGCGAAGAGAACTTGACTACGATTCCAACGACTCCAACGGCGCCTGATTTCAACAACGGGAGCGGCCGGAGTACCCTCTGCATCCTACTGTTGGAAGTCAGTCCCTGCTAGTCCGAGAAACAGAGGTCCTGTTCCATCTTCTGCCCCGATCGGTAGCTTCTCCAGAAGAAATCACAAAAATTCTGAAGCATTCCCCTTCCTGTTACGAAGCTTTTGCCACTGATCTCGCCATCAGAGAAATTCGTGAGTGGAATCTATAGCTGCAACACCAACCCACTATCTCTGTTCGTAGACAGTTGGCAGACTCGGCATCCACTATTAGTCGTTGTTCTTGCCTTGCCTTCCCCATCCCGCTTGGCCGGCTGAAGGCCCCTCCCTGCGTGGAGGTAGTATTATTTGTAATTGCTTTAATCCCCACCCCAAGATCCCCCTCCTGCGAGAGGTGTAGTGGTGTACTTTGTTTGGGCAGATCAAGCTTCCCCGGCGCGGCGTGTGGGGAACCCACGCTTCCCCGCTCGCCCACGTCTCCGACTCGGGGCCGGTGTCCTCACACCGGTCAGGTATAAGCTGAACCCTCCCTGAATATTTGTGTTTTATTAGTATCATCTCTTAGTTCAGCCGGCAAAGAAGAGAGTGCCCGATCCCGTGATTCCCGATCGCGAGTGGCCACCGCGGATTGAGTGAGGAGAGACCCCCGTACCCTCAAGGCACGGCGTCCGCCCCACTGATGTGGGTGCTCCGATCCAAGGGAGGGGAACTCATTGGCCAAGTCAATCACCCTAAGCAGCATGGTTTAGACTCTCAAATCCACCCTACCATCATTTAGTCACCACGGGAAAAGGGTTGTGTTGCGATATCGGTCCGCCAACATCGAGTCCGCCAATTTGTAAGTGGGCTTGCAAGTCTAGGTCCAAGGTTCATTTGGTTGTTACTAGTACACCCTTAGGTGGTGTTACATCAAGTGGTATCAGAGCAAGTCATTGACTTGTCTCTATCAAGTCAAGTCCATGGGCACGCTTGCATTAGAGTTCTCATCAGATCGTTCCATGCATTATCCACCTCCCATTGTCATTGAGTCTACAGACCAAAAGGCTCAAATTCCCATCATATCCCAAGCATACCTACCTAATGGGAGCCCCACAGAAATTGACTTCATCTACATGGTAGAAGATAATTGGGTATCCCCCGAAATTGTAGCCACCCTCTCTACGACCGGACAAATTGTGCACAACGGAGACCTAGTCTTCGTTGAATTTCATAAATGGTTTGGAGAGATCAAATACTTTGATGGAGCTTGCTGTCAAATTGGTACTTTGAAAGGCCCTTGCATAATCCTAGGAAAACAATGGCTTGATGAACAGAATACCACCTTCCACCCATTGCGTTGGTCTTGCCTAGTTCATCCCCCACATCTCCCGGGAGCCTATGGTTTCAACAACCTTTTGTTCCCTCACCCACCGGAGCCCCATACCCGGCCACCATGCCCTCTCAACCCACTACAAAGAATGAATGAGGTCATGAGTGAACATGAGGAGAACCCGGCCCACAAAACCAAATCCCCGGGATTGGACACCAACACAAATCTCTTCCCCACATTCAAGGAAATTCATACCCCAATCAATAAGGAAGAAAGACATCAACTCATCCCCGTCCAAACAAACACATGCCTCCCCAAATCACTCAATCTCACGCAAAAGGTTGTGACCGTAGGAGAACTCATCATCAAGTGGCTCAAGCAAAATCCCATCCCTCATGCCTTATACTTTCAAACCCCAACCATGGAGCACCCTTTCCAATTAGCACCCATTAACTCCTATCACACCACATTCCAATCCTACTATGAGGTAAATGGTTGGGATGATCTCCTCAAGGGTTTAGAATGGCAACTAAAGTTGACTTGCTTATTGACCATAGGAGCGGCCCACCCAAGAAGACTTAGTCTCATCCACCCATGTGATGGTTCTATCACCTCAGTCTTCACCATTGGTTGCTACACTAGTGACCTCCTTCTCATTCTCCCCATGGATGAAGAACCCATCATGGTCCACTCCACTACCATTAAAATCCCAAGTACCTTGATCAACTGGCCCACTAAAGACCTTAGTAAGGATGACCCACCATGCATAGACCATGTGGACATAGAGTTCCTTCCTCTAGGAAGCCCAGTCCATGACCCCTTTGATTCCTTCCAATGGGAGCTTAGTTACCCATGTGATACACCCACCTTACCCACAACTCACATTTCCCTACCCCAACCAACCATGTTGGACCAAGATCACCTCTTACAAGACTTGGACTACACAAAGGGAACCATCGCCATAGATAACGTCTGCCTAGGAAGCAAGAAAGAGCCCCTCTCCATAATGCCCACCTTCCTAGATATGTTTGACCCTTTTACATGGAAGTTCAAAGGTCATCCCACACCCATACACATAGAAGTGATCTTTTGGATAGGAATGCATAAGTCTTGGCACAACACATCACTTGGCATGATTCATAAGACGGTTCCATTCATTCACATCACCCACATGTCAAGTAGGAAGAATGAATGGGCAATTTTCGGATGTAATGGTCCACCTCCATTCATCATGAGTCTTAAGCATGATAGGTGCATTCTTGGATGTCCAGGTCCCCCGGCATTTACCACCCCTTTGCATGATAGAGCTACATTTGGAGGTCCAGGCCCTCCTATCTTCACTAATCTTCATAGGGAGTCTAGACATGCTAGGTCCACATTTGGGTGCCCGGGACCCCCAACATCCAATAGAGTGCCAGCATTCACCAACTATGTCTCAGGATTGCATACTTGCAAGCCCATCATCAAAGGAAAAAGGATTTGTCAAAGGCGAATTGATACCCGTAAAATAAACCTAGACTTCCAAGAGGGTGACTATCTGATGGTCAAGATAAAGAGGCTCTTCCCTAGAGTCGCCTTTACGCTCAGGGATCGTGAGACTGGACCCTTTAAGGTCTTGGGGCGATTGAGTATATATGCCAATGAGTTGTTCCTTCAGAAGGAATGTGGGGTCAACCCTCATTGTAGTGTGGCGGACCTTGTGCCCTGCAGGGGCCCCGCGGTGGCACCTAGCGAGGATATTGAGCCCATACCCCCCTTTAAGAGTGACCCCACCAATAAGAATCCCCTTCTAACCTTGAGAGCCCGGCATGAGCACAAAGATTTGATACTGGTTGAACATAACGACACCATCAGGAGCAGGGCAATCCAGCAGTATCTTATGAGGTGGAAGGGCCGACCACGATGGTGGAGACATGGGCGAGCTAGGAAAGACTCTTACTCGACGGAGTCGAGTTCTTCGCACCCCGGGAGTATGATGAGAACATCACATCCTATTTCATCCAGCATGGTCTAGCCATTTAATTTTGAGTCCAATGTAATTTTTATTTGAGTCATTGATGTAATTTTAATTTTATTAGAGTCATGTCCCTAGGTCTAGCATTTATTTTCCTATGTTTGAGTGTCATTAGAATGTGTAATGTGCTAATTGGGCCCATTTCTTCGGACTTAGCCCAATGAGCTCCCCTACCCCTTCGGTTATTTGTCAATGAGTCTTTTGTCAGGGTCTTTTGTAGAAATGTGGGTTTCCTATATATAGGACCGAATTTCCTCCATTTGAACTTAATGAATGAATGAATACAAAGCCTTCTATTTGAGTGTTCAAATTTAGTTTAAGGAGTGATTCCTCTAGTTATTGGGTGAGAGACCCTAGGGGAGAGATTCCCCACCCATTCCCCTCTTAATCTCTCTATTTCACCCCTCTTTCTCTCTCCTCCAACCCCAATTTCGAATTTTCTTCTCTCTCCTCCCCTCCCCAACCACCTCCACTAGCTACCCACCTCATTCAATACCCCTCCACTTCCCCAAGTTACCATTACTCCACTTCCATTGTCCCTAGGTGGCATCTCCTCCACTTCCAACATAATCTCCTCCCTCCCAATGCAATGCCACTAGTTCCCACACAACCCTCCACCTCCCTAGGCCAATTCAAATTTAAAATCCACCTTCCCTCCATCTTTTGGCCGCCCCCCTCTCCTCCCTTCTAGTCTTGGTCGCCCCTCTCATCTCCCTCCATTCACCTCCATTGACTCCACCTTCCCCTACCTCCAGCTGAGGACCTGCCCCACTGCCCTCCCATCCTCTTCCTATCTCCATTAGCATTCCCCATCCCTCCATACACACTACTTCTTCCACCCCATCACCCCTCTCATACATACACCTCCCCCATCTCCTTCTTTAGAAGCCAACACAAGAGCTGCAGGTTGCTGTCCACAGGTTACAGACAAATCAGTCTGTTGCAGCGACCACCACGACGCCATCCGGACGATTTTGAAGACACAAGAGCCATCGTTGGAAGCGTCTCCGGGTCTTCTTCGCAACAGAAGTGGTTTCGTCTTCATCGGAGCTCGGGCTGTTCAGAAACTCCGTTCTCCCCCGACTGCGCAGAACAGATCCTGCTGAGCAACAGAACCGGATTGAGAGTCCTGCCACGTCAAACCTCGGAGGAATAAGTCAACCATTTCTTCTACAAAGTTCTACTTCTCCCTGTCTATTTTCAGAATCAGGAAGCGGAATTCCATTTGGCCTCCGGTGGCCGAAGTTACCATTTTTTTTCCTCTGCTGCGTCGCTCTGCTACAACACAGTCTGCTTCGACCTGTCAGCAGTGTTCGGCGTCCTCAGACCTCCCCCGACATCGGAAGGCTTCCCCGTCAGTTTTTCTGCGAAGAGAACTTGACTATGATTCCAACGACTCCAACGGCGCCTGATTTCAACAACGGGAGCGGCCGGAGTACCCTCTGCATCCTACTGTTGGAAGTCAGTCCCTGCTAGTCCGAGAAACAGAGGTCCTGTTCCATCTTCTGCCCCGATCGGTAGCTTCCCCAGAAGAAATCACAAAAATTCTGAAGCATTCCCCTTCCTGTTACGAAGCTTTTGCCACTGATCTCGCCATCAGAGAAATTCGTGAGTGGAATCTATAGCTGCAACACCAACCCACTGTCTCTGTTCGTAGATAGTTGGCAGACTCGGCATCCACTATTAGTCGTTGTTCTTGCCTTGCCTTCCCCATCCCGCTTGGCCGGCTGAAGGCCCCTCCCTGCGTGGAGGTAGTATTATTTGTAATTGCTTTAATCCCCACCCCAAGATTCCCCTCCTGCGAGAGGTGTAGTGGTGTACTTTGTTTGGGCAGATCAAGCTTCCCCGGCGCGGCGTGTGGGGAACCCACGCTTCCCCGCTCGCCCACGTCTCCGACTCGGGGCCGGTGTCCTCACACCGGTCAGGTATAAGCTGAACCCTCCCTGAATATTTGTGTTTTATTAGTGTCATCTCTTAGTTCAGCCGGCAAGGAAGAGAGTGCCCGATCCCGTGATTCCCGATCGCGAGTGGCCACCGCGGATTGAGTGAGGAGAGACCCCCGTACCCTCAAGGCACGGCGTCCGCCCCACTGATGTGGGTGCTCCGATCCAAGGGAGGGGAACTCATTGGCCAAGTCAATCACCCTAAGCAGCATGGTTTAGACTCTCAAATCCACCCTACCATCATTTAGTCACCACGGGAAAAGGGTTGTGTTGCGATATCGGTCCGCCAACATCGAGTCCGCCAATTTGTAAGTGGGCTTGCAAGTCTAGGTCCAAGGTTCATTTGGTTGTTACTAGTACACCCTTAGGTGGTGTCACATCACACCGCCACTTCAATATCTTCTCGAATAGTATCCCAACAGGAAGTGTAGAAGATGCTAGTAAAACCATCTGGTCCCGACGTGCTCTCACCATTCATGCCCCACACCGCTTCTTTTATTTCATGAGCAGTAGGAGTAGAGGTAAGCTCTTGATTCTGTTGTTCAGAGATTAAAGAGGGAATAACTTGCAGCAAGGATTCATCCATACAATGGCTCTCAGATGAGAGGAGGTACGAAAAGAAGCGAACCGCCTCACACCGCAAAGCCTCTTAATCCTCACACCATGAATCATCAACCTTCAGCATATGAATAAAATTCTTCCACCGCCTGCCCTGCACAACTACGTGATAGAAGGCAGTGTTTCTATCCCTATCCTCAAGCCACTGCGACCTAGCCTTATGGGACCAGAAGACTGCCTGACGATGAAGTATCCTCCGCAGCTCCGCGTTGGCAGCATTTAAGGCAACTCTGTTGGCTTCAGAGGGATAATCATCAAACACTTGTTGCTTGAGACGCACAGAATCTTCAGCTAGATTTAAATTCACCTCAAGCTGGCCGAACACTAGCTTGTTCCAAGATTGCAGAGCCTTCTTAAAGGCTTTCAGTTTTAACTGCAACCTAATTAAAGGATTAGAGTTCCAACCGTCTGCCCACGTCCAAGTTTCCTTGACACATTGCTGAAAGGAGTTGAAGAGGGGCGATCTCGCGTTACTCCTGAGCTGGGAAGTAGATGTCCACGTACACTTAAAGTATGAACTGCAAGAAGGAAACACGTCAGAGGCCCCCAGGGTTGGAACCCCGAGAAAGACCCTTCGATGCTTAAGTCAGCAAGTGTAGTAGAGCACTGGTGCGAAGGGAGGAATCAGGAGTAATATGGGGACGCGAGATCCCTCTCCACCAAGAGATGAAGTGGTTCCTGCTCAGGGTTTTAGGTGTCTCTTTCCTTACCTTCCTTTGGTAGGGTTCTTCCAGTTTAAATAGTGGCCCGTTGAGTGAATGATCCCTGTAAGCTGAGGAGATTCGGGGGGGAGGGGGGGAGGTTATGTCCTCCTCGTGGCCTCTTTATAGCCCGCGGACTCTTGGTTTCCCCTGTCCTCTTGAGCTCCTGGCTTTTAAGGGACACGTAACGGCCGTATTAATAAGCTTCCATCAGTTGGCCCGAGCATGAGGCACTGACTCTGGAGGGGCCTCCCGAGCAATGAGTGCATGATTAGGGCAGAGAATGCGGGGCTCCGAAGAAGCTCTCCCGGTCGAACTGATGCTCGGACTTCCCAACCCGAAGGCCGCCTAGGAAGCGCTTGTTCCGAGTGTGTTATTGGGCTTATATTAAGTGGGCCCAGAGGCTACCACTTCAAGGAGTTGGGCCTCGTTCGGTCCGGTTAGACCTCTTTTTGCCTCTCCATCTGGGTGGTTAGAATTCCCCTCTCCACTTGTCCCCCTCCTACTCCCGAGCCAAAATTAGGCTCGGATGAGTAGCATTTGGGCTGGACTTTTTGTGGCTCTTGTTGGGTGGAGATATCTCTCTGCAGGGGCCACATGATGCGGCTTGTTCTGAAAATATGCCCGTCATGATCAGTAAAAGGAGGCCCAGCCTTGGGAGATCGGAACGTCGCGCCGCTCCCAGCCAGGGGTTATGAGCATTGCGTGTTTTGCATCCTTTTATCTCCGGGGTTTAGAGTTTTGCCTCCTTTTGTGTTTAAATGGGGGGGGCTCAGGCGCCGTATGAGTAGTTCGGAGGAGCGGAGAATCGCAGCGGCTTCTGTGGAACTGGAGAGAGTACCGCGGCGGCGATTCGTCAGCTTCCTTCTCCTTCGGAGTCCTCTGGCCTAGAGTTTTTCCCTTCTTCTCTCAGTTCTTCTGTCTGTTCCATGGCGGACCAAAATCTAGGGGCCGAGAGACAAGAGGGAGAACAGGCCTCGAGGACTTTTTTGGTGCCATCGGAGCCTCTTCGCAGCGAGCTGGGTGAGGCGGACGTGAAGCGGCTGGAGAATCAGTATGGGCTGCCATGGTGATTCAAGTTCCTTGCACCTGAGCCTCATGAATCTAGTCTGGCCACTCGTTCTGGCCTCTTTTGTTCTTTCCTCTTGGCCTGTAAGTGCGGCTTTTGGCTACCCCTCCATTCTTTCATCGCCAAGTTGCTTCGGTTCTACCGGCTGGCTCCTGTCCAGCTGGTCTCCAATTCTTATACCCTTATTTTCTCCTTCATTTTCCTCTGTGGCCAGAGGGGGGTGCGCACCTCGCTGGACCTCTTCCACTATTTCTTCAAGCTGAAGGAGAACTCTTTTGCTGGGAAGGGCTTCTTCTTCATTCAGGCGAAGTGGAAGAGGAGTTATGTGTCCCTTTCTGTGAAGGATTCCTCTCAGAAGGGGTGGAAGACCCAATATTTCTGGGTGGGCACGTCGGCGGTTGGCGTGGTCTGGGATTTCTCGACGGTGCCCAACTTTCACCCGAACATCCCTCCGAAGCAAATAGAGGACTCTCCGGAAGTGGAGAGGGATGCTGCTATCCTTCAGCGGGACCGCCTGGAGACTGCTAAGTTGGTGACTCCTCCTAACATCGAGGAGTATCTTTTTCAACTATTGTTGCCGACGGGTAAGGGTCTCAGGGACTTGTCCACTTTCAAGCAAGTCCCTTCCTTTTCTCAATTTGCTCTTCTTCGTGCAGACCTGCGGCGAGCAGCTGAGGAGGAGGAGGAGGCACCGTCATTCGAGCTGGAGGTCATCAATGTGGATGATACCCCAGCTCCGAGCGATCTCCTAGCTTCGAGGGCTCAGCCCGCGCCCGGGAAAAGGGCAAAGGGATCGCTCATGATGAGGCTTCTGAACGCCGGGGGGTCAAGCGGAAGGATCTCATGGTGAAGTTACTGCGGTCTTCGATGCAGGGTCAGCTTGCTGAGAAAAAATGGGCGAGGAAGGCGGAGGCCGCCCGCCCGGTTGATGAGGTTCCCTTGTGCCTCCTCCCTCTACAGTGCAAGAGGGAGCAATTGATGAAGGGATCGCGGCTGATGCTGGGGCGCCAAGCGAAGCAAAGGGGGCGCCAGACGGAGGAGCCTGGTCCGAGCCGGTCGAGGCTGGAGGGTCGCAGGATGTAGCGACTCGATCGCAGCCGACCGAGGCCTGGGAGGTACACGGCGGGGCTGCTCATCCCGAGTCAACCAGTGGGGCCCCCGAGGCAAGATCGCTCGGGGAAGGTGCCCCAATCCTGACTACTCCGGAGAGAATTTCCCCTCCCTCGACCAGTTCCTTCAGTGTCCGGGCCTCCCTGTACCGGAGGTGCCATTCTATTACTTCGGGAGTTGTGCGAGAGAAACTCCAGAGGGATCCCCCCTCCACGCTCTTCGAGTAACTTATGGATGGTAGCCTGATCTTGGCCCAGCTCGGAGCTGAGGCAGGGAGCGCGTATGCTCGGGTTGAGTCGGAGCGGAAGGCTCTCTCATGGGCCTGTGGTGTGCTCGACTAGAAGGTTGAGTGTTTGACCCTTAATCTTGGTGACCTTCGTCGGGAGGTGGCCCCGCTTCGGGCTCAGGTGCAGTCTAGCCAGGCGGAGGCTCGGTCGTTGGCGGATCAGCTGGTCGAGGCCCATCGTATGGTCGACCAGAAGAATGATGTCACACCCCGACGCGGAATATCGGGATTGGCAGTAGAAACAATTAATAATAATATGTTGATTTATAAACATGTATGCTAAAGCTAAAGGGTCAACACAACACCACGAACAGAAATAACTCCATAACTAAGAAAATATCAATTTCTCCATAATCCAATTACATCATCCCTCAAACCAACTTAAGAAACCTTACATAACAACACTTACTTGACATAATTTTAATTTGCTGACTTCCTAACTCCAACTCTTACAAGACACACTTTCTAGATCATAACTAGACACAAAACAACTCTAGATGACTCTTCAAGTTCGTCCAACAGGTTTTCTCTAGGGTCGTCACTCTTGCCCACCCCCATCAGTTTGCGAATCCTCACCTGAGCTACCTAAAAAAAAAGGGACAACTGGGTGAGCGAACGCTCAGTAGGTAATAACAGGTAAGTTTAAGTAATTAACCAATTAATTGCATTTATAAGTGTGAAAAGAAAAGAACGAAAGGAAATGACGATATGACAAGTAACATAAGTACGAGATCATGAACATAACGTAACTGGAAATTGGCCAACAAGCAAGAATTAATCAAGTCAAAAAGATTCAAGTAAGAGATTATGTCGTAGACATCACGCTAGTCATGCACTCGGTGCAATGCCTCACCGTGTCATTCAAACTCCCCGGGGCACAAGTACTTTTCGGGCGCTCCTCCCAGAACTAGACCGGGCCCTTATGATACGTTGGCATTGATTTAATGGATGCAAGATCCCAAGTTATGTCTAGACATTAATCAAGTTAAATGGCCAATAATGTCAAGGTATAACTTACCTCGGAAAACCCCAAGGATAAGTCGAAGAGATACTTTGACCAGAAAGTTCAAATTATCAAGAACCGACAGGTCCTTGTATTCAAACACGAATAACCATGGAAATCATTTTCTGGAAGGTACACGGTCCATATTGGGCCGTTCAGAGGAATGGACGGTTGTTAGCTGGACTGCGCTAAAGGGATCGAGCTGAAAGAACAACCTTATAGAAGCCACAGATAAATGGTCTACTATGGGCCGCTCAAATTATAGGACAGTCACAAGTGGGCTTTTCAATAGATATGAATGGTCTACACTGGGCCGTTCACGACAGGAAAGATCTGAAACCCACGACGACAGTAAGCAGTTTGGATGGGCTGCTCAGTAACTGAACGGTCCATGATGATCCGCTCTAACGAATGAGCGGTCCTATACAGTCCGTTAAATTACTGGGCCTAACTGGCAACTAGAATCCACCCAAAATGGGCTCCGGGCTTCCATAAGTGGGGCAGAACTGAACCAGGGTCTAGCCCACTATCCACTGGTCAACCTAGGGCTTATTGGGTCGATCAAATCATGATTTGGTCGAAGATGAAACAAGGTTAATTGACCAACAGGAAATGGCATTTAGCCAGGAATGCACGGTTCATAATGGGCCGCCTATTGAGTTAAACGGTCCAAATTCGACCGTTCAAGACTCAGTCAGTCCAATTGAGCCGTGACTCACAACATAGCAATCCAAGCGGTTCGTTCACGTGAACAGGTTCAGGTCTTGGTGGTACAACCTGCCCGACATCCTAGTGGGAATCCTAGGCTCGCAGGGGCTTACGGAGGTCCCGTAATGAAGGTCCTAGTCCGACGGAAGGAGTATCCGGCGGAGAGCCCCAACCATTACAAGGAATAGAGGCTAGCAAAACATCAGAAATCAAGTATAGCGGTCAGTTAATCCTACCAGAGTAGAACAAGTGTTAAATAATCCTAATAACAATTTCAATTATCAATGGATCATAATTGAGATTAACTTCATTGGAAAAGATGAATCAAGATCAAGTGAGAACAAACTAGCAAGAATTCATAAATGTTTACTTCCATAAATTCCAGTTTATGATGTGTGTTGCTAACTTACCATTAGCCACTAATCTACTAAAACAAATCATGTTGAATGATAATGAAGCAGTTCTGTATTATTGGGCGGTCCGTGCCGAGCCGTTCACATACCTCGGTGGTCGTACGACAGGCCGTGCACGCCCTCTTAGGTCCGAAGGCCTGCTGGGGATGAGCGGTCTGTAGAGTGCCACTGGGGAAGGTGAACAGTCTAGAACTGGCCGCCTAATGACAGGGCGGTTAGGGGTTTGCCGCTCGTTCCACGAAACATATCGGAGATAAAAGCACATGAACGGTCAATAACCGGCCGCCTATCTAGGATGGGCGGTCTATCGAGAGGCCGCGCAACTCAGGGGGTCTTCTGCTACCTTTGCCTTGCCTGCCTCCGGCGAGTCCGGCTAGGGTTGGCGAAAATAGTTAAATACACACAACATAGAGCATGAAATTTAGGGCTTTTACTATCAATAGAATGAGCACAAAAGGTTGTATAAGATAGCCTGATCAATTAAAGGTTTAGTGCATGTAATCCCTACTTAAACGAAGTGAGACATGGCTAACCCTAATTCTAGCATCATTCCACTAAAACTTAAAATTCTCGCAAGAAACTAGATAACATTTAGGGATTTTTAGACCAAAAGAAAAAGGACAAGATGACACTTTTATCCATACATAACACTTAAGGTTTGGCTTTCTATCACCTACCTAAATCGAAGGATGAAGGGGGAAGAAGAACTCTGATCGCGCTAAGAACACGTCACCGATGATCGTCGGAATTCGCCCTCGTCCGAGCTCCTCACCGGCTGCCATAGTGTTAAACAGGAGGACGGTGAGCTAGAAGGGGAGGGGATGAATAGATCACTGTTTAAAAATTATTTGTCCTAGCCGAGGAAATATTAGAAGATGAGATGGGCTAGGAAGACTGACTATATGTAAAATAATCCGAAACCTCAACCAAGATAAAGAAGGTCATGAGCGCAAAACATATATCACTCAGAATTTCATCAGCACATATGCACAAGCACTAAGCGAGCAGTCAGACCAAGGTTTCGATCATCAACAATCACACTTACTTCATGAAACCAGACAAAAGCGTAAAGAGAAATGATGCGTACAATCACACCACGAAGAACAAGAGGTTTAGATGGTTCAGTCTGCAACCTGCAGACTTACGTCCATCCCTCACTCAAGGCCGAGTGAGGCTTCCCTTTCACAAGAAAGAATCGCAGACTCAGTCTGCCAACAACACGCTGATCCACAGCTTGGGGATCGAAATCCTTACAGACGCTGAACTCACAGCTTGCACCCAGGTCTCACACCACAAGACCTGACCCGGAGATAACTCTCCCTTCCTCTTAGACAAGAGGGAACCCAGCAGTGACTCACCCTCACTGCAATTCAGAGACTCTGTCTCTCTTCCTCCATAGCCGGAGGGAACAACCCAGATAGCCTCCTCACTATCTGAACACAACAACCCTGGAGACCACCTCCCTTCCTCTGATCTGATTCAGGGGGAACCACAATGCAACCCAGAGGATTCACCTCTCTTCCTCTACACCTAGAGGGAACGATAAAACAGAGTATCGGAATTTAAGAACAAACAACTGAAAACATAAAGAAATATCAAAGACAATCGAATGGAGAAACAATGTAGCTTCTTAAAGAAGCATAGACAAAACATAGCAGAAAACCATCCTCTCCTTCATCACTCTCTCTCTTCCAGGTACGCTCAACGAATGGATCAGGATGGCTTCTCCTCTCCTTCCTCTCGCTCTGGCCTCACCCTTTTCTTTGTGGCTTCGGCAGCTTTTCAGGAGCAGAAACCTTCATATATATATCCAACCTCACGAGAGAGTGAGGGTTTGGGAGACACGCGCGAAGTCATGCTTCCAGATGAACCGAGCCACATGTTAGACGATTATTCCCTCGGATCACGTGCTCACATGATTGGAATAAAGTTCTAATTTGTCTTTAAGTCCCTGTAAGGTTTCAGAGAACATTCAGTCAATCTCAAAAATATTCAAGTCATAAATTGTTCACACAGATTGCACGGGACTTATCAAAGGACAGAAGAACGCGTCAACGCACTAAAGCCAAGGCGTTAACGCAATGGATATAGTGGAGAACAGGTCCCTTGACAAAACACACTAATGCGTCAATGCATCAGTTGACAGTGTCGACGCTTCTGCTTGGTGGTTGATCAAAAGAACCTTTGGTCATAAACTCAAGGCGTCGACGCTTCCATTGTGTTGCGTCGCCTCAGCTCCTTGGGCGAGACGCACAATCTCTTGGTAACAAGCCAATGCGTCAACGCTTCAGGTGACAGCGTCGACTCAGCTTCATAGGCGAGACGCTCAAGCCCTTGGCACCAAGCCAATGCGTCAACGCTTCAGGTGACAGCGTCGACTCAGCTTCATAGGCGAGACGCTCAGGCCCTTGGCACCAAGCCAATGCGTCAACGCTTCCATCGTGCAGCGTCGACTCAACTGCTTAAACGAAATGCTCACGCCCCTGGCAATAGGCCAATGTGTCAACGCATCTAGTGACAGCGTCGACGCAGTGGACAAAACAGCAAGCGAAAGACGCACTATTGCGTCTACGCAGCCAGCCAAGTGCGTCAACGCACTAAATGCATAGAACCCATATAAACAAGACAAATAAGTATGAGCTCATGGGTGAACATGATAGAGGAGCATTAAATCAAAAAAGCATGATGAAAAAGCATTTGATCAATAGATGTGCATGCAAGACAACAACATTAGATCCTAAGAATATTTAGACAATTCAGGATCTTTATCATTCATCAAGGAGCATCAAGATAATTATCATAAAAATAATTTGATTCATAGTGTTAGTCATCATCAAAACTACAGAGATGCAACAATCTCCCCCTTTTTGATGATGGCAACACCATGAGTCAAATTCAGTGAAAGAAGAAACACCAACTTAAAACATTCTCAATAAAGGCAGCAATGGTGACCTCTCAAGGCCTGAATAGGCCTGAACTCACAGCACTCATCATCTTTTACCAAAAATCATTCCAAAACCTTCCTTCCACTAGCTAGCTACAAAATCACCTCTTTACTCCCCCTTTCAACCTTCTCCCCTTTTCAGACTACTCCCCTTTTCAGACTTTTCAACCTTCTCCCCCTTTGACATCATCAAAACAAGGAGAAAGAGAGATGTTGACGCTGGACTGATGAGAAAAGATGGAGAGGATTCCAACAGTAGACACTCATTGTCAAATCTTAGATGCTTAAGTGGGGCTGTAAGGTCAAGTGAAGAATCTTGGAGTTCTGGTAAGAGAAAGAGATTCAGAATAAACTTGAAGTTTATCAACTTACTATGATTATGAGAGAAGAGCAAGTGGCAACAAGTATGACTGAGGTAGCTGTTAAGGCTTGTCAAAGAGACAACAAGAGTTTGAACCACTAAGACAGCCTGTAGGCATTGAGGACAAACAGTCCAGACAGAGAAAGCACAGTTATAGAGTGTATTTGGCCAGTTACACTTTTGACATTAAGTATGCACCTTGGTCAGAGGCCAGCATCCTCAGTTACTCAGTGTGAGAGCCTCATCACTTCTCAATTAGAGAACAGAGATAGTGACCATTGGTTGTTACATGAGGAGACACCTTGATCAGAGGCCAGAATCCCCAGCTACTCACCATATTGTCATCATTGCTCTGCCAAGCATAATTTTGAATTGTATTTCTTTCTTTTGATTTTGTTTATGAGAACTGATACCTCATGACATAGGAAATTCTCATTTCATTGATGGGATTCCTAGTTTCTCAGTATGCAGTTTTAAGCACAGATAAGTTTAACTAGCTCAACAAGGGGTTGTTTGAAGACAAAACCCAGGGCAAATATTAGAGGTCTTATCAAGATGTCCAATGAGAAGCTCATAAACAGAAACCATTTCTTACAAGTCTAGCTTGTTCATGAGTCATGCAACAAAGTAAGAGGATATACTTGTGAAGGTTAATCTTAGCCTCTTAAGACTTACTAGAAGAGGATTCTAGCTAGACTTTAATTGCACAAACTTAAGAATGTAGGAAATGAATGAGGTTCTATTAAGAGGAATATTCAAGATCAATTCTAACATTTAATCCAGCAATAACAACCATCTTTCAAGCGTTTCTAATTAGTCAAGCTCCCCCTCTCTAGTAGCTCTATCTTCCATTCTACCCAGAAAACAGCAGAGAAGCAGAATTGACTTTAGTCAAAGCACACACCCGCTCCCCCTCACATAGGGACCCCCACCAGAAAAAGTATGACAAAACTACCACTAAATTTATGGAAATACATGAACCAGAATTCATTGCCTCAAATCAGTCAGAGTTTGTAAATACCAAGTTCTCTTCTCAAAGAAGTGAATTTTTCAGTATCTAGAGGTTTTGTAAAAATATCAGCAATTTGATCTGCAGTCCCAACATGAATTAATTCAAATGTTTTATTTGCAATTTCATTTCTGATAAAGTGGTGCTTGATTTCAATGTGTTTTGTTCGTGAGTGTAAAACAGGATTCTTTGCAATGTTTATGGCACTAGTGTTATCACAAAAGATGGGAGTGCAACCTGTCTCTACTTGGTAATCCTGAAGTTGATGCTTGATCCAGATAACCTGAGTGCCACAGCTGCTTGCAGCCACGTATTCAGCCTCAGCAGTGGAAAGAGCCACTGAATGTTGTTTCTTTGAACTCCAAGAAACTAGACATCATCCTAAGAATTGACAGTGGCCACTGGTGCTCTTCCTATCTAGTTTGCATCCAGCAAAGTCTGCATCTGTGTATGCAACTAAATCTAATGTGCGTGAAGCAGGATACCATAAGCCTAATGTATGTGTGGCAGACAGATATCTAAAGATTCTTTTTACAGCAGAGAAATGTAGTTCAGTAGGCCTAGACTAATATCTTGCATATAAACGAACACTGAATTGTATGTCTGGCCTAGAGGCAGTTAAGTACAAGAGGGATCCGATCATACCTCTGTAGAGTTTTTCATCCACTTGTTTACCTGACTCATCTGCATTAAGGGTCATACTTGTGCTCATTGGGGTGGAAATTTGCTTCAGGTTAGTCATCCCAAACCTTTTTAGGATATCCAGCGTGTACTTAGTTTGGTGGAAGAAACAGCTATCTATCATTTGATTTATCTGCAAGCCAAGGAAATAAGTTAGTTCCCCAACTAAGCTCATCTCAAATTCAGCTGACATAAGCTGTGAAAATTCTTTACACAGTTCAAGATTTGTTGATCCAAAGATGATGTCGTCCACATATACCTAAACTATGATGAGATCTTGTCTTGAATTCTTAGTGAATAAGGTTTGGTCAACTTTACCTCTGTTATATCCTTTATTTAGTAAGAAACTGGTCAGCCTTTCATACCATGCCCGAGGAGCCTGCTTTAATCCATAAAGAGCTTTGTTTAACCTGAAAACTTGATCAGGTTTAGTCGAAAACTGAAAACCAGGAGGTTGTTCAACATAAACTTCTTCTTTTAGAATTCCATTCAAGAAAGCACTCTTAACATCCATTTGTTGAAGTTTTCTGTTGTTTGAACAAGCAAATGCTAATAGAATTCTGATAGCCTCCATTCTAGCTACTGGAGCAAAGGATTCATCAAAGTCCACTTCATACTCCTGACTGTAGCCTTTAGCTACAAGTCTAGCTTTATTCCTAGAGATGACACCTTCTTCATTCAGTTTGTTCTTAAAAACCCATTTTGTTCCTATTACATTGAAATTTTCAGGTCTAGGTACAAGTTCCCAGACATTGTTTCTATCAAATTGCCCTAGTTCTTCACACATGGCAGTTACCTAATTCTCATCACTTAAGGCTTCTTCAATGGTCTTAGGCTCAATTTGAGAAACTAAAGCAATTAAGTCCTGATTCTGAACATTTCTGAAATGAGATCTTGTCCTAGGGGGATCATTAAGACTACCAATAATATTGGTTACATGGTGGTCTTTTAAAACTCTGACATTTGTTGAGGACTCACCTTGTTCGGCTGTACTTACTGGGTTCAGATCAGTGGGTTCTTCAGCCGGTTGTACTTCCTCCTCTTGCATTTGATTCAGGAACTCTCCATCATGACTTGTAGATCTGTTATCATTATTTAGACTGTTAGAGATTTTTGTTTCATCAAAAATAACATGAGGGGTTTCCTCTACAGTCCTATCAATTTTATTAAAGACCCTGAAGGCCTTAGATGTTTCAGAGTACCTAGGAATATTCCTGGAATACTTCTAGCATCAAATTTATCTAAGTCTCTCTTGTTGTTATTATGAATAAAGCATTTTGAACCAAAAATTTTGAAATATGAGACATTAGGCCTCTTACCTTTCAGGAGTTCATATGGTGTTTTCTTATGTATGGGTCTTACCAAAGCTCTATTAAGTATGTAGCAGGCTGTGTTTGCCGCTTCTGCCCAAAAGCTCTTAGGTAGCTAACTCTCCATTAGTAGTGTTCTTGCCATTTTCACTATTGTTCGATTCCTTCTCTCCACAATTCCATTCTGCTCTGGGGTCCTGGGAGAAGAAAATTTGTGAGTCAGTCCCTTCTTGTCACAGAAGCTAGAAAATGAGGAGTTCTCAAACTCTCCTCCATGATCTGATTGGATAACAGTGATCTTGTGCCCTATATGTTTTTGCTTATTGAAAAAATGTTCAAATTTTTGAAAAGCATCACTCTTATTGGCCAAGAAAAATAGCCATGCAAATCTAGAGTAGTCATCGACAATGACAAAACCAAATCTCTTACCATTTAGACTCTGGGTTCTGGTAGGACCAAAGAGATCCATGTGCAAGTGTTCCATGATCTTTGTTGGCAAACTCTCAGACCTAATTTTAAAAGAAGCTCGAGTTTGCTTGCCTAGAGCACAGGCCTCGCAACTCTTCGAAACTGATTTGAACTTTAAGCTAGGCATGCCTCTAACTAAATCAAATTTAGCTAATTTATGTAAGGTGTTAAAGCTAGCATGGCCTAGTCGCCTATGCCAGTCAAACATGTTATTCTCTGAATCAGCAGTGAGACACAGATTAGACTCAGACTCAACATCAAGATCCACAATATAGACATTATTGACTCTATTTGCAATGAACTTTATTTTATCGGAGTTTGGTTCTAAAATTTTGCAAGCATGCTCATCAAAAAGAACCTTGTGACCCTTGTCACATATCTGACTAATACTCAATAAATTATGTTGCAGACCTTCAACCAACAACACTTTTTCAACAGAGTTGGAGGTTTTCTTACTGATGGTTCCGATCCCAATGATTTAACCTTTGTTTTTACCTCCAAACTTAGCTGACCCTCCTGCTTTCAATTCAAGCTTGCTGAACTTTCTTTGATCCCCTGTCATGTGCCTCGAGCAGCCACTGTCGAGATACCACTTGTTGTTCTTGGCTGCTAGGCTTACCTGCACAATAACAATTTAAGTTGTGTGCTTTGGAACCCAAGGTAAGTTGGGTCCAAAAATACCGTCCAATTCATTAAGCACGGTCTTGGGAATCCAGATCTGTTTCAACCCCTTTTTCTTTCTGTGTTGAGAGTTGACAGTTTTGTTATTGATGTGTATTTCATTTGTTTCTTTTTGTTTCTCAAGGTGTGTCCAGTTTCTGTTAATAAAGGTTTGGGTCCCAGCCAGACCATAATTTTTAACCTGTCTAGATGAAGGCATTTTATTGACAGTATTCTGTGTGTAGTTAGACGTTCCCATGTTTCTTTTAAACTAGCCCATTCTTTTATTAGAGTCATAGTTATTGAATTGACAGACACCTTGCTTCTGGTGCGTGGGCTTGTTGAATTTCTTGAAGATATTTTTTCCAAAATCAGCCTGTTGTCTTTGGATGTTCTTTTGTTGTTCAGTAGTTTTGGAACTGGATGGAATGTCCAGTTTCTCTTTTCCTTTCTCAGTGCAGAAAGTAGTGGTTTTAACCCCAAATGCTTCCTTCTTACTTGGGTTGAAACCCAACCCCTCTCTGTTAAAGTTTACTTTGGTGCCTAACAAGGCATTCAAATTACTCTCTCCCAAAACAAACCTCTCAAGGGTTTTCTTCTTATCTTCCAACTCCTTCCGCAGACATATATTGTTTTCCAGCAATTCATCATTGACCCTTTTAACAGCTTCATACCCTTCCCTGAGTAAGTCAATTTGTCTCAGGTTTCCTTCAGTATGTTGATTGGTTTCATCAAGCTGTTTTCTAAGTTTTTCAAGCTCATTTTTAACAAGATTGTTCTCATTTCTTACATTTTCCATTTGAGCTAATTCATCTATCAGTTTGGAATTTTCTATCTTGATGAGTTCTTGTTCTTCATTAACCACATTGAGTTTGCGTTTGGTGACTCTATGTTCTTTAGCTAAGGCATTGTACATATCTAGCAGTTCACCATACTTATCTTCCCAGTCATCAATAGAGTAAGTCACAAAGGGATTGATTACCTCATTTTCCTCGTCGGCCATCAGACATACTCCTTCAGTCTCCTTTCCTGAGGAATTAGTCTCTGAGTCTTCTTCTTCATCGCTCCAAGTGCATACCATAGCTTTTGGCTTTTTCTTGTACACTTTGGAGCCTTTCTTATGGTAATCCAGTGTCTTCTTCTGAAGCTCATGGCAATCTTGCTTCATGTGCCCAAAGTTCCTGCAATGATAACACATCACACTTTTAGCATTCCTATCCTTGTCATTGCCATTGTTTGGATATTTACCTGATGAGTAATTTCTTCTTCTCCCATATGATTTTCCCTTCAGTTTCAGAAATTTCCTGAACTGTCGTGTGAGCAAAGCTTTTTCACTCCTGTCAAGGTCTGGAATTCCATCAGAGTCTCCACTGCTGCTACTGCTGCTACAGCTGCTGTGTCGTTCAACTTTAAGAGCAACATTCTTGCCTTTTCTGTCACTTCCTTCTCCTATTTTCTTGAGATTCATCTCATAGGTCATAAGAGACCCTATGAGTTCAGTGACAATCATGGTTGTTAAATCCTTCGATTCCACTATCACAGTGGCCTTTGTGTGCCACGCTGGAGTCAAAGATCTCAAGATCTTCCTGACTATATCCCCTTCAGATATTTCCTTTCCAAACCCCTTGAGGCTGTTTGTGATCAGTGACAGCCTAGCGTACATATCAGTCGCGCTCTCCTCTGACTTCATCTTAAATAATTCATACTCAGAGGTTAGGTAGTTTACCTTGGTAGCTCTGACCTGAGAGGTACCCTCGTAAATCAGCGCTAGTTCATCCCATATCTTCTTAGCTGTCTTGCACGCCGAAATTCGGGCATATTCTTCAGGGTGAACTGTGCACTGGATGATGTTGAGCGCAGACCAGTTCAGTCTGGATAATTTGACTTGTTCTTCAGACCACATCTCCTCATTCGGAGGTAAATCATAAGGTCCAGTTGTAATGACTCTCCACAGCTTGTGGCTCTGAGATCGGATGAAAACTTCCATCCTGTTTTTCCAAAAGAAATAATTAGAACCATCAAAATATGGGGAAAGGGAGATTGACTGTCCTTCAGCTATGTAGCTGCGAGGACCACTGGTTCCAAGATTACCCTGGTCGTTGGACCACATCTCGGGTAAACCTGCTCTGATACCAACTGTTAAACAGGAGGACGGTGAGCTAGAAGGGGAGGGGATGAATAGATCACCGTTTAAAAATTATTTGTCCTAGCCGAGGAAATCTTAGAAGATGAGATGGGCTAGGAAGACTGACTATATGTAAAATAATCCGAAACCTCAACCAAGATAAAGAAGGTCACGAGCGCAGAACATATATCACTCAGAATTTCATCAGCACATATGCACAAGCACTAAGCGAGCAGTCAGACCAAGGTTTCGATCATCAACAATCACACTTACTTCATGAAACCAGACAAAAGCGTAAAGAGAAAAGATGCGCACAATCACACCACGAAGAACAAGAGGTTTAGATGGTTCAGTCTGCAACCTACAGACTTACGTCCATCCCTCACTCAAGGTCGAGTGAGGCTTCCCTTTCACAAGAAAGAACCGCAGACTCAGTCTGCCAACAACACGCTGATCCACAGCTTGGGGATCGAAATCCCTACAGACGCTGAACTCACAGCTTGCACCCAGGTCTCACACCACAAGACCTGACCCGGAGATAACTCTCCCTTCCTCTTAGACAAGAGGGAACCCAGCAGTGACTCACCCTCACTGTAATTCAGAGACTCTGTCTCTCTTCCTCCACAGCCGGAGGGAACAACCCAGATAGCCTCCTCACTATCTGAACACAACAACCTTGGAGACCACCTCCCTTCCTCTGATCTGATTCAGGGGGAACCACAATGCAACCCTGAGGATTCACCTCTCTTCCTCTACACCTAGAGGGAACGATAAAACAGAGTATCGGAATTTAAGAACAAACAACTGAAAACATAAAGAAATATCGAAGACAATCGAACGGAGAAACAATGTAGCTTCTTAAAGAAGCATAGACAAAACATAGCAGAAAATCATCCTCTCCTTCATCACTCTCTCTCTTCCAGGTACGCTCAACGAATGGATCAGGATGGCTTCTCCTCTCCTTCCTCTTGCTCTGGCCTCACCCTTTTCTTTGTGGCTTCGGCAGCTTTTCAGGAGCAGAAACCTTCATATATATATCCAACCTCACGAGAGAGTGAGGGTTTGGGAGACACGCGCGAAGTCATGCTTCCAGATGAACCGAGCCACGTGTTACATGATTATTCCCTCGGATCACGTGCTCACATGATTGGAATAAAGTTCCAATTTGTCTTTAAGTCCCTGTAAGGTTTCAGAGAACATTCAGTCAATCTCAGAAATATTCAAGTCATAAATTGTTCACACAGATTGCACGAGACTTATCAAAGGATAGAAGAACGCGTCAACGCACTAAAGCCAAGGCGTTAACGCAATGGATATAATGGAGAACAGGTCCCTTGACAAAACACACTAATGCGTCAACACATCAGTTGACAGCGGCGACGCTTCTGCTTGGTGGTTGATCAAAAGAACCTTTGGTCATAAACTCAAGGCGTCGACGCTTCCATTGTGTAGCGTCGCCTCAGCTCCTTGGGCGAGACACACAATCTCTTGGTAACAAGCCAATGCGTCAACGCTTCAGGTGACAGCGTCGACTCAGCTTCATAGGTGAGACGCTCAAGCCCTTGCCACCAAGCCAATGCGTCAACGCTTCAGGTGACAGCGTCGACTCAGCTTCATAGGCGAGACGCTCAGGCCCTTGGCACCAAGCCAATGCGTCAACGCTTCCATCGTGCAGCGTCGACTCAACTGCTTAAACGAAATACTCACGCCCCTGGCAACAGGCCAATGTGTCAACGCATCCAGTGACAGCGTCGACGCAGTGGACAAAACAGCAAGCGAAAGACGCACTATTGCGTCTACGCAGCCAGCCAAGTGTGTCAACGCACTAAATGCACAAAACCCATATAAACAAGACAAATAAGTATGAGCTCATGGGTGAACATGATAGAGGAGCATTAAATCAGAAAAGCATGATGAAAAAGCATTTGATCCATAGATGTGCATGCAAGACAACAACATTAGATCCTAAGAATATTTAGACAATTTAGGATCTTTATCATTCATCAAGGAGCATCAAGATAATTATCATAAAAATAATTTGATTCATAGTGTTAGTCATCATCAAAACTACAGAGATGCAACACACAGCATCCAAACTATTCTAGGGCGTCTGAGGTTTGATTTTATGGGGCTAATTGGTCTCTAGAAAGATCGACCGGGGATATAAAGTCCTCCCAACCGCAGACGTGTGCGATTCGTGCAAGACCGGGTCAATCCGCCACTCCGCCAACAAATTCCACTCCTAGGGTTAGGGTTTTAGAGAATAACTAGAGGGGAAATGATCTCTTAATCCTAGCCTTTCATTTGCATCAAGTTTTAGCTTAAATGATCGGGTATTGGGCTCAAATTTTGCGTTTTAAGGTCCGATTAGACTATATGTGGATTTGGGCCTCAATCTGCTAATTCGGCTTGATTAAGAATTTTATCTGGGTTGGTCGTAGAAGATAATTTTACTAAATGTTTTATCCTCTACAAGGTTCTAATTTTTCTAGATTTTTATAAAATGGTCAAAATTTTACTTATCCTATTTCTTAAGGAATTTCTTATTAATTTTATCAAAATTTTTATTCATTAATATATCGGGGTGCTATAAATGAGCTCCTGGAGGTGGATCGTATGATTCAGGTCGAGCGCGGTGAGCAGTGGAAGGTCGAGCGAGAGGGGCTTGAGGATCGAGTTCGGGGGGCTGAGGATGCGCTGACTGAGGCCGAGAGAAGGCTGTCCGAGTCAGAACAGAGGATAGCCAAGCTCGAGAGGCAGGCGGAGTTCGCCGGGGTGGAGGCACTCAAGCGACATAAGTGCTCATAGGCCTATCACGCGGCTCTTCATCAGGCTGCCTTCCCCTATTATGAGTCGGGCTACAGTCGGGGCCTTCGGAAGGGCTTCTCCCCGGGCTTCGCTCAGGCTATCATAGAGGCTAAGGCCCAAGTGAATGGGCTCGTTTTTCCTTCCGGGCAATGCTATGACTCAGACTGGAATTCCACCGACTCTTCCCACTACACGTCGAGCGAAGAGGAGAGTCGGGAGACTTCGGTCTCATCTGAGCGACCGCCAACTCCAACAGCCTCGGGAGGGCACACGACCGAGACAGTTCCCACACAGGTGGGGTCAGTGCCTGGGTCGGCCATCACCGAGAGTATCGGGGGCAGATCGTCTGGTGCTGAGGGTGCCTTGTCTACCGAGCTTGGAGATGGGCCCGAGGCCTGATGTAGTAGCTCTTTCTTTCTTTTTCCTTTATGTAGCTATGTAATCTTTTTGAGAAAATATGGCAGCGGCAATATTAAGTATTGAATTGACTGTTTCTTACCACTTTTGGCGTGATTTAACTGCTATATCCGTAGTCACAAATTTTCTCTGCAGGTATCGTGCGTGCTGATCTGTCAAATAACTGACATGGCACTGGCGCCTTTCCACTTTTCCATGCCGCCCTTAATGACTTACCGCTTCGCGCGTCTCGCCAGAGGGGGATGTTGGGAAATTAGGTAACCATCTCAGGGAAGGCCCCTTTAGCGTGTTTATAAGGGGAGAGTCATTTAAGGTGAATAGATCCCCCTTCGGCCTATAAAAGGTCCGAGGGGCGTCTCCTTTTCCTTGTATCGCTTACGGCCATCCCTGGCGGTTTCTCGTTCTTCCCTTTCCGCGAAGCGTTGTGCTGTTTTGTCTTGGTGAGGCATGGAGAGCGCTTCAGAAGACGATGAGGCAGACGGCTGTAGGAGGGAAGCCCCTGCTGTTTCAGTCTGGAAGTGGGTTCGTCAGTCGGGGGTCAGTTCGAGAGAGGGTTCGTCATGCCAGGGCATGTCACCTTCCTATCCCTGACCCGCCGACGCCATCCCAAGGGGAGGGGGGAGCTCATTAAGCTCCCTTCTTTCTTGACCACCCCTTCCCTCCTTGTCCATCTCTGCCGTTTTATTTTTCTCCCTCCTCTTTCACTCTTTGGAGGGTGCCTGCACTATCTACCTTCGAAAGAGTCGGCAGAGAGGAGGCCTTCACTTGTATTCCTTCCTCTTCTTTCTCTCTTTTTTTTATTGTCCTTCCAATCCCTCTGGTACCTTTCCTTCGAGCTCCTCGAGCCAACGGGGCCGACTATCCCTTATCCGAGCCAGTTTCTACACTAGACAAAGTCAGTGGCTGGACGTAGGAGTGCCTACCGGGTTGGCCGAGCGATCTGCTCGCGTCATAGTACTCGTGAATGTAATTTTTTGTTGTACATGCATATTGTATTGGCTGCGGCCTACTTGATGTACATCAGAGTTTAATGAAAAGAGAAGAATGTTATTTATTCTACTTTGCTTACATGTGTGTGCTTGCCAGATGATCAAAAGTAGAACTTGCGAAGATTTGCTGCGTTCCATGTCTGAGGGATGAGTACTCATTCCATGGTGGTCAATCGGTATGCTCTTTTCCCGAGCGTCTCGACCACTCGGTAGGGGCCTTCCCACGTAGGGGATAGCTTCCCCCCCGCCTCCAGTGGTTGAGAGGCTTCGGCCTTTCTTAGGATGAAATTTCCTGGCTGGAAGCATCTGTCTCGGACTCTGGAGTTGTAGTATCGAGTGATGCGTCGTTGGTATTCCGTTGCTCAGATCTTTGCAATCTCTCGGATCTCGTCCGCTAAGTCGAGGTTTTCTCGCAGTTTCTGCTCGTTTACCTTGGGTTTGAAGTGGACGACTCGAAGAGAGGGATTGCCGACCTCTAACGGAATAACGGCTTCCGTGCCATATACCAGCTGAAAAGGTGTTTCACTGGTGGCCATTCTTGGAGTAGTTCGGTGCGACCATAGTACGCTCGGTAATTCCTCGAGCCAGCTTCCCTTGGCCTTGTCGAGCCTGGTTTTGATGCCTTTTAAGATAGTCTTATTGGCATTCTCGACCAGTCCGTTAGCCTGAGGGTGGGCTACCGAAGTGAAGTGATTGCGAATGTTTAGGTTGGCACATCTGTCTCTGTAGTAATGAGAATCAAACTGCCGATCGTTATCGCTCACGATCACTCGGGGGACACCGTAGCGACAGATGATCGAGTTCCAAACAAAACCCCATACGACTGACTCGATGATCCTGGTGGTGGCTTCGGCCTCGATCCACTTGGTGAAGTAGTCGATGGAGACGATGATGAACTTCTTCTGAGCTTGAGCCATAGGGAATGGATCCAAGATGTCGATCCCCCACCGCACGAAGGGGTATGGCTCAGCAAGGGTGACGAGCTCCGCGGCGGGCTGATGGATCAGATGGTCGAAGCGATGACACCGATCGCACTTTTGTACATAGGTCGTGCAGTCGCATTGGAGAGTGGGCCACCAATAACCATGCCGAAGCAAGATCCTGGCGAGAGATCTTCCTCCCTGGTGCGCACCGCTGATGCCTTCGTGTACTTCTTGAATAGCTCGGCTGGCTTCGTCGGTGCTGATGCATTTGAGGAGGGGACCGGAGAAAGATCTGCGGTACAAGGCCTCATCTAGCATGATGAAACGTTGAGCTTGGTACTTAAGCTTCCGAGCCTCCCGAGGGTCGGTGGGCTCTTGAGAATCCCGGAGCCAGGATATGTAGGGAGTCCGCCAGTCACTCGGGGGTGCCGGGTCAACAGTCATAAGCTCGGACTTGATGCTCGGTCGCTCGAGCTCTTCGAGGAAGACCGATCGTGTACCTACGGGGTCGAGCAAGGAGGCCAGGCGAGAGAGGGCATCCGCTCGGGAGTTTTCCTCCCGGGCGATCTGGACTACCTCAAAGCTCTCGAAGAGTCGGGCCATCCTCTTGACCACCTGGAGGTACTTGACCATTTGTCCTTCCCGAGCTTCGTAATCACCATTAACCTAACTAGCGACCAGTTGGGAGTCGGTGTGGATCCTGACTCACTCGGTTCCCAGTCGTCGAGCCATCTTGGCCCCTAAGATAAGGGCTTCATACTCGGAGGCTTTGTTGGACGCCTGGAAGTTGAATTTCAAGGTGTACCGCAGCTCCGCTCCTTCGGGGGACTTGAGGAGGACACTGGCGCCGCATCCGGTCGAGTTGGAGGACCCGTCGACGAACAGATCCCAAGTGGACCCGGGCACAAGTGGAAGTGCTTCTTCAATCGGGACCGTGCTTTCGGCGATGAAGTCCGCGAGAGCTTGTCCTTTGATGGCCGAGCGGGGGCGATATGAGATTTTGTAGGCCCCAAGCATGATGGCCCATTTGACAAGACGTCCTGAGGCTTCAGGGTGAAGGAGAATCTTCTTCAGAGGCTCACCGGTCAATACGACGATGGAGTGCCCTTAAAAGTAGGGTCGGTGGCGCTTGGCTGAGGTAACCAACGCTAGCACGAGTTTCTCGGTTGCGGGGTACCTTCTTTCAGCCTCATTAAGCACCTTGCTGGTACAGTAAACCAGTCTCTCGATCCCTGCGTCATTCCTGACTAGGACCGAGCTCACTGTAGAAGGGGTCACCGAGAGGTAAAGGTGTAGAGCTTCACCCTGGACCGGCTTGGACAGCACCGGAGGTGAGGCCAAGAATTCCTTGAGTTTGGCGAATACCTTCTGATATTCCTCGTCCCAAGCGAACGTAGCAGATGCCATTTTGGGTCCCCTCAACAATTTGAAGAAGGGTAGGCACCGTTCGATCGCTTGGGACAGGAAGCGATTGAGCGCAGCAATGCGCCCCGTAAGGCGCTGAACGTCCTTGATATAGGTGGGTGGCCGCATGTCCAGGATGGCCTGAACCTTGTCATGGTTGGCTTCAATTCCACGCTGAGTTACTAGGAAGCCTAGTAACTTCCCGGATCTGACTCCAAAGGCGAATTTAGCAGGGTTGAGCTTATGTTGCACCTCAGGAGGGTGTTCAAGGTCTCGGCTAAGTCGGCAAAGTGGTCTTCGGCCTTCGGGATTTTGACGAGCATGTCATCAATGTAGGCCTTGACGTTTCGACCGAGCTGTCCTTCGAAAATGTGGTTGATCAGCCTCTGATATGTTGCTCCAGCATTCTTCAACCCGAACGGCATTTAGGTGCAGCAGTGTACGCCGAAGTCAGTGATGAAGGCGGTCTTCTCGATGTCCTCCGGGTCCATCCTGATCTGATGGTAGCCGGAGTAGACGTCCAGGAAGCTGAGCAGCTCATTGCCAGAGGTTGAATCAACCAGTTGATCGATGCTCGACAGCGGGTAGCAATCCTTTGGGGTTGCCTTGTTGAGGTCGGTGAAGTCCATGCACATTCGCCATTTTTCTGAAGCCTTCGGTACTTGGACGACGTTGGCGAGCCACGTAGGGTACAGGACCGGACGAAAAAGTCCAATTTTTATGCCCCTTGATGACCGTTTGCTTCTCCGGGGCGTGCTTTCTCCTGTGTTGCTGAACATGCTTCACCGTTGGGTCGAGGTTGAGCTTGTGCATCACCACGTCTCCCGGGATCCCGGGAAGGTGCTCATCAGACCATGCAAAGACTTGGATGTACTAGGCAAGGAAATCCTTATATTTTTATTGTTCCTCAAGTGGTAGATCAGCTTCGATCTTGACTCCTAGAGTTGGGTCACCGTTGAGAAAGACTGTTAACAACTCACCGCCAAGCTCAGATGTTGTTGGTCCCTCTTCGGCTCCCTTTATTTCTTTGCTCTTCCCTTCCAGCCTCGTGGCTTCGAACGAGATTATATAGCACCGTCTAGCCAATGCTTGGTTACCCCGGACCTCCCCCATGCCATATTTGGTCAGGAACTTCATTTTTTGGTGAAAGTCGGCTGAGGATACCTCGGCCGAAGATGGTGTTATATGCCGTCAGCCCCTTAATCACGATGAATTTTAGCATAACCGTAATGGTTTTGGGCAGGGTGCCGATAGTAACTGGCAGGCTCAGGGCTCCCTCGGGATAAGTTGCCTGGTCGTTGAACCCACACGAGGGGGTTCGGATCGGGCGGAGTTTAGATGGATTCTCTCCCATCTTGAGGAAACATTCATAGGATAATAAATCAGGGGCACTACCATTGTCGACTAAAATCCTATCTACGTTACAATGGTTTATTATAGCTCATACAACAAGAGCGTAGTCATGCGGGGTGGTTAACCCTTCTAGGTCCTGTTTGGAGAATACCAGGGCCTGCTGTTCGCTCGCCTGCAGGGCCGTAGAATGCTCAACAGAGGCTCGGCTCACCCGCTCGACGTGACGCTTTCTTCCTCGACTGCTATCTTCACCTGATGCCCCGCCGCCCACGATGACATTGATGTGGACTCCACGAGGGGCATTGTCGATGTCTTCGGGGGCGCCTCGGTCTTCCTTCTGCCTAGACACATATCGGGATAGGTGTCCCTGGAGGATGAGGAGCTCAATTTCATCTTGAAGTTGATGGCAATCGCTGGTGTGGTGCCCGTGATCGATGTGGAACAGGCAATGCTTGCGGCGGTTGCGATGCTTGGCCTTCATAGGCTCGGGCTGGTGGAGGAGGCCCGAGCCTTTGATGCCTTCATAAATCTCATAGACGGGGGCGGTAAGGGGGGTATACCGCTCGTACTTCCGGGACGGCTCTTTATGGTCTCCGTCCTGGTTCCGCCTCTTTCCTTGACCTGTCCTTTGCTCAGATGGTCGCTTCTTGTCCCCCTCCCGACCCGAGCCTATTGTGCCTCGGCAGGCGCTGCGGACTTCCTCGCACTCTGCGTGGCGCAGGGCCTGGGTCACTACCTTAGAAAGGGAGGTAGGAGGATGAAGCACTAGCTCGTGCCGTAGGTTCTCATCGCGGGTACCCCCGGTTAATGCGATGATGGCCGAGGTAACATCCAAGCGGGGGATGCGCAGGGCTTCCAATTTAAATCGGCTGATATAAGCCTGCAACTTCTCCGCCTGTTCCTGCTTGAGTGCCAGTAATCCCGCCACCGACCGGGGCGGACCGCTGCCGGTGAAGCTTTCCTTGAACACTCACCCGAATTGCTTGAAGTTATGGATGCTACCCGGGGCGAGGGCTCTGAACCATGCTTGAGCGCCCTAAACCAGAGTGGTCAAGAATGCTCACCACTTGATTACGTCAGACGCCCCATGCAAGGTCATTAGGGCGTCGAAGCTGTCGTAGTGGTCGGCCATGTCTCCCTGGCCGTCGTACGACTTGAAGGTCGGGAGTGAGATCCTGGGGGAAATCTCTGCCTTCAAGATGTAATCAGAGAACGGGGATCGCTCTTCGTCCTCCATAGGAGAGGTCTTCTGCAAGGCGTGGAGGGCGCGCTCCTGCTCTGCGAAACGTCTCTCAAAGTCTCACAGTCGGAGGGACAGCTCCGGTTGTCGTTGGCCCGAGGGGCTGGGGGGACGCATTTGCATGCTATCCTGGTGCTCCTCAGGGGCTTCGGTGTCCGGAAACTGTCAGCGTGCTCCGGACTTCTCCCTCCTCGGGGTTGAGGAGGCTTCCTACTCTGGGGGAGGGGCATGCGATGGTCCTCGTAACAGGTTGCGGATGAGCCGCCGCCCTCGGAGGTTAAAACGGCCTCTAGCAGTTTGATGGGAGGCATCTCCGTGTGAAGGGCTCTTCCGAGGGAGCTGTGACTTCTCCTCCCTGGCCGCCTGGGCCCTCATGAGATCCACGAGGACATCTTGGTTTGCGTTGAGGGTTTGGAGGGAGTTGGTACTCCCGCCAGGAAGTTGTTCCCCCACCACCAGCCGAGGTACTTCGTTGGCATGGTTGCTCGGCGGGGAACTCTCCGTGGGGAGAGAAGGTGCACCTTCTTCTGCCACCGGGGCCTTTCCCTTGTCTCCAGCAATCCTCCTGCCAGAACTCCTTCGCACCATGATGGCTCTTTGTGCGTTTCCCACAGACGGTGCCAGATGAAGAGGGGCGATCTCGAGTTACTCCTTAGCTGGGAAGTAGATGTCCACGTACACTTGAAGTATGAACTGCTAGAAGGGAAACACGTCAGAGGTGCCCAGGGTTGGAATCCCGGGGAAGACCCTCCGATGCTTAAGTCAGCAAGTGTAGTAGAGCACTGGTGCGAAGGGAGGAATCAGGAGGAATATGGGGACGCGAGATCCCTCTCCCCCAAGAGGTGAAGTGGTTCCTGGTCAGGGTTTTAGGTGTCTCTTTCCTTACCTTCCTTCGGCAGGGTTCTTCTAGTTTAAATAGTGGCCCGTTGAGTGAATGATCCCTGTAAGTTGAGGAGATTCGGGGGGGGTTATGTTCTGCTCGTGGCCTCTTTATAGCCCGCGGACTGTTGGTTTCCCCTGTCCCCTTGAGCTCTTGGCTTTTAAGGGACACGTAACGACCATATTAATAAGCTTCCATCAGTTGGCCCAAGCATGAGGCACTGACTCTGGAGGGGCCTCCCAAGCACTGAGTGCATGATTAGGGCAGAGAATGCGGGGCTCCGAAGGAACTCTCCCGATCGAACTGATGCTCGGACTTCCCAACCCAAAGGCCGCCTAGGAAGTGCTTGTTCCGAGTGAGTTATTGGGCTTATATTGAGTGGGCACGGGGGCTACCACTTCAATGAGTTGGGCCTTGTTTGGTCCGGTTGGACCTCTTTTGACCTCCCCATCTCGGCGGTTAGATTTCCCCTCTCCAGGAGTCATGGTCCAGCCACATCTTCTAAAAGATAAAATGTGAGGGCTACGGATGGATATCATTAAATTGGAGTAAGAGAGGGGCATGGTCTGAGGGACCACGAGGCAAATGCTGGACATACAACCCTGGGTAAGAAACCTGACTCAAGACACTAATGAGGATGCGATCCAGCCTGGCTTTAATAGTCACACCTCCCACTCTGTTATTAGACCAAGTAAATTTAGAACCCCGAAAGCCGACATCCAGCAAGCCAGATGCGGAAATAAAGGCATTGAAGTCCAGCATAGAGGATGCACTATGCATAAGACCTCCCCACTTCTCCGAAGGTTTAGCAATATAGTTGAAGTCGCCCTCAACTAACCAAGGTAAATCTACATAATCAGGCATAGATAGCAGATCTTCAAAAAGATCCCTGCGAGCTGTAGTATCACAGGCAGCATAAACCACAGAGACCTTACAGAGGGCCTTATCTCCCCGCATAACCACACCCGTAACATGCTAAGAGGACTTGAGACCAGTTTAAAAGAGAGAGGATTATTCCAGAAAATCCAAATTTTGGAGTCCTCCTCAAGGCTGCCCTCATAGTTGTCCATACCTAAAAAATGACTGATAGCAGGGGCCCTACACAAAGGCACCTTGGGTTCAAAGATAGAAAGAAAATCAAGCTTGTATCTTCTAATCATGAGTTTCAAAGATCTTTTGGAGGCCATGTTTGAAATGCCTCTAATATTCCAGAATAAAGAGGAACAAGTAATGAAGAACCATACCCAGATCGACGCCTGGCCTCCTTGGCTTTAGATCTCGGGCAAACTCCCTCCATATGCATGATACCTCCAGCCTTATTTAAAGCTGCGGTTGCCATAAAGATGTTCTCCGCTTGAGCCCTGTACGAAGCATTAGAAGGAACAATCAAAAGATCTCCTTCCTTAAGTGGCATGAGGAAATCCATGGTGGATTCCCTTGCCTTTGGAGGCTGCACCGCCTATAGCAAGGCCGCCGGTGCTTCCGCCACCGCCGGTGACGTAGTAACAATCCCTTGCTCCCCTGGATCAGAAGCAACTACCAGTGCAGTAGCACCGCCATGGGCCTCCATCCCATGCACGTGGAGAACGTCATGCAGTGCCTCAGGCATGTCAACACCTAGGTCCTGTAACGGAGGAACCTTGGGTCAAGGTTTCTCCAGAATAACCAAGCGTGCGCCCCCATCTGTTACCGTAGGAGCTCGCCGCATCGGTCTTGGGCGAGAAATTGGCAAGACAACTCCTCACCGCATCGGCCTTGGGCAAGAAATTGGCAGTGACAACCAGAGGACCTAAAATTGGTTCACTAGGGATGGGAACCATCCCATGATGGGCCTCGTCTGAGAGATCATGCAGAAGATGATCAAAAGAATTTTTGATGAGAACGTTACTGTGTTGTACCCCAATGGTTTTGATGATGTCATGATGTCAAACACTATGAGTCATCTTGTGCTCATTATGATGATGTCTGATTTTGATGATGTCATGATGTGTCTGTATGTTTGATGATGATATATGTCTTAACTCTTCATGTGGATTCTCATGTACATGCTGGAAAGTATGGTACAGGACATTGGCAGGATAGTTAGACTGTGGAGAACAATTGACAGTAAGCAATCAGCATGAGGTAAGAGTAAAGCCAATTAAAATCGGAAGAAATGAAGACAAGTCAACATGGTCAATGAAGTCAATTCATAGTCAACAAAAGGGTCAATCGTCTAGTTCAGCCAGTCAAAGCTCCAGTCGTTACAAGCTGTACTATTGGTTGACAGTAAAGTTGGTGCATATGAACAAGTCTGCATGGTCAGGTCAAAGCATATGCACAAGATTGCACGCACATGGTCGAAGCACGTGCATTCATGTCAGTGCACATGCATTAGGCAAGTCAGAACACATGCATAGTAAGGTCGACACGTGTTTCAGTGTGTTACATATTAAGGTCGGTGCTAGTGTGTACGAGTACTCACTAAAGTTGGTGCTAGTGTGTACGAGTACTCACTAAGGTCGGCACTAGTGTGTATATGTTTCTCACTATGGTCGATGCATGTTGTTGCACGATGGACCTGGTACTCACTAAGGTCAGTGCTAGTGTGTACGAGTACTCACTAAGGTCGACGCTAGTGTGTATATGTTTCTCACCAAGGTCGGTGCATGTTTTGTGCATGTGTGAAAGGTCGGTGCATGTTTTACTACAAGGTCTGTGCACATTTTCACCTAGTGTTAACTAAGGTCGGTGCATGTTCTGCTTCAACGCACAAGGTCTATGCACATGTGGTTCCAGGGTTGGTGCATGTTCTGCACAAGGTCTCTGCACATGTGGTTGAAAGGTCGGTGCACGTTCTGGTTCATCGCACAAGGTCTGTGCACATGTGGTTTCAGGGTCGGTGAATGCTCTACTCAAGTCTGTGCACATGAAGAACTAAAGTCTGTGCACATGAAGAACTAAAGTCTGTGCACATGAAGAATCTAGGTCAATGCTTGTTTGCCTTCAACATTAAGAGGTCTGAGCACTCTAAGAACAGGTCGGTGCATATGACAATGCACAAGGTCAAAGAAGTAGAAGCCCTGCATGATCAGGTCGGAACACATATGGTGGTAAAATTTATTCAGGTCGTTGCATATATGATCTGTGATCATGCTCCTCATAGTCACCATGCAAGGTCAGTGCAGCTTTGTTAATGCAAGCTTTAGCAGCTGAACAAATTATGAACCAACTATAGCCAGAAAAGCCTAAGTACTCAAGGCACTGGTCAAAGTAACAAAAGACCAGCAAAATCATCCAACTATCAGGAAGATCAATGCACTCTGAATTTAAATCAAATCAAGGGGTAGAAAAGTCAAAGCAAGGGAGGAAGAGACAGGAAGTATCCTTGGCTTGGATTAGCATATGTCTTGTAGGTCATGACCAGACGAACAGACTACAAATGAAGAATAGCCGGTGCTTGTTCAAATGCCTCAATAAGCTACATTCTAAATCAGTCTGACATTCTATCAAGCTATCTCCAAGAGAAATTCCATAAATCCAGAAGCCAATCCTGGATGATCAGCAGTAGCAGAAACATCTTCAGCTAGCAACAGATTATGAAGAATCAGAAGTAATCTAAGATCATACAGTCGACAGGCTCCTCAAGGGACGTGACTGGTTAATAAGAAGAACAAATTAAGGCACGTGATCACTTACGAAGTCATGCGCGAATAGGGTTGCTTCTCACGCAACACTTCCTACCTGGCACTGAACCAATCACAGCTCAAGATTCTTTGGCATGAAAAGTTATGTCCACGTGGCAGAACCTCTAAGAGACCAATAATTAGGGAATGTTCTCATTCCAGGTGGATTTACATGATTCATTGGGCACTCTCTTCAGAAAGACAGAGCGAACAAGAAAGGAGTAGCCACCAACCTAAGAGGAGAACTGAAGAAGATAGAAAAGGAAGAGAGAGCTGCGAAGAAGAAGAACAATAGAGAGCCGGTCAGTGAAAGAAGAAGCAGAGAGCCTGAGTGAGATAGAAGAAAAGGGAAGAAGAGAGAAAAGAAGAATAGAGAGGCTGCCGTCAACTTTAGGACCTGAAGATTAGTTTTCATCTGTTTCAAGATCAAATCCTGAACTGATTTGCTCCTGCGAGAGCTTAAGTTTTACTTCTGCATCTATATTTTCTTTTTTAGTTTATTTTTTTTCTTTTTTTTGCTCGTTTGATTATTCGTTCTTCCGACTCTCTGGTTTGAGGTCGAGTTCCTCCTGTGGATTCAGAAGAAGGGAGAGTGATCTCCGATTGCCCTCTGTGGATTCAGAGGAAGAGAGGACGTGTCCTCTGGGTGGTGAGCAATGGGGTGTTTCTCACTGGTTTTCCTTCTGCAGTAGCAGGAGAAGGGAGGTGGGACCTCCGGTTCTAGCTTTGTGGTGTAGCAGAGCTAGGGTGCTGGTCTTGTGGGAACAAGACCAGGTCGAGGGATTTCTCTCCCTCAATTCAAGCTGTTAGGCAGCATCTATTTGCAGATTGAGTTTACTTCTTGCTTGGAGCAAGGGAAGCCTCACTCGGTTGGAGTGGGGGGTGGACATAGATCTCGGATCTGAGATCGAACCACCTAAAAATCTAGTGTGACGTGTGTGAGCGACGTCACGCGGTTCGGGGAAGAGCGGAGAAGACGCGGAGCGCGCGGGCTCCTTTTTTTTTGGTGTTTGTTTGCTGCAACACAGAAATAAGAGAAGAGAGAGAAGGGGCCACCACGGGAGATTGCTCCGGCGGGGCGAGCGGGACAAGTGTGATATAGCAAGATATGGGGGTTAAACGGCCATAGCGGGAAGTGACTCGCCGCGGCCTCGGGGGGACGGGAATGGTGCAGAAATTAAATAACAAGAATTGAAACAGCCATTGGGGAAGTGACTCGCCGCGGCCTCGAGAATATGAGCAGATGATATGATGACAGAATATAAAGAGAATACAAAGAGCGGGAATTTAAACGGCCATTGGGGAAGTGACTCGCCGCGGCCTCGAGAACATAAACAGATAATAATATAACGTATGTGAATTTAAACGGCCATTGGGGAAGTGACTCGCCGCGGCCTCGAGAATATGAGCAGAATATAACAGAATATAAAGAGAATATAAGAACGAAAATTTAAACGGCTATTGGGGAAGTGACTCGCCGCGGCCTCGAAAATAAGATGTGATCACCAGGGGCCGAAAGACCCCAAAATAAGAAAGTGATCGCGCCTACCTCAAGAGCGGGAGATGGCGGGTTGCTTCTTCCTCTCCCTCCGGCCGGCCGACGGAGAGGGCTTTCCTCGGCTACCCTTGCAAAATAACGACAAACAAATGACAAGTGGATTAGAAAGATGGAGGCGTAGTATTCAAATCCTTGCGATAAAAATAATGAAATGATGGCAAGACACACACCTGGTTGGTGTTATCTTTTAAACCCCTCTCGGACTCGAGTAGGAGGAAAATGAGATGATGGATGTAAGAAGTGTATAAGAAAAGGCGCCCTTATGAAGGGGGATAGGGGATGCAAGATGATGAATGCAAAAGAACTACGAAGAAAAGAAAAGAATTGGCTTATTGGATGTGCCGATGGTGAAATCCGGCGGAGCTCCGGCAGCGTGGGGATGACGTGGAAGCGCGGTGGATGAAGACGACCTTCCTCTAGCGAGCATGAGCACCCGAGAAGCCGGCAGAACCTCCACATACAAAAGAACCCACGGGTTAGAAAATGACTCCGTAGTCTCTGGGCTCCGGCAGCCTATCGGATCACTTCGAAGCTCTTCCAGAACTGAGGGGGTGGGCCTCTATTTATAGGGCTCCGGATGGTGGAGGCGTCCAGGACCCTGGACACCACCATCAGGGCCGAACTAATATTTTATTCTATTTTTATTAATTTTTTTGGAATACTTTTGTGGAGGCGTCCAGGGGCCTGGACGCCTCAAACAGGTCCACCGAAAACCGACGACGGTCGCACGCGGTTTGGGACAACGCGTGGTTTTGTGAGCGGCGTCTCGTGATTCAGAAATGGGCGCGTCCAGGGGCCTGGACGTCTTCAAAATTTAGATTTTTTCACACACGACAAACCGTCGTTCGGTGGCCGGCGCCCGTGAGGGAGTTGATGGAGGCGTCCAGGGGCCTGGACGCCTCCAAAAATATGTTATTTTTTATTTTGATTTTGTCTTTTATGCCAAGGCTGGCATTTTAATTTTTTATATTTGTTTTTTATGGAGGCGTCCAGGGGCCTGGACGCCTCCATTAATATATATATTTTTATTTATTTTTTGTTTTTTTGTTTTTATGCCAACTGGCATTTTACACACATTTTTTATTTTTGTTTTTATGGAGGCGTCCAGGGGCCTGGACGCCTCCATTAAAAAATATATTTTTTTATATTTTTTTTATTTGGTTTTGGGCCCTGAGAAAAGAATAAAATAAAAGAAAAGAATGGGGGCGTCCAGGGGCCTGGACGCCCCCATTAAGACCCACCCGGGTCCTAGTCAGCGGCCACCCGGCAGACATCCTTCTTGGTTCCGGAACCTCCTGATGCGTTCGACTGGTGTTGATGCCGTCCGAATGCCGTGACGGGACGATTCCGAATGCCGAAAAAGGTAGAAGAAGACCCAAGAAAAGGAAGCACTCGAGTGATTCAAAATGCGTAAGCCGTTGCGGGGCGTTGTATAGTAATATGAGACTTTCTCAGGAGACGTCAAGAATGGCGTGTCTACAGCTGCCCCGCCTTGGCGTCTGCTTTGCAAGGGAGCAACACGTAGTGGAATGGTATCGAAGTGGAGTGAAATGAAGTGGGAGCGGACTGATAAGTTGATGCCAAGGTGTGATGAGACACGCTTTTGACATTACTGTTTGGAATCTTTTCTGAAGTTTCAATGAGGCGACCTTGAAGAAGGTCTTTCAAATATTGACGATTGCTTGGACGGAGATCAAATAAGGGAGGGTGAGATGTGCGCTCAGGCACGAAACAAAAAGAGACCAACTTCTCGATGTGGAAGTACCTGGGTCATAAACCGGAGGTTTCACCTTTGGGGAGCGGTTACCAGCCAATGTGGAAGTGCTGCGGCCAAGGCGGGTCAAACAAGGTCAAAAGTAAAGGAATATCTGAGGGTCTGTCCAAACAAGGGTCTCCTTTGGAAGAGCAGCGTAGGGCTGTCTCAAGGAAACTCAGTATTTCATTCGGAGTGGAATATCTCATATTTGTAGGAATTGAAACACAACGGCTTTCACAATCGAATCACTTGAATGATCTTCCGCAATAAATCAAAGTCCTATATGAATGCATGCTGGGTTTAAAGAAAAATTTAAAACAAACTAAAATAGAAAATAGCCAAGGATAATATTGTCAACTTGTTAAGAACGGGTCAGGATACCGATCCGGTGAGCCGACATTGGGCTGGGGCCCGTTTATCCGCGCACCAACTCACTGAATGGAACCGTCGTCCCCATGCTACCACAAGTTAACGGCTTATCCGTACAACCCAAATTCTTCCGGGATCATCACTGTTTTTGTTGAAGGGGAACTCAAATCCCAGATTTGTTTGGGTCGCAAGGTCCTTGACATGTTCTAGTAGTGTAGGTATCATATACTATGATGCATGACATGGTGGGACCAACCATTGAAAGGTGGGACAGGAGACTGGACTAAGACGTCCGTTAGTAAAACCTGCACATACTAGCAAAGGTTAGCAACATCAGAAAGTAGCAGAATCACAGTAGAATCGCACCACAGTACAAAGGAGATCCAGACAAAATCTTGACAATGATCACTGATGTGACATGTTCCGTCCTGTAGCGATCTTCCCTTCCTATAAGAACTCCCCTTAGGCTAGTTCATTCAGATGCACTAAGGTGGGTTTTGGAAGCTCAGGAGAGGAAGGAGAGGAGGATCTAGAGATTTCAGGACGGAAGGAGAGTCTTCCCGCATTATGAAGAGGAGCAGGCCTAGCAGCGAGATCAGGCGACTCTCCGACCTCGAGGGTCATCTGAGTGGGACGATCATGTCGCATATGGTAAGCTGATTCATTTCAAATTTTCCATGTGAACCTTCTTCTTACTTCCTTCATTTCTTCTTTCTTTCCTCTTCCAGCCATATCCACTCTTCCCAGGCCCGAGAAAGTTTTCCAAACTGCCATGGCTTTCAAAGCTAACTTCCAATATCTCCATTGGCATGAGGGCCATACTCTCGAAGTGGCATCTGCAGGGGCTCCTTATTCACGCCAAGCATTACGAGAAGATTCGTATGGACTGGGCGGCTATGGGCGCACTAGTGGAGATCTGGCATCCCCAGACCCACACTTTTATCTTCCCGACCTTCGAGGTGACCATCCTCCTCGAGGAGGTGGAACTTCTGCTCGGATTGAAGAAATTCAAGAGTGACGGGAAGGTGAAGGCTATGCGGATGCTGACACGGGGGACTTCTGAAAGCATCCTTAGAAGCTTCATGCCGCCCGACGTAGCCCGAAAGGTCTATACTCAAAAGGGGATCGATCTCTAAAAGCTCGCGGAGTGGGTCATGGATGCCCTGAGAGGGTCACCAGACGATGACCATTTGGAGGGAATCATGAAGGGGTTCACTATCTATCTGGCGGGTGCTCTCTTGTTTCCTCATACCGACAACATAGTGGAGGAGGATCAACTAAGTGCCATTCGCGGGATCTGGAGTGGAAAGAGGGTGGGACCCGCCGTCCTTGCCTATCTTTACAGCGGCCTTACTGCCTCGAGCATGGGTAAGCCTCCTTTTGGTTGCGCACTTGTCTTGAATTGCTGGCTTGATTTGCACTTCAAATTCGACCACCGCGAGGGAATGTCAACTGCTTCGAAGCTCTTCCAACAAAGCCCGCTTCATCACATAGCCGACGTGTTAGGCTTCGGTGGTACTGTAGTGAACCGCGTTCCGTGGCTGAAGAAACGTGAAGACTGGCAGTCTCACTTCCGTACCGTGACACAAGGCTTCTTTACTTGCGCACCGGCATGTTTGCTTTCGCTAGATCTCCTCCTTAGGCCTTCTCCCGAAGTTGATCTTCAACTGATCGGCACGACCGAGTTCGTCCTTTATAACGCGCATCGATGCTGCCTCCAGGTCGGCATTCCACGCCATTCATTCCCACTATCGACTGGCATCGTTCCTTTGGAGAAGAGAGAGTTGGGTACTGAAGCGGACGCGAAGGAAGCGAAGGCCGTCAAAGCACCCTGGAAGACAAGTGTCGCGGGAAAGGCCTTAGCGCACGTGGGGGAAGAATGTGAGCTGTGGAGGGCTTATGTAACCGAACTGGGGAAGTTAAGGCCTAAGGCGCCTAAGCCCCTGATGTAGCTCATTCTACTTTTCTGATGGAATAAAATCTGGCATTTGGCAGTTTTGGACCAGCTCCCTTAATTATTATTGTCTTTTTTGTGGTTTTTCTTTTTCTTTGTGTTTTTTTTTGGTTTGGATTATATACATACTCTTATCTTTTTTACTTTTAATATATATATATACTCTTTTTTTTTTGAAAAATTTTTTTTATTATGGGGGCGTCTAGGGGCTGAACGCCCCTAATTTTTTATTTTTTTATTTTTTAAGTTTTTTTAAGTTTTTTTTTTGTGTTGGGGGCGTCCAGGGGCCTGGACGCCCCTATGTTTTATTTTTTTATTTTTTTGGTTTTTTTTTGTTTTGGGGGCGTCTAGGCGCCTGGACGCCCCAAACAGGGTGGATTCTATATATATGGGTGGGGCCTCCCCCCCTTTGCTCAATTACTGTTCATTCAAACCACCCAGTCAATCCAGACGGCCCATTCTTCGTCCCAATGGAGCGAGGAGGATCGAGCCAGGGTCCAGAGAAGCGGAAACGACGGGCTCGTCGTCCGAGGAGGCTGAGGGATGAAGCCGAGGGGGCTGCTGCGGCGGAGGAGATTGCCACGGGTGAGGAGGCTCTTCCTTTGGCCTTGGAGGCTGCAGTGGATGCTGGCGACGCGGCAGAGGACGAGCACGATCCGGTAAGCCCCTTAGACCTCCATTCTATTGGTTCACTGGGTTAAAAGGGCGGACGAGAGGCTGTGTGGCGAACGCCGGGTGTGAGGGAAGGAGGCGTCCAGGGGCCTGGAGGCCTCCACATTTTCTTTTTTGGTCTTTTTTAATTTATTTATTTTCGTAAATAATAATAAAAAAGAATTAAAAAAAAGGAGGCGTCCAGGGAATGGGATGCCTCCATGATAATATATATATTTTATTTATTTATGTTTTTGTTTTTGGGTTTTTCTAAAATTAAAATAAAGAAAATGAAATGGAGGCGTCCAAGGTGTTGGACGCCTAAAAAAAAAAACATAAATATTTTTTTAAAAAAAATAAAAATAAAATAAGATGAATAAGTAGTATATACAGTGTTATTGTTTAATATTATTCATGATGCTGATGTATTTTTTATTGGTTTTGTGGTGTGCAGGGTGTGATGAAAGGACGGATCAGCTGGTCCCTAGTGGTGGCAGCATACCGTGGGCTGCCGGACTTCCAGAGGGCGCGTGTGGATGCCATGGGCTTTGGAGCTTTCCTTAGGATCGAGCCCTTCCGGCTCGACCTTCCTCTTATCCAGGCATTGAGGGAGCGGTGGCACGCGCCGAGCCGGGTGTTTCTGATGCCCTGGGGGCACATGGTGTCGACACTCGAGGACGTGGCTCGGATCACCGGGCTACGGGTTGACGGAGAGGCGGTGAGCGGGGTCACCTACCCCGACTACCGAGAGAGTGCCCTGGACCTGCTGTGGTTAGAGATGAGCGTGACTGATAGAGACAGCATGGTAGTTGGCCGAGTGGAGATCATGGAGGCGCTCGGATTCGTTGACCCGCGCCAGCGGGTTAGCGAGACTGGAGCGGAGTTTCTGGCACGATTGGAGGGAGATGCCCGTGCAGCTTTCACCCAGGATCCGAGCGAGAGGGAGCTGGTGGATCTAGACCTTCGGAGGTTTCTTTTCTTCTTCCTGGGCCGCCTTCTGCTGGGGACGAAGGGGGATGGCATCCACTGCCGTTTCCTCGGGATCTTGGCGGATCTGGACAGAATGGGACACTACGCGTGGGGAGCGGCTCTGCTTGCCCATTTGATTGCTGATCTCTCCCAGACTTCGGAGAAGGAGACGACAGTCAGCGGCTTCGCACCTTTTCTCCAGGTAAACATTTTATTTATGCATTCCCACAGTTAAATATGTAATTATTGTACTAATGATGTATGATGGATGCAGGTGTGGAGCTATTACTATTTCCCAATGGGGAGGGCTAGGCATGGGAACAGGAGGGCCGTGCCTCTGGCGCGACGGTGGAGGCCGGTCGTGGTTGCAGCACCCCACGGCTACCAGCTGGCGTCGCTTCGTCGGGAGCTGAGCGAGTATCCTGAGGCCATGGTATGATGCGTATGATTTTTTTGTGTTTATGCATGTGACTGAATGGTAACTAACATGATGTATGTATGGTGATGCAGGTGGTGTGGAGACCCTACCTGGGCATGGGCGACGCTGGCCAGCCTTGGGTTGTAGCGGGTCTTCCTCGTTTCAGGCGGGACGTGTGGGTCCATTGCCTGAACGAGATCGAGCCGCTTCGGCTGAGGCTGGTTATGGGGACGTTGGGGCTAGCCCAGGAGTGGGTTGATGTAGAAGAGCCGGCCCGCATTGAGCGGAAGACCAAGGGGAAGGCGAAGGTTGTGGACTGGCGTACGCGCTTCCCAGCACAATACCAGGACTGGCAGCAGGGCGGGGTCCCAGTGGTGTCCCATGTACAGGACAGTATTGATTACCTGAGACGGTACCAGGCTACGTATGGGGACCGCCTCTTCCTTGGTGGTATGGCAGGGGTAAGTGAAATGAGAATGCTTCACTCTTTTATATGTATATGCATGTGGTACTAACTTGCGTACAATGCAGGATGCTCGTGATACCATGATCGCCGACCTACGGGCCCAGTTGGCGGACGCCAGGCGACAGTTGGTGGCCATCCGACAGGAGTTGGAGATCCTGGTGAGTTTATGTGATGCATTTTTTTTTACGACCTGGATTTTTGATGCTTAGTCTTTGACTGACGTTTGCCCCGTGTTTCAGCGGGCCCACCAGACAGCGGCAGCCGGGACGGCTAGTGGAGATGGTTCCAGTTCCAGTGGCCCTCCTCCGGAGGTTTCTGCCCTCCAGGAGCAGCTGGCGTATGCGGTGGCTCGGGCTGAGGAGGCCGAGCGTGACCGCGAGTCTCGAGTGAGTGCTTGCCTGACCTTGACTCTCTTCTGGCTACTTTCCTTCTATCACTGTTGTTCTCTTATGGTGCATGCGTGCTTTGACAGGTGGCCGAGATTCGGTAGGCCCTGGCGTGTGCTGTTCGTGCCGAGCAGGAGCGCGACGCTCGGGTGGTGGAGCGTGACGCCCGGATTGCAGAGCTGGAGGAGGAGCGTCGACGGGAGGCTGAGGAGCTCCCTCGCGACGTAGTGGATCTGCGGATCGCCCTCGAGCTGTCGAGGAGAGAGGCGATGAGGGAGAGAGAGGAGAGGGAGAGGGATAGGGAGAGCGTGGAGAGAGAGAGGGAGAGGGATAGGGAGAGAGAGAGGGAGGAGCGACAGCGGGATCAGACCGAGAGGAGGGCTCTAGAGGCCCAGCTGCTAGAGCTCCGATTGAGTCTCGACACGGTGGAGGGGAGGCTTCGGGAGAGTGAGGAGCGGTACCAGAGGGCCAAGGAACGCGGGGCGCGACTTCGTCAGTCTGGTTCTTTTTCCATGGGCAGCTATCTGGTTTCTTCGACCGAGGAGCGTCGTCGTGCCTTCGAGGCTGGAGTGCCACCGCAGAGCGAGGCGAGCACGGCTTCTCAGGGTTCGCAGAGGCCCCCTAGGGATCCCCGGCAGAGGAGGGGGGAGAGAGATGACCAGGAGGGTGATGGTGAGAGTTAGAGAGTTGCTTGTACACGTCACCCTTCTCACTGTATGATGTACTTTCGGCTATTATATGAAATGAAAATGGCTTTCTTGTGTTGTGTGTACTTTTCTCTCTCCCACACTTTCTTCTTTGCACTGAGTTGTCCTTCAAGGCACGCTCCACGAGACCTTGCCCTGAACAGCGGGGAACTACCCCTTACACGGGGGGATTCTGTTTCCTTTCTCCCCCTTTTGGGCGCGTCCAGGCGCGAGGATGCGTCTTAGTCCTTGAATTCAAATTTAAAGCGTCGGGTGGCCTTTCTTCTCCCGTGCCTTACCCGCAAATGAGCCCGCCTTCCGCCGAAACTCGCTTGCCCCTTTTTCGTCTTCCTCCTCTTTTGATTGATGGAGTTCGGTGGGCCAGATCATGGTGAAGGTGGAGAGGGACGAGGAACTCCTCGCCCGAGGAGGGACGCACCAGAGCACGGAACGGCGTCTATGGAGGAGGAAGGGCCGCTTCGGGCCCCCGAGGGACCCGAGGGGCCCGATGTCGCGGAGGGAGGTGAACACGGTCTGGTAGGTCCTCCGATCTTTTCCTCTTTTAATTCATTTTGAGTTTTGAAGCGAGCCGCGCGAGGGGGGAAAGGGTTCAGCGAGTGTTGCACTTAAATGATGGATGCGTCCTAGACAGGGGACGCGTTCTTTGTTATGATGCGAGGCCCTTCTTTCTTGGTGCAGGACACGGCGAGGACCCTGGGCCTGGCCGATGAGTGGGCGAGTGCGGACGAGCCGAGCCACGTCAGGAGGGAGAGTCACGGCAAGGCGAGGCTCGAGGACTGGCACGTACGTCTCCCCGGACAGCAAAGGAGTGTATTGGTGCAGGACAGCGCCGACTTCCTGCGGCGGCAGAGAGAGAGTTATGCGGGGCTTCCCCAAGCTGGGGACACGCGTGGGGTCGGCGGCTCACGCGCCCAACTATCAGAGGCTAGGCGGCAGCTGGCTGTCGCTCAGCATGAGCTGTCGCTTCTGGTAAGTTTACGTGGGTCACTTTTTATCTTCAGATTTGGAGTTTCACTGACGGCCGCTGTTTATTTTGTTCCAGCGTGCCCAGCAAACAGCGACGGCGGGGATGATTGGTGGCGCATCTTCCAGCTCCTCGCCCCCTTTTCTCGAGATTGCCTCCCTCCGGGAGCAACTTGCCGGTGCGGTGGCCCGCGCGACCCGGGCGGAAGAGGAGCGTGACGCCTGGGTGGCGACTGTAGCGGAGCTGGGGCATCGAGGTGAGGAGAGACCTTCTCCAGACATCCTGAAGTTAAGGGTTCTTCTGCAGATGATGAGGAGAGAGATAGAGAGAGAGAAAGCCGAGAGAAGGTCCGAGCGACAGCAGGATCAGACCGAGAGGAGGGCCTTGGAGGCCCAAGTGAGGGAGCTCCAGCTGGGCCTTCAGGCCATCGTGCAGAGGCTAGGAGGGATGGAGACGCGCTACGAGAGAGCGCGAGAGTTCGGGGAGCGACTCCGCCAGTCCGGTCGCTTTGCCGCTAGTGGCTTCTTCGCCACGCCAGGGGAGGAGCAGCGAGTCACTGCTGCAGAGTAGGCGCCAAGAGGCGAGGCAGGTGCTACTGCACGGGGATCCCGGAGGCTTCTGAGGGACCCTCACCTCGGGGGAGAGGAGAGGGACGCCTAGAGGGATGAGCATGGAAATAATGGCAAGAGCTGGCGAGCTAGTGGACCCGCCACCTCTCTATGATTGTAGTGTTTGTGACAGCTTATGTAGAATTATGAATGGAATGATTTGATTTTCTGCTGCTTGTTTGTTCTCTTGTACGTTCCTTCTTCCCTACACTTCCTTTCCTTTGCACTGTTCCCATGTGATGGGTCTGCCGAGACTCCACCCCGAGTGGAGAATCGCGTCTTGTTGTGACCATTTTCCACGGGAATCTGCCGTCGAAGTCAATAATGACGGCCCTAGCCCCTTTCCCGAGCGTGTGTCAAATTTTGCGGACGTGCTCCAAATCATGATAGGGTATCTCTAGACAACATAGGGGGGCTAGTCGTCATATTCTTCGTCCAGTCAATCACCCCGTACGAGCGGTGAAGCGACACACGGGACCGCATGGCAGGTGCCTCATTGCGAGGGCTATCATTAAAGGTGATGGAGGCAATCTTGGCCCGCACTCCTTCCATTTCTATAAATTCTTATCCCTTTTATCTTCCCAGGTATATAGAGGACTAACTCGAGGAGCACAAGTTCTCACAGGAGAGGAGGAGTTCAAAATTCTGAGAGTTGGATGGAGGGCGAATCTTCCCATTCCTCGAAGAGAAGCAGGTCCAGTGGTAGTAGTTCCAGGAGGCTTTCAGACCTTGAAGGGCACTTCAGCGAAAGGGCCCAATCACAACTCGTAAGCCAAGTTTTCTTGCCCTTTTTTCCATTCTTTCTTCCTTTCTTCTGACCAAACCTCACCTCCATTCCCTGTATGCGTAGAGTGTGATGAAATCACAAATCTTATGGGAGTTGGTCGTAGCAGCGTACAGGGGCCTCCCAGATTTTCAGAAGGCCAGGCTAGACGTGATGGGTTTTGGCACCTTTCTTCGGATCGAGCCGATCCAGCTCGACCTGGTCCTGATCCAAGCCTTGTGTGAGAGATGGGACCCAGTGAGTCGGGCATTCCTGATGCCCTGGGGGCACATGGTGCCCAGCTTGGAGGATGTGGTCCGGATCACAAGCCTGAAGGTAGAGGGCGAGGCAGTGACCGGAGTCACTTACGCGGACTACAGAGAAGGTGTCCAGAAGTTACTGGGTTTGGACCTAGATGGTCGGAAAAATAGGTCGGCAGCTAGGGCGTCCCTCATGGATGCATTAGGGCTCACCGACACTCGTCGGCGGGACGATGAATCCTCAGAAGAGTTCATGGAAAGGATGGAAATAGGTTGCCGTGCCGTGTACTGCACAGATTTCGGCGACTGGGAAAGATGCAACATAGATTTGAGGAGATTTCTCCTCTTCCTTTTGGGGAGATTGGTACTGAGCTCGAAAGGGGACGGTATCCAATGTTGCTTCCTGGAGCTGCTGTCAGACCTTGAAAGAGTAGGGTATTATACCTGGGGAGCCGCCATGCTGGCACACTTGTGTGCAGGCCTATTCCAAGAAACGGATCGTGAGATGACTGTGAGTGGTTTCACACCATTCATCCAGGTATTTTTTAGTTTTGCTTGTTTTGTATTTTTTTTATGTTTTTGTAAAGTACTGATGACCTGTGCCGAGCAGCTATGGAGCTATTATTACCTCCCTATGGGGAGAGCTCGGCATTGGCGACCCGTGGTGGTGCCGTTAGCCAGGCGGTGGGAACCCATCATGAGTGCGGCACCCCTAACCTACCAACTGATGGTGCTAAGGCGGGAGCTACAGGAGTTCCCTGCAGCGATGGTAAACTGGAGGCCCTACTCAGACATGGTCAATGCCGACCAGCCGTGGGTTCTAGCAAGTCATGCCCGGTTTGGACGGGAACTGTGGATGCACTGCCTGAATGAAATCGAGCCGCTTCGGCTACGATTAGTTATGAGGACTTTAGGACTGGCTCAAGAATGGGTGGATTCAGCTGCGCCACCTCATGTCGGGAGAAAGACGCGGGGACCGGCGACCTGCATTGACTGGCGCGTGCGATTCCCCGAACAGTATGAGGACTGGCAACGGGGTGGCACGATTGTAGAATCACAGGCGCGGGATAGCGAGGACTACTTGCGTCTATATAGGACAAAGTACGCAGAACGGTTCCAACCCCGGGGACTTGTGGAGGTAGGTTTCCCCTTTTCTCTTCTCTTCTTTCTCATTTTCTTGGTTTTCTGGTGAAAATGCTGACTTGTAAGGCTGCAGGATGTCCGGGATGCCATGATAGCGAATTTACGAACTCACTTGGCAGAGATGGAACAACAGTTGGGAGATGCCCGCGGAGCTACGAGCGCCTTGGTAGGTGTACAGTACGTTCCTAATTAAAACCCCAGATTCCAGATGTTGGCTGCTAATTCACGCGGTCGTAGCATGCCCAGATTGGCGCGGCTTCCCCAGCGATGGGAGTGGGTGGTGCCTCTTTCAGCTTGTGGATTCCCACCTCAGAACTTGACTTGCTTCATGAGCAACTTGCTCACGCCACGCAGCGTGCTGCGGAGGCAGAAGGGATGCTCTCTATACAGGTAAGAGTCTTAGTGTTGAGTTCTCCTTGTTTATGCCTTATTGTGTATCTGAGATGGTACACTTGGCAGGAAAAGGAGACGGAAGAAGCGCTTGGCCAAGCCGCGCAGAAGGAGGCTAGGATAGCAGAACTGGAGAGGGAACTGCGGCGTCATCCTGATGAAGACTCCTCTAGGGATGCTGTGGAACTGAGGATCACTCTCCAGTTGGAGAGGGAAGATCGCGAGAGAGAACATGCAGAGAAAGAAAGAGACGCAGAGAGAGAAAGAGCCAACAGATTGACTGAAAGGGAGAAACGAAGGGCCATGGAGGCCCAACTATTCGAACTCCGAATCAGCCTTGGTCTTGCTGAACAGTGGCTGAGAGATGGTGAGGAGCGCTACCGAAGAGCACGAGAGCGTGGCTTTCGTGTTGGTAGCTTCTCTACTGCTTCCGTAGATCAACGCCGGGATGCGGGAATAGGAAGAGGAGTACAGAGCGGTAGGAGTACCACTTTTCATAGTTGGGTAGCACCTTTGAGAGTGTTTTGCCTGGAGAGTAGTGGGACGAGTAATGCAGAGAGAGAGGGCGGAACTTGATGTAATTTTTTTAGTTTTTGGAATAAAACACATGGTTTGGTTTGTTTGGTTTTCACCTTTGCTTCTGTTGCCTGAATCCCTGCACACATCACTGAAACAAACAAATCAGAATTTCTGTTCTGACTTGGCCCCTTGCTCAATAAGCAAATGGTCACTGTGACTGTCCTTGATAACTGGTCAAGGGGCCAAGCCTTTATTTTAACGAAGGCAAGGGAAAGAAGTGGTGATGATAAATGCGACAGGCAAGCACACGAATGCAAGCGGTATTAAAGCGAGATGCTGCACGCAAATATAATCATGCAAAATTGATTTATTTTTTTTTTATATTTGGCATTTTTTTATTTTATAAAAAAGATTTTTTTTTGCTTGCAAATATGTACATTTTCTCTTTTCCATTTTTTTGTTGTTTTATCATCTCAATTTTTTTTGCTAACGCCTGGCAAGCACCCAAATGGCACCTAACCTTCATGAGAATAGGGGTTTCTTACTAACCTCCCAGGTATCCTAAGTGCACATCTAGGTTGATTTGGGCCTCTAGACCCCTCGAATGATGATCCCGCCGGCTAAGACTTACCCTGATGACAATACCGTCATGCCATGCTTAGGCTCCCAGTCGCTTCCGACCACAGGGATTCACCCAAAAGATGTTTGAGGTAAAAGATTTGCCCGACCCGGGTCTATTTCCTCACAACTCTAGATGGTATATGATGGAACACCCTAGAACCCTAACGACCAACCGCGCGGCGCTGACCCGGAATCAGACGCCGTCGCACCCATAGGTGACGCGCTTGCATTGGCCTAAGCCCGAGGTTAAGCAAGAAGACATCATGGTGGTAAACAGGGGTCTTGACCAGCCAGAAACGCAGAGACTCCTTCGCAGCGATAGCTTTTGCTTTTCAAAGTAGGCAACCAAATGTGTATATTAAAATAAGGTCGCAGACCCTAGGCAATTTTCACCCTTCAGAAACTCCATCGAACGTTCATCTTTAGAGGGAGAAGGAAGAGTGTAGGGGATAAGCCTCCTGAGAGGACCGGCAAAGCCGTTAACCCGGCGAGTGAATAAGGGCCCATCAACTCTTTTCTTTCGGACAACTTCGGACCAAATCTCGAGCATTTACATTCCACGGCCCCCGTTTTGTGGATTCAGACTTTTGCTTTGAGGGGTTCCATTTATCGCAACAGGCACGGTCACGACCAGGCTTTTCTCTTGATTTTGATTTTGTATTTCTTTTTGCGAGGGAGATACAGTCGTTTGACGTTTGTGGGTTCCCTTTTCGTATGCCTGCGGGGACACTGCCCTCTTCTCGTGCTCTGATCGATACTCGAGGAAATGGATCCTACTCTTGCCTTTGGGGTTTGAGTTTCGGTTTCTCATGCTCAGCGTTTTAAGGGCGCCGACTGTCTCATTTGGTCGAAGAGAAAAGAATGAAGATTACAGCTTCCGGAGATCTTCTGGGTGACGCTCCACCGTAGGTGATGCTACCGACCTTTTTTGAATAAAATACATAAGTGAGCACATGTTGGCTTCCTTTGAGCGAGCATAGGCCGACGTGGCCGGACAGGGATCTCCACGGTTCTGGCAAACCAAGACCCGGTGCCTACCAAGCCTTAATGGGCCCTATCCTAACATGAAGGTTAAATGCAGGGACTTAACTATATGGTGACTGCCGGGCATCGGCATTTTGAATTTTCCATATTTTTAGTGGTTTTCAATATTCCTTTATTTTTGATGTTTTTATCTTTTCATCATTTTTTTTGTTTGTTGTGCTAAGGGTAGTATTTCTTAAGATAAAGCCCATTCCAAGGGTGGGATAACTCGGTCCCTTCGGCGTTGACTAGCTTGTAGGCGTTGCCAGGGTACACGGCTTGAATTACAAATGGTCCTTCCTAAATGGGTTGGAGCTTAGAACGCGGACCTCCAGGTTTGACAAAAATTCTTTTTACGACCATCTCACCGACTTTGAATTTTCTCTCAACGACTTTCTTTTGGTAAAAGCGAGCGAGTCTATTTTGATACACACGCGCGTGTTCGGCAGCGGCCAGTCGCTTCTCATCCAAGAGTTCCAACTGGGCGAGGAGTGAATTACGACAATCGTCGAGGGGAAATTCCTCGTCCAATTGTACCCTGAGAGAAGGGATCAGAGTCTCATACGGGACTACCGCTTCCATACCATAAGTAAGGGCAAATGGAGTCTGCCCGGTGGGGGTACGGATTGAAGTGCGATAGGCCCATAGAGCTTCGATAAGCTTTTCTGGCCAGTCTGAAAACTTACTAGACTCGTAGGTTTTTTTGATGATTTTGAGCAATGTTTTATTGGTGGCCTCCGCTTGGCCGTTACCTTGTGGGTAATAAGGCGATGAATGATGCAATGCAATTGCGTACCTTTTGCAGAGGTCCTGTAGGTCCTGAGAAATGAACTGTGGCCCATTGTCGGTGACGATCGTGCTTGGGACGCCGAATCTGGCGAGGATGTTCTTTATGACGAATTTGCAGACCGTTGACGCCTTGATTTCCGCGTAAGCTTCAGCTTCGGCCCATTTGGTGAAGTATTCCGTCGCAGTAAGGATGAAAGATTTCTGCTTGGTGAGGGAATTGGGATCACCTAGGGGACCAATGATGTCGAATGCCCACATGGAGAAAGGCCACGGGGAAGATATTGGATGAAGTGAGAAAGATGGTGAATGGATTTTATCGGCATGAAGTTGACACTTGACACACCTACGGACATAGACACCACAATCTTCTTCCATAGTGGGCCAATAAAAGCCTTGGCGAATGATCTTCTTGGCGAGCATCTGACTATTCACGTGGCCACCGCACACACCCGAGTGCGTCTCTTCTACACATTTCCAAACCTCATCGTCACCAAGACATCTTAACAAAATACCAGTAAGGCTCCTCCTATAGAGTAGACCTCCAACCAAAGTATATTTCTGAGCCACCCTTCTTATGGCTTTCTTGTCCTCTGTGGTGGCCCCTTCAGGATAAGACTGATCTTGGCAGTATTTGATAATTTCATAGAACCTTGGTTTCTCTTCATCAGCCAGTTACTCTTCGACCTCTGCCAATATGATTTCCCTCTTCTCAAGGATATCTTCCTACAGGATCTTCCTTGCTATCCTATCTTTGATATTTACGTAGGAAGCATCATCGATTACAGGGGCGTGAAGTTTGTAGATGGAAATAGACTTAAACCATCTTCCTAGAGGGAACCTTATGGATGATGCCAACGAGGCGAGGGCATCGGCGAGAATATTCTGATGACGAGGGACATGAATAAAGATCAATTTGGCGAACAGTTTGGCAAAGGCAGCAGTGAGTTCTTGGTATGGCTTGAGTTTGGGATCGCGAGTGCGATATTTAGTGAGCACCTGGCGAAGGATGAGTTGACTATCACCTACGACTCGCAACTCAGTGATACGAAAAGAATGAGCGAGTTTTAGGCCAGCTAGAAGAGCTTCATATTCGGCTATATTGTTGGTGACTGGAAATTTGAGTTGGTATGCCAATGGGAATGTGAGGCCTTCAGGCGACAGGAGGGCGATGCCGATTCCTCTCCCTTGAGAATTCAGAGCTCCATCAAAATATAGCGTCCACATTGGCTCATCTGATTGGTTGACGGATATTAGTTCCTCATCTGGAAACTCTGATTGGACGGGATCGAACTTGGGAAGAGGATGGTGAGCGAGATGCTCGGCTATGGCATAGCCTTTAATCACCTTTTGCTGGATGTAGGTGATGTCGAACTGAGAGAGAAAACTTTGCCAGCGTGCTAGCCTATCCGTAAGGATGGCTTTCTCCAGAAGAAATTTGATAGGATTCATTCGAGCAATCAAATGGACCTCGTGAGCCAAGAAGTAGTGCTTCAATTTCTGCACTACCCAAACGAGGGCAGCACAGGTTTTCTCCATGCCGGTGTACTTCTGCTCACAGGGATTGAGAAGTTTGTACAAGTAATAGGTTACCCGTTCCTTGCCTTCTTCATCAGCTTGTGCGAGGACGGCTCCTACGGAGTCATCCAAGACTGAGACGTAAAGGATCAGAGGTTTTTCTGGTTTGGGTGGAATGAGAACGGGTGGACTAGCCAGATATTTCTTTAACCCTTCAAAAGCTTTCTGACATTTAGAATTCCAGTGGAATTCTACTCCTGGCTTGGTCAACTCGTAGAGAGGTCTACACCTTTGTGAATGTTGGGACACAAACCGACGAATAAACTGTAACCTCCCGATTAAACCTCGGACTTCCCTCAAATTCTTGGGAGGAGGCATATCCCTGATAGCCTTGGCTTTGTCGGGATCTATCTCGATCCCTCTTTTACTCACGATGAACCCCAGTAATTTACCTGACGACACACCAAACACACACTTCTTCGGGTTCATTTTCAATTGGAACTCTCTTGACCTTTGCAAGATCTTAGCCAAAACTTCTGGATGTTCCATCCTGGTCCTTGATTTCACCAATAAGTCATCCACATACACTTCTAGATATATGTGCATCATGTCATGAAATATGGCCATCATCGCTCTTTGGTAAGTAGCTCCAGCATTCTTTAATCCGAACGGCATGACCACGTAACAATATGTTCCCCAAGGGGTAGTGAATGACGTCTTTTTCTGATCCTCTTCTGCCAAACGAATTTGATTGTATCCTGAAAATCCATCCATGAAAGAGAGGGTTTCGTAGCCTGCCGTGTTATCAATCAGCACATCAATGTGAGGTAAGGGAAAATCATCCTTTGGACACGCGCGGTTAAGGTCCCGGAAGTCGATGCAAATCCTGACTTTCCCATCTTTTTTCATGACCGGGACAATGTTCGCCACCCATTGAGGATAAAGAACGACTCTAATGAACCTGGCTTTGTGGAGCTTATCGACCTCTTCTTTCATTTTCAAAGCCATCTGAGGGTGGAAACGCCTTAACCTTTGTTTTACCGAGATGGACCCTGGTTTTAGGGTTAAATGGTGTTCGACCAAGGTTGAATCCAGACCCGGCATATCCTCGTAGCTCCATGCAAACGTGTCCTTATATTCCTTGAGAACCTCAATTAATGCCTCTTCTTCAGAGGGTGGTAGGTTGTCACTTATGAGGATGATCCTAGGGTCTTCCTCAGTTCCCAAGTTGACTTCTTTGGTGGATTCTTCTATGGCGGTTGACGGCTCGTCGAATCTCCTCATTCCACTAGCGTATGCGCCCGCCGCATCCTCATATTCTTCACCCTCATCTTCAGTGGGGCATTCTTCATCCGTGATCTTGTAGACTCCATACCCTTCATCAGATGCACACTCGCCCTCGCATTCTATTTCGGGTAGCTGGATGGGATTTTCTAACAACTGGGGGATGGCAAGAAGGGCCTGACACCTGGCAGCCAAATCCAGAAGGAATCGACGAGGGATCTGCCTACCCTTGGATTTCTTCCTAGGTACTACCCTTGGCCTATCATTCCTAGATTGACTGACAATATTTACAGAAGAAGAGGAAGATGAAGAGGATGGTGTAGAATGTACAGAAGAAGACCCCTCAGAGGAGGGGTAGAAAAGGTCGCTCATCGGACCTTGGACGGGTGGTCCGCAAGGTGGTACGCACCCGTGGGAGATGTAGGAGGTTTCCTCAACGAAGATGTGTTGTTGGGGAGTTTGAAAATTGACGTTTTTTTTTTCGTTTTTATTTTTAATGACAAAGTAGTGAAAAGAGATTGGAGGAGAGAGAAAAGGGGTTATGGCTAGAGGATTGTGAGGCTCATAGAGCAGATCATGGTTGAAGACCTCACGCGGGTTGAAAAGCTCGCGCAGGTATGTAAGCAAAGAAGGGGACCTGGGAAGATCATCAGACAATTGTCTGGCCCAGGAAGAAGATATCAGCAAAGGTTGAGACGAGTGGATGGGGAAGATGGCGGCTAATGAGCCGTCGACGGCAATGTTGAGGACGGATGAAAATCCGTCGATGACAGGGTCCTTCTGGCGAGGACGAGGATAGTTTGGAACCTTGACAAGAGTGGTAATATTCTCTGGTATTTCAGAGATCAATGGTGGTCCTTCAAGCTGCGGAGATGAGAACATCCTTTCCAGTGCAACGGAAATGTCCCGTATGTCGAACCATTTGTCCCACTCGCATTCCGGATCTTTGATCTTGCCTCTTTTGGTGATCCTCGGATATTTTTTAGCCAAATATACAGCATGTGATCCCCCATATGCTTCTCGTGGGTGATCTCCCATCTGAACAACGGGCCCTCTGTTGAAGTGGTTTGATAGAGTCCACGTGAGGGGCTTCCAATCTGCCCTGAACGGTCCTTTGAAGCCTAGGCCAAACCTACGGTTCGACCTAATTTTCTTTGGCGGTTTGAGCATACCCTGTAATTGTGCGCCCAGACCTTTTCCTTGTTGATAGCCGATGTTCCTCATAATCTCCCAACCTTTAGAGTGAAAAGGGAGACATGATGTTGTGGTTGCCCTGACCGGCTCCTTTGGTGCTAGTGGAACATGAGATGGATCACGTACGTCCAGCAGTGATAATATGGGCCGATGAGACGGCCAAACAGAAGGCAGAGAGGTGTTGATAGCATCCACTATGTGAAGGACAGGTGTACTGACCACTTTAATAATTCTCCCATTGTAAGGAAACTTCAGGCACTGATAGTTGGTGGAAGGCACAGCGTCCATGGCTTCGATGTAAGGGCGATCCAGTATATCCTTGAATGTGGGGTCCATGTCGAGGACATGGAATTCCGTGGGAATTGACATGGGGCCTAGTTCTGCCTTCAGAATAATCATCCCCTGCGGTGGCCTTTTGCTATTGTCATAAGCCGTGACCGTGATCGAGGAAGGTCTTATTTGTTCCTCGTTGACCCCACACAACTGAAGAGTGCTCATGGAGATCACATTTATGGATGCACCCGTGTCCACAAGACACGGGTTTATGGATACCCCATTAATTTTTATTGAAATGCATAATGCATATTTCCGAGCTTCCTTGGGAGCGAGCTCGTAGTTGTGAAACATGATGGCTGGTTGTGTGTCTGTTGGGGTCAGGACGGTCGAAATCTTCTCCACGGGGAGGTCTTCATTAACCATGACCTTTTGAAGATATTCCATCAAGGCCGCCTGGTGGGATGTGGATCTTTGAAGTAGCTCTAGGATGGAGATCCGGGCAGGTGTCTTGTCCAAGTGTTTCAATAGATCATACTGTGTTCCAGGGATAACTCTTTCTGGTTGTTCTGCATCATCCTTCTCTGGCTGAGATTGCTCGGGATTCTGACTGTTGTGGGGGAAAACCCTGTGGAAAATCCTTCCACTCTGGAGCACCATTGCCTGCGGCTTTTGTACCTCTGTGGGGGTAGCAGTGGGTTTTAACAGGGGTTTGAGGGGTAGTAGTGGAGGAATGGTTGATGAAGCAGGGGTGATGACGGGAGCAGGGATTCTGATGAGGGGTTTGTTAGGTGGCTGCATGGTGGAGATAGAGGGGATATTGCGCGGATTATGAAGGATAAGGGGTCTAGAAGGTGGCGGTGAAGACGAAGTAGGAGTGGGTAGGGCTTGAAGTGGGTAATGATTTTGAGGTGGGTGATGGTTAATGAGTGGTTTTGAAGGCATTAGTGGTGATACGGTGGAGAAAGACGGGGTTATGTATGGTTGACGGATGATAAGGGGTTTAGAAGGCGTAGGGGTAAATGTGGTAGAGGTGGATGGTAAAGTGGGGGAGTGAGAGAAGATAAGAGGGTGTGAAGGCGTAGTGGAGAGTGTCGGTTGATAGGAGATTGGGGTGCGGATGAGAGGGCGTAATGGTAGTGGAAATGGTGATGGTGATACTGACGCGGGTTGATGTGAGAGAGGTGCTACCCGGGCAAGGTGAGGGGGTTGCATGACGATAGGGTTGGAGGTAGAAAGAATGGAGGTACTTTCCTGGTGCTACACCTGCTCTCTCCCGACTTCCGGGAAGGAGGAGATGGGGTTAACCTGATGATTGGGCTGTTGGTGCTCCGGTAATGGATTCTGGATTATGCCCATGTCGGGCTGTTGTTGTGGGGCCTGCTGAGCCTGCTGTTGTTGTTGTGGTTGCTGTTGCTGTTGAAACTGCTGCTGTGGCCTATGAGGAGGTCTCCTAGCCTTGAGAGCCGCGACGTATCATCTCATCTCATCCCAATCTATTTGATGTTCATCATTCATATCATGGATGTAATCTTTGAAATGGAAGCAGTAATCTACTGTGTGTCCCGGCTACCTGTGGTAGACGCAGTATTTGGAGGTATCAACATTGGGGGGCCACGCGGGCCTTTCTCTGGGTAGGGCGAGTTGGTTTGATGCCATGAGGGCATTAAAAATGTCTGCTAAGGTTTCCGGCAATGGTGGATAGTAGGCTCTCTTGGGACCGAGCGGCCTCCTTTGTTGCTGTTGGGGACCATAGTTCCCTAGGGGTGGAACTTGGTTATACTGAAGTGGTGGTTGTTGTTGCTGAGGTTGTGGTGGTTGTTGCTGGGGTTGGCGTAATGGAGGCATATTATCCTGGGGTGGATTATTTTGGGGTGGAGGACGAAGAGGGAAAGGACCTGGTTGAAGGGGAAGTCGGGGCATTTGTGGAGGCCTTGGGTTGACTGCATAGTTGGCATTGTTGACCGCACTGACTTGCTCATTTGTCACGACCCCTTCTGTGGCTCCGCCCGGGACACCAGCGCCTGTCTTTCTGACCACTTTGGGCTTCGACGATTCAAACATGTTCATAATGGGGGAGTCTTTTAACTGGGTTTGGATGTACCGGGCCCTTTCATAGAGTTCATCCATTATAGTAAGTTTATTCATGGCCAGGACATGTCTGAACTGTAGGGTTGCATTAGACATAATCATATTCACTTGTTCGGGCTCGGAGAGGGTATCCCTTATTCTTTCCGCCAGAGACCTCCATCTATCAGCATATCGGACAAAATCCTCGTCGGGTTTCATCTTTTCGGCCACTAGGTCGGTAATGGAGAGTGAGCGACCGACCCTATCCCTATATTTCTGCAAGAACCTTCTCTGGACTATTTCAAAATTTTCGGCCTCGCGGGGCTCCAGAGAATAGAACCACTCAAGCGCGGGACCATCCAATGATCTCCGAAAGAGGTATGCCAGGGACCTCTGATCGTTTTGCCAATAGAAGGATTCATACATGAAATCCTTGAGGTGAATGAAGGGGTTGCCAGTACCATTGTATCTGCGGTACGTGGGCATTTCGGAGGGAGGAAGATGAATGACGGGAAGGATTGGCAAAGCAACCTCCGGGGTGGCTTTCACGTCCACCATCCTTCTCAGATTTTGAAACTGCTCGTCCATGCGATTGAACCTATTGAGGAGCGATTGGGCGAGCTCCTCTGGAGGTGAAGGTGGCACTTGCCACTGGGGGAGAAACTGTCTCCCAGAGACTTGAGGGGGAAACCCCGAATGAGAGGGAGCTATCGGACCGCCGACAGTTGGCCCTGGCTGAAGCGGTGTGTGGGGAACAACGGGAGATTGAGATTGTGACGGGAACTGGAATGAGGGTGGTTGTTGGCTCGCTCGTCCTTGAAGCGAGGGAGACTGGATGGCTTGCGCCAATGAGGGAGATGGAATGGCTTGCACGGACTCTTGGAGAGGTGCGATGGCCGGAGTTGATTCCTGGGGCGTGGGGGAAACAGATTTCCCCTTTAGAATGGCCTGGAAGGCCCGGAGCTATTCAGAGGTAAGCTCCGTGTTGGCGAGGACGCCCAGTAAAGAAGAGATATCCTGTGGTGGGGACGTGTCCCCGGCAATGACCTGCACCTCATGCGAGGGGTCATGAGAAGGACCCGAGTCCATAGCATAGACTCGCGGGTCGGCTGACAAACCACGGCTAGGGTGGTTCTCCTCAAAAGACTCGTGAGACATGCTCACAGTTTTCCCAGAACGTAAAAACATACACTAGAAAGTAGGTAGCAGATATTATCAAACAAGTGGATGCCTTTATGCCCTTTTTTTGTGTTTTGATTTTGATGATTTTTTTTGTTTTTAGCGAGATCCGAAGTTCACACAAAATGGGGACCGTAGTTTATTTTTGTTTCACCGCCGTGTCAGCTAGGGTCTCTCGTCTCACCACAAATGAAATGACTAACTTCGGGGAACTTCAATGGTACAACCGACCCAGTGAACGAAGAGGAGATTCTTCGATGTAGGGGACTTACGGAGGTCCCAGTGTAGGAGATTCTAGTCCGTTGAGAGGAATTCTCAAACGGAGAATCCTTCCTTCACCGGGAAAGGGTGATCCTCAAAAAAATGAAAAAAGGATAGAAAAGAGGGATGGATGCATGTAATGAAATGCTGACAGAGATATGGAGTGGGAAAACAACAGAAATAACAGACATATAATAAACAAAGAACCAATCAAAACTGACAGTGCTGCCGTGAGCACAACGGGGGCGCGCACGGGCGCCAAGGTGGAGAGGCACGGATGGTGCCGAACTTGCAAGGGTAGCCGAAAGGAAGCAGTAGACATCCCACCGTGATCGCCAATCTGTGAGCGACGTCACGCGGTTCGAGGAAGAGTGGAGAAGAGCGGAGCGTGCGGGCTCCTTTTTTTTGGTGTTTGTTTGCTGCAACACAGAAATAAGAGAAGAGAGAGAAGGGGCCACCACGGGAGATTGCTCCGGTGGGGCGAGCGGGACAAGTGTGATATAGCAAGATATGGGGGTTAAACGGCCATAGCGAGAAGTGACTCGCCGCGGCCTCGGGGGGACGGGAATGGTGCAGAAATTAAATAACAAGAATTGAAACGGCCATTGGGGAAGTGACTCGCCGCGGCCTCGAGAATATGAGCAGATGATATGATGACAGAATATAAAGAGAATACAAAGAGCGGGAATTTAAACGGCCATTGGGGAAGTGACTCGCCGCGGCCTCGAGAATATAAACAGATAAGAATATAACGTATGTGAATTTAAACGGCCATTGGGGAAGTGACTCGCCGCGGCCTCGAGAATATGAGCAGAATATAACAGAATATAAAGAGAATATAAGAACGGAAATTTAAACGGCCATTGGGGAAGTGACTCGCCGCGGCCTCGAAAACAAGATGTGATCGCCAGGGGCCGAAAGACCCCAAAATAAGAAAGTGATCGCGCCTACCTCAAGAGCGGGAGATGGCGGGTTGCTTCTTCCTCTCCCTCCGGCCGGCCGACGGAGAGGGCTTTCCTCGGCTACCCTTGCAAAACAACGACAAACAAATGACAAGTGGATTAGAAAGATGGAGGTGTAGTATTCAAATCCTTGCGATAAAAATAATGAAATGATGGCAAGACACACACCTGGTTGGTGTTATCTTTTAAACCCCTCTCGGACTCGAGTAGGAGGAAAATGAGATGATGGATGTAAGAAGTGTATAAGAAAAGGCGCCCTTATGAAGGGGGATAGGGGATGCAAGATGATGAATGTAAAAGAACTACGAAGAAAAGGAAAGAATTGGCTTATTGGATGTGCCGATGGTGAAATCCGGGGGAGCTCCGGCAGCGTGGGGACGACGTGGAAGCGCGGTGGATGAAGATGACCTTCCTCTCGCGAGCGTGAGCACCCGAGAAGCCGGCAGAACCTCCACCTACAAAAGAACCCACGGGTTAGAAAATGACTCCGTAGCCTCTGGGCTCCGGCAGCCTATCGGATCACTTCGAAGCTCTTCCAGAACTGAGGGGGTGGGCCTCTATTTATAGGGCTCCGGAGGGTGGAGGCGTCCAGGACCCTGGACACCTCCATCAGGGCCGAACTAATATTTTATTCTATTTTTATTAATTTTTTTGGAATACTTTTGTGGAGGCATCTAGGGGCCTGGACGCCTCAAACAGGTCCACCGAAAACCGACGACGGCCGCACGCGGTTTGGCACAACGCGTGTTTCTGTGAGCGGCGCCTCGTGATTCAGAAATGGGCGCGTCCAGGGGCCTGAACGTCTTCAAAATTTGGATTTTTTCACACACGACAAACCGTCGTTCAGTGGCCGGCGCCCGTGAGGGAGTTGATGGAGGCGTCCAGGGGCCTGGACGCCTCCAAAAATATGTTATTTTTTATATTGATTTTGTCTTTTATGCCAAGGCTGGCATTTTAATTTTTTATATTTGTTTTTTATGGAGGCGTCCAGGGGCCTGGACGCCTCCATTAATATATATATTTTTATTTATTTTTTGTTTTTTTTATGCCAACTGGCATTTTACGCACATTTTTTTATTTTTGTTTTTATGGAGGCGTCCAGGGGCCTGGACGCCTCCATTAAAATATATATTGTTTTAATATTTTTTTATTTGGTTTTGGGCCCTGAGAAAAGAATAAAATAAAAGAAAAGAATGGGGGCGTCTAGGGGCCTGGACGCCCCCATTAAGACCCACCCGGGTCCTAGTCAGCGGCCGGCCGACAGACATCTTTCTTGGTTCAGGAACCTCCTGATGCGTTCGACTGGTGTTGATGCCTTCCGAATGCCGTGAAGGGACGATTCCGAATGCCGAAAAAGGCAGAAGAAGACCCAAGAAAAGGAAGCACTCGAGTGATTCAAAATGCGTAAGTCGTTGCGGGGCGTTGTATAGTAATATGAGACTTTCAGGAGACGTCAAGAATGGCGTGTCTACAACGTGGTTTGCCTTGGTGTGATTGTGTTTTGCTTGAGCAGTGAATGTTGTCCATTATATCTGGTCTCTCGCTGATTCTGTGTTAGCATGACAAATGTTTATCTGCTGGTTTAGAAGAAGCCTTTATTTCTAAGTGTCTTTCGTGGAGCAGTTTTCATTTGTTTATTAGAAGGGAGTTTGGTTTTTTTAATTAAGCAAATATTTCCAAAAGATCCTCCCCCCCCTCTAGATCTATTTCCGTGTACCACCTGTTCTATCAATTTGTATAATAGTAGGTTACTGGTTCTTCGGATTCAACAATCCGCAATAGATCCAGCATTCTTGTGGTGCACCTTTGGCCGTCGCTTATTGTCTTGAATCTCTTTAATGATTATATCTATGGCCTATCCGCTGATTTTTGATGGCACTGATTTTTACTTATGGCTTAACAACTTGCGTATGTTTGTCAAGTCTGTTGATCCTGATCTGTGGAAGCTCATTGCACATGGTCCACACAGACTACCAAAGAACAAGTCCAAATAGACTGACATTCATAGATCAATGTGTGGTAAAAATCAGAAAGCTCTAGATTTAATGAAAGCATCTACTAAAAAGGCCTTCCATTCATATTTTCATGATTGCAGGTCTGCTAAGGACGTTCTAGACAAGCTGAAGCTAGCCCACAGGAGAGGCAAAGAAGACAAATGCATGATGGCTGACAACAGTAATCAAAGCAGCAATCAAAATGAAGAGGAGGACGATGATCAAGTAAACCCCTTCGACATCTTTACTTTAAATGACTGGGAGGATGCATATGGTGAGTTGTTTGGAAGGTATGAAAGATTAAGTAGAAAGAATAAATCCTTGAAAAAAAAATTACATGAAGATGCTAACTCCAACTCTGAAAATGGTTATATTGAGACACTGAAAACTGAGAATTAAATCTTCAGAAAACAACTGAACAAACTTGATTTAATAGATTCAGAATTGGAATGACTGAAAATTAAAAATGACAAACTGAGAAAACATGTAAAAGATCCGGACATTGTCAAAGCTGAAGTGGATAATTTGCGATCTGAGAATGATGTTGTGACTCCTCTGTGTTGATGATGTTGACAATATATTTTACTTCATTAGCAACACCTTGTTTTGATTGATTTGCAATTGTTTATGCTTTGATGAAATTATTCTTATCAGATTGTATGTGTGTTCCATGCATTTTACAGGTTCACACACTGCACACACACTCAAAGTCTACACATTGCACGTAGAGTCTATACACTGCTTTGTGTTGTGTTTGTGCATCGCTTAGAACATGTCTCTACATTCATGCATCATGGGTCGACCCCCTTCTTTGATGGGTCGACTCCCCCCCAGATATCCAAGTCTATACAACTGTCCATCTTATTTAGTGTTTCATGCAGCGTCAATGCAGTAAGTGTGTACATTGCATTGGCTAAGTCTGCAGCGTCAACGCAGTAAGTGCGTACATTGCATTAGCTAAGTCTGTACACTGTTCCCTTTCTTAGATGCGTCGACGCCCCCAGAATTCCAAGTCTATACACTCGTCTTCATGCATAGCAGAGTCCATACATTGCATCTCATATAACTAGCAAGTCTATACATTGTTTCAACATCTCATGCAGCGTCTTATTTGAAGTCCATACATTGCATTGCATTGGCTAAGTGTGTACATCGTCCGTCTTATTTGAAGTCCATACATTGCATTGCATTGGCTAAGTGTGTACATCGTCCGTCTCATTAGAAGTCTATACATTGGAAGTATGTACATCGGACTGTTCATGCATCAACATTCAAAGTCCATATATTGGACTGTAGCATGCACGAAGGTAAGTCCATACATTGGACTGTAGCATGCATCAGTGAAGTCTGTACAGCGTCATGCATTGTTCTTCAAGTCCATACACTGCACTGTAGATTGCTCGAGGTAAAGTCTGTACATCCATCAGTGAACTTCCAAGTCTGTACATCCACCAGTTCAACTTGCAAGTCTATACATCGGTAGCTTTACTGACGTTGCACTTGAAGTCTATACACTGATAGCTTTACCGTCGTTTCCCTTGGCAAGTCTGTACATCGCAGTTGAGTGGAAGTCTGTACAGCCATTGTGTTGCCAAAGTCTACACATTGTGAAAGTCTATACATCGTTCAGTTGTCTTGGCAAACTCTATACATTGTGCACTTTCAAGTTTGTACAGACTTTGCCTTGCTCAAGTCTGTACATCGCCCAGTTGGCAAGTCCATACATTGGAAGCCTATACATTCGTTTGCCTTGCATCATTCATCTTGTCTGTACAGCCCTTTCACTTGGCAAGTCTATACATTGTGGATGTCTATACACTCGATTGCCTTGCTTTGATCAAGTCTGTAGAGAGTTTCTCTTGGCATGCCTGTACATTGTTCATGATGTCTGAACAACGAGCAAGTCTGTACATCAGACTAGTCTGCATCGGCTAAGTCCATACATTGTCCAGTGCTTTGCATGCATCGTTCTTGAAGTTTGTATATCAAGCTGAAGGCTACCTAAGTCTATACATAGTCTGTCTTCCTTAGAGTCTAATGCATAACATGAAGTCTGTACATCGCACAACATTCAAGTCTGCACATTATGCATCATATGAATTCAAATTTGTACATTGTGCATCTTTGAGTTGAAGTCCATACATCGTCAGTTGTCTATCCAAGTTGTTACATTGCCTAAGTCTATACGTTGGCTACTGAATGTTCTGCAAAGTCTGTACATTGCATTCGAGCTCACAAAATCCATACAGTGAAGTCTATACAATGCATTCAATCCTGCAAAGTCTGTACATGGTTTAATACTTAAACTGATGATTCTATTTTGACTGTCTGACAGGGATTCTTTGCTGGGATTGATGACCTGGCTCGTGATCCAAGGAGGATGAGGTGCTGTGATGGTGACACGTGGAAGTAGCCCATTAAGGATGCTGCCATGTGGATGAAATTGCCTCAGATCTGGCGAATTCTCTGGGCGGGAAATGTGGAAGCCACGCGCCCTTATCCAATCTGCTGCTGTATATATATGAGTCTTCATCTTCAGATGAAGGCTGATCGATCAACCATTGGCAAAGTCTATACAGAGAGGTAGAAGCCTGAAGCAGCAGAGAGCCACCGATCCATAGAGAGAAGAAAAATAGAGAAGAAGAAAAGGAGAGAAGAGAAGAAAAGAGAGATGAGTTGAGAGAGTGAGATTGAGAGAGTTTGATCGAGAGGTTGTAACTCAGACACTTGGTTCAGATACCAGAGCTGAGCCTTGCTCATTCCGAGCTACATTCCCATTTGGGTTTTCTATTTTCATTTGCTTCTGTCTTTTATTTTTCGAACTTATTTCTTCAAGCTGTGAGTCAGCTGTTAGCAAAGGTGCTGCCTCTGGTCGGGTAAGCTGTAAACCCCAGCAGTTGCAGTGGAGGATTCCACTGGACAGGTGAAGCTATAATCCTCAGCAAGTGAGACTTGTCTCAGACAGCAAGCTGTGTTGCTCAGTGGTTTGTAGGCCAAGCTGTAGTGCCCAACAGACGCAAGCTGTACTGCGCAGTAGTAAGCCATACTCGGTTGAGTGTGGGGTGGACGTAGGTCTTTGACCGAACCACCTAAAAATCTTGGGTGCCTTGTGTTTGGGTGATTGTCCATGAACTGTGTGCGTGACTGAATCTTTTGATTATCTTCACAGATTGCTTGTGCTTCTGCTCAGTTTATACACTCGAGTTAGTGTTTTAATAGATTTGCCTATATTCCGCATTAGATCCTCTTACTGGTTTTTAATTAGGCAGTAGATCTATTCACCCCCCTCTAGATCCACACTTCGTGGAGATAGATTGCGTCCATCTAACATAACAAATGATTCACTTTAGAAACAAATTGAAAAAATCAAATCTGAAAATGCATGTTCTAATATGACTACCTGTATTAAGTGTTTGCTTCTAAAAGAAATAAATGAATCTCTCCATTTTGATGTCGAATGGCATAAGGACTTAATTGCATCCTTGAGGGAAGAGAACAAAAAATTATCGGATTAAAATTTTGAAACTGAACAGAGAGAGGATGAACTAATTGAAGGGCTAAGTTTCATGTCTAATGATGGAAATCTTGCTGAACAGATCAAGGAGGTAAAATCTGAAAATGAAAAATTGAAAGAAGTAAACAATGTCATATCTGATAGGTTGTTAACCCTGGAAAAGGAAAATCTGTGATCAGTGATGAATCAGAAAAGTTAAAATTGATGCAAAAAGAAAATGAAAATTTGAAGATGTTAAACAATACTATGTCTGAGAGGCTTCTTGCTTTAGAAAAAGGAAAATCTTTCTGTATAGAAGAGTCTGAAAAATTGTGTAATCTGGAACAAGAAATTGAAAATTATAGAACTGCAAATAAAGTGTTGAATGAGTGCGTTAATTGCAATGAACAAGAGACTACCAGTTTTGAGATACACATTACCTCTTTAAAAAATGAAATTCAGGATTTGAAGAATTCTCTGTCAAAAATTGTTAATGGCCAAGAAAATTTGAATAGGCTGCTAGGAGTTAAGGTAAATGTTCAAAAGGAAGGGCTGGGGTACAAGACGATTAAGAAGAAATCTTTTGAAAATAAACTAACAACATCTTTTGTCAAAGTCTCTAATGTAGCCACCACATCACAAGTGAAACAGCCTGAAAATCAAAAAATACAAGAACAACAGAAAGTTCAGAAACTGAATAATAAAACTCAGAAAAAGACTTTCAGCAAGTCTACCATGCATACCAAGAACTCCTATGCAAAACCCCATGCTTCAAAATAATACTATGTTTCTTGTTTCTATTATGGGAAGTATGGACATCTGATGCATGATTGCCTAATAATGAAGAATGATGAACAAAATGTTGGTAGGATGCATGGTAGAAATTTTCATGCTAGGAAACTTCTTACTGTTCGGAGCAGGAAAGTTCATTGTTTTCATTGCGACAAGATAGGCCACATTGCTGCACAATGTTGGCATGCTCATGGAAGAAAATTCAATTCTAAATTTGTTAATCTCACTGTTAATAAAAATATTTTTGATAGAAATGGATTTGGTTCTGGAAGTAAGTACACTGTGTGTTTCCATTGTGGAAAGCATGGTCACACAGTCAAATAATTTTGGCATGCCCAGGGAAAGGTCCACTCTAAACCTGTTAGATTCCCTGCAAAATAGAATGTTTTCGATAGAAATAAATTCATTTTTAAAGGAAAATCCTCTATCTGTCTTGAATGTGGTAAACCAGATCACAATGCTGCTAGTTGCTGGTTGGCCAGTCATAAGAGACAAATTTTGCTAAAAACAAAAACATTCTTGCTCATAAATCCCATGCCCATGCTTACATGCATAATAAGAATTTACGGCCAAATGGTTCATGTGATTATTGTGGAAGGCATGGACATTCCATGAACAATTGCTTAGTGATGAAATTTGATGATATATCTGCCAGGAAGTTGTGGAAGGAATCCTTCATTGGTGCTACTAACACTGCAGGACCCAAGAACTCTTGGGTGCCTAAACCTGTAAAATGAGTATGTGCTTCGTAGGAGTGCCTTGAGACAAAGGAATAAAAAAAGGCTTGAATAAACCAAGGCATTCATCAATGGTAAAAACCCCATTCCTGGTTTGTCGTTTACTGCTGCTATTTGTAAATAATCTTCTGTCTAAAAATTTGCATATCTTATCTGTTCAATAGGAGTCTTCGCATACAATGTTTCGACATTGTCATACAATAACTTTTTGCTTGCAAATTTGCACAATCATGCTAACTATGTCTGTTGAAAACTCATGCACACAAGTTTACACTTGCATCGGTCATTTGTACTTAAGTCTATCAATGCATATTGTGAATAAACTGTGTACATATTGGTTTGAGGATGGATTGCATGTGTCTGATGCTTGCATGTGTTATGAAGCATATCATTCATAGTTACCACATCCACACATCAACTAATTCTGAGCACTCAATCACTGAAAAACTGTTGCATACATTCTTCATCTACATACACATATGCTTGATAAATTGTCATAAAAAATTGAGATGCATATAGGACTGCATTTGTAATACATTGTCATGCATGACCTGTATGGTATATAAAATGGTGAGTTACTGAAAGGCAGATGTGATCTGTCTAGAAGTTCTTACTATGTGTGAGGTGGTCTTTAGACCAAGTCCTTTTCCTGGTACCATAGGTCAAGTTGCATATTAGGGCAGTCTAGTTATTCATGAGCATCTTTCCTTATGTTTCTAATATTCTGCATATGCTGTATTTAGAGTCCAGTTAATATATGCATACAGATAAGGGAAGTCAGCCTAGGTAATTCCTATGGTTCATGCATATTTGTTTAAAGATTAATACCCTGCATTTACTGAGGGGGGCTGGATGTCTGAGATTCAATCTACTTGAAGGTCTCCTGGTTCTTCTGCAATTTATTTGAAATTATCATTCTCTCTTACTGTTACCTATCAGTTTTCACTCAGCTGCTACATCAATGTTCACACTCTTACTAAGTGCTATCTGCTACTTGTTGAAATTGACTGCTTCAAAAATTCTTTTGTCTTGAATTCCATACTCCTAATAGATGATAGATGTTGTGCAATGATATTCTTTAACCTCTGTCATATTGTCTTTAGATGTCAACTTCTCACCTGAGTTCCATTTGTATCGATTGGTATCAGCTATTCTCATGTCCTTGGAAATCATTCTGGCTGACATATTGTCTTCTTTATCACCATTAGCTGCTTAACCGACTTCTATGGCCAAACTTTGTGATCAGACCTTCTGACATCATTTCATATGTTGCATGCTTCCTGATGCCGTTATTTATATTGCTAGATATGTTGGCTGCTTCCAGAATATTGTATTTGGTTGAAAATTCTTCAAGATTTCAATATGCATATCCTGATCATAAATCTGAGAACATCTGAATGAAGAATCTTCTAATATACAGGTTTTTTGATTGTCTGAAAGATCAAAGTGGTTTAAATTTTAATGTAGTCATTGAGTTTGGATATAAATAACTTGAAAATATCTGGGTCAATTTTTTTAATAAATCTTAACCAACTATTTCATGTTGTGGCTTGTAAAATCTTGTGAAAATCTAAAAATTTTGACATCATGACCTTCTTTGGTTGAGATATACGATGTGAGTATTGTTTTTAAACATCTGTACACTCTGAAAAATGGCCAAAAAGGAAAATGAAGACAGAGCAATGACTTTGGCAATCGAGAAACCATGTGCAAAGGACTGAGTCATGAAGTGCCATAGTTAACTCTGCTGAAAAATGTATTGAAAAATATGTGAAATTTATGATAGAGCAATGGCATGGAGTGTTGAGTAACTGGGGATTCCTGCCTCTAACCAAGGTGTCTCCTCATGTAAAAAGACACTTCTATTGCTAACTCTGTTCTCTGGTTGAGAGGTAACATGGTTATCACACTGAGTAATTAGGTCACTTCACCTCAGACGTGTTGTGCCTCACGTATAAAGGTGTTGATTCAACCAAAATTGCTCATGGAAAAGCTAGTTGTTGAGAAAAAGAAAAATCTAAAGCATACCTAGACGAATTCAAACGTGTTCATGTTGTTTAATCTCAATACTACTGAGAGTAACTCCTAAAGGAAGTCTTGAAAACTGACTGAGTAAGAAGGAAGGAGGTTAAACAAGATTCTTGATATGAAAGGTTAGGTTCTTTTTTATTAAAATCTGACTTCAGATATGAGTATTGGACTTTAATAACAAACTCTGCATACATCATATTTAAACCACGCTGTCTAATTACCATCATTTTTATAAGCGTTTATAGTAGAAGAATCTGAAATATTCTTAATTGGATTTATGTAATTGATATTTGATGTGACACCACCTTGGGGGTGATAATCATAGGACCGATGCACCTTGGAACCGAACAAGCAAGCACAATTCGCAATAGACACGGACCGATATCGGTGGCCACTCACCCGACACTCACCCAAGGTCCGGGGTAACTCGGTGATGCCGAGTGGAGGTTGTGATTGCTGGGCCCTTACTGGTAGAGGGCCAGCAAGGTCAAGGGTTATCCCAAGAGTATGGAGACCCAATTTAATGGAGCCGACGTTGTGCCGAGGGCACGGGTTACACACTCTATCCTACAACGATCACTTGAAGCAAAGGAGCTTGTGGATCGAGCACTCACTCTCATGGGCCAGCGGAGCTATGAACTAATATTGAAAAAACAAGCACTAGGGAATGCAAGGGTTGGAGCACTTGCTTGACCAGTTTGAAGAAACTGGTCCCGCTCGTAGACGTGGGCGAGCGGGGAAGCGTGGGTTCCCCACACACCGCGCCGGTGTAGCTTGAACCTATTTAAAGGATTACAACACTACTCCCCATGCCAGGGGGTGAAAAGTCACACATACATCCAAACATTACCTCCCATAGGGAGGGGCGCTGTTAGCCGGCCAGGCGGGGAGGGGAAAGGGGATCTAAGAACTAATTGAAAGGATGATGCCGGTTCTATCCGCCCCCTGGAACAGTAGATAGGCAGTCGGTGTAGACGTCGCTGTGGATTGCCCCGGACTCTGTTTGCAACAAAACTAGCGGCAAAATCTCTTGGGTTGGCCCAGGAGGTTGTCTGATTTTTTGGGGGATTTCTGGTTTCCGGCATTGGACGGGGCAGGGTCATGAGAAGGACCTCTGTTCTCTGAATTTTACTGCTACGGTACCACTACAGCAGGAAGACGAGGTTGCCACGGATGCTCCTGAGCTTTGATTCAGGAGAGGCCAGAGTCGCTGGATTCGTTGTCGAGTCCTCTTCTAACGGAGACCCACGGGGATGCCGGAGAAGGTCGGAGTAGGTAGGGAAATCCCGAATAGTGATCAGGCATCTGTTCAGTCCCAGAGTAGATAGAGCAGCGCACCCGGGGGAGAAAATTGAGAACTCACAGCTCCGGATGCCGAACGGGGTTCCACTTCTAGTTCCGGGAAGTAGACTCGTCGTAGAAACACTTAGCCAAGGCCCGCCTTCAGAACTTTATGAGGGTGGTAGTGGGAACCTCTGCAACTCGCCTCTGGTTGACTGTCAGGAGGAAGTTACGCAGTCCAACGACGACGGCTCCTTCAGGCAGCCACGAGCTCAGACGGGGACGAGACCACCACCGTTGAGAAGAGGACTCAGAGTCAATTCCGATGGTACCACTTGTACTTCCTGAATCGCCGGGATGAAGTCGTGGCCGACTCTACAAGTCGCTGATGCTCTACTACCTGCGAACTGGGAAGTGCAGGCTGAAGATTTGAGGTGGGAAATGTGGTAAATGGGAGGGGAAAGGGGGTGGACGGGTGTGGAGGTAACCCTTGGCTGTTAGGGGGTCTGGAAGGGGGCAAACCAAGGTGAGGGAGGGGGAGAATAGGGGTAGGAAGGTGGTCTAGCAGGTGGTGAGAGAGTGAGCTACGAATTTGGGACTAGGAGGGAGGGTAAGAGGGATGATGGTTTCTCTATTTGGGGTGGTCTAGGGCTTGTGGGAGGAGGGAGTGGAGAGGAAAATATTCAAACTTCTCTTGGGAGTTGGAAGATTGCATGGGGAAGAGGGAGGATTGTGTTGAGAAGACCAAGATTCTCCTAGGGAGGGAAGAGATTTGGTGGAAGTTGGTGGAGGGGTAATGAGTGCACCTTGGGAAGTGGGAGGTGGTGGAGGTGCCAGCTTTGGTGGAGGAAAAAGAGAGGGATTCTCACCCTAGGGCTTCACACCCACTAATGGATTCTCTCCACTAGGAAACTTGAATTTTGAACTCAAAGAAATGGCAATTTCATTGACATAAAATGGGGGGAATGGGGTACTATATATAGGCAACCCACATTTTACAATAAGCCCCTGACCGTTGGTACAATGACAAATAACCAAGGGGGTAGGGGGTGCCCTTGGGCCTAGCCCACTGAATTGGGCCCAATAGCTAATCTAATCAACCTAATGACACTCAAACTTAGGGAAATGACTCAAATATAAGGGAAAATACATCAAATGACTCAAATAGAAAGCTCAAAATGGATAATTGGGCCCACATAGAGTGAAGCCCGAGCTCAAACAACTCCGAGGTGTGTGGATGACCCGAGCCAGAGGGAGTCGTGGGTGATGCCTCCATCAAATCCCCTAGGCTGCGAAGAGCTCGACTCCCTCGAGTAGGGGTCCATCCTGTTATGATACTGCTCCAGAAGGTCGGGATCCAGCCGCTGGAGATCTTACCGACTCACCCACGAATCCTCCGAAGGAGGCCGATCCTTCCACCTGACGAGATAGCACTCGTACACCTTGCTCCTGGTGGCAGTGACCTGTTCATCCAATATTCGCTTAATTCGCTCACGCTGGGCTCTCCGAGCTAGTGGACTCTTCTCATGGGTGGGTGCTCTCTCAATGGGGGGAGTAGGCTCAATATCCTCACTAGGTACCACCGTGGGACCCTTCTATGGCACTAGGTCGGCCACGTTGAATGTGGGGCTCACTCCATACTCCTCGGGAAGATCTAACTCATAGGCATTAGTGCCAATGCGCCTCAGAACCTGGAAGGGACCAGCCCCATGAGGCCTTAATTTCGAGGTGGCTCCCAAGGAGAGCCTCTCCGTCCTGACCATGACAAAGTCACCCACATGAAATTCTTGGTGGTGCCGATCAGAGTCAACCTGCCTCTTATAAGTCTCATTCTTCATGCTGATGTGCTTGCGAATTTCTTCATGCAACTCCCTAATGTGTTAGGCAAATGACTCAGTTGAAATAGACACTCTAGCATGCTGGGTAAGGGGAATGAGGTCAGAGGGTTTCCTTGGCTTGTACCCATGTACTGCCTCGAATGGACTCATCGCTATGGACTTGTTAATAGAGTCGTTGTATGCAAATTCAGCCTGAGGTAGAATGAGATCCCAATTCCCTGGATTATCCTCAACAAGACACCTAAGGAAGTTCCCTAGACTCCGATTGACAACTTCAGTTTGGCCATCAGTTTGAGGGTGGTAGGCCGTGGAGAATTTAAGGAGGGTACCCATCAAGTGCCAAAGGGTCTTCCAAAAATAGCTGGTGAACTTGACATCCCTATCGGAGACTATGGTCTTGGGTAACCCATGGAGGCGAACAACCTCATCAAAGAATAATTGGGCAACTCGGGAGGCATCGGAGGTTTTGGAGCATGGGATGAAGTGGGCCATCTTAGAGAATCGATCAACTACCACAAAGATCGAATCATGTCTCCTTTAAGTCTTGGGTAGACCTAACACAAAGTCCATGCTTAAGTCTTGCCATAGACGGTCGGGGATGGGGAGAGGGGTATAAAGGCCGGTGTTTTGCTTCACTTGTTTGGCCGAAGCACATGTGCGGCATTGGCCCACTATCTAGGCCACGTCTCTCTTGAGACTTGGCCAAAAGAATTAGCCCTCAACTAGAGCAATGGTCTTATGAACCCCAAAATGGCCAACTAGTCCCCCGCCATGTAACTCCCAAACCAAGAAGTCACGGAGTAAGGTCTGTGATATGCAAAGCTTTAGTCTCGTGAAGAGGAACCCATCCTCCAAGATAAAACCCTCATGTTCCCTACTAGAATGGGTGGTCAAGGTGGTATAGATGTGCCCAAAGTCGGGGCAGCCAGGGTACTCATCCTTGAGCCTCTCAAATCCGGTAACCTACACTTGGATAGTGGACAACAAATAGACCCTCCTGCTAAGAGCATCCGCTGTGCGGTTCTCACTTCCCACCTTGTGTTTGATGACAAAGGTGTAGGATTGGATGTACTCAACCTGGTGGGCATGTCGGGCATTCAACTTTTGCTGGGAGTTGAGGTACTTTAGAGCCTCATGGTCAGAAAAGATGACAAATTCTTTGGGCAACAAGTAGTGCCTCAAATATCGGAGGGACTGAACCACGGCATAGAAGTCTTTGTCATAAGTGGAGTACCTTATCCTAGCATCACATAGCTTCTCACTGAAGAAGGCCACTGGGTGCCCCTCTTGACTAAGGATCCCTTCTATTTCTATCCCGGATGCATCACATGTGACTTCAAAGACTTAGAGAAATCGGGTAAGTATAGGACTGGGGCTTGGGTCATCTTCTCCTTAAGCTCTTGGAAGGCTTTGGAGGCTGGTTTGGTCCATACAAACGTCCCCTTTTTGAGATAATCAGTGATAGGGGCGGTGATGGTGCTAAATCCCCTAATAAACCTCCTATAGAATGTGGCCAACCCATGGAAACTTCAGACCTCATGAAGGGTGTGGGGTTCCAGCCAATCAAAAATAGCTTGGACCTTCTCAGGGTCCATAGAGAAACCCTTGGTAGACACCACAAATCTTAGGAAGGTGATAGATGTGGTCATGAAGTGACACTTTCCTAGGTTGGCAAATAGACTCTCATGTCGGAGGACAGTGCAAACTTGCCTACGGTGGTCAAGGTGGGCCTCTTGGGATTGACTATAGAAGAGAATGTCATCAAAGTAGACCACTAGAAATATCCTAATGAAAGGCCTAAGGACCTCCATCATGAGCCGCAGGAAAGTACTTGGGGCATTTGAGAGCCCAAAAGACATGACTAGCCATTCATAAAGGCCATCCTTGGTCTTGAAGGCCATTTTCCACTCATCTCCGGGCCTAATCCTAACTTGGTGGTAGCCACTCTTGAGGTTGATCTTGGAGAAAATAGTGGCTCCAGCTAGCATGTCAAGCATGTCATCAAGCCTAGGGATGGGGAACCTATACTTGACGGTGATTTTATTAATGGCCCGACTATCCACACACATCCGCCATGATCCATCCTTCTTAGGAGTGAGAAGGGCCGAGACGGCACATGGACTTTTGCTAATGCGGATGAAGCCCTTCCTAATGAGTTCCTCTATTTGCCTCCGAAGTTCGGCTTGTTCCGTGGGATTGAGGTGATAATGAGGAAGGTTTGGAAGGGTGGCTCCCGAAACTAGATCAATGGCGTGTTGCACATCACACATGGGAGGAAGTTGGTCCGGGAGCTCATCCGGGAACACATCATGAAACTCTTCTAGGAGAGGCCAGACTTCTATGGGATGGGGGTTGGAGGGGGTGGGCCCTCCTAGACAAATGACCACCGCACACAAAGGTACCCCTTGAGCTATCTCCTCCTCAAGCTCTCTCTTGGTGATGAGATGAAGACCCTTCGTCAACCCCGAAGTCATACTTTAGTTGGGGCTTTGGGTAAGTGGTTGTATTGGAGGGGTGGAGTTCCCCGAGGCTTGGGGGGTAGTGGGGTCGTGTCCTTGAGGGAGTGTGTCCCTCTTAGGCATGGGATGAGGTGGGGAGGGGTTAAGATGGATAGTCATTCCCTCGTGTTCAAAGGTGCATGTGTTGGGTCTCCCAAAGATGGTGGCATCCACATCATAAAGCCAAGGTCTCCCTAGTAGGATGCTACCTACTTCCATGGGGATAACATCACACCATATTTGGCCATGGTAGGAAGAGAAGGTGAAGGGCACAAGGCAGCGAGTGTCGACCGGGATGGAATTGTTGTTGATCCATGAGACTAGGTATGGACTTGGGTGGGAAGTGATAGCAAGCACTAGGAGATTAACGGTGTCGGGGGACACGGCATTGACACAACTCCCATTATCTAAGATCACTTTTCTCACATGACCCCTTATCTTAACAAAGGTGTGAAAGATTGAGGTTCGACGCCAGTCCTCCTCTTGGGGTTTAGTGAGGGTACATCTAATCACTCCTAGATGGGAGTCGGTGGATGTCACAGTCTAGACCCGACTCATAGTATTGGGTCTTGTACTCTTCCTCCCAATCTAGTGAGACTTTATGGACCTCAATCGTGCTCTCAAGTTCCCCCTGGGGTGGGGGAGTTTCTTCAACTAGCAAACTAGGCAACCCTCTAGATGGGAATTGCCCCGCGAAGTGTCCAAATCCTTGACATCTATAGCATTGTTGGCGCCGACTACCCGAGGTGGTCCCTCCTACATTTGGACCCTTGGAACTCTCTTCCCTCCGTGGAGGAGGGTGGCTAGGGGCGGCTTTGGTGGGAGTGATGGTGGGAGGGGGGTTGTAAGGCCGCAATGGGGTATTCCCACTTGGGCTAGGGGCCTTCATGGGGGAGGCGGATTGGATCGGGGCCCCATGTTTTTGGGATCGGTCGGTCGGGGAGGAGCAAACTAAGGGATCCTAGAGAATCTTTCAACATCCCTAGCTATTTGGTAGGCTTGCTCAAGGTTGTCAACATCTCTCATGAAAAGTTCTCTCTTGATGTGGTTTCGCATCCCATTTCTAAAGCGGGACAAGGTAACGGTCGAGTCCTCATGAACTCCACACTTCAAAAGATAGGAGTCAAATTTCTCAATATATTCAACCACGGTCTTCCCTTCTTGGGTGAGGCTTTGCCATTCATCTAAGAGCATTTGGTGGTAGGATAGGGGTAGGTACTTGTTTCTAAGTTGGTTCTTCATACCTTCCCAAGTGTCAATAGGCTCTTCCCGTCTAACCCTTCTTAATCCCTCTTGGTTTAGCCAATAAGTCTTGGCTAATTTGGTGAGGTGCATCTTGGCCAATCTCACTCTCCTTTGGTCGGACATAGGGTACCATTCAAAGTACTAGTCCATGGCGGTCTCCCATTCTAAGTAGGCACTTGGTTCATGAGAACCGTCAAAGTTTGGGGCTTCTACCTTGATCATCCTTAAGAGAGGGTCATCCGGGTTGTCCCGTGGACGCCTTTCATTATGTTGATGGTGGCGAGGCCTCTCATAGTCTTGGTAGGGGTCAACATTCAAATACTCTCTATCAATTTCTGCATGAGGAGGGTGGGCTCTTGGACCATTGTTCCTTGGGTGGGGCTCATGCTCTTCTAGCCGAACAAGCAGAGTGGAAAGGGACTCTAGTTGGGCAAGGATGGTTGCAAGGGCAACATCCACCCGGCTCATTTGGCCTTGGGGTTCCTCCCTATGGGTATCTTGGTTGATTTGGGGATTGGGATCCATGGGCGGAACCGAAGAAGATAGAGGGGGTCGATATATGGCTCCACTACGGGTGGACATGCAAGGGAGGGGAATGACTTGATGGATGGACGACTCAATGCAATGGTCCTAGGACTTAGACTTGATAGAGACAAGTCTAAACTTACTCTGATACCAATTGATGTGACACCACCTTGGGGGTGATAATCACAGGACCGATGCACCTTGGAACCGAACAAGCAAGCACAATTCGCAATAGACACGGACCGATATCGGTGGCCACTCACTCGACACTCACCCAAGGTCCGGGGTAACTCGGTGATGCCGAGTGGAGGTTGTGATTGCTGGGCCCTTACTGGTAGAGGGCCAGCAAGGTCAAGAGTTATCCCAAGAGTATGGAGACCCAATTTAATGGAGCCGACGTTGTGCCGAGGGCACGGGTTACACACTCTATTCCACGGTGATCACTTGAAGCAAAGGAGCTTGCGGATCGAGCACTCACTCTCATGGGCCAGCGGAGCTATGAACTAATATTGAAAGAACAAGCACTAGGGAAAGCAAGGGTTGGAGCACTTACTCGACCAGTTTGAAGAAACCGGTCCCGCTCGGAGACGTGGGTGAGCGGGGAAGCGTGGGTTCCCCACATGCCACGCCGGTGTAGCTTGAACCTGTTTAAAGGATTACAACACTACTCCCCAAGCCAGGGGGTGGAACAAGGGGAGGGGAAGTCCGACATACATCCAAACACTACCTCTCACAGGGAGGGGCTGTAAGTCGGTCGGGTGGGGAGGGGAAAGGGGATCTAAGAACTAATTGAAAGGATGGTGCTGGTTCTGTCCGCCCTCTGGAACAGCAGATAGGCAGTCGGTGTAGACGTTGCTGCGGATTGCCCCGGACTCTATTTGCAACAAAACCAGCAACAAAATCTCTTGGGTTGGCCCAGGAGGTTGTCTGATTTTTTTGGGGATTTCTGGTTGCCGACGTTGGACGGGGCAGGGTCGTGAGAAGGACCTCTGTTCTCTGAATCTGACTGCTACGGTACCACTACAGTAGGAAGACGAGGTTGCCACGGATGCTCCTGAGCTTTGATTCAGGCGAGGCTAGAGTCGCTAGATTCGTTGTCGAGTCCTCTTCTAACAGAGACCCACGAGGATGTCGGAGAAGGTCAGAGTAGATAGGGAAATCCTGAATAGTGATCAGGCGTCTGTTCAGTCCCAGAGTTGAAAGAACAACGCACCCGGGGGAGAAAATTGAGAACTCACAGCTCCGGATGCCGAACGGGGTTCCTCTTCCAGTTCCGGGAAGTAGACTCGTCGTAGAAACACTCAGCCAAGGCCCACCTTCAAAACTTTATGAGGGTGGTAGTGGGAACCTCTGCAACTCGCCTATGGTTGACTGTCAGGAGGAAGTTACACAGTCGAATGACGACGGCTCCTTCAGGCGACCACGAGCTCAGACGGGGACGAGACCGCCACCGTTTCGAAGAGGACTCAGAGTCAGTTCTGACGGTACCACTTGTACTTCCTGAATCATCGAGATGAAGTCATGGCCGGCTCTGCAAGTCGCTGATGCTCTGCTACCTGCGAACTGGGAAGTGTAGGCTGAAGATGTGAGGTGGGAAATGAGGTAAATGGGAGGGGAAAGGGGGTGGACGGGTGTGGAGGTAACCCTTGGCTGTTAGGGGGTCTGGAAGGGGGCAAACCAAGGTGAGGAAGGGGAAGAATGGGGGCAGGAAGGTGGTCTCGCAGGTGGTGAGAGAGTGAGCTACGAATTTGGGAATAGGAGGGAGGGGAAGAGGGATGATGGTTTCCCTATTTGGGGTGGTCTTGGGCTTGTAGGAGCAGGGAGTGCAGGGGTAAGTATTCAAACTTCTTTTGGGAGTTGGAAGATTGCATGGGGAAGAGGGAGGATTGTGTTGGGAAGACCAAGATTCTCCTAGGGAGGGAAGAGATTTGGTGGAAGTTGGTGGAGGGGTAATGAGTGCACCTAGGGAAGTGGGAGGTGGTGAAGGTGGTAGCTTTGGTGGGGGGAAAAGAGAGGAATTCTCACCCTAGGGCTTCACACCCACTAATGGATGCTCTCCACTAAGAAACTTGAATTTTAAACTCAAAGAAATGGCAATTTCATTGACATAAAATGGGGGGAATGGGGTCCTATATATAGGCAACCCACATTTTATAATAAGCCCCTGAACTTTGGTACAATGACAAATAACCAAGGGGGTAGGGGGCGCCCTTGGGCCTAGTCCACTGAATTGGGCCCAATGGCTAATCTAATAAATCTAATGACACTCAAACTTAGGGAAATGACTCAAATAAAAGGGAAAATACATCAAATGACTCAAATAGAAAGCTTAGATTGGATAATTGGGCCCACATAGAGTGAAGCCCGAGCTCAAACAACTCCGGGGTGTGTGGACGACCCGAGCCAGAGGGAGTCGTGGGTGATGCCTTCATCAATATCTCATTGAAAACCTTCTTGAATCACTCTTCTTGAATCACTTGATCTTTTAAGCCTTCAATCTGATTTCTTGTGCTTAACCTTGCACTGCTGAAACTCTTGGCTTGTTCTTATTCACTCATTCATTGCATCGTTTCAGATTCTCCAGACTGCACTAATTCATGATTGGACTTCTCATTGCTTGCACTGTCCAAATACCCCTGTGCTTTTGCTGATACATTCTATTCATTTTTTTCCTGTCAAAGGGGGAGAGTGCTTTCTCAGCATCCCTTCTGGCACTAAGGGGGAGATTTGTCTGATTTCTGCATTTTAGATTCATATCATATCATGCATGCCTTGTATTTATCTTTACTGATTTTATCAAACTATTATTTCATTTTTGATGAAGTCAAAGGGGGAGAAATAGTTTGATTATGAGTCAGCATCTTGCTTTATGACTCATAGTGTTGCCATGATCAAAAAGGGGGAGATTGTTGTACCCCTATGATTTTGATGATGTCATGATGTCAAACACTATGAGTCATCTTGTGCTCATTATGATGATGTCTGATTTTGATGATGTCATGATGTGTGTGTACGTTTGATGATGATATATGTCTTAACTCTTCATATGCATTCTCATGTACATGCTGGAAAGTATGGTACAGGACATTGGCAGGACAATTAGATTGTGGAGAACAATTGACACTAAGCAATCAGCATGAGGTAAGAGTAAAGCCAGTTAAAATCGGAAGAAATGAATAAAAGTCAACATGGTCAATGAAGTCAATGCATAGTCAATAAAAAGGGTCAATAGTCTAGTTCAGGCAGTCAAAGCTCCAGTCATTACGAGCTGTACTAATGGTTGACAGTAAAGTTGGTGCTTATGAACAAGTCTACATGGTCAGGTAAGAGCATATGCACAAGATTGCACGCACAAGGTCGAAGCACATGCATTCATGTCAGTGCACATGCATTAGGCAAGTCAGAACACATGCATAGTAAGGTCGACGCTTGTTTCAGTCTGTTACATACTAAGGTCGGTGCTAGTGTGTACGAGTACTCACTAAGGTCGACGCTAGTGTGTATATGTTTCTCACTAAGATCAATGCATGTTGTTGCACGATGGACCTGGTACTCACTAAGGTCGGTGCTAGTGTGTACGAGTACTCACTAAGGTCGATGCTAGTGTGTACGAGTACTCACTAAGGTCGACGCTAGTGTGTATATGTTTCTCACCAAGGTCGGTGCATGTTTTGTGCATGTGTGAAAGGTCGGTGCATGTTTTGCTACAAGGTCTGTGCACATTTTCACCTAGTGTTAACTAAAGTCGGTGCATGTTCTTCTTCAACGCACAAGGTCTATGCACATGTGGTTCTAGGGTCGGTGCATGTTCTGCACAAGGTCTGTGCACATGTGGTTCCAAGGTTGGTGCATGTTCTGGTTCAACGCACAAGGTCTGTGCACATGTGGTTTGAGGGTTGGTGCATGCTCTACTCAAGTCTGTGAACATAAAGAACTCAAGTCTGTGCACATGAAGAACTAAAGTCTGTGCACATGAAGAATCTAGGTTTGTGCTTGTTTGCCTTTTACATTAAGAGGTCTGAGCACTCTAAGAACAGGTCGGTGCATATTACAATGCACAAGGTCAAAGCAGTAGAAGCCCTGCATGATCAGGTCGGAGCACATATGGTGGTAAAATTTATTCAGGTCATTGCATATATGATCTGTGATCATGCAACTCATAGTCACCATGCAAGGTTGGTGCAGCTCTGTTAATGCAAGCTTTAGCAGCTGAACAAATTATGAACCAACTGTAGCCAGAAAAGCCTAAGTACTCAAGGCACTGGTCAAAGTAACAAAAGACCAGCAAAATCATCCAACTGTCAGGAAGATCAAAGCACTCTAAATTTAAGTCAAATTAAGGGGTTGAGAAGTCAAAGCAAGGGAGGAAGAGACATGAAGTGTCCTTGGCTTGGATTAGCACATGTCTTGTAGGTCATGACCAGACGAACATACTACAAATGAAGAATAGCAGGTGCTTGTTCAAATGCCTCAATGAGCTACATTCTAAATCAGTCTCACATTCTGTCAAGCTATCTCCAAGAGAAATTCTAAAAATCCATAAGCCAATCCTGGATGATTAGCAGCAGCAGAAACATCTTCAGGTAGCAACAGATTATGAATAATTAGAAGTGATCTAAGATGATACAATCAACAAGCTCTTCAAGGGACATGCCTGGTTAATAAGAAGAACAAATCAAGGCATGTGATCACTTATGAAGTCATGCGCGAACAGGGTTGCTTCTCACGCAACACTTCCTACCTGGCACTGAACCAATCACAGCTCAAGATTCCTTTGGCGCGAAAAGTTATGTCCACGTGGCAGAACCTCTGAGAGACCAAAAATTAGGGAATATTCTCATTCCAGGCGCATTTACATGATTCACTGGGCACTTTATCCGATACCCTACTTTTGGATATAAAAAGATAAGCACACTCTTCAGAAAGACAAAGCGAACAAGCAAGGAGTAGCCGCCAATCTAAGAGGAGAACTGAAGAAGATTGAAAAGGAAGAGAGAGCTACGAAGAAGAAGAAGAATAGATAGCTGGTCAGTGAAAGAAGAAGAAGCAGAGAGCCAGAGTGAGAGAGAAGAAAAGAGAAGAAGAGATAAAAGAAGAATAGAGAGGCTGCCATCAACTTGAAGATCTGAAGATTCATTTTCATCTGTTTCAGGATCTATTCCTGAACTGATTTGCTCCTACGAGAGCTTAAGTTTTACTTATGCATCGATATTTTCTTTTTCAGTTTTTCTTTTCTTTTATTTGCTCGTCTGATAATTCATTCTTCTGACTCTCTGGTTTGAGGTCGGGTTCCTTCTATGGATTCAGGAGAAGGGAGAGTGATCTCTGGTTGCCCTCTGTGGATCAGAGGAAGAGAGGATGTGTCCTCTAGGTGGTGAGCAACGGGGTGTTACTCACTAGTTTTCTTTCTGCAGTCGTAGGACAAGGGAGGTGGGACCTTCGGTTCTAGCTTTGTGGTGTAGCAGAGCTAGGGTGCTGGTCTTATGGGAACAAGACCAGGTCGGGGGATTTGTCTTTCTCAATTCAAGCTATTAGGCAGCATCTATTTGCAGACTGAATCTGCTTCTTGCTTGGAGCAAGGGAAACCTCACTCGATTGGAGTGGGGGGTGGACGTAGATGTCAGATCTGAGATCGAACCACCTAAAAATCCAGTGTGCTGTGGTTTTCCTTGGTGTGATTGCGTTTTGCTTGAGCTGTGAATGTGGTGCATTATATCTGGTCTCTCGCTGATTCTGTGTTAGCATGACAAATGTTTTCCACTGGTTTAGTATAAGCCTTTATTTCTAAGTGTCTTATGTGGAGCAGTTTTCATTTGTTTCTAAGAAGGGAGTTTGTCTTTTTAATTAAGCAAAATTTTCTAAAAGATCCATTCCCCCCCTCTGGATCTATTTCCATGCACCACCTATTCTATCATACTAGGCCCAACAGGGTCTATAGTAGATTGCCTCTTACCCTTCTCCACCACTGTCCACTCCATATCAGGAGGCCCCCGATCTGAAGGAATAGCAATCTTCTCAGGAGCCTTTGATGCAATAGGGGTGGCCTTAGCTTTCTTCTTGCACTCTCCTACAGCATGACCAATACGCTTGCAGAAAGAACAAATGGCTGGGACCCTGTGATATCTGACGGAATGCCAAAAGCCCTCCCCATCACCGCAACGAATCCAAATTATTTCCGAAAGCTGCTTAGCAATATCCAGATCCACACAAACAAGAGCTTCAACTGTTTGTGTCCAGGCCAAAGTAGAGTCATGAATGCGCAGGACCAAGCCCAAGTTACTGGCAATCAGCCTGAGATAATCTTCGTTATAAAAATTCACTGGTAAACCTGGAAACCCTATCCACGTTGGGAGCAACGTGGGATCAGGCGCAAAGTCGAAGGAACTCGTCCAGCAGAAGAATCGAAATAAGTAGGCCTTAATGAAAAGACTCTACCTAACTAGAACCTTAATGAAATCTTCTTCAACCTCAAATCTCATCAGCAAGTGACGGGGATTAAGCATACTCAGAAGAATATTGTTCTACAACGATAAACATTGCATGAGGCAAGACTTGATATCAGTGAACGACGGTCTCCCATACGAGCATTTAGCCACGATAGCAAGCTTTAACGGTTCTTCAGAACGCTGATCCTCATCCCACGAGAAGAAAATAGCAGACTCCCCAGCATCTGTGAAAGCCGACACCCGCAACTCAAGCCTGACCTTCCGTGGGCAAAAAGAAGAAGCCAGCACTTGTGCAAAAGAAATCATGCTGGACGGCCCCAGGCCCCCAATAGGGGAGCGACCCCCCACAACCGACCCCTCCATAACGCTAATAGAGAGAACGTCCTACCCCACGAGGGGGAGGAGGACGATGTCCTCCCGAGCACCACCGCCAAAACCCTAGCACTGCCAAAACCCAAGCACCCCCCTTTACTCTGAATCTTGCTCGATGATTTCTTTATCGATGTACAATATGAGACACGACAGTATTTATTGTATGGCAAAGCAATAAAGATGGAGGTACAAGAATTATCAAACATTCTACAAAGATGTTAGAACCAGATGACCCCACCCTCTTGCAAGAGTTACTAATTCCAAAATTTCTTTCAATTCAACTTCTCAACCCCATTCTCATTCCTCTTGAACAAGCTGGGGATAAACAGGCTGCCTAGGAGTGCTTATCTCCTGCACCCGTGTTCCCATAAAACCATGCTCTGCCAATAAGGCCTCCTCTACGGCCATACAGAAGTCACTATGCTTGCTCTTGTGTAACTGCGTCTGCCCCTGGAATCTTAGATAAAAACAACATTGTAAGCACATGAATTGTTCATAAGTCTACCAACTTTCTTGTTGGCCCAGATATGCACGCGGACAAGAAGGGGGGTTGAATTGTCCCCCAAGCGAAATAGCGGATTTTAAAACTAATTTGCAGACTTACCGAGATTGATAAAAACTAAATGAAATTTGTTTGAAATCGATCTCTCACTGTCGCCGAGCCCACACGAGCATGACAAAAATTGAAGCAAGTAAACACACACCATAATGCACGAGGAATTTTTAGGTGGTTCAGGACTACGACGGGCTCCCTACGTCCACCCCTCACCAAAACGGTGAGGCTTCACTCGCTTCGCAAGAAGCACACGGAGTAAAAACTCCAACCACACGGAGACTTCATCTCCGCAACGATCCAACACCAGGATCTACACACACACACACACACACACACACACTATGAGAATCGAAGCAATAACCACACGACCATACGTAGACGGTCCACCCACAAAGTATTTTCAAGTTCAAAAAATGTAGAAATATGATCAATACAGCTCAAACCAAAAAGTAAACAATGAAGAACATCGTAGACAGATGATGGAGGGTTGTAGAATATATCCCCTTGAGCTCCATAAGCCGATAGAAGAAGTTCCTTGAAGCCTAGGTCGGAGGGAAGTCAGATGGCTTCGATTTGGGCATCTCCTCGATCCTCTCTTCAAGTCGCTCCACTTTCTCTTCTACCAAAAGCTCCAAAAACCCCTTGATATAGATCAAAACCCTTCCACAAGATCTCCTCCTTATTTTCTCCCCTTTATTCACCTACAAGATAAGAAACATAAGCTCATTAGGGCTCTTGTCTAAAAATTCGGAGCTCATGTTCATATATATAGAAGAGTGACCAAAAGTCTCATAAGACTCTCCCAAAATATGTTAAAAACACCCTCATATGTCTAGGAACCTTTATGGGATATTTTGGTAAAGTTTGAAAGGGTTTAGAAACTTTTTGAAAGCCCCGACCGGAATGGGTCGACCCTTGGGGTCGACCCTCGAGCAGACAAAGCACGGACAGACAACAAAAAAAATTCTAGGACATAGGGGTCGACCCTTGCAATGTGTTGACCCTAGGGGTCGACCCATGCACCAGACAGACTCCAGCAACCCCTAGACAAACCAGGGATGTATGGGGGTCGACCCCTACTAGTTAGGGTCAGAGAACATCCTCAAACCTCCATGAAATCAAGGGAATAAAAGTGATTAGATATTACCATTTTCTCATAAGTTTAAGAGGATTTAGAGACCATTCTTGGGGCTACAAAAACATAGAAACATCAGCTCAACATAGGAATGAACGATTAGAGACTTCTTACACTTCACCTTCATTGTTCCACATGAAACTCCATGACTTTCTGATGAGGGCATCTCTCAGCGCTCTCTTTGGCTCAGTTCGCCTGCATCATTTTGAGGAAGCTTGGCTATGAGATCACATATTATTTTCCTTTTGTTTGAGTCATATCTTATGTATTTTCCTTTATTGAGTCATGTTGTTTTAGTCATTTCCTTTTTATGCTTAATTGGGCCTTATTACCTTAGTTATGGGCCCATTAGGTTGAGTCTACGATATGCTCGGTCTTTTGTCTAATTGTCAAGGGTACTATGGTCATGTAAAGAGTGGATGCCTATATATAGGCCCCATCTCCCCTCATGTACTCAACTTTTGATGAATCAATTTGAATAGAAGTATTTCCCAAATCTCACTCCCCTCCACTAAATTTCTCTCCTCTCTCTCTCTCTCATTATCTCTCTCTTTCCCTAAGGGGTGCGCCCCTTTCTCTCTCCTCCCCCTCCCAACCACTTTCTCTCACTCCCCCTCCCCTAATAACTCTTTCCCTAGTCCCCACACCCTTCCATTAACTCACCCCAACCCCAAGAGCTCTCCTCCAATCCACACCCCACCTCCCAACCCCCAACTACCCCTCTCTCCTTCCCCAAGCATCCCACCACCTTCCCAAGGCTGAAATAACTCCTCCCAAGGCCCAAATTCGAATTTCCCTCCCATCTTCCACCCCCCATAGCTCCCTTGGTCGCCCAACTCCAGCCCCAACCAGCCAAGTTCGCCCCCCCCCCCCACTCCCCTCTCCATTGTCCACCTTGTGCAACCCTCTCCCCTCCCCTCTCACCCACAACCAGCTGTAGCCCCCTTCACCCACCACCTCCTTATTTCTCCAGCCACCACAACAGCCCTCCATCAACCACCTCCACTCCCCACAACCTCCAGCCACCCCATTTCCCAACTACACCCCACCATCCCTTCACTCATAACCATTTACACTTGCAGCTCCAGGTAGCAGGTTGCACGCAGCAACTGTGGTCCTAAAAGTCGCTTAGTCTCCGGCCGTTCCCTGATTCTCCTAGTGGCAAGGCATATATATCTGGAAAGGTTGTCCATAGAGCTTTCCAGGCGAGGTGGTTTCGTCTTCATCCGAGCACCGAGCTGCCCGTGGGAGCGTTTCTTCCTTGACTGTGCAGAACCACTCAGGCAGAGGACCAGAGCTGCAGATCTGGTTCGACCACGGCCTCTCCCTTATAGATCTTGGCGCAAGACTTGGCTGGGAGCTTCCCCTTCAAGTCCTCTTCAATCCCCAAGAAACAGAGCTAAGTTTGGATCTGGGCATGAAAAGTTACAAATTTTCTATTCCAAGTGTGTCTGGTCTGTGTTCCTGAGCCGGAACTGACCCACCTCTACTTTTTGGGCTCTCAAGATCTGCTCCGACATTGGCTGACAATGGTGTCAGTCCCCACCGAAAGAGCACTCGACCACGGTTTCAATGGTACCTGTCTCGCCTCCAACAGAGTACGGATCAGTTGGCTGCACCTTCTTCTACCAGCGGCATCATCCTGAGAGCAACCAGAACCAGCGAAGACTAGCCCTATTCCAGGTTCTGCCCCGGCCGGCGACGTCATCACGAGCTTCCACAAAAATTCAGGCGGCATCCCGAGTCAGTCAGTAACGTTTCGGCACCAATTTCAATCAATTCTGAGTTTATTTGAGTCCGTGGAAGTGCTGACATCAACAACCTGTCAGGCTGTTCCTGAAGCTAGCAGAATCGGCGCAACTCGGCAAGTCAGTGTTATCTTTTAGTTTCCCCACCCCGCCTGGCCGGCTGACAGCCCCTCCCTGCGTGGAGGTAGTTTTTGACTGTAACACATTAACCCCGTCCCCTTGATCCACCCTCCTGTGAGAGGAGTAGTGTTGTACTCTTAAAGTTTTCAGGCCAAGCGGCATCGACGCGGCGTGCGGGTGCGTACCCACGCCTCCCCGCTCGCCCTCGTCTTCGGTCGGGAACGGTGTCTTCACACCGATCAGGTGAGTGACTGGACCCTACCTGGTTATTCCATTGCTTTTCTAGTCTAGTATTGCTTCTTATGCCCGTCGGTCGGTGAGATAGTGCTCGGTCCCGTTATTGCTCGATTTGTGTGCCTACCGCAGATCGTGAGTGAGAGCCACCCAACCCCACGCCCCGGCGTGCCGGCTGCCCACGAAGTTGGGAATTCCCAAACCCTTAGGGGTCAGCCTAAGTCAATCTAGTCCTTTGAATATTAGGGTCCCACCTCAGACCCTCGCCATCATCCCCGGCCCCACCGGGTGATCGCTTGAACCGTACGAGTGAGCCGCTAGTGTGAGTCCATTGAAAGTGCTTGTATGCTTGTGGATCTAAGTCCTAGGTTCAACCATTCTTTCATTGGCATCGTTGGACTATGCCACATCAAGTGGTATTAGAGCCACGTTATAGGGTTGTCCTTACAAGTCTAGTCTTGGGTCGTCTTCACACTAAGTCATTCATAGGTGCATTCGCACACCCGTGCATAGCCCACCCAACTTTGCATGACCACCCGTAGTGGAACCCATTATCAATCCAACCCCTCCTCTTCCAAGATCACAATGAATCCCAATCCCCAAGGGAATTTCGCTCACAATGAGCAAGAGCTCCCCGATCACATGAGGTTTCTTGTAGAAGGTATGACTAATATTATGGGGCGGCTTGATGATATAACGGCCCAGCTTGAACAAATTGAGGAAAATAGGCCTGCCCCTAGGGCAGGAGATAGGAGGGAACCACCCCCACATATGGAGCCAGCCATAGGAGAACTCAACCTTGACCACCCTCCCGATCCGGAAAGAGACCCACCCCCTAGGAGGAATGAGAGACTTCCCCGGGACAACCCGGATGACCAACTTATGAGACTTGTGAAAGTCGATGCACCCACCTTTGATGGGTCTCATCACCTGAGCGTCTACTTAGATTGGGAGGCAGCCATGGACCAATAGTTTGATTGGTACCCAATGACCGAGTATAGGAGAGTCCGGCTTGCAAAGATGCAACTTACCAAATTAGCTAAGACTCATTGGATGAATGTTGAGGCATTAAGGATAGTTAGGAGGGAAGCTCCCATTACTACATGGGGGACCAGGAAGAAACAGCTCAAACTCAAATATGTCCCTCCCTCCTACCATCAAAACCTCCTAGATGAGTGGCAAGCCCTCACCCAAGAGGGGAAAACCGTTATGGAGTACATTGAGAAATTCGACTACTACCTCCTTAAGTGTGGAGTCCAAGAGGATCCTGCAGTCACACTCTCTCGTTTTAGAAATGGGCTTCAATTTCATATAAAAAAGGAACTTTTCATGCGTCAAGTAACCACTCTAGAGCAAGCCTATCAAGTAGCCCGGGATGCCGAGAAGTTCTCTCGATACACCCGAATGGTTCCCGAGGACCCCAAAGCCATGGCACCTCGGACCAACCCCCCACCTCCTCAAAGAGGTCTCCTACCCACCCCCATGGGAGCTCCTCCCACCCGGGCCGCCCCTCTTAGTGGCGCCCCACCACCCCACCCCACAAGTGGGCCCCTAAACCCATCTCCCAATAGGCTTAATTCGGCACCCACTCCACCTCACACTAAGGTTGCCTTAAACCACCAAAGTGGGCAGCAATGCTTTCGGTGCCTTGGGTATGGACACTTTGCCAATCAATGCCTCACCAAGGGCGCATCTAACTTGCTCATAGAGGAGACAAACCCCCAACCCCAAACTGAATTTGAAGGAGAGGTTAAGGTATATGAACCCTCTCTCGAATGGGAGGAGGAGTATGAGAACCACTACATGGAGACCAACCAAGAACAACCCCCTCCACCCACCGACCCTCACCTTGGAGTGGTTAGGTGCACCCTCACTCAGGCCCGAGAACATGATTGGAGAAGGAACACCATCTTCCATACCTACATCCGGATAGGGAGTCATGCTAGGAAGGTCATCTTGGACAATGGGGGTTGTGTGAATGTGGTGTCCCCTGACACCGTCAAACTTCTAGGCCTCACCATAACTTCACACCCAAAACCATATCGGGTAGCTTGGATTGATGCTACATCCGTACCCGTTAGCACCCGTTGCCTTGTCCCCATCACCTTTAAATCCTACCAAGGCCAAGTTTGGTGTGACATTCTACCAATGGAAGTAGGTAGCATACTCCTAGGACATATAGTATAGAATTTTTCTCTCTCTAGATTCTTTAGTGAGAGAAGCTCTGGTGTTTCTCTTTCTTCCAGCCTCTGTTTTTTCATTTTTCATCTGGTGAGCACCCCTCCTCGCCGGCCATGGCTGGCGCGGTGGGGGAGGTCCCGTCGTCCTCAAAGGATTATGTGACTGGCAGCTCGAGCGTGATGGCTGCGGCTCCCCGAAAAACCTATGCATAAACTCTGATGGAGTCACAGATCCAGCCACGAGCTTTTTTCCAGGTGAAACCCCCGGCATTCACAGATAAAGGTGAACCCGCAGTCTTCTTTTCTCAGGAGGAAGTCCAGGCGTCTTGCTTAAATCTCCAGAATGCAATCATAGAGAAATGCTCATATGGCCGACCTTCGATTCCAGAGATTAAAACATGTCTGTCGCAGAGATTACAAATTAACTCAGAGTTTATCATCAGCCGAATGAACCCTAGTCATATCTTGATTCGGCTGGGCAGTGAAGCGGATTTCCTAAAATTACTTCTACAAAAGAACTTATATATCAAGGGGTTTTTGTTCAGATTCTTTAGATGGACACACGATTTTGATTTTGATGCTGATCCTTCGGTTGTTCCAGTTTGGATTGGATTCCCTTCTTTACCTGTTAATTTTTATCAAGAAGACTTGCTTCGATCAATAGCTGGAAATATCGGTCTTGTTCTGAGAATTCATGATGCTACTGTTGCCATGACTGAAACCTCTGAAGCCATGATCTGTGTTGAGATGGATCTAGACAAGCAAAAACAGGAACGAATTTGGATTGGTATTGCTGGTGGGGGGTTCTGGCAGACGATCAATTACCACAGAGTGCCTCATCTCTGCTCGCAATGTCATAAAATTGGTCACCTGGAAAAAGATTGCAAGAAGAAATAGGGTAAATCTAATAGCTGGAAGTCTTATGTTCGACATTCCATCCCTCTTGGAGCTCCAAATTATACCCGACAGGAACACAAATCAATGATGGCTTAAAGCTTTAATTCTAAGAAGACAGTAAATGAGGAGCAGAAGTCAAGGAAGGTACAATTTTCCAATTCAATGATAGCTGGGGATATTGTAAGTAGATTTTCTACTTTGAATTCATTGCCCGAAGATACAGTTCTCGATGATAGTAATGTTCAAGATAAAATTGTTCCCGGAGAAAATGATATCTCTGATGCTCCAATTCATCATCAGTTTGCTGCATCTTCTTCTGAAAGCTCGGAGGCACAAGGGATAGATGGGGCTCCTTCAGATGTTTGCATAAATGACTCAACAAAAATGACCACAACAGGCTTGTCCATAATAGAGGAGATCTCAGAACTAGAAGAGTTTCCTTCAATTCTCTGTAATTCAGAGGTTTCACAGGATAATAACCTTGTTCCAGTACCCAATTATCAGAGATTAGATTTGAAAGATTTCAAAATCACTAGTTCGGATGCTGTCTCTACTCTGTCTGCCTCTGAAAACTCTAGAATGATATGTCAAGCAAATGATAACACAGTAAAACAATCTCAAGAAATGAAGTCGGATGAGGTATCCGGCTTACCTGGAGTTTTGTTTAGTGATGCTAGGTTGACAAGGGCTAAAGCCAAGGTCCTAGCTGCTCATCCACATGCTGCCTATGATCATGATTAAATCTATTCTGGTTTGGAATGTCAGAGGTATAGGGAACAAGGCCACAATTAGAAGCCTTGCTCAACACATAAAATCTCATGAGGTTAGTATAGCTGCTATTTCAGAACCCCGTATTGATTTTAATCATGCTCAGGGAGTGGCTAGTAGTATAAATCTTCCTTCTGTTCTTGGCAATAATGGTGAGTCTTCCAAAATATGGCTATTTTACAAGCCTTGTATTAGTCTTGACATTATAGAGCTACATCCTCAATACTTAACTGTTGCCCTTAAGGATAATAACTCTGTAATTCTGTACTTCACTGCTATATACGCTTCCTGCAGTCCTAGCCACCGCAGGGACATGTTTGATTCACTGATGGAATTTAGTAATGGTGTGAACATTCCTTGGATAATTGGAGGTGATTTCAACTGTATTCTATCCCTAGAGGAAAAGTCTGGTGGTAAATTTTCTTCAACTACTGCAATGACTGATTTCCAAGGCTTTTTAGCCGCCACAGGTTTTGCTGATACTGGATACTCAGGTTCCAACTTTACTTGGACTAACAATCAGATTGGTGCTTCTCATATTAAAGCCCGATTGGATAGGGTCTTTTATAATCTTCATTGGTTAAATTCAAATCAGAATTTATCTGTCAGGCACCTTGTAAGAGGCCCATCTGATCATGCCCCGCTATTGTTGTCTACTAAAGTCTCCCCTCCCTCCCCGGGGAGATTCATATACCAACATATGTGGCATACTCACAGTGGCTATCTTGAATTTGTGAGAGAGCAGTGGAATAAAAATACTCAAAGGGACATCCACCCTTTTTGTCATCTTCAAAAAAAGTTAAAAAACCTGAAAGCAGCTTTAAAGAGTTGGAACAAAGAGGTTTTTGGCAACATTCATAAGGCCAAAGAGAATGCTGAACTTATGGTAGAGCAGGCTCAAGCTACTTATGATGTTAACCCTACAACTGATAACAGAATGTTGCTGAATAAGGCCAATGCTGATATGCGCATTATTCTTTCTCGAGAGGAAATATTTTGGTTTCAGAAATCCAGAATCCAATGGTTACAATGTGGAGACAGAAATACTCATTTCTTTCATCATTACACCAAGGTCAAAAGACAAAGAAATTTTGTTCAGAAATTGAAGATTGACAATCAACGGGTGGAGGATCAAGAGGTTATTCTTAATGGAGCAGTTGACTACTTCAAAACTCTTCTCACTTCTGAAGTTCATAGCATTGAAGAAAGCCTTTTTTCTATGATTCCTAGACTCATTACAGATGAACAGAATGCTTATCTTTGTTCCTATCCTTCGGCTGATGAAATCAAGAGCTCAGTTTTCTCTTTGTCAGGAAACAGCTCACCAGGGCCTGATGGTTTTACAAGAGGTTTTTTTACTCACTGCTGGGACATTATTTGTGAGGATGTCATCAATGCTATTCAAAGTTTCTTTCAGGGCTGGGGCCTTCCACAAGGTGTGACATCTTCAATTCTGTGCATGATTCCTAAGGTCAAAAATCCTGTCAACTTTGTTGATTTCAGGCCCATTAACCTATGTAATTTTACCTATAAAATTGTCTCCAAAGTCTTAAGTGACTGTCTTCGACCTATTCTACCTTTGATCATTTCAAAAGAGCAGAATGGCTTTATCAGTGGCAGACAAATCACAGATAGCTTTATGCTAGCAAAGGAACTCTATATGGAAATTGATAGACCTGTTAGAGGTCATAACATGTTCATTAAGCTTGATATGGCTAAAGCTTAGGACCGAATAGAATGGGATTTCATTTTCCAAGTTCTCAAAAGCTTTGGTTTCTCTAATAGACTGATCTCTCTCATTGCCCAACTGTTGGTTAATTGTTGGTTCTCTATATCTCTAAATGGAAAAATCTATGGTTTCTTTAAATCATCAAGAGGGGTTCGTCAGGGTGATCCTTTGGCACCTGCTATATTCATATTGTCTGAAGAAGTTCTGAGCAGGGGGCTCACCCACATTTTCTCCACTGGTTTATGTGAATATTATCATCTTCCTCGTGGATCTCCACAGTTGTCCCAGATTCTTTATGCAGATGATACCATCATTTTTGTGAATGGTGGTACCTCTTCCATCAAACAATTGATGATGTTTTTGGGAAGATATGAATCATCTTCTGGACAAAGGATTAATGCACATAAAAGCTGCTTTGCAGTGGCTAAACGGATGCCAAATTCCTCTATTGATCGCATCAGACATTTAACTAGATATCAAAACAAGACTGGCAGCATAAGATATTTAGGTATACCTTTATTCAAAGGCAGAACCAAAATCCCCCATTTTAAATATCTTCTGGACAAAGTTAATGCCAAGCTAGCTGGCTGGCAAAGCAAGATCTTATCCCAGGCAGGAAGGGCAGTTTTGATTCGCTCTGTCTTAGCTTCACTTTCATTATACACAGCTAGTGCTGCCTCTATTCCTCGCACCATTCAAAAACAGATTGGGCATATTTGTGCCAATTTCTTTTGGCAGGGGATCGATAATGCACATAGAAAACATTGGATATCTTGGGACAAAATATGCAGTCCTATATCTACAGGTGGTTTGGGCATCCGTAGTCTCTCAGATTTACAAATCTGTTGCTATGTCAAAATGCTTTGGCTATCCATGCACAGTACTTCCCATTGGGCTGAATATGTCAGAAATAAATACTGCCATGGCCAACACATTTCAGTCTGCAAAACTCCTTTTCCTGCTGGCATCAAATCTTGTGATTTTGAGAAAGCCAGAGCAATACTGCTGACTGGTTCTCACAAGATAGTACAAGATGGCACGGGCATAGATTTCCTAAAAGATATCTAGTTCAAAGACAAAGCTTTGGCTGATCAAATCTTTCTCCAAAATAATATCTCAATTGAAGACTGCTCAGTTAATACTGCTTTGTCTAATCCCTAGCACCCAATCTGGGAAAAGGTGAGTGATCAGCAGCTACGCACTGAGCTACAAAGCTTTACAATTCAACAGGGCAATGACATTCCAATATGGTCACTCACAAATTCTGGCAAATTCAGCATAAAATCCACCTACAGATACATGAAAGAATAGGTAATTGATTCAAGTATTTCTCCTCCCTTTAGCAAGTTATGGAATATCAAATTCCCTCCGAGGGCAATCATATTCTGTTGAAAATTATTAAAACAAGCAGTCCCAGTGGACAGTCGGATTCAAAACATTGGAATTAATCTGGCTTCATGCTGCAACTGTTGTACCTTCCTTCATGAAATTGAAGACGAAGATCATCTCTTCATTAAAAGTGAGCTGGCTCAATTTTTATGGAACAGATTTGCCCTCTTACTTACAAACACCAGTTTGGAATCTGCAAATATACTCAGCCGATTGAGATCATCCACAATTGGGGCCAATATCAAAAGACCAAAAGGCTTTATTTCCATGCTAGTTACTCTTTTGATTACTTGGGAGATATGGAAAAACAGATGCAAGGCCAAGTATGAAGGTCACAGAATCAATCTCTCTAAGATTGTTAATAAGATATTAGAGGAGATTAGCCAAAATTTAAAGCATATCAAGTTTCAAGGAATCAGTTCTGATTATTGCAATGTCCTCCGGGGTTTTGGAATTGAAGTCTATAGCCATCATATTACTTTCTTTACTATATGCTGGACAGCCCCTACTATTCATTACTCTCTCAATATTGATGGAGCTAGTAAAGGAAATCCAGGACCATCCGGGGGAGGAGGATGTTTTCGAGACTCTCATGGACATTTACTGTTGGGATTCTCATAGTTTTATGGTAATGGCTCTAACATGGTGGCTGAAGGAAGAGCCTTACTAGATGGTCTTCGCCTAGCTCAATTACACTCAATCACTTTGTCGGTTATATATACAGATTCAATGGTTTTGATGGAGCTGCTAAGCAACAAAAGAGAACCACCATGGTCTCTCCTCCCATGGTGGAAGCCACTTCAGCAACTTTTCTCATACTTCAACTACCCCATTCTCCATGCATATAGAGAAACCAATCAGCTAGCTGATGCATTGGCTAACCATGCGGTTCTCATTGGACAGAACATGGAGTTCCTAGCATACAATGAGCTGCCTTTACTAGCCAAAGGCTATGCTAAAGCCGACGCCTGCGGTATACCAAACTTTCGTAGGAGACTTGTATAGGATTCTTTTTTTCCTTTCACTCATTGTTTGACAGAGACAAAAGTCTCCTCTGATATTGTACTTACAATTTACACAGAAATAAAATTGCATCGAGTGGATCGATGGTGGAGTGAGAAAATTCCCTTCCTCTGGAATGGGGTGCACTCTCCCTTCATCCTACTTGATGTTTTTGCTTTAAAAAAAAAAATACTCCTAGGGCGGCCTTGGATCTATGATGTAGATGCCACCTTCCTTGGGAGGACGAACACTTGCATTTTCACCCATGAGGGGAAGAGAATCCAACTCAACCCTTCACCACCCCGCCCCCTCCCCAAGAAGGTACCTCCTCCCCTAGGGGAATCCTCCACCCCTCCCTCTACCCCAAACCCCACCCCATCCAATCCTAACTCTAGCTTAACCATTGGAACTACTAGGAGCCTACACCTCATCACTAGGAAAGAGCTTGAGAAAGAAGTCAACCAAGGAGGACAAGTGTGTGCCATCATCATTTGCCTTGCGGAATCCACCCCAACCAACCCACACCTAATAGAAATTCAACAACTCCTTGAGGACTTCCATGATGTGTTCTCCGAAAAGTTTCCGGATAAGTTACCACCCATGCGCGATGTGCAACATGCCATCGACCCCAGCTACTTTTGGAAAACTCTCTGGCATCTGATGGGAACCCTCCTCAAATTCTCCACCGCTTACCATCCTCAAACCGATGGCCAGACTGAGGTCGTCAACCGAAGCCTTGGGAACTTGCTCCGTTGTCTAGTAGGGGACCACCCTGGGAATTGGGATCTCCTCTTATCTCAGGCCGAGTTTGCCTACAATGATTCCATCAATAGGTCCATTGGCAAGAGTCCATTTGAGGTAATACATGATTATAGGCCTAGAAAACCTTCAGATCTTATTTCCCTTCCCCCACATGCTAGAGTGTTAGTCTCAGCTGAGTCCTTTGCACAGCATATCAAAGAGTTGCATGATGACATCCGCAAGCATATAGGGAAAAATAATGAGGCTTACAAAAGGCGGGCAGGTGCTCATCGGCGCCACTGCGAGTTCCAAGTGGGAGATTCGGTGATGGTGAGGACGGAGCGGCTCCTTCCGGGGCCTGCCTCCAAGTTGAGGGCACGAGAGTCGGGACCCTTTCGAATTCTGAGACGACTAGGTAGTAACGCTTATGAGATGGACCTACCTGAGGGTTTTGGGGTACACCCTACTTTCAATGTGACAGACATGGTACCCTACAAGGGCCCCGCGGTGGAACCTAGCAAGGAACTTGAGCCTTTACCCTCCCTTGAGAGAGACACCCACGGTGTGACTCTACCTCCTAGCTTGAGAGGCCGACGTGAGCAAGTGGAGGCAATACTGGATGAGCAGAGTACCATTACTAGGAACAGGGTATACTAGCGTTACCTAGTGAGGTGGAAGGGCCGTCCCCCGACCGAGGATGCTTGGGTGAGCCGGGAAGACCTGCTGCGCCTTGACCCAGACATTTTGGAGCACTACCACAGTCAGGCAGACCCATACTCGACGGGGTCGAGTTCTCCCCACCTCGGGGGATTTGATGAGGGCATCTCTCAGCGCTCTCTTTGGCTCGGTTCGCCTGCATCATTTTGAGGAAGCTTGGCTATGAGATCACATATTATTTTCCTTTTGTTTGAGTCATATCTTATGTATTTTCCTTTATTGAGTCATGTTGTTTTAGTCATTTCCCTTGTTATGCTTAATTGGGCCTTATTACCTTAGTTATGGGCCCATTAGGTTGAGTCTACGATATGCTCGGTCTTTTGTCTAATTGTCAAGGGTACTATGGTCATGTAAAGAGTGGATGCCTATATATAGGGCCCATCTCCCCTCATGTACTCAACTTTTGATGAATCAATTTGAATAGAAGTATTTCCCAAATCTCACTCCCCTCCACTAAATTTCTCTCCTCTCTCTCTCTCTCATTATCTCTCTCTTTCCCTAAGGGGTGCGCCCCTTTCTCTCTCCTCCCCCTCCCAACCACTTTCTCTCACTCCCCCTCCCCTAATAACTCTTTCCCTAGTCCCCACACCCTTCATTAACTCGACCCAACCCCAAGAACTCTCCTCCAATCCACACCCCACCTCCCAACCCCCAACTACCCCTCTCTCCTTCCCCAAGCATCCCACCACCTTCCCAAGGCTGAAATAACTCCTCCCAAGGCCCAAATTCGAATTTCCCTCCCATCTTCCACCCCCCATAGCTCCCTTGGTCGCCCAACTCCAGCCCCAACCAGCCAAGTTCGCCCCCCCCACTCCCCTCTCCATTGTCCACCTTGTGCAACCCTCTCCCCTCCCCTCTCACCCACAACCAGCTGCAGCCCCCTTCACCCACCACCTCCTTGTTTCTCCAGCCACCACAACAGCCCTCCATCAACCACCTCCACTCCCCACAACCTCCAGCCACCCCATTTCCCAACTACACCCCACCATCCCTTCACTCATAACCATTTACACTTGCAGCTCCAGGTAGCAGGTTGCACGCAGCAACTGTGGTCCTAAAAGTCGCTTCGTCTCCGGCCGTTCCCTGATTCTCCTAGTGGCAAGGCATATATCTCTGGAAAGGTTGTCCAGAGAGCTTTCCAGGCGAGGTGGTATTGTCTTCATCTGAGCACCGAGCTGCCCGTGGGAGCGTTTCTTCCTCGACTGCGTAAAACCACTCATGTAGAGTACCAGAGCTGCAGATCCGGTTCGACCACGGCCTCTCCCTTACAGATCTTGGCACAAGACTTGTCTGGGAGCTTCCCCTTCAAGTCCTCTTCAATCCCCAAGAAATACAGCTAAGTTTGGATCTAGGCATGAAAAGTTACAAATTTTCCATTCCAAGTGTGTCTGGTCTATGTTCTTGAGCCGGAACCGACCCACCTCTACTGTTTGGGCTCTCACAATCTGCTCTGACATTGGCTGACAACAGCGTCAGTCCCCACGGAAAGAACACTCAACCACGGTTTCAACGATACCTGTCTCGCCTCCAACAGAGTACGGATCAGTTGGCTGCACCTTCTTCTTCCAGCAGCATCATCCTGAGAGCAACCAGAACCAGCGAAGACTAGCCCCGTTCCAGGTTCTTCCCCGGCCGGCGACATCATCACGAGCTTCCACAAAAATTCAGGCGGCATCCCGGGTCAGTCAGTAACGTTTCGGCACCAATTTCAATCAATTCTGAGTTCATTTGACTCCGTGGCAGCGCCGACATCAACAACATATCAGGCTGTTCCTGAAGCTAGCAGAATCGGCGCAACTCGGAAAGTCGGTGTTATCTTTTAGTTTCCCCACCCCGCCTGGCCGGCTGACAGCCCCTCCCTGCGTGGAGGTAGTTTTTGACTGTAACACATTAACCCCGTCCCCTTGATCCACCCTCCTGTGAGAGGAGTAGTGTTGTACTCTTAAAATTTTCAGGCCAAGCGGCATCGACGCGGCGTGCGGGTGCGTACCCACGCCTCCCCGCTCGCCCTCGTCTTCGGTCGGGATCTGTGTCTTCACACCGATCAGGTGAGTGATTGGACCCTACCTGGTTATTCCATTGCTTTTCTAGTCTAGTATTGCTTCTTATGCCTGTCGGTCGGTGAGATAGTGCTCGGTCCCGTTATTACTCGATTTGTGTGCCTACCGCGGATCATGAGTGAGAGCCACCCAACCCCACGCCCCGGCGTGCCGGCTGCCCACGAAGTTGGGAATTCCCAGACCCTTAGGGGTCAGCCTAAGTCAATCTAGTCCTTTGAATATTAGGGTCCCACCTCAGACCCTCGCCATCATCCCCGGCCCCACCGGGTGATCGCTTGAACCGTACGAGTGAGCCGCTAGTGTGAGTCCATTGAAAGTACTTGTATGCTTGTGGATCTAAGTCCTAGGTTCAACCATTCTTTCATTGACATCGTTGGGCTGTGCCACATCACTTTCCATTTGTTTGCATGTCTAGTGGGTATTCTTTGCCTAGACTTCACAATCATTTTTGGGACTTTTGAACTACAAAATTAAGCACACTTTAGGAATAAGATGCTTCAAGAGAGTGATAAGCATTTACATATGAATGAGCAATTTCATTGAGCATTTGAAGTCTTTCCAAAAATATGAATGATTAATTCATTAAAGCTCATTTGAATTAATCACTCACACAAACAAATAAACAATAGTCCATCACAAGACAACCAAAAGCCATTACAAAACACTTGCTCTTCCAAACACACAATATTTTGAAATCATTTAACCACTCACAATTTTTTGCTTCCTCAAACTCACAATATTTGTTATCATCAAACCCAAAGCCAAAAACCAGATTTTCGGTCTCGATCGACCAAAATGCAGAAGTCCCAATGAAGGATTTTGTGAATCTTAAGCATTACCAATCTTTAAACATGAATGGAATTTCCAACCTGTTTTGAATCAAGAGTACCAAAATACTCATTCAAGCTTACATTTGTGTCCCACAAGTTGTCCACCATAGATTTGTCCCTGAAATGCAAGATTATCAAAATATGAGCTCCGTACGCATCAATGGATAATTTCCACAGCACATGCATACACGATTTGTCATCATTAAAACTAAATCACCAAAATCAACTCGTGGATCCAACAATCTTTCACTTTTTGATGATGACAAAACAAGCGATGTGTGTGTGAAAACTATGTATTTGACGGAAATGCAAATGCACACAATGCACACTTTTCTCCCCCTTTTTGTCATTAACAAAAAGTTGACTGACAATGGGGTTATGTAGAAAGAAATGTACATGAATAACGTAGAAAAGTATATGAAATGAAGTATGAGTTCAAGCAATCAAGCATTAGAATCAAGCAAGAATGTAGTAATCTATAGCTCCCCCTCAATGGGGTAAAAGGATAGCAAGTAAGCATTTGATTCGAATCAAAATGTAAGACATAAAGCATAATCAAAAAAGATAGTGCATGCATATGATAGAGGCACTACATAAAATCATGATAGGAACAAATTCAAGATTCGCATTCATCACAATCATACCCAGGAGTGAAATTTGAGACAATGAGCAATGAACTTTAAAAATATATAGATATTAATAGAATTTCTAAAGAACACTTGAGGGTTATTTCCTCTCTACACTTCCATTTAGATCTTCGACTTTTAGTAGTTTCGCACAACCCCCTTTTTTGTTTCTTTTATTGGATTCCCGACTACTAGGATTCATCACAATTTTGATTCTTGTGGATTTTAGCTTCACTTTTCGATGCGAGTTTCCTCATTTATTTCAGTGGAGATTCCCGGCTACTCAGTTCCACATTCCACTTATTGATTGTGTGAGCTAGGCAACTTTTTCCTCACGATTACTCATCATTTTCATGTAAAAATTTGGTTTTCCCTTAAAGTGTTAAAAAGAATTTCTGAAATCCTTATCGATCAAAGTCATATGCATCATTTTGTGTAAAGTGTGTGGGTAATTGCTTTGTATGTTGAAAATGAATTTGCCATAACATAGCTATGACTCCCCCTAAATATATGCACATTTAGAAACAAATCCTCCTCCTTTATATATGTTAATTTTTACAATTGATCAAAATCACTGCATTTTATATAACAATGAGGTGAGGTCTTAGAAGATTTTCACGAAATAGTTTTCTAGAAATATATACATGCATTCAAGCAAGGATTTGAAAGTAAAGTCATGCAAGATGATTTTCGGTACGTGGCGGAGGTGTAGGTCTAAAGACTCGACTCACGCATGGTGAGTGTTTCTCGATGGACGGAATCCACCATTCCACAACACAACATTTTAAATATCGAAGAATCCTGGCATTCAAGCACGCAAGTTCAGAGAATATGCACGAGTATATGCATGTAACTGAAAAGATGATGAAAATTTATTTCTATTCACAAGTATGCAGTATGAAGTTTGAAAATTCTATATGCAAATTTACTTATTGTGCCAATGTATGCAAAATTCTCAGATGAGTGCAAACTCATGTATGCAACAATATAAGGCAAATGCAAATGTATGCAAAATGTGTAAATGAGCAGCAGATTTGTGCAAGAGTATCTTTGATGCCAAAATCAACGAAACCAGAATGCAACTTTTTGAGTGCAATCATTTTTATCCAAAACTCAAAATTTTTACCTTTGTAGATTTTTCAAAGTGAAACTAAGCATAATGAACTCACACGCCAAACCATTTTTCTTTCTCACCTTTTAGAAGCCTTTGTTTATTGACATTTTCTTTGGCCTCAAGGCGCCCCTGCAAAATTGATTCTCATTTTGAAGATTTGGGTACCCAAGCTTTCTTGGGTCCCTTAGTGTTAGTTCCAGCATGAGTAAAATACATTTTATTTTTTCTCTCAAACCATTCATCATCGGTCCTCATTAAATCACATACATACATGGAATGGCCTATCATACCACAATAAAAGCAAGTAACACTTGGTTTTCTAAAATTACTTCTCTTATGCATGTTTGATCGATTAGCAAACGAGTTCATGCATGGATCAACATAGGAATAACAACATGAATCATAGGATTTCTGAAATTGATTGTTCACAAATGAATTTTTCTCTGTGGGTGAGTGTCCCACATCTCTCTTCTCATTCCTAGCATTTTCATTGCTAGTTTCACCTATTTTTTGTTTTCCTTTTAATTCCTTTTGAACAACTTCTTTCAATTTCATTAATTCATCATGCATGGTATCAAAGTTGGTTTTTATTTCTACTTTGGATTTCTCACATTCAATCAATTTTACTTTGATTCCATCTAACCCCTTTACCAATACTTCATTTTCAGTTTTTAGGTTTTTCACATTCTCATAAGCATGTTGTTTTTCAATCTCTAAGTATAAAATTTCATCCTCAAATAGAGAAACTTTGGACAACAACATTTCATTTTTATCTTTCATTTTTTTAAGTTCCAACTCAAGCAAACTACATTTAGTGCATGAAGATGAACTAGAATGTAAAATATCATGAAACTTCTTTTTTAAGCTTTTATTTTCATGTTTCAACTTATTGCACTTTTCATACATTCCAGCATAAGCAATTTCCCATTCTTCACAAGTAAGATTTTCATTGTCAGAATTTACCTCCATGTCATTTTCCTCTTCATCCATTAGACATAGATTTAGGACCTTCTCGTTCAGTTCACCCTCCTCAAATTTTGACTCGCTCTCGTCCTCATCACTACAAGCAGCTTTCATCGTCTTTTGCTTGCTAGCTTTTCCTTTCTTCACCTTTCTCTCAACATCTGGACATTCATTTCTCATGTGTCCGATCTTGTTGCATTCATAGCATCTCATCTCTCTCTTCTTCTGCAGTAGCTTTTTCTGAACTTTTCTAAAAGATGTACCATCATGTCTAGCCTTCCTGAATAGCTTTCTAGCTCTACTAGTGATGACATCCACAAGTTCTTCCTCACTACTATCCAGACTTAACCCTTCTTCACTCTCCTCAGAAGATTTTGTGTAAGCTTTAAATGCTACAGATTTCTTTTTGTTCTTCTCTTCTTTTGTCCTCTTGACGTTGATTTCATAGGTCATCAATGACCCAATCAACTCATCCAACACAAGTGTCGTGAGATCTTTAGAGTCTTCTATCACGGTTGCTATCATATGCCATTGTGGTGACAAGGACCGCAGCACCTTCCATAGAAGATCTTGATTTGTGTACTCCTTTCCCAGTGCTTTCAAACCATTAGTGATCTCACTTAACTTAGCAAACATCTCCGAGATGGTCTCATGTGGCTTCATCATGAAGAGCTTGTATTCTCAGACCAATAGATTTGCTTTTGTCTCCTTTACCGTCGACGTTCCTTCGTATATGAGTCGGAGCTTCACCCACATTTTCTATGCAGAGGAACACATAGATATGCGTGAATATTCATTCGGATGTACAACACATTGAACAATATTCATAGCTCTAAAATTTGCACATGATTTTTTAATGTGTTCATTAGTCCAACTGTCCTCATCATCAGGCAATTGATAAGGACCTTTACTAACAACTCTCCAGCTATCATAATCCTAAGCATGCAAAAACACTGCCATTCTATTTTTCCATTAAGGGTAATTCGTGCCATCAAAAATTGGTGGCCTATGTATAGAATGTCCCTCAGGAAGCATTCCCCTACTTTCCATTGCAAATGATCAATCGTCTACAACCGTGAGGTTGAATAAAATCAGAGGCCTCCCTCTGATACCAATTGTTGGCCCAGATATGCACGCGGACAAGAAGGGGGGGGGGGTTGAATTGTCCCCCAAGCGAAATAGTGGATTTTAAAAATAATTTGCAGACTTACCGAGATTGATAAAAAATAAATGAAATTTGTATGAAATCGATCTCTCAATATCGCTAAGCCCACACGAGCATGACAGAAATTGAAGCAAGTAAACACACACCACAATGCACGAGGAATTTTTAGGTGGTTCGGGACCACGACGGGCTCCCTACGTCCACCCCTCACCAAAACGGTGAGGCTTCACTCGCTTCGCAAGAAGCACACAGAGTAAAAACTCCAACCACACGGAGACTTCATCTTCATAACGATCCAACACTGGGATCTATACACACACACACACACGCTGCGAGAATCGCAGCAATAACCACACGACCGTATGTAGATGGTCCACCCACAAAGTATTTTCAAGTTCAAAAAATGCAGAAATATGATCAATACAGCTCAAACCAAAAAGTAAATAATAAAGAACATCGTAGATAGATGATGGAGGGCTGTAGAATGTATCCCCTTGAGCTCCATAAGCTGGTAGAAGAAGTTCCTTGAAGCCTAGGTCAGAGGGAAGTCAGATGGCTTCTATTTGTGCATCTCCTCGATCCTCTCTTCAAGCTGCTCCACTTTCTCTTCTACCAAGAGCTCTAAAAACCCCTTGATGTAGATCAAAACCCTTCCACAGGATCTCCTCCTTCTTTTCTCCCCTTTCTTTACCTACAAGATAAGAAACATAAGCTCATTAGGATTCTTGTCTATAAATTCGGAGCTCATGTTCATATATATAGAAGAGTGACCAAAAGACTCATAAGACTCTCCCAAAATGTGTTAAAAACACCCTCATATGTCTAGGAACCTTTGAGAGATAAACTTTTTGAAAGTCCAGACCGGAATGGGTCGACCCTTGGAGCAGACAAAGCACGGACAGACAACAAAAAAAATTCCAGGACATAGGGGTCGACCCTTGTAGTGGGTCGACCCCAGGGGTTGACCCCTGCACCAGACAGACTCCAGCAACCCCTGGACAGACCAGGGATGTATGGGGGTCGACCCCATGGGTCGACCCTGCTACTTAGGGTCAGAAAACATTCTCAAACCTCCATGAAATCAAGGGAATAAAAGTGATTAGTGTTGGGAATGTGTGTAACATGCTTGATTCTATTGTTTTGATGATGTCTAACTATGAATCGTTATTAAAGTCTAACTTGCATTAAAAGTTGTCAACACTATGCATTTCAAGTCAGCACAGGCAATGAGAATGGTCTCATGAAAAGGAACAAGCCAAGCAAGGTTGAATTCAAGATAAAAATCCCAAGGAGCAAGCCAACCAAGGTTGATAGTCAATTAAGGGGTCAGTGCACAAAAATCAAGGCAATTGGCTACACAGAAAACAAGGCAGGTGATAATGCTGATAGGTGCATGGAAATCAAGGCAACTGGTTGCACAGAATTCAAGTCATCTGCAATTCCATAGGAAGAATGCTCAGATGCTATCCTGAGGCTTCAGATGCTCTCCTGAGCCCATGGATGCTCCGCAATGATTGCATATGACCTCCACGCTGCAGCTGATGAAGGCTCGTACCAAGGTCGATGCACATTATTGTTCATGAAGAAGGAAGGTCAGTGCATATTCCTTCTCCTCATCAAGTAAGATGAATGCACATCTCATGTAGACTCATTCAATCAAACATGTGAAGGTCAATGCATATTGCATACAGATCGATGCATGCATCTCTTCTAAGCAAACTAAGGTCGATGCATGTACTGTAGCTAGTGCACATAAGGTCGATGCATATTATTGTTCGGGTCATAGTAAGGTCGATGCTTCTTTGCTCTCCAGCATAGTAAGGTCGATGCACATGCTCACTGGTGTATATCAAGGTCTACCTGTGTTACTGTTTGAGGTCAGTGCACATCTTGCATAGTGCATACTAAGGTCGACGCACATCTGGCATTGTGCATACTAAGGTCAATGCACATTGGAACTTTAGTTAACTAAGGTCGATGCACATCTCCCTTAGTCATTTACACAGTCGATGCATGGTTTCATCTTGTGCTAGGCTAAGGCCTATGCATGTATTAAGTCAGTGCAATAGGTCATGCATGTTCTGAGGTCAGTGCACATATTGCATTTGTCACTAAGGTCGGTGCATATGTTCATTTTAGTTTAGCAAGGTCGGTGCATATTTGCTTTCAAAACTACAAGGTCTGTGCACATTGTTGAAGGTCTGTGCACAACTGCACATGTGCAAGTGAAGGTCGGTGCATGTTTTCAACGCAGCAAGGTCTGTGCACATGGGAAGTAAGGTCGATGCACCTCATGGTAACACGTTATAAGGTCTGAGCACATGAAGAACTGTGCACATGTGCATTCCTGCATTGTTAAGGTCGGTGCACATAAGCAGTCCAGTTTGAAGGGTCAAAGCACATGAAGAAGACTTGGACTAAGGTCGATGCACATATACTATCTAGTGCATTAAGGTCGGTGCACCTTATGAGGCCGTCTAAAGAGAGGTCAACTTGTCTATTAGTAGGTCGACCTCTGTGTCCTCCCAGAAGCTTTTCAAGTCTGTTTACTGTCAAATCAATGCATTTCGAAGGAAGAACCATAGAGCAATTTTATATATCGGAAATGCCCAAATACATAGATTTCAAGATCTGGAAGATGCTCCTATGTTTGACTTTTGTTCTGGTCATCATTACCCTACCAAAACACATTTCTAGCAGCAGCAATGTCAGTCTCCATACCTGGGACATGACTCTTGTCAGGACCACCTTTCTGCTGTCATTAAATGGGGTATGGTCTTAAAAAAGTACAGTGAGCAGAAAGTCAACCAGAGTCAATAGGAATGCATACTGCAAGTCATCTCTCTCTGAGGGTCATTAAATGCTCAGATTTTGGAGATCAAGAGGGGTCTTTGTCAAGTATTTTATGTTGGCTGCGAAAAGAGATGGAGTATAAAACACTTCTCCTTGTCCCTGCTGGACAAACTAAAGGATAAAGTTTTGGAGGGAAAATCTCCTCTTCTAGGCACATATATTCATGCAAAGTGCTGCACTATATGGTCTGTTGCCAGCCTATCACCGTCCTACCATTCCAGCATGCTTCAAGGGAAGAAGAGTTTGGAGGGAAAATCACTACTGCATGATCTGATGGAAGACCTTCTGGCAGGAAAAGTTTCCCTGGGGTTTTCTATTTATATGAAGCTTCCTCAACTGAAGAAGTAGCTGCCTCCATTGCCATTGCCATAGCTGCTGCCTTGGAAGAAACCCACACCCTTGAGCATCCAAGAAGAAAACCTGTGAGAAAGAAAGGAAGGGAGTGAGAGCAGCCTAGCACTAGTTTGACTAAGTCCAGCGCTGTAAGAGAAGAAGAAAAGAAGATCAGCCTTGAGAGAGAGCAGCCCTGCAGACTACCGGTGTTTGAAGAAAAGGATCCTTGGATCTAACCTTGTAGTTGCAGTCACCAGCATCCTTGTCCTGAACTATTGTTTCAGTTGGTGTTTATATTTTCATTCTTGTTTCTCCACTGCATTTGCAGTATTTTCTTTTTTATTTTCGGTTCGGTTCTCTTGTTCTTCCGATCCCCTATTTTGGGGACCGGGTTCCTTCTGAGCAATCAGAAGAAGGGAGGGTTGTCCCTCCCGTGTCCCTCTGTGGCTTCATAAGAAGGGAGAAGTGCTCTTCTCCGAGTTCCCTCTGGGTTTTCAGAGGAAGAGAGGATCTGATCCTCTGGGCCTATGAGCAGTGGGGTGCTGTCTCACGGTTCCTTCTGAGTTTTCAGAAGAAGGGAGGTTTGGGCTCCTCCGGTCACTACCGTGAGGTAGTGGGTCTGGTCTTGTGGATTCAAGATCAGGGTGAGGGATTTGTCTCCCTCGGGTCAAACTGTGATTCATTGTTTGTTGTTGAGGCTCTCCACGGTTCTTACTTTTGCAAGGGTAAGCCTCACCGGGTTTAATGAGGGGTGGACGTAGGTTGCGGATTTGCAACCGAACCACCTTAAAAATCCTTGTGTTATGGGTTGTGTACTTGTGTGATTGCTCCATATTCTCTATCCCCATTCACAGGTTGATGTGTGCTCGCTTCATCGTTTGTAATCCGAGTTATTTTCATCACACTCTTAAGCATTGTGGTTTGTAATATTTTGTTTCATATCATTTATTCCTTGCTTCCATTCACATTCCCTTAGCTGCCTGCTGCACCCTTGCACACAGGCACTAGGGAGTAATCTCCAGCAAATGAGGATCACCTTGCGTGCACACACACGCACTTTGGTTGATCACCGTAGCATACACTCCAGTTGACTTGCCGAGGCTCCAAGCAAACACCTTGTTCACACAGGTCAACTTGTGTAGTCTTTGGACCGCCATTTCCTATCAGGCCATTTCGTTTCATTCCGTTGTGCATTGTGCTTAAGTGATTCATTTACTTTATAGGACTGGTTTATGCTTTTGGGAGTCAAGTTTTAAATAGGCCAAAGTTATTGTTCGTGAGAGGATCTATTCAACCCCCCCTTCTAGATCCTATTGCACCGCTCGGGACCCAACAAGTGGTATTAGAGCCAAGCTCTGCCATTCCCAGATTCTACGATCTGCAGGGAAAGATCCCAATGCATTTTGATAAAATGGCTTCATCTGCTACATATGCTTCGATGGCTTCTCCGCCTACTTATGATGGTTCATATTTTTATACATGGGTAAGGAAAATGTTCATCTATGTTAATTCTATAGATCCACAATTGTGGACTCTTATATACAATAGTCCTCATGAGCTGCCATCAAATTCAGATGAATGGTCACCTGAACACGAGACCAAACACAATGATAACCTTGTTGCATTTAACTTGATAAAAGTTACAGTTGATTTCAGGTTATCTCATCTTGTGTCAACCTGCAGCACTGCCAAGCAAGTTCTGGATAGGTTGGTGAACATCCATGAAAAGGGAGAAGAACAAACGCATGAATGTCTCATGGCCGATAGACCAAAGCAGTCAACCAATCCATCATCATCTCAGGTAAGTTCTGAATCTGAGGAGATTGATTTTGAAGAATTGATAGAAGCCTATGATGAACTTCTTAAAGAATATAAGAAGTTAAAATCTAAAAATAAAAAGTTGAAAAAGGAAACTGATCAAAAATTATCTAATTTCTCTTGTACAAAATGTTTACACATAGAGGAAGTAAATGAAAATTGGTTAGTTCATAGTGAAACTTACAAGAATTTGATTGCGATCTTAAGCGATGAAAATGTAGAACTTCAAAAAAATCTTGCAAGTTCTGAAACCCAAAATATAAAACTCATGAAAGAAATTGAAAATTCATGCTCTGCTAATTCTGCAAGCGAAGAATGTTCTTTCCTGAGAAAGATAAATGTTCATCTCCATGATGATCTTGAGTGACAACAAGATTTGATTGATTCTTTGAAAGAAGAGAATAGAGATTTGTTGGAAAAGAAAATTGAACTTGAACAAGTTGAAGAAAACTTGAATGAAAAACTGAACTCAATGCCACATGATGAAAAACTTGTAAAACAAAATGAACATTTAAAAGAACAAAACAAAAAATTGATGGTGCTAAATATTGTCCTGTCAGAAAAAATTTTATCTTTTGAAAAAGGAAAATCCATAGCAATCAATATTGATTCTGAACAAGTTCATGTGTTGGAAAAAGAAATTGAAAGTTACAAAGCTACAAATAAAATGTTGAATGAATGGATTGTAAGCAGTGAACATGAAATTACTAGTTATGAGCTCCATATTGCATCCCTTGAAAATAAAATTCAGGACTTAAAAAGCTCACTAACTAAATTTGTCGAGGGAAAAGATAACTTGGACAAGCTGATTGGAACTAAGGTAAATTTTCAAAATGAAGGGCTTGGCCACAGCCCAGTGAACAAGAAAAGATTTGAAAATAAACTGCAAACTACTTTTGTTCTTGGTTCTGATGTTCCTAGCACATCCAGGAAACTCCCTCCTGGTTCACAGTTGAAAACAATGAAAATCATGTCTGACAAAAAGACCCATGTGCATGTTGAACACAACTCAAACTCACACACACATGCACACAAAAAGAGAAGCTCTTATCATTATTGTGGTAGACATGGTCATATTCTGCATGACTATTTTATCTTGAGGAATGATGATCTTAGAGCAGGAATAAATCATGTGAAAGGCCAAGGCAAACGACAGGTCGACGGTGGCAAGAAACATGATGTCACACCCCGAACCGATAGCAGTAGGAAGCGTTGCTCGGAACGTGGCAGCAAAACAGTCATGTTAATCAGAGTAAATAAACAACAGATGAAAATAATAGCAAAGATACATGGAGGCCATAATTTGACAAAAAATTAATTTTATTGATAATTGAAAATTTAAATTTACAATTCGACTCAAATTACAATAAAAGACTCCAATAAAAAGGAAACAAGAAAAAGGTGAAAGGACATAACTCACGATACTAACTAGACTCAGGAAATAGGAAAAAGGAAGACTCTGGTCTCTATGGCTCCAGGTTCACTCAATCACGCTGGCCGTTCCCATTTTCGAGCGTTCCATCTACCGAGTTACCTGAAAAATGTTAAAGTAGAAAGTGAGCGAGAAGCTCAGTAGGAATTACACTCTATCACTGGGCAGAATTTAAATAATTTACCATTTCATGAAGATGCATGAACGATGCGTAAAAATACGAGTAAAGCAGACTAAATAAATAGCACAAATAGATGATTATTGGCATAAGGATGGGATAGAGATATTGCAAGTCAAGATATCAAGAGCAAGTAACTAGAACTTCATGTGAATGGCCATTTATCAAGTCAAGTCATGTCACGTAAGTAAGTACTTCACGCATTCAAGCATGTATAGCAAGTCTCACGAGAGTGTGGAATGTCGTAGACTTAACACGCTAGATAGTACTCGGTGCAATGCCAAACCTAGTCATTACACCTCCCCGGGGCACAAGTACACTTCGGATGCTCCTCCTAAGACCAGACTCGGCCCTTTACAAAGATTACCTTGGCATTGATTGGTTGGATCAGAGATCCCACGAAATCTAGACATCCACAATATTTAATGGCCAAGAGTTTGAAGGTCAAGCTATGTAGCAAAAGATGATACATGTAGGAAAAATGAAATTCTTCAAGGACTTCCAAGAAATAAGCTCTTTTAACTAGAAGAATATACATATAAGACATTGTAGGAAATGACTTTTAAAGAAGGATCATGATGTAAGACCCATCAAAGGTCACATTCTCGAGGTATAATAGCCTGGAGAGGCTATAAGGGTTAAACACACGAGAAAGCCATGAAAATAGTGATTTCTGGAAAACTAGCGAGAGGAAAATGGTCCATGGGAGACCGTATTGAATGAAAAATGATCCAGGTGAGACCGCCACACGGTCACAGGCCTGGATGAGATTCAATCGACTTCAAGGATCTCCCAGTTGACATAGGTCAAACTTTGACTGAAACATAGTTCAGTCTACAAGACCATGTCAATTAGGGTCACTTAGGATCGACCTAGACAGAGCCGAGTCATCCTAGAACGGCTAGGCGACTGGACAGAAACCGGTTCACAAACTAGACAGGAAGGGGAATGTGGTCATGGGCTTGGCCGCTACATAGAGTAGCGGTCCAGCTAAGGCCGCATCTTGGACAGAGTCGGGCAGAACTCCGGTTGCCCAAAATCACAATTTCCGATCGAGTCAGTAAGGTTCAGGCGTTAGGGTACAACCTGCCCGGCGTCCTAGTGGGAATCCTAGGCTCACGGGGTCTTATGGAGGCCTCGAAACATGAACACCAAGTTGGGCGGAAGGAATATCCGATGGAGAGGTATTCGATGCCCAAGAATTAATGTGCCATAAACATCGGAAAATGAGTATGATCGGTCCAGTCGACACCACCGGAGTTGCACGACCTTGAAACAAGTTCTAACTAAATAATGGAAATAAAATTTTACAAACTAATCAATTATGTAAACATGTTACTCTACTCTCTTTTTTCAATCATTTTATAATACATGAATGATTAACATGAATGGACAATTTATGAAAGAGAATTAGACCTTAATCAAATGTTTCAGGAGTCCTAATCATTAGTGTGTTTATACAACGTAATTAACCCTAATATCATGTTGTTAATCAGGGAATGACATAACATAACAGGCCCAAAAAAATGATCAACACTTTCACTAAAACAGGGATAAAATGGTCTATAATAGGACCACCATAATCAAAAGATGGTCTATAATAGAACCGCTAACCTTGATTAACCACCGCTGGAGTGACAAGGGCGAAAACAGGGGCCTTGCGGTCTATCGGGTGGCCGCTAGACCTAGAAGCGGTCTATCGGGCGGCCGCTAAGTCCAGCATAACCCTCAAACCAACAAACGGTCTGTCGGGTGACCGGTAGGGCAAGCGGCGGTCACTGATAGGGCCGCTACCCAGTCCCCGCCCTGGCCTCCGGCGAGTCCCAACACACCTTACTTGTATCTCCAAATTCGTGCAGTATGGTGAACCAAAATCACGCAAATCGGTGTCAATAGAAAGACAACAAAATTTTAAACATGATGGCAATGGTTAATTAGAATTTTAGCTTGCTAAATTCAAACAACAGATCGATACAAATGGAACTAGCATGGTCGGTGCCCAAATTGGCATGCTTACAATAAAAACTGAAATACGAACTCCATACTAAACCAAAATTAGGGCTTTTGATATCAAATGAAAGAGGACTCGAAGGCGCACAAAAGAATGTATGTTAATTAATCTTTAGCCTGAGAGAAACCAACCTATTAGGACTGAAAGTCAGATGGTGCGGAGAAAACCCTAATCAAGAACCCTTGCCGTTCCTCGCCAAAATTCACGCTCGATCGACCACGTGCGTGGCTGCAGCGGCCAAATGGGGTTTATGGGAGGTTCAAGCATCACTTTAAAGGGGTTAGAGTCAAAAGAAGAGGCGTGTAGGGGATTGGAGATCGACGGGATGAGGTTGCTGTGCGAAACTCATGGTTGACCAAATCAATGGGTTATCCACCTAAATTCGGCGACTAGGGTTAGGGTTTCCACTAGATTCGAGAGGGGAAATGGGCTTCAAGGATGGGCCTATCAATTGGATATGGTTTGGGCTCGAATGGTTGAGGATTGGGCTCGAATTGGATCGATTAAGGTTAACCCGTTAAGAACAATAAATTTGGCTATTAATTCTTTAATTCAACCTAATTAAGTTTTTATTAGGGGTCTGCCCAGTTGATAATATTGTTAAACATATCATTCTCCATAAGAATATAATTTTTCTATATTTTTATAAATTGGTCAAAACTTTGGCTTACGAGCGAAATTAATTTAATGTATATATATATATTAAATTATTCAATCCCATCTTGAAATATAAAATTCTTTTTATGGTCATTGCAGAAAAATAATTATTCCTTTTCATTTATATAATTTTGCCACTTACCAAAATAAATAATGTCCTTTAACTAAGAAAATTATTGAAGTCATTAAATGACAAATTATTTTAGAAAATGAATATTTTAATCTTTTTCAATATATCGGCCTCACTCTTCATCAGGTTGAAATTCAAGTATTGGTTCATTTTTTTTGAAAAACTTATTTTCCTTTTCTTTTTTTCTCATTTTTAATTATTCTTCTAAGATTAAATTTATAACTTAATATATTTCTTTTTCCCATATTTTTATTTCCATACATATTTCATATTTTTAATTTTATCCTTTATTAATTAACTGGGATGTTACATCGTCCCTCACTTTAAGGAATTTGGTCCCCAAATTCACCGAACATATTTTTTGAATAATCTAACTAAGATTGACCCTATCTATTAATTAATTAAAATAATGATCTAGTCAAAATCTAGCGAGAAAAGAGCTAACTAGAGTTAAAGATGAAGAGTACGATACCTTTTTATAATTTCTTCTTTGATAATAAAAACCAGTTCCGAATCTCCTTCAATCATTGCTTGCGGGAGTAGCTTAGGGTAACTAGCCAGTCTATGGTCTTTATTTCTGCATCGAAGACACGCTCCGCTCTTTCGCCAGCACTCCTTGGCCTGATGACCCAATTTATGACAGTGAAAACACTTCTTTTGTGATAGGTTATTCTATCTCTTTTTATTACTTCGAAATTATTTACGACAAACTCGCCAACCTTTAACAAAATTGGGTGTTATCTTACTCGCGAATCTTCTCTTTTTCATTTTAAAAGAAGCTTAGAGACCTGCAAAAATAATTATAAGTTAGTAAACTTATTACCCTTATGCGCCGCACTATCGTCGTCTTGTACATATTTTATTACATAACCTGAGACTCTACCCATTCTCACTAGGTGAAACGAAGGGATGACATGGGTTATACGACCTTTTACTTAGGGTAACCTATACTCACGGACAAGAACCTAGGACTTAAACAACCGAGGCTCTAATACCACTTCTGTCACGCCCCGAACTGATAGCAGTGGGAAGCGTTGCTCGGAACGTGGCAGCGAAACAGTCATGTTAATCAGAGTAAAGAAACAACAGATGAAAATAATAGCAAAGATACATGGAGGCCATAATTTGACAAAAATATAATTTTATTGATAATTGAAATTTTAAATTTACAATTCGACTCAAATTATAACAAAAGACTCCAATAAAAAGGTGAAAGGACATAACTCACGATACTAACTAGACTCGCGAAATAGGAAAAAGGAAGACTCTGGTCTCTAAGGCTCCAGGTTCACTCAATCACGCTGGCTGTTCCCATTTTCGAGCGTTCCATCTACCGAGTTACCTGAAAAATGTTAAAGTAGGGAGTAAGCGAGAAGCTCAGTAGGAATTACTGATGCGGGACGGACACGGGGACCGACTCTACGTGGTATGAACCTCGGACTCTAGATGCGGACACGACCAGCAACACATGATGGGAGAGACACTAGGCCCGACACGGAGAGCTCCTATGGGCTATACGTCGCTAACAAAAATGCAAGCTCACTCATCGTCCCAAGTGAGTGAAACGCGGATCGTGCGCGGTTGAAGAACCGTCAGAGTTCACGGGTAGTCGACTCACTTTCGGACTCGGATCGAGTCACGGGACGGGTCACTCTCACACTCAAGGCGGTGACATGGACTCACGGGCTAGTACCTATCGCTCTCGGCAGCGGTAAAAGACCATATACTAAACTAGCAAGCGAATGCCGAGAAGTTGAGACCTTTACCTCCACGCACCCGGCGTGGCGAAGACAACCCCGGCCAATTCACAGACTCCCGGTTAACAATATTACAACAGTACAATAATTTGACCCACTCCACGCAGGGAGGTAAAAGGTCACATGTGGGGCCCGGGAATCACGCAAATCGGGTTGACGGGCAGCATCTTGATGTCGCCCGGCGGTGCCGAACTCCGCATTTTCGTGCTTTCTGAACGGCGGATTCTATGGGTCTGTGGGGCCCACGGACGGCGATGTCCTCCAGATCTGCGGGGGTGGGACCCGCTGTGATGGGGAACCATGGTGGCGCGCCTCCACGGACGGCGGTCTGCCGAAAACACCGATCGGGGGTCGATCGACCCCGATTCCCAATTCGTGAACTAGCTGCCCACGGATTTTTGGTTCTGTCCTCCGACGCGTGCTCCGGCGAGAATGGCCGCTGCGATCAATCCCGATGTCGGATCGGGGCGCATGAGCTATCGCTGGAAGGCTCTCTTGAAATCCTTCGATCTAGGCCTAGAGAGATCTGCTGTATATGGTCAGAGCTGGACTTTACTGAATTTACAAGCTCCTGTTGTACAGTACCCGAAACCTCAGATCTGCAAGTGAGTTGTCTGAGAACTACCGTTGACCGCAAGGTAGGTGGTAGATTCATCTCCTAAGCTCTTCACGAAAGTTGTAGGATTTCAAACAAGGAAAATAGGGATATTTTGTGTGGACTGATTGGAGGTGGATGTGATTTGTTATGATTTGTTTACTGGAAGGTGGTCGGATCTGGGAACAGGTAGATAGCACTGTAGCTAGCTCTGAGAAAGAATTTTGAAAAATAGGTGAAGGGCTGATATAAAATCAAGAAACATTTTGGGTGGAGGGGTTGATGGATGGAACTCCCAGTAAAATTGGGAGCTCCAGAAAAAATCAAAAGATGGGTTGGAGATGTGAAACTCAGGAAAGGTGGAAATCAGAACAGGAAGCAGACAGATCTGGTAATTAAAGTTGGGTTAAAATGAAAAATTATCAAAGGGATCTTTATGACCAACCAAATTTTGTGGGACGTGCTTGACACCTCTGGAACATCCCCTCAAAATCCCAGATCGAAAGGAGCTCGTGGCTGACTGTAGAATTTCGTGGAAGGGGCAGTGGTTGGCTGAAGACAGAACTACGGCGATCCCGATGGCGGTGCGGTGGCGGCTCGTGGCGGCGGCGATGATGACCGGAACCGATAGGGAGGAGTCACACCTCCAAAAGGTAGCCTTCTCAGCTGCAAGGGGGAGAGGGAGAGAGGGAGAGGGGAGGTGCCCAAGGGCTGCTCCAAGGATTTTCCAAGTTCAAATGGCATTAATTCATCAAAAATGAAAATTACAAGCATATATAGGTTACATGTCTAATCAATCCTCAACCGTTGGATCTAGGGATGGGAGATGGAGGGCTGGGATTGCATGTGACCATCCACAAAAATTAAAATTAAAATTAAAAATACAAGGGGGGGGGGGGCAGCCCGTTGATTAGGGAGGCAAGGGGGGGACATGGTAGGTGGGGGTGAGTTGGAATTGTTGGCATTTTCATTCCAATGTCCCCCACTTGGCCCACCCTTCTAGAAGCCACCATTTGAATGGTTGACCGACCCCACATGGGGCCCTAGGGATGAGGTTGATCAATGGGAGGGGGCCTGGGGTCCCGTGGGGCCCAGGCGTCCCATTTTTACAAATAAGCCCCTCTTACAATCAAAATTACATACCGAATAAAATGAAGTAAACACACATTAAACATAAATAAACTCTAACTAAATATGATAAATGCCGGGACTCATGGGGGAGTCTTTAGGCTGTCTCCGAGCCAGATGGATGCTGAGGTGGCTTGAGTCGTGCTCCGTGTGCGGTACCGGTGGCTCGGCGTGTCGCGCCGCTCAACTGCTCGGGTGTCCGCACCAATTACTCTCTATCACCATGCAGAATTTAAATAATTTACTATTTCATGAAGATGCATGAACGATGCGTAAAAATACAAGTAAAGTAGACTAAATAAACATCACAAATAGATGATTACTGGCAGAAGGATGGGATAATGATATTGCAAGTCAAGATATCAAGAGCAAGTAACTAGAACTTCATGTGAATGGCCATTTGTCAAGTCAAGTCATGTCACGTAAGTAAGTACTTCACGTATTCAAGCATGTATAGCAAGTATCACGTGAGTGTGGAATGCCGTAGACTTAACACACTAGATAGTACTCGGTGCAATGCCAAACCTAGTCATTACACCTCCCCGGGGCACAAGTACACTTCGGGTGCTCCTCCTAGGACCAGATTGGGCCCTTTATAAAGATTACCTTGGCATTTATTGGTTGGATCAGAGATCTCACGAAATCTAGACATCCACAATATTTAATGGCCAAGAGTTCCAAGGTCAAGCTATGTATCAAAAGACGATACATGTAGGAAAAAGGAAATTCTTAAAGGACTTCCAAGAAATAAGCTCTTTTAACTAGAAGAATATACATATAAGCCATTATAGGAAATGACTTTTAAAAAAGTATCATGATGTAAGACCCATCAAACGTCACATTCTCGAGGTGTAATAGCCTGGAGAGGCTATAAGGGTTAAACACACCAGAAAGCCATGAAAATTGTGATTTCCAGAAAATTGGCAAGAGGAAAATGGTCCATGGTAGACCGCATTGAATGAAAAATGGTCCAGGTGAGACCGCCACACGGTCACAGGCCTGGATGAGATTCAATCGACTTCTAGGATCTCCCAATTGACATAGGTCAAACTGACGGTATCGGAAAATGGCTCCAACAAAAATAAAAGTTGTGAATTAGTATTTATGGTCGTGTTTTGTTAATCGGGCCACATGTTTAAGCCTAATGGATCATGTTTATGTCTACAATAATCATGTATAAGAGTCTTTTTTTTATTTTGTGTCTTTTAGTCTTCCCAAGAGAGTTATAATGAGTCTTAGGTGTTAGGTGTTAGTTGAAATTTAATGAGTGTCTTTTGATTTTCTTTTGAAGTTTATAAATGTGTTATGTAACCTCTCTTTAAGAGAAAAGGAAGTGATTAGAATTTTTGGAAACCATCTTTCGGAAGGTGTGAAGCCTTGCTTACGTTCTCTTCTCCGAGAAGGAGTTGGGGTGAGATACCCCGGGGTGAGATGCCCCCCCCTCTACCCACCGCCCACCACCTTCCCCTCCCCCCTCATCTGCCCCTTCCCTTTCTCTTTCCTACAGCCCCTCTCACAGCAGCATCGAAGGTGAGAAGCCCATGGTTGCCAAGTCTCTGTGAGGGAGACGGTGAGAAGCCCCAACCATGCACGTCTCTCTACCCCCGGGATCGTTGTCACCATCCTCCCCAGCCAACCATCGCTCTGCTCCCCAACCTTCCCATCTTTGAACCCATCACCCATGTGAACCCCCCCCCCCCGGCGGCCTCCCCTTGCCCTCCTGTCTTTCTCTCCTCTCTCTCTCTCACTATCTCTCGCACACACGCTCCCCACCCTCTTGATTTCTCTCTTTCTCCCTCTTTCTCTCTGCTACACCACCATCGCAACACCCCCCCTCTCTCCTCACTTTCTCCCTTTTGCTCTCTTCTGCACACCGCACCGGTAGTTCTCATGCCACCGCCGTGGCTTCCCCGGCTCCCCCTCGGCCCACCCCGCCAACACAATAGCAGAGAAGCATGGGCTTACTTCCCTCGTCACAGTCCTTGCATGTAGCGTTGACGGGACCACTCCTTCGTCACGGTGGTCCCTGCGTGCAGCCTCGCCGCTGCCATGGTCCACCTCCACAGCCATCGGCATCCACGTCCTAGCCACTCCCAACGGCTTCCCCTCTCCTCTACGCAACATGCAACCCATCACCGGTTCAGGGTAGGACTCCCACCTGCCTGCAACCTCACCGCGAAGTCAGTTGGCCCCGGGACGCTGCCAGCCTGCTCTGGCAACAGCCGCTCGTTGTCTCCTCTTCCCCACTCACCTTTGCTACACCTCGCCATCCTCTGCCTTGCCAACGTCTGGCCGTCGTCATCGGTGAAGTAGCTGCCAAGGGCACCGCGGTAGCACCGTTACCTCCAGAGCCTTCGCCCGTCACCGTTAAGCAGTCTGCCATAGCCCCATGCTCTAGCATACGAGCACGCCACGATGCCCCCTCCGAGCATGGTGATCACGGCGCCCCTCCAAGCACGTCAGTGGTCCAGTCCGAGCACGCCGGCAGGTTCTTCGGTTGGCCAGCCCGGCTCCCATGCCCTCCCCGCCGTGACTGTCACATCCCATTCTCCCTCTTCTCTCTCATTCTCTCTCCTCCCTCCTTGCATGGCCGCGGGTGTCTCTCTCTCTCTCATCACTCCTCTCATTCTCTCTATTCCCTCTCTCTCTCTATCTCTCTCTCACTGATGTGTTCTTTTGAAGAAAAAAATGAACGAAAGAATGGGGGTGCAGGCAGCGAATTTTTTGAAAAAAAAAATGACCAAAAAAATGATGATGAAAAGAAAAGAAAATCTGGGGCTTTGGAGTTCTGTGTCATACCAAATGGTATCAGAGCAAGTTGTCCGATTTGTCCCAACAAGTCGGTGTCCTGCAGATTCGAGAATCAAGGTTTGAGGTCGAACCCTCTCCAAGTGGAGGGGTTTGACGGGATCGTAAAGTGGCTCCAACAAAAAAAAAGTTGTGAATTAGTATTTATGGTCGTGTTTTGTTAATCGGGCCACATGTTTAAGACTAATGGATCATGTTTATGTCTACAATAATCATGTATAAGAGTCTTTTTTTTATTTTGTGTCTTTTAGTCTTCCCAAGAGAGTTATAATGAGTCTTAGGTGTTAGGTGTTAGTTGAAATTTAATGAGTGTCTTTTGATTTTCTTTTGAAGTCTATAAATGTGTTATGTAACCTCTCTTTAAGAGAAAAAGAAGTGATTAGAATTTTTGGAAACCATCTTTCGGAAGGTGTGAAGCCTTGCTTGCGTTCTCTTCTCCGAGAAGGAGTTGGGGTGAGATACCCTGGGGTGAGATGCCCCCCCCCTCTACCCACCGCCCACCACCTTACCCTCCCCCCCTCATCTGCCCCTTCCCTTTCTCTTTCCTACAGCCCCTCTCACAGCAACATCAAAGGTGAGAAGCCCATGGTTGCCAAGTCTCTGTGAGGGAGACGGTGAGAAGCCCCAACCATTCACGTCTCTCTACCCCCGGGATCATTGTCACCATCCTCCCCAGCCAACCATCGCTCTGCTCCCCAACCTTCCCATCTTTGAACCCATCACCCATGTGAACCCCCCCCCCCCCCCGGCGGCCTCCCCTTGCCCTCCTGTCCTTCTCTCCTCTCTCTCTCTCACTATCTCTCACACGCACGCTCCCCACCCTCTTGATTTCTCTCTTTCTCCCTCTTTCTCTCTGCTACACCACCATCGCAACACCCCCCCTCTCTCCTCACTTTCTCCCTTTTGCTCTCTTCTGCACACCGCACCGGTAGTTCTCACGCCACCGCCGTGGCTTCCCTGGCTCCCCCTCGGCCCACCGCGTCAACACAATAGCAGAGAAGCGTGGGCTTACTTCCCTCGTCATAGTCCTTGCATGCAGCGTTGACGGGACCACTCCTTTGTCACGACGGTCCCTGCGTGCAGCCTCGCCACTGGCACGGTCCACCTCCACAGCCACCGGCGTCCACGTCCTAGCCACTCCCAACGGCTTCCCCTCTCCTCTACACAACATGCAACCCATCATCGGTTCAGGGTAGGACTCCCACCTGCCTGCAACCTCACCGCAAAGTAAGTTGGCCCCGGGACACTGCCAGCCTGCTCCAGCAACAGCCGCTCGTTGTCTCCTCTTCCCCACTCACCTTTGCTGCACCTCGCCATCCTCTGCCTCGCCAACGTCTGGCCGTCATCGTCGGTGAAGCAGCTGCCAAGGGCACCGTGGCAGCACCGTTACCTCCAGAGCCTTCGCCCATCACCGTTGAGCAGTCCGCCATAGCCCCATGCTCTAGCATACGAGCACGCCACGATGCCCCCTCCGAGCATGGTGATCACGGCGCCCCTCCAAGCATGTCAGTGGTCCAGTCCGAGCACGTCGGCAGGTTCTCCGGTTGGCCAGCCCGGCTCCCATGCCCTCCCCGCCGTGACTGTCACATCACATTCTCCCTCTTCTCTCTCATTCTCTCTCCTCCCTCCTTGCATGGCCGCGGGTGTCTCTCTCTCTCTCTCATCACTACTCTCATTCTCTCTATTCCCTCTCTCTCTCTATCTCTCTCTCACTGATGTGTTCTTTTGAAGAAAAAAATGAACGAAAGAATGGGGGTACAGGCAGCGAATTTTTTGAAAAAAAATGACCAAAAAAAATGATGATGAAAACAAAAGAAAATCTGGGGCTTTGGAGTTCCGTGTCATACCACAAACTTTCACTGAAACATAGTTCAATCTACCAGACCAAGTCAATTGGGGTCACTTAGGATCGACCTAGACATAGTCGAGTCATCCTAGAACGGCTAGGCGACTGGATAGAAACCGGTTCACAAACTAGACAGGAAGGGGAATGCGGTCATGGGCTTGGCTGCTACATAGAGTAGCGGTCCAGCTAAGCCCGCATCTTGGACAGAGTCGGGCAGAACTGCGGTTGCCCAAAATCACAATTTCTGATCGAGTCAGTAAGGTTCAGGTGTTAGGGTACAACCTGCCTGGCGTCCTAGTGGGAATCCCAAGCTCGCGGGGTCTTATGGAGGCCTCGAAACATGAACACCTAGTCCGGCAGAAGGAATATCCGATGAAGAGGTATTCGATGCCCAAGAATTAATGTGCCATAAACATCGAAAAATGGGTATAATCGGTCCAGTCGAGACCACAGGAGTGGCACGACCTTGAAACAAGTTCTAACTATATAACATGAATAAAAATTTGAAAACTAATCAATTATGTTTAACATGTTACTCTACTCTCTTTTTTCAATCATTTTATAATACATGAATGATGAACATGAATGGACAATTTATGAAAGAGAATTAGACCTTAATCAAATGTTTCATGAGTCCTAATCATTAGTGTGTTTATACGACGTAATTAACCCTAATAGCATGCTGTTAATCATGGAATGACATAACACAACAGGCCCAAAAAAATGATCAACACTTTCCCTGAAACAGGGATAAAACGGTCTATAATAGGACCGCCATAAGCATAAGATGGTCTATAATAGAACCGCTAACCTTGATTAACGACCGATGTAGTGACAAGTGCGAAAATAGGGGCCTTGTTGTCTATCAGGTGGCCGCTAGACCTAGAAGTGGTCTATCGGGCGGTCGCTAAGTCCAGCATAACCCTCAAACCAACAAACAGTTTGTCGGGCGACTGGTAGGGCAAGCGGCGGTCACTGATAGGGCCGCTACCCAGTCCCCGCCCTGGCCTCCGGTGAGTCCCGACACACCTTACTTGTATCTCAAAATTCATGTAGTATGGTGAACCAAAATTAGGCAAATCGGTGTCAATAGAAAGACAACAAAATTTTGAACATGATGGCAGTGGTTAATTAGAATTTTAGCTTGCTAAATTTAAAAAACAGATCGATACAAATGGAACTAGCATGGTCGGTGCTCGAATTGGCATGCTTACAATAAAAATTGAAATACGAACTCCATACTAAACCAAAATTTGGGCTTTTGATATCAAATGAAAGAGGACTCAAAGGCACACAAAAGAATGTATGTTAATTAATCTTTAGCCTAGGAGAAACCTACCTATTAGGACTGAAAGTCGGATGGTGCGGAGAAAACCCTAATCATGAACCCTTGTCGTTCCTCGCCAAAATTCACCCTCGATCGACCATGGCCGCGGCTACAACGGCCAAATGGGGTTTATGGGAGGTTCAGGCATCGCTTTAAAGGGGTTAGAGTCCAAAGAAAAGGCGTGTAGGGGATTGGAGATCGACGGGATGAGGTTGCTACGCGAAACTCGCGGTTGACCAAATCAATGGGTTATCCACCTAAATTCGGCGACTAGAGTTAGGGTTTCCACTAGATTCGAGAGGGGAAATGGGCTTCAAGGATGGGCCTATCAATTGGATCTAGTTTGGGCTCGAATGGTTGAGGATTGAGCTCGAATTGGATCGATTAAGGTTAACCCGTTAAGAACAATGAATTTGGCTATTAATTTCTTAATTCAACCTAATTAAATATTTATTAGGGGTCAGCCCAGTTGACAATATTGTTAAACATATCGCTCTCCATAAGTATAAAAATTTTCTATAGTTTTATAAATTGGTCAAAACTTTGGCTTACGGGTGAAATTAATTTAATATATATATATTAAATTATCCAATCACATCTTGAAATATGAAATTCTTTTTTATGGTCATTGTAGAAAAATAATTATTCCTTTTTATTTATATAATTTTGCCACTTACCAAAATAAATAATATCCTTTAACTACGAAAATTATTGAAGTCATTAAATGACAAGTTAATTTAGAAAATGAATATTTTAATCTTTTTCAATATATCGGTCTCACTCTTGATCTGGTTTAAATTCAATTATTCGTTCATTTTTTTGGAAAAACTTATTTTCCTTTTCTTTTTTTCTCATTTTTAATTATTCTTCTTAGATTAAATTTATAACTTAATATATTTCTTTTTCCCATATTTTTTATTCCATACATATTTCATATTTTTAATTTTATCCTTTATTAATTAATTGGGGTGTTACACATGCCCAACACTATCCTGCTCGAAACACCATGGGTAGTCAGATGCGTCGACGCACACAGAAAGGCAGGTCGACACACCCAACAGTAGATAGAAGAAGAAGAAGTCTGCCTCTCTACTGGTTCCACTGTGGTAAATTTGGCCACACAGTCCAAGACTGCTTGCATCTAATGGGAAGGTATCAATCTCATTCCAGGAATGCTAACTTCCATGCTCACCCACAAAGGCCTGATGCACATCCACAAGCACATAAGAACAATGCTCAATCTTTTGTGTGTTGTTTCTATTGTGGGAAAAATGGGCATGAAATGTATGACTGTCATACAATGAAGAAAGATGACTTGATTGCCCTGAATGAGATAAGTCATGCTACTAGACATGGAACTAACCTGCAAGGACCCAAGCAAGCTTGGGTACCTAAAGCTTTCAAATGAGATTTTTGGGTGTAGGTTGTCTTGGAGCTGAATAAAGGATGATCAGTTAAATAAAAGCTCAAGGCACAAGTATGTAAATATACTTTTCAATCTATATTACCTTGCATGTTAGGCTTGCCGTGTAGATATTGCATTATAGGTCTGTCTTGTTGTCAATAAATGCTGAAAAGTGAGATTGCATCTCCATGGACAGCTGAAACTTCCCCCATGGTGTGAGATGACCATCTAAGCTAGATTATTTGCTTACACATGTTTGACCTCTGGTATATCAAATGGTGATGTGCAGAAAGGTAAGTTAAGCTTGCCCGAAACTCTCACTATGCGTGAGTAGGGTCAAATCCGAACCTCCGCCATGTACCAGAGATCAATTAGTACAACTACGTAATCCATGAAAAATTTGTCATGCTGATAGAATTGAATTGATGATTGAGTTGTTGTTAGATCCTTTCTATCATTAACAGCCATGTGAACTTCTTGCTTAGTATTGTTGATCATTGTTTTTGATGATGTCTTCCATGGCTGCACATATCCCAACTCATCACTCATGTGGACAAATAACATGCTGATTGTCTATCTTAACTTCCATGAGCATTCAATAAAGGGGGAGTATAAGTGTGAGCACCTTGGTGTAGAAGTGCATTGCATATGTTTGAATCTGTATGTGTTGTGGTCATTAAGTGTAATCTTGGAATTTCATGCACAATCATACATTTCATGATCAAGGGACCCAGCGCTGCATGACTGGCATGTTTTACTCATACTCCCTTGCCATTTTGTTATGTCTAATTCACACACTTAGAACATTTGAAGAAAGGGAGTAAGTAGCATGTATCCATTAGCACATTAAAATATCCAGTATGCATTACAGTTCAGAATGCATTGCAAATGATCCATGATTGCATCATTTTGTGATCTCATGCATTTCAATACACATCATGTTAAAAGGACACAAAAATGCATAATCAATTGGCAGCATCTCCAATGCATTGTGCATTCATTCATGTCAAAGGTTGCACATTCCTTTGCCAACCAGTGCACAAATTCTGGGGGAGTCATCATCAAAATTTAGCATGCATCATTGCATATTTTTGTCTTCCTGATTAGCAAACCAGGTCAGAGGTTTTTCGGTCTGTTATTGAGTTTGCTAATCAGGGTGAAGCTTCAAGAAGAATCTTCCTTTATGGAGCTTTATGACTGGAATGAACATGAAAGTTACTGGTTTAAAATTAATGACTTCTTGAGCCTTATTGCTTAAATGATCTTGAAAATGTCTGTGCTCAGGTTTAATAGACTTAAACTAGCTTTTCATGTTTTGATTAGTTATGCTTTCGTGAATCTGAAAGTTTATTTTAAGTACAAAGGCATCTTTTATTGAGAAACTTCAGTCTAGTATTATTTTTTAAACAATCTATTTTGCTGAAACTTATCCCTAATAACTGTAAGCAAACTCTACGCTATCATCTGAGAGTGGGAAGCCCATGAGGATAAGGGGAGAGCAAGAGTATCAGAATAGTAAGAGTTCATGCCGTGGACGTAATGCCCCCAGACTCTCAAGATTCCCACTACTCTGAAGAGGGAGCTTGCAGCTATTTAACCCCAGGGATCCCCTCTGGAAAGGTAAGCCAATCCTATCCTCCTCAACTGGTGAAGAGAAGTCTCGTGCCTTACACCTCTTTTGCTTCCCTTCGCACCCCACTCTTGCCTTTGCTAACTTAAGCATCATATGATTTTCTCCGGGATAGCAATCCCAGGCCCCCTGATCGTTTCTTTCCCTCTTGCAGTATTCCGTCCTGAGGTGGCTTCGTACGATTGATCTGGGACCCGCTTTGTCCTAGATCCGACGGCCTACGACTTAACACGAGATCTCGCCTCTTCATCTGGTGTCGTTTGTGGTAAAGTGAATAAGAAGCCAACATGGTGCGCAGGAGCAACAGCAGGAGGTTGACTGGCGATAGGGGGAAGACATTGGCGGTCATGAATCAAGAGCCTATGCCGTCACACTCGTTCACCGGCCCCACTCCAAATGCTTAGGCCAATGCCCCTCCCCCACAACCGTCCCAGGGGGACAGCCTACCATGGTGGATCTTGAGGCCTTACATTCCCTTAATGCTAAACTGGACACCCTCATCGATTTGATGAGGGCCTAGGTAGCTAGGGAAGAGCGATCCCATCAATCACGTTTGGGCTCCCGTTTCGTCATCCAAGATGGCCACATCCTCTGTAGTGCAGTGGGTGAACTTTCTCACCCCCCGCCCCCAGCTGCGGAATAGGAGGCTTCCTCCAACCTGCACAGGGGGAGGAATGACGCGCGACAACCTATCCCGCCGGTGGCAACTGTCGCCCCCACCGCACAACGACATGGAGAAGAGGGAGAGCACGGTGGGAGCTGTTGGGGTGCTAGGCCCGGATACAGAGGGGGGGTGAATGTATCCCTCTAGGAATAATGCCCAATTTAAAAATCTTATGCTCACTAATAATGCTAGTTCGCAGACTAGACAAACTTGAAAGCTAATGAGCAGTTGCCGAACTAAATAAACACATAGTGAGATCACTAGAGTGCTAATAACAGATAGCTCAACTAGAAGTTCGCTCTCTTGACAGATAAAAATACTCAGAACAAAATCTGATCAAATCATTTACTCAACCTGTAAGCAAACACTAGAAGCGCCCCTATGCAAACATCTAGCGGAAACACAAATAGCCAAATCAAACCACAGCGCACAAGGGGTTTTTAGGTGGTTCGGTCCAGCAGACCTACATCCACCCCACACTCAACCCGAGTGTGGCTTCCACTAGCTCACGCTAGAAACCGCAGACTCAGTCTGCAACAGGTGCTGCCACACAGCTTGACCAGGGGAACAACCTCCCCTCTTCCTCCCAACCGGAGGGAACCACTAGTGACACCAGTCACTAGCAAACCAGAGACGCAAGTCTCTCTTCCTCCAGACCGGAGGGAACACCTAGTCTTGCAACCCACAAGACTAGAACCGGAGGGCCAGTCCTCCCTTCCTCCAAAACCGGAGGGAACCAACCGGTGACTTCCAGTCACCAGCAAACCAGAGGTCGAAGACCTCTCTTCCTCCAGACCAGGAGGGACCCCTGGACTTGCAATCCACAAGCCCAGAACCGGAGACAAGTCTCCCTTCCTCCAAACCGGAGGGAACCCACAAGTAGCTCCCAGCTACTTGCAACCGGAGATCAGATCTCCCTTCTCCTGATCCACAGGAGGAACCCCGACCTCTCTACAGAGTATCGGAAAGCACAGCAAACCAGAAAACAAAGGAAAATAATAAACGAAAACAACACAGCAATCAGAAGGCTGTAAAATATGAAAACACAGATGTGGCTCTCAACGGAGCTGACTGGCCTGGATCTGATCCACGGTCCAGTGAAGACAGATCTTCAAGCAACTTCTTCCTTGTTCTCCACGAGCTCTCTCGCTCACTTTCTATCTCTCTTTTCTTTCTCTTCTACTCTCCTAGGAGCTTCTTCTACTACTTCTCTTCTTCTTCTTCTCAACTCACGATCTCTCTTTTTCTTTCTTCTGCTCTCCTAATCTCTCACTCTCTACTCTTCTCTTCTCTCTCTTTTTCTTCTTCTGCTCTTACTCTCACTCTCTTTTTCTTCTTCTGCTCTTACTCTCACTCTCTTCTCTGCTCTCTTCTTTTCTTTCTTCTCTTCCTTTTCCTGGATCGGGGCTCTCTGTATGAGCTTTTCTTCTTGCCAACTCGATCGACCTTCATCTGTGGACGAAGGCTTCCTTATATAGCATCAGCAGCAGGTGGATAGGGCACAAGACGCGTGTGCCTCCCACGCTTGATCCAGAATCTTCCTGCCACGTGTCCTTATCAGATTGGTTCCTCTTGTCTCGGATCACGTGCAGCCCAGGAGTATGGAATGTTCTTCCTCGGACCTGTAATGAGATTAAAACCATTAACACTGAGGGCCACAGGAACTAAAGCTGCATGAGGTATGTAATAGTAATACGATGGCACTGTACTTGGAATGACACGAGATAGACAAGGTGACTACAAAATGAAATAAGGAAAGAATGGCACGAGATACACTGTAACAGAACAGACACAACGAAGAGAACGACAAGAAATGAGGTCATAAAATAGGAATGACACGAGGTCTAGGAAAAACAACACGAAGACACAATACGAAAACGACACGAAGTGAAACAAGAACGACACGAAGTGCAGTAGTGACAGAAACACACACTACACAGAGAATGACACGAAGACAGAAATAACAAAGAAAACGACTCAAAGTAAGAACGACACGAAGAACACAAAACGGAAAACGACACGAAGTGAAACAAGAACGACACGAAGTGCAGTAGTGACAGAAACACACACTACACAGAGAACGACACGAAGTGGCACAGAAAGCAACACGAGGTGCTGCGATGTCCTGCACGCAATAGAACAAAAATGACACGAAGACGATGACAACGACACGAGGTGAAGTCACAAAGCGACAAAGACACGAGGTGTAGGAAACACGACACGAAGACATGAAACAAGATAACGCGAAGACACAATTATGAAAAACACCACGAGGTGACAGACAGCACGGAGAACGACGCGAAGTGAAACGACACTTGAACCTAGACAGACTTAAAGACCCAGCGAAAAAATGACTCGAAGATAGAAATACAAAAACAATCATGAAGACTTGAACACAAAATTAACACGAAGACGTAAACACAACACGAAGACAATGGATGCTACAGTGCAATGTCTAGACATGAAATCCAATGCAAACGGCTGTACAGACTTGAAGAATAAGCCAGTGTATAGACTTGAAATCGAAGACCGATGTGCAGACTTGACAGTGATCTCTGCAGCGAATGTATAGACTTAAGCAGAGCTGCCAGTGTATGAGCTTGAACAGTGCAGCAAGTGTACAGACTTGGATGACCCACAATGTATAGACTTCCAACGTGAGAGACATGCTGTACAGACTTGATGAATACTGATGCATGAACAGTAATGCATAGACTTAGGAGCATATGACCCGGCTGTACAGACTTCACGCGTTGACGCTGTACACACTTCTAATGAAGTGCGATGACGCTGTGCACACTTAACCAATGCAATGCATAGGCTTGAACGAGAGTCCAATGTATAGACTTGCATGATGCACAAATACACAATCCCGTGTATAGACTTTGCTACCCAGACATGATATATGGAGAGACATGATATCTGACATAATGCAATGCACATATATAAAGAGCAAATGCCATCAATGCTAAACATCATCATTCATGTTGCTATCAATATGCAGAATGCTCAAGAATAAGAATGCATAGAAATGTACTTTGTTTATTGCAATCATCAATGCACAATAACATTGCTATCATCAAAATACAATATCAAATGCACTCAAATGCACTCACTGTCTTGCTATCATCAAAACCAAATAGCATTGCTATCATCAAAGTAACATAGCACATGCTTGTGCCTAAGAGACACAACATTCTCCCCCTTTTTGATGATGGCAACACAATGTGACAGTGAGTCACACAAGATTTTCTCCCCCTTTGACATGATCAAAAAGAGAAAAACAGTAAAAACAAGAGTGCAAAGTGCATTATGCATGCAAGTGACTGCTAGAGCAAGAAGCTCCCCCTGAAGGTATGACTTCTCCTGAAGTATTTCTCCCCCTAAATAAATGCTCCCCCTTTGAGAAGGAATATGAACAGATAAACAAGGTAGAGAAGGTAGGAGGGTCACTTGATAACAGCTGAATCATATGTTCAGAAAGGAAACATGATTATAAGCCACTGTTAAAGTATAAGAATCAGCAACATACAATTTTCAAAAATTCAGGTTTAACAGTGATAAATCTTAGAGTAAAGAACCTGACCCCTGAAAAAGAGTTTATTGATTCCATTTATAGCAATGAATCTAGGGCACATGGTATTAATAGATAAGTCTGAAATAATACCATTTTGTGTCTAAACATGAAAGTTCAAGAAAGGCAACTTGAATATGTATTAATAAAAATAATTTTCACTCATAGACTTTTGATTTTCAAAGGGTTACAGCAGTTTGATTTTCATTTTTCAATTTCTGAACCTGAACTAAGTAAATAGATCAGTGGCATTTATGCTGTTGACATTAGGTGTACACCTTGATCAGAGGCAGGTACCCCTAGTTACTAGGCATAAACTACTAGACCTATTTCAGATCAAAACCCACAAAGAATAGTCTTCACTTTTGACATTAAGGGTACACCTTGATCAGAGGCCAGTACCCTCAGTTACTTGGTGAGGACTCCCCCTATGGATTTGACCCTATGAACAGAGATATTCTGAATCACCTCATGACATGTGAAGTCTCCTGCTTCTTTTGAGGAGTTCACAATTTCTCAGTGCAATCAGCCATTGCTCTGTCACTATGTTCAGTTCATAACATTAATGATCTTATTTACTGCTGCCCTTAATTCTTTTAGAGTGATTGTTTAAAAAATCAGTACACACTCTTATTAGCCTGTTCTAGACATATCCAGTTCAACACATTTAGGCATTACAAAAAACTTTTTCTATTTTAGCTATGAGACAAAGATTAAGAGCTATAAAAGTTTTCATTTATCTCAAATTCTGAAGTGCAGACACTTAACTCTCCAATTTATAAAGGTTAAACCTTTAGTTCTTTTCAATTTGTAAATGTGATTCTTATAAGTGAACAATTGCAATAATCACCATTCAATGTACTGAACCAGAACCAGAACTGCTGTTCAGTGAAAAAGATGGGGAAAGGATAGCAATTGGCAATATGGTTCAATGAGCAACTGATGTCAAAGAATATGAATCATTTGAATGAGAACACTGAGAAGTGAATAGGATTCAATGAATTGAATAGAACTCTCAGCTCCCCCTGACATCATGATGCAAGAGATATGCTATGCAATCAGTTCAGCTTTATGCATCCAAGTCATGAGCATTTTTATCCTTTTTCAGATTTTTCAAGATGTAATGCAGTGCAAATCAGTCTTATATGCATTGATCAATTTCATTGACAGTCATGCAAATGATGTATGCAAACACTAGACACATGCATTGACTGTGTGCACTAACTGACCCATTTAAGCTCAGTCCAAGTATGTAATCAAGCATGCAATGCATTGACACAAGACACAAGCATTATACAAAGTCTATATAGTGCATCAACTATATACACTAAAGACCATTCAAACTCAGTTCAGCAATTGGCAGGAGATGGCAACAGAAGAGCATCAGCTATATCCAAAGTAAAACTCAATAGCTGAGTCTGGAATGCAGACTGATCAGCTAGACATGAAGAGAACATCCACAATCAATCAAGCAAATCACATGAAGCTCACATTTTCAGATAATGGAACTTTAAAATAAAGTTCAGAACTAACCTGAAGAGTTGAATCATGGGGCTTTCATTTGAGTGCCTTGGCTAAAATACCCCTTTTATTTCTCTCACCAAGGCACACCTGCAACATATCAATCAATATGATCTTGCAAGAACCCAAGCTGCCTTGGGTCCTGTATGAGCCCTAACAGGTGTTCTGACTGATCTCTTAACAGAATTATCAACATATCCCATCAACTTATAGCTGGACAAGGAATAACCAAATTGACCAGACTTACCATGATAACTAACAGAATTTGAGTTCCTTTTATGCACCTTATTGTAGGCATTATATTCATGTGCATGAACATCAAAATTTCTATTGTGTGCATGGGCATTTTGTTTTCTGAACTCTGCCACCCAGCACTCAGAGGCTTTGTGGCCAGGTTTTCCACAATTAAAACATGAAGAATTCATTCTGTCAAGATTCTTATAGAGTGCATGTCTTTTTACAGGGATTATAGCAATTTTGGAGTTAATTATTCTTCCCTTAGCATGCCAACAGTTTGCAGCTCTGTGGCCTGGCTTTCCACAGATGAAGCATGCAGAGTTTTTCTTTTTATTAATTACATTATTTCTACCAGAATCATAGAAAGCAGAGAATTTTACAAATTTAGAATTCAATCTATTTCCCTGAGCATGCCAGCAATTTTCAACCATGTGGCCCAATTTGCCACAATGAGAATATTGAGTGTTCTCTTTATGAGATGCATTATTTTTAGCATGGAACAGTTTATCATGCATTCTAACAGCATATAGATCATCTAATTTCATTTGTCTGCAATCATGCATGAGATGACCTATTTTATGACAATAAAAACATTGATGCCTTTTGGCGTGAGTAGAAGAAGGTTTACTCACAGTAGGCTTCCTAGCATGAGTTCTATCATACTTCAATTCATCCTTCTTTATCACAAAACAATCAGCCATCTCATGGCCAAACTTTCCACAGTAAAAGCATTTGACATTTTTGACACTAGAATGTTTGACCTGAGCTTTCTTAGCATGCTGATCGTTATCATTCTTTTTCAAAACTTTTATTTTCTCCTTTATTTTCTTATTTTCCTGATTACTGCCTCCATCAGGGACTTTCTTCTTAGAAACATCCTTTGGATTTTCTTTATTTTTAAGAGACTTAAACAGGGAATTGTTTAGTTCAGTGATTTCATTTTTGAGAGAAGAAATGAGCATTTTAGAATCTGTGATCTTTTCATTAAGTAAGACATTAATGGCTTTGTAGCTATCAATCTCTTCTATCAATGTGCTCACTTTCTCACATTCATTTTCAACTAAATTCTTCCATTTTTCAAGCGTTAAGAGTCTCTCAGACATGGTAGAATTTAGTAATCTCAATTCTTCATTTTTATTTTCCAATAAAGAGATTTGTTCCTTACTCATATTCAGATCAGCTAAGCACATATCATGAGATGTTTTTAATCTTTGACAGTTTTCACAGAGAACATTAGAGTTAATCTGTTCACATCTCTTTTTCAACCTTCTATTTTCAGATTTTAATTTCTTGGATACTTTGAACAAATCTTCATACATCACTATCAATTCATCAAAGGAGTATCCATCTGATTCAGAGCTTACCTGAGATGAGATCTCATCTTCATCATCTCGGTTGGCCATCAAGCAGCTATCACCTTGTTGATTATGCGCAGAAATGACTCCGTCATATATCTCCTTTCCAGATGTGCACCTGAGAGCAAAAGGGTACATATCAATATTGATTGCAGCTCTTAAGATGTTAAGGATTATAACATTGTCACGGTTCTTTATACTGTCCTCTTTAGACCACTTGGTCTCATCATGAGGCAGTTTGTGTGGGCCTTTAGATAGTAGGCTCCATAGTTTGGGATCTATGGAATCTACATACACACATAGGCCTCCTAGCCAATTATCAAGGTTAGAACCGTCATAAACTTGAGGTCGACCCATTTAAGTAAGAGGCAACCAGATGAGCAAAGCAATGCACAAGTCGATAAAACAAAATATCGAGCACTGAAAGCACACTCTGAAAAGCACCAAACAAATCAGCAGGATCCTCTGCAGATTGTTAGATCTGATAGATCAGAGACCTGCTCTGATACCAACTGTTGGGGTGCTAGGCCCGGATACAGAGGGGGGGTGAATGTATCCCTCTAGGAATAATGCCCAATTTAAAAATCTTATGCTCACTAATAATGCTAGTTCGCAGACTAGACAAACTTGAAAGCTAATGAGCAGTTGCCGAACTAAATAAACACATAGTGAGATCACTAGAGTGCTAATAACAGATAGCTCAACTAGAAGTTCACTCTCTTGACAGATAAAAATACTCAGAACAAAATCTGATCAAATCATTTACTCAACCTGTAAGCAAACACTAGAAGCGCCCCTATGCAAACATCTAGCGGAAACACAAATAGCCAAATCAAACCACAGCGCACAAGGGGTTTTTAGGTGGTTTGGTCCAGCAGACCTACATCCACCCCACACTCAACCCGAGTGTGGCTTCCACTAGCTCACGCTAGAAACCGCAGACTCAGTCTGCAACAGGTGCTGCCACACAGCTTGACCAGGGGAACAACCTCCCCTCTTCCTCCCAACCGGAGGGAACCACTAGTGACACCAGTCACTAGCAAACCAGAGACGCAAGTCTCTCTTCCTCCAGACCGGAGGGAACACCTAGTCTTGCAACCCACAAGACTAGAACCGGAGGGCCAGTCCTCCCTTCCTCCAAAACCGGAGGGAACCAACCGGTGACTTCCAGTCACCAGCAAACCAGAGGTCGAAGACCTCTCTTCCTCCAGACCAGGAGGGACCCCTGGACTTGCAATCCACAAGCCCAGAACCGGAGACAAGTCTCCCTTCCTCCAAACCGGAGGGAACCCACAAGTAGCTCCCAGCTACTTGCAACCGGAGATCAGATCTCCCTTCTCCTGATCCACAGGAGGAACCCCGACCTCTCTACAGAGTATCGGAAAGCACAGCAAACCAGAAAACAAAGGAAAATAATAAACGAAAACAACACAGCAATCAGAAGGCTGTAAAATATGAAAACACAGATGTGGCTCTCAACGGAGCTGACTGGCCTGGATCTGATCCACGGTCCAGTGAAGACAGATCTTCAAGCAACTTCTTCCTTGTTCTCCACGAGCTCTCTCGCTCACTTTCTATCTCTCTTTTCTTTCTCTTCTACTCTCCTAGGAGCTTCTTCTACTACTTCTCTTCTTCTTCTTCTCAACTCACGATCTCTCTTTTTCTTTCTTCTGCTCTCCTAATCTCTCACTCTCTACTCTTCTCTTCTCTCTCTTTTTCTTCTTCTGCTCTTACTCTCACTCTCTTTTTCTTCTTCTGCTCTTACTCTCACTCTCTTCTCTGCTCTCTTCTTTTCTTTCTTCTCTTCCTTTTCCTGGATCGGGGCTCTCTGTATGAGCTTTTCTTCTTGCCAACTCGATCGACCTTCATCTGTGGACGAAGGCTTCCTTATATAGCATCAGCAGCAGGTGGATAGGGCACAAGACGCGTGTGCCTCCCACGCTTGATCCAGAATCTTCCTGCCACGTGTCCTTATCAGATTGGTTCCTCTTGTCTCGGATCACGTGCAGCCCAGGAGTATGGAATGTTCTTCCTCGGACCTGTAATGAGATTAAAACCATTAACACTGAGGGCCACAGGAACTAAAGCTGCATGAGGTATGTAATAGTAATACGATGGCACTGTACTTGGAATGACACGAGATAGACAAGGTGACTACAAAATGAAATAAGGAAAGAATGACACGAGATACACTGTAACAGAACAGACACAACGAAGAGAACGACAAGAAATGAGGTCATAAAATAGGAATGACACGAGGTCTAGGAAAAACAACACGAAGACATAATACGAAAACGACACGAAGTGAAACAAGAACGACACGAAGTGCAGTAGTGACAGAAACACACACTACACAGAGAACGACACGAAGACGGAAATAACAAAGAAAACGACTCAAAGTAAGAACGACACGAAGAACACAAAACGGAAAACGACACGAAGTGAAACAAGAACGACACGAAGTGCAGTAGTGACAGAAACACACACTACACAGAGAACGACACGAAGTGGCACAGAAAGCAACACGAGGTGCTGCGATGTCCTGCACGCAATAGAACAAAAACGACACGAAGACGATGACAACGACACGAGGTGAAGTCACAAAGCGACAAAGACACGAGGTGTAGGAAACACGACACGAAGACATGAAACAAGATAACGCGAAGACACAATTATGAAAAACACCACGAGGTGACAGACAGCACGGAGAACGACGCGAAGTGAAACGACACTTGAACCTAGACAGACTTAAAGACCCAGCGAAAAAATGACTCGAAGATAGAAATACAAAAACAATCATGAAGACTTGAACACAAAATTAACACGAAGACGTAAACACAACACGAAGACAATGGATGCTACAGTGCAATGTCTAGACATGAAATCCAATGCAAACGGCTGTACAGACTTGAAGAATAAGCCAGTGTATAGACTTGAAATCGAAGACCAATGTGCAGACTTGACAGTGATCTCTGCAGCGAATGTATAGACTTAAGCAGAGCTGCCAGTGTATGAGCTTGAACAGTGCAGCAAGTGTACAGACTTGGATGACCCACACCAATGTATAGACTTCCAACGTGAGAGACATGCTGTACAGACTTGATGAATACTGATGCATGAACAGTAATGCATAGACTTAGGAGCATATGACCCGGCTGTACAGACTTCACGCGTTGACGCTGTACACACTTCTAATGAAGTGCGATGACGCTGTGCACACTTAACCAATGCAATGCATAGGCTTGAACGAGAGTCCAATGTATAGACTTGCATGATGCACAAATACACAATCCCGTGTATAGACTTTGCTACCCAGACATGATATATGGAGAGACATGATATCTGACATAATGCAATGCACATATATAAAGAGCAAATGCCATCAATGCTAAACATCATCATTCATGTTGCTATCAATATGCAGAATGCTCAAGAATAAGAATGCATAGAAATGTACTTTGTTTATTGCAATCATCAATGCACAATAACATTGCTATCATCAAAATACAATATCAAATGCACTCAAATGCACTCACTGTCTTGCTATCATCAAAACCAAATAGCATTGCTATCATCAAAGTAACATAGCACATGCTTGTGCCTAAGAGACACAACAGGAGCCTCCTAGTTTCCTCTCATACCCATTCGGAGCTTACCCTCCAGCTCTGGGACATTGAGTAGTGATTTGTCGAACAAGAACGAGCACTCCGAGCTCTGTAGTAGAGCTCTGTGAATAGGGAGGACAAGGAGCAGTTCCCATTCTCCCCAAAAATTTCGGAAGCCAGGTTGTCCTCTAGGATCTCCCTCCCGGCATTCAAGTCCTATGATGGCCTGGGCGACCCAGCTGACCATTTCGATAGTTTCGACAACCTGATGACTCTGTAGGGGGCGTCAGACCCCATCAAGTGCCGAGCCTTTTCCACTACTCTTGTGCAAGGGGCTCGAGCCTGGTTTCAAGCTCTCACCCCCGTAAGCATCACTAGCTTCCAGCAGTTCGGGTGACTGTTCAAGGAAAGTTTCACTGGGAGTGATTCCCCAAGGTCGATTGTGGGACTCCTGGTGCTCAAGCAGGCTCTGAGAAAAAAGTTGCGGGACTATAATGACCACTTCAAGATGGAGGCCCTGACCATCCCTTGCCTCGACCTAACATCCACAATCATTGCCTTAACTAGGGGAACCCACGATGAAGGGCTTCGGAGAGAGTTGGTGCTCCATCCTATCATCTCCCTTGCCAACCTTGTGACCTTAGCTTTGCGCATTGCGGACTGTGAGGAAGTCTTAACTGCCTGTCGGGATAGCACTGGCCAAGGGAAGGAGGGCGAGAGGAAGAGCCCATCTGATCAACCCTCCAGCCAAAGAAAGAGGAGGAACCGGGAGGGTGACCAAGGGGAGCCGCCCTGGAAGTTTGAGCATTATACTCCTTTAACTACTTTCGTTTACGAGATTTACCAGGAGATTAGAGATTCAGGATTATTTCGTCGACCCGAGCCGATGAAGGTCGACGCCTGGTGCCACTACCACCGAAAGCATTGTCAGTTCCACGACGACCATGGCCATCATACTGGTGACTGCCAGCAGCTCAACGATGAAATCGAGAGTCTCATTCGCTTCGGGCACCTGTCCCTGTTTGTGGCCTAGCGTCGGGATGCCCCACCAGATCCCTCGGAGGAGATAGACAATCTCTCCCTAGAGATCCACATCAATGTTATCTCAGGAGGTTCAGCCTCCGGAGGAGACACTAGCCGGGGGAGGAAGTGGCACACCGAGTGAGCCAGTCGGGCTACCGAGCCGGCTAAGCCAACAACTTCAGCACACGAGCAATAAGTCTTGGCTTTCTCCGATCAGGATCTAAAAGGGGTGCTTACCTCATATAATGATGCTCTTGTAATCTCGGCCACGATAAATCATTGTAACGAAGATATGATACTTGTAGATAATGACAGTGCATAGGACGTACTATCTTACGACTGCTTTTTGAAGATGGGTGAAAACCCATCAAAGTTGCGTCCAGTCCGAACCCCTCTTTGTGGGCTCAATGGTCAAGTTACCTATCCTGAAGGAGCCCTGAGCCTACCCGTTACTCTCGGGACTCCCCCCAAAGCCATGACCTTTGTGGCGAACTTCATCATAGTAAAGGGGATAATGGCTTGTAGCGCCACTTTTGGTCGAGGTATTATTGGTCGAATAAAGGTGGTGCCATCCATCTTCCACCAAAAAATGAAGTTCCCCACTAAATTTGGCGTGGGAGAGGTCCAAGGTAGCCAGGCAATAGCTAGAAGGTGCTACATGATCTCGGAGGAAGCTGAACATCCCGAGGAGGCAAATTAAGGTGAGGGTATCATCGAAGAAATGGCGGCAACAAGCAAGCCCAGTGGGGAGTTGTTGTCGATTTGTCTAAAAGATGACCTGACCCTCGAGGTCAAAATTGGGGCAAATCCGCCACCTGAAATTCAAGCTGAATACAAGGATTTTCTTTCAGAGTATGTCCATGTATTTGCACAGTCTGATGATGACCTCCCCAAAATTCCCGAGGAAACTATGATGCATTATCTTAATCTTGATCCTATTATTAAGCCCATTCAACAGCGGAAAAGAAAGCATGCCCTGGATAAATAGGCAATTATTAAGGAAAAAATCAGTAAGGGAAAGAAAACCAAGCTATTTTGCCCGGTCCTTTACTCGACCTGGTTGGCTAACGTCATCCTTATACCTAAAGCCTCAGGCAAGTAGTGGATGTGCGTCAACTTCACCGACCTCAACAAGGCTACAGCAAAGGACTGCTATCCTCTCCCGAGAATCGATCAATTGGTCAATTTGACATTGGGTAATGAGCTTCTCAGCTTTATTGACACCTACTCTGGGTACCACCAAATCTGGATGCATCCCGAAGATGCGGAGAAGATGGCTTTCACCTCCGACTTCGGCGTGTATTGTTATACCAGAATGTCTTTCGGGTTAAAGAATGCCAGAGCAATGTATCAAAGACTAGTCAATTAGATATTAGAGGACCAGATCAGCCAAAACGATGAGGTGTCACGCCCCGAGCCTTTATCACAGCAGAAGACTTGCTCGAGGAATGCGAACAGCCGGCATGGTAAGCCTTGTGCAAGTAAGAACGATCAGAGCGCAAGGCAATCACACATAAGAATTTAATCACACAGTATTTACTCAACTTTAACTTTCATTAATAATCAAATCTAATATTCGAATACAACCACTAATTCAACTTCTATCATGCTAGACTCAAGAAATAATAATTTACATAGACTCGATCTAAACAATGTAAACTTCCTAAGTCCTCGCTCATTCTTTATTCACTCTCGGATCCGCTACTTAAACATTCTGAATCCGAACCTGACTCACTTCCATTTCCTGAAAAAGAATGGAAATAGGTAATGAGCACACTTGCCCAGTAGGTATCTTCGCATCAACATGAAGGCATCTTAAAGTAATTAACATTTTTACTCTAGAGGAATAAGGTAAAATCATGCGAATGCGATCAATCATGCAATTAAAACAGAGTATGTAAGATAGAATGAGAGCAAGTATGAACTAGCAAGAATGTTATAAGAACATGATATGGCCTTTCATGAACAAGAATGTAACGATAATGTACTAGCAAGCCACATAATCATCACTCCAGTATCTTTTGCATATGAGCAAGTACTTCGTGAATTTCTGTGGAATATCAAGAAAGTCATGTATAAGTATCAATCATATTGTATCGTGGGTCTTCACTTATTTATAAAGAAAGTACTCCCAGCGTAATGCAACGCTAGTAGCATCATACCCCATGGTTTATAATAGTATGTTTCTGATAATCAGCCGAGTGGACTATCATAGAGCCCTTGAACACAATCAGTGCTTGATCGCATCTTCAAGTATAAATCAAACTTTTTTCACGCATGTAACAATAAAGTATGGCCAAGAATGTACAATTCCAACAAGCTCTTGATAACAATAATTCAATGAATGAATGCTTTAATAAGAATCATGAGAAATCAAGAATGACTTATACTATGTTATGCTTATGAAAATAAATCGACAGCATAACGATATATTCTTTATCTTCCATTCATTATATTAGGTTTCTTGATCAATATGATAAGTTCTAGATCATCAAGAGTCCATCTAGAAACCTTGGAATATCAAACCTTGGTCAAACCTCGGGTTAAAATACTCAAGCAGTGTGACGGTCATGTACTGGGCCGTTACATGATGTGACGCTCTAGTATTGGGCCGTTACAATAGTCTGAATCCAGAACCAAGAAATTAGACTCAGTTGAATGTGACGGTCGTATATTGGGCCGTTACATGTGCCTGACGGTCCAATATAGATCCGTTACACTACTGATAACCAAAAACATCGATAGTGTAATCTAATCAATTGGGTTTTAATGGTACAACCAACTCGGCGTCCTAGTGGGAATCCCAGGCTCGCGGAGAATTACGGAGGCATTGTAACAAGATTTCCTAGTCCATTGGAAGGAATATCCAATAAAGAGATCATCATGTCCAAGAATAATGTTTCTATAGTGCAAAGTGTGAATTAATAGACATATACCTGAATATATGCCATGTACTTAGAGAAATGACTCTATTGATAGAGAAGATGTTTAACAATAGGAAATCATGATAAAACTCCGTCAATACATCCTTGGAAAACCATGATTTACATACAAAACTATAGAATTTTGGAACATGAAATTAACATAACTTAAGATACCTAAATTATCCAATTTTTATCATGAATCAATGAATAATCTTAAAGACATGAAATCAGGTCAAAACTTAGATAACTAGGTTTATTTATAAGTTAAATTAACTAGTTTCACATTCTGTCTACAGTTACCCTGATGGTCTAGAATGGGTGCGTCACAGTGACTGTGACGGTTTATCGTGAGGCCGTTACAATAATGTAACGCTCCATCGATGGTGCGTCAGAGACAACAGAGAACTTCAAACATGAAAGAGGGTGTGACGGCTTATCGTAAGGCCGTTATATCATTGTGACGGTCTTACCTTGATGCGTCAAATCATCTACTGGCAGTAAAATAAAGAAAAACTTTATGAAAATATATCATGCCTGAAAATCAAAATACTACAATTATTCTAGGCGTGATAAATGATGTATGGGCCAACTACATGCATGGGTTTTAGCGAATAGACAAGATAATATCTTTGATCTTTGATTAGGGCTAAGGATATATATGTATGTATGAACCCACGAAAACATGGAATTCATGATTCATGATGCATGAAATCAATCAAAACCAGAGGGCTTTTATCCCTAACGAGATGTTTTTGCCAATCATGAGATAACCTACCTCTTAACTAGGCTTTAAGCTTCTAATTTGAATCTGAAAATCGAGCCCTAGCTCTCCTTTTCCAGTGATTTTCCAGCAACTTCCTACTGCTCTATCTCTACAACCTCTTGTCCTAAAGATGTGAAATTTTGAGGGTAAGAATATGAAACTAAGGTGATCAAAAAGTTCTAAAGGATTGAATTCTAATTACCTCGTTTAGATGTCCTAATCTCTTGCTCTTCAGAGGACTTTCGTTCAGATTCCTAGGTAATTATGGTCGAACCAGCAACTTTGGAAGCTTCAATCTCCATGGTTGCTTGATCTCCTAATACAAAATTTGGAGAACTATTAGTCTAAAATATACTAAACAAAATCTTCTAAAGAACTTACCTGAAATTCTATCTCCTTACCTTGATTCTTTACGAGCCAAAAGTAAGGGTCACTCAGTTCAGAACTAGGTCCTATTTATAGGGTTTTGAAGATTAGATCTATTCTAGAGTCCTTAATTGCCAGAACCTAATTCCTAAGAGTCCTTAGTAATGTTATAAACTCTCCCAAGTCGATCTCTTGTAGATAGGATCCTAAAGTTCTAATCTTTTTGCTCGTTCTTTCATTCACGGAACTGTCAAAGTGTAACGCATCAGTCTAGGTGCGTTACATGCATGTGGCGGTCGTACGATAGACCGTTACATCCCACGTGTATAGAATTTCAAATTAATAAAACTCTTTTATTCGTTTATCTAATATAATTATCTATAAAATAGTATTTATCCTTAAAATACGTGAATAGGCTAAATAACCTTCTAGAATATGGGCCAAACTTAATGGGCTTGGTACTTAGACCTTTTGGATCTTATTTAAATAGGCTAGGTTAATTATTTGACACAATTGGGCCTTATAATGACTTACTAATCCAATAATCCATTTATAAATCTATTTTGTCTTTATAAATTCCTAATAAATTCCAGAAAATTCTATAAATGATCCAGAAATTATTATATAAATTCTGGGGCACTACACCCTCCCCCACGTAAAAAAATTTGGTCCCCAAATTCAATACATGGATTATGGAGAGTGTACTTATAGTTGAATAATTCTAAAAATCTTTTCCGCATGGCTGCTTCGGTTTCCCATGTTGCTTCATATGGCCATGTTTACTTCCATTGAATCTTGACCATAGGAATAACTTTATTTCTTAGTTGACGCACTTCTCGTTCCAGAATCTTTATTGGCGTTTGCTCGTACGTCATATCCTTCTGAATCTCTAGATTGTCATAAGTGATAATATGGTCAGGATCATATGCATACTTCTTTAGCATAGAGACGTGAAATATGTCATGAACTCCTACTAATTGTGGAGGTAAAGCCAGTCTATAAACCACTTCACCGACCCTTTCGAGAATTTCAAACGGACTAATGAACCTTGGAGTTAGTTTGCCCTTAATGCCAAATCTCTGAATACCACGACCTGGAGAAACCTTGAGATACACATGGTCTCCTGCTTGAAATTCCAAGTCGCGTCTACGATTATCAGCATAAGACTTTTGCCTATCTTGTGCCATCTTTATTCTCTCTTGAATAAGCTTGATCTTCTCTGTAGAATCTCTGATAGTATCGGGGCCTAGGAATTGTCTTTCCCCTATTTCACTCCAACATATTGGTGATCGATAACTTTTTCCATATAGAGCTTCAAAAGGTGCCATTTGTATGCTAGCCTGATAACTGTTGTTATATGCAAATTCTACCAGAGACAAGTGATCATGCCAACTACCTCCAAAATCAATAGCACAAGCCCTGAGCATGTCTTCTACCACCTGATTCATTCTTTCTATCTGACTATCAGTTTGTGGATCAAAGGCTGTGCTGAAATTCAATCTAGTCCCTAGTGACTGTTGTAGACCCTTCCAAAACTGTGATGTGAATCGAGGATTTCTATCAGATATAATAGTGATAGGGACACCATGTAATTTGACAATTTCCTTTATGTATAATGCTGCCAAGATATCCACAGACCATCGACTTTTGATTGGTATGAAATGTGCATATTTAGTCAATCGGTCTATGATTACCCATATACCATCGTGTCCACCTCTTATCTTAGGTAACCCCATAATAAAATCCATCCCTATACTCTCCCATTTCTAATCAGGAATATTCAAGAAATGCAGTTTACCTGCGGGTCTAAAATGCTCTGCATTTACTTGTTGACAAGTCAGACATCGAGACACGAAATCAGCTATTTCTCTCTTCATGTTGGGCCACCAGAAATTTCTTTTAAGATCTTGATACATTTTTGTACCACCTGGATGAATGGTGTACTTGGAATTATGTGCTTCTTCTAGGATCAATTTCTTCATTTCTTCATGATCTGGTACACACACTCGGCCCTTGAATAGCAATCTTTCATCCTTCGTAATAGAGAAATCCGGCCGTTATTCAATATTGGCCTTGATCTCCAATAATATAGGATCATCATTTTACAACTTGACTAGATCCTCTATTAAGGTAGGTTGAGCTCGGATATTAGCCATGAAGCAATCTTCTTCCTTCATGTCAATATCTAAGTTCAACTGAGCAAATTGAGGAATAAGATTAGTCATACTAATCATAAGACTTGATAGCATACCCATTGGTTTTCTGCTGAGTACATCTGCTACAGCATTAGCCTTGCCAGGATGATATTGAATAGCAAAATCAAAATCTTTGAGATATTCCAACCATCTTCTCTGCCTCATATTTAGCTCTTTTTGAGAAAATAAATATTTCAAGCTCTTATGGTCGGAGTATATCATAAACTTTTCTCCATAAAGGTAATGACACCAAATTTTCAAGGTGAAAATGATAGCTTCTAATTCTAAATCATGCACATGATAATTTTCCTCGTGACGTTTCAATTGTCTTGAAGAATAACAGATTATTTTTCCATTTTGCATGAGAACGCATCCTAAGCCAATACCTAATGTATCCGTATATACTTCGAATCCACCACCTTCCATCGACAGTGATAGAATAGGAGCTGTAGTAAGATGATTCTTAAGAGTTTGGAAACTCTTCTCACATTCCTTTGACTAGACAAAAGGATTTTCTTTTCTCGTGAGTCTAGTTAAAGGAACTGCAATCTTTGAAAAATCTTTAATGAATCTTCTATAATAACCAGCTAGACCCAGAAAACTTCGTACTTCTGATACGGTCGTTGGCCGACTCCAATTCTTGACAGCTTCTACCTTAGAAGGATCTACAGCGATACCTTCTTTTGAAATAATGTGGCCTAGGAATGAAACTTCCTTGAGCCAGAAGTCACACTTGTTTAGTTTAGTATAGAGTTTATGTTCTTTAAGTGTTTGTAAAGCTATCCTCAGATGTTCTTCATGTTCTTTCTTGGTCTTGGAATATATCAAGATATCATCAATGAAAATGAGGATAAACTGGTCCATATATGGCTGGAAGACACTGTTCATAAGTTGCATAAATGCTGCTGGGGTATTTGTTAACCCGAATGGCGTTACCACAAATTCATAGTGGCCATAACGACTTCGAAAAGCCGATTTGTAAATGTCTTCTTATTTAATTCTAAGCTAATGATAACCTGATCTAAGGTCAATCTTGGAGAAATATTCTTCTCTCGAAAGCTGATCAAAGAGCTCATCAATACGCGGCAACGGATACTTATTTTTAATTGTGAGTTGATTCAGTCGTCGGTAATCGATACATAGCCTGAGAGAACCATCTTTTTTCTTGACAAATAGAACCGGCGCACCCCAAGGGGATATGCTAGGTCTGATGAAGCCTTTGTCTAGTAATTCCTGTAACTACCTTTTTAATTCCTTGAGTTCTGTGGGGGACATCCTATAAGGGGCTATAGAAACAGGTGCTGCTCCTGGGATGAGTTCAATAGTGAAGTTTACTTTCCTCCCGGGCGATAAACTGAGTAATTTGGATGGAAACACGTCTGGGAACTCATTTACAATAGGAATGTCCGCTAAGATAATCTCCTTGGATTCGGTAATAATGACAGAAGCAAGAAAAGCTTCACATCCTTGCGAGATAAGTTTACAAGCGTGAAGAGAAGATATGATAGTAGGATGCTTCTGGTACTTGATGCCAAGAAAAGAGAATCTTGGAAGACCAGGCTTTCGAAAGGATATAATCCTATTTCGGCAATTGATATAAGCATCATGATCTACAAGCCAATCTACCCCTAAAATGACATTATAACCTTTCATGTCAAGGCATACTAAGTTTGCGGGGAGATTATGACCTTCTACTATCACTTCGCTATCAGGATAATAGTCGGTAAGCTTTGTTCCAGAACCTAAGGGTGTGGAAATAGCGAGATCTGAAGGTAAGGGGACTGATGCAATTGATAATATTTTTGCAAAAGTAGTGGAGATAAAAGAATGAGAGGCACCAGTGCCAAATAGCACAAATGCAGGATGAGAACAAATTTGAAGAGTACCTTCCATAAGCCCACCATCCTTGGGTGCTTCCTCTTCTTCTATGACGGCGTTGAGGCGAGCCTACCTCCTACGTCCTCCACCAGACGATTGGTCTTTCATAAGGGGGCAATCTGGCATGCGATGCTCCCTGCTTCCATAACGTAAAGAAGCGCCGAGGCGCTTCCAGCATTCCTCAGTCGAATGGCCGAATTATTCACAAAATGTGCAAGCCGTGGTGACCTGCTCCTTCTCCTCCTTGACTTTCTTTTGCTTATGGGAACTTTTACCATTCCGACTCCTAGATCTTTTCTTACTATCACGGCTCTTGTAGGGCTCCGTGATGCTGAACTTTTCTTTTTTATAACGCCGATCTGAGCGTCAGCTAGACTCTTCTCCTTTCCCTTTTAATTTCTTGACCTTCTCTAAGGTCCTTTCACATAAGTATGCCCGCTGAACCATCTCTGCATAAGTACGGATGTTTTGGGTCTCGAGCTACTGAATGAAATCGGGACGTAACCCGTCCATGAACCGATTTGCCTTCAATAAATCGGTGCTGATAAGATGTGGTTCGTAAAGTGCAAGCCTTGAGAATTACAGTTCATATTCGGCAACCGTCATCATTCCTTGTCGAAGAGCGGCGAACTCTATAGCCTTTCTCTCTTTTACGTGCTCAGAAAAGTACTTGGCACGGAATAGGGTAAGAAAACCATCCCATGTATGAGGTGCATCGGCCGGAGGTGCTGGAACAGACTTCCACCATGTATGGGCATCTTTGTTTAGTTGAAAGGTTGCGAGACGCACCTTCTCCTGATCGGTGCATTGGATAACATCAAAGATACGATTCATTTCGTCTATCCAGTTCTCCGCTTCGCCCGGATTAGAAGAACCATAGAAACGCCGAGGGTTTAAGCTCTGAAAGTTGCGATGTAAATCCCCAGCCCTTGCTCCTGCGCCAGCTTGCGCCATGGTTTGTAATGCCTGAGTGAGGCCAGTAACTGTTTGCTGCATGCCATCCCAATTTACGCGATGAGCCATGGTAATAATAAGGTACCTAAGAGAAAAATAACAACTTGTTATTTCTCGTGGAATTGGAAAATCAATCTTAAAGCTAATTAACAATCTTATCCCGGGCTCTACCCAATTCTCACATGGGTGTGGAAATTTCTTCCTTAGTTCATAGGTAGGGGTCCTTAAACCTTAGACTTATCCTATGACATGACTCTTCTTCCTAAGTCCTGAGAGTTAGGCTCTGATACCAACTTAACTATCATGCCCCGAGCCTTTATTATAGCCGAAAACTCGCTCGAGGAACGTGAACAGCCGGCATGGTAAGCCTCGTGCAAGGAAGAATGATCAGAGCGCAAGGTAATCACATATAAGAATGCAATCGCACAATCTTTACTCAACTTCAACTTTCATTAATAATCAAATCCAATATTTGAATACAACCACTAATTCAACTTTCATCATGCTAGACTCAAGAAATAAGAAATTACATAGACTCGATCTAAACAATGTAAACTTCCTAAGTCTTCGCTCATTCTTTATTCACTCTCGGATCCGCTACATGAACATTCCGAATCTGAACCCGACACACTTCCATTTCCTGAAGAAGAATGGAAATAGGTAATGAGCACACTTGCCCAGTAGGTATCTTCGCATCAACATGAAGGCATCTTAAAGTAATTAACATTTTTGCTCTAGAGGAATAAGGTAAAATCATGCGAATGCGATCAATCATGTAATTAAACCAAAGTATGTAAGATAGAATGAGAGCAAGTATGAACTAGTAAGAATGTTATAAGAACATGATATGACCTTTCATGAACAAGAATGTAACGAGAATGTACTAGCATGCCACATAATCATCACTCCAGTATCTTTTGCATATGAGCAAGTACTTCGTGAATTTTTATAGAATATCAATAAAGTCATGTATAAGTATCAATCATGTTGTGTCGTGGGTCTTCACTTATTTATAAAGAAAGTACTCCCAGCGTAATGTGACACCAGTAGCATCATACCCCATGGTTTATAATAGTATGTTTCCGACAATCAGCCGAGGGGACTAGCATAGAGCCCTTGAACACAATCAGTGCTCGATCGCATCTTCAAGTATAAATCAAACTTTTTTCACGCATGTAACAATAAAGTATGGCCAAGAATGTACAATTCCAACAAGCTCTTGATAACAATAATTCAATGAATGAATACTTTAATAAAAATCAAGAGAAATCAAGAATGACTTATACTATGTTATGCTTATGAAAATAAATCGGCAGCATAACAGTACATTCTTTATCTTCCATTCATTATATTAGGTTTCTTGATCAATATGTTAAGTTCTAGATCATCAAGAGTCCATCTAGAAACCTTGGAATATCAACCCTTGGTCAAACCTCGGGTTAAAATACTCAAGCAGTGTGACAGTCGTGTACTGGGCCGTTACATGATGTGACGCTCCAGTATTGGGCCGTTACAATAGTCTGAATCCAAATCAAAGAAATCGGACTCAGTTGAATGTGACGGTCGTATATTGGGCCGTTACATGTGCCTGACGGTCCAATATAGATCCGTTACACTACTGATAACCAAAAACATCGATAGTGTAATCTAATCAATTGGGTTTTAATGGTACAACCAACTCGGCGTCCTAGTGGGAATCCCAGGCTCGCGGAGAATTACGGAGGCCTTGCAACAAGATTTCCTAGTCCATTGGAAGGAATATCCAATAAAGAGATCATCATGTCCAAGAATAATGTTTCTATAGTGCAAAGTGTGAATTAATAGACATATACCTGAATATATGCCATGTACTTAGAGAAATGACTCTATTGATAGAGAAGATGTTTAACAATAGGAAATCATGATAAAACTCCGTCAATACATCCTTGGAAAATCTTGATTTAGATACAAAACTATAAAATTTTGGCACATGAAATTAACATAACTTAAAATAACTTAAGATACCTAAATTATGCAATTTCTATCATGAATCAGTGAATAATCTTAAAGACATGAAATCAGGTCAAAACTTAGATAACTAGGCTTATTTATAAGTTAAATTAACTAGTTTCCCATTCTATCTACAGTTACACTGACGGTCTAGAATGGGTGCGTCACAGTGACTATGAGGGTTTATCGTGAGGCCGTTACAGTAATGTAACACTCCATCGATGGTGTGTCAGAGACAACAGAGAACTTCAAACACCAAAGAAGGTGTGATGGCTTATCATAAGGCCGTTATATCATTGTGACGGTCTTACCTTGATGCGTCAGATCGTCTGCTGGCAGTAAAATAAAGAAAAAGTTTATGAAAACATATCATGCCTGAAAATCAAAATACTACAATTATTCTAGGCATGATAAACGAAGTATGTGCCAACTACATGCATGGGTTTTAGTGAATAGACAAGATAATATCTTTGATCTTTGATTAGGGCTAAGGATATGTATGTATGCATGAACCCACTAAAACATGGAATTCATGATTCATGATGCATGAAATCAATCAGAACCAGATGATTTTTATCCCTAACAAGATATTTTTGCCAATCATGAGATAACCTACCTCTTAACTAGGCTTTAAGCTTCTAATTTGAATCTGAAAATCGAGCCCTAGCTCTCCTTTTCCAGCGATTTTCCAGCAACTTCCTACTGCTCTATCTCTCCAACCTCTTATCCTAAAGATGTGAAATTTTGAGTGTAAGAATATGAAACTAAGGTTATCAAAAAGTTCTAAATGATTGAATCTTAATTACCTCGTTTAGATGTCCTAATCTCCTGATCTTCAGAGAACTTTCGTTCAGATTCTTGGATAATTATGGTCGAACCAGCAACTTTGGAAGCTTCAATCTCCTTGGTTGCTTGATCTCCTAATACGAAATTTGGAGAACTATTAGTCTAAAGTATACTAAACAAAATCTTCTAAAAAACTTACCTGAAATTCTATCTCTTTACCTTGATTCTTTACGAGCCAAAAGTAAGGGTCGCTCAGTTCAGAACTACGTCATATTTATAGGGTCTTGAAGATTAGATCGATTCTAGAGTCCTTAATTGCCAGAACCTAATCCCTAAGAGTCCTTAGTAATGTTATAAACTCTCCCAAGTCGATCTCTTGCAGATAGGATCCCAAAGTTCTAATCTTTTTGCTCGTTCTTTCATTCACGGAACTGTCAGGGTGTAACGCATCAGTCTAGGTGCGTTACATGCATGTGGCAGTCGTACGATAGACTGTTACATCCCACGTGTGCAGAATTTCAAATTAATAAAACTCTTTTATTCGTTTATCTAATATAATTATCTATAAAATAGTATTTATCCTTAAAATACGTGAATAGGCTAAATAACCTTCTAGAATATGGGTCAAATTTAATGGGCTTGGTCCTTAGACCTTTTGGATCTTATTTAAATAGGCTAGGTTAACTATTTGACACAATTGGGCCTTATAATGACTTACTAATCCAATAATCCATTTATAAATTTATTTAGTCTTTATAGATTCCTTATAAATTCTAGAAAATTCTATAAATGATCCAGAAATTATTACATAAATTATGGGGCACTACATGAGGTCTACATTGACGACATGTTGGTCAAGTCACCGAAAGTTGAAGACCACTTTTTCGGCCTAACAAAGACCTTCAAAGCCCTCCAGAAGTACAATATGAGACTCAACCCCGCTAAATGCGCCTTTGGTGTTAAGTCCAGAAAATTCATGGGCTTCTTGGTTATTCACCGACAGATTGAGGCCAATCCCAAGAAGATTGAAGCCATCCAAGATATGAAGCGGCCACAAAGCATCAAGGATGTCCAACGACTGACTGGGAGGATCATCGCGCTGAATTGCTTCATGTCCCAAGCTGCGGAGCGTTGCCTACCTTTTTTCAAACTGTTGATGGGTCCAAAGGCGGCCACCCAGACCTTCACCTGGGACGATGAATGTAAAAAAGTTTTTACTGAGCTAAAGCAGTTCCTGATGGCCACCTTATACTTTTGAAGCCCGTATCGGGAAAGACCTTATATCTGTATCTCTCGGCGACACCCTCTGCCGCTAGCTTGGTGCTGGTTCAAGATGACAAGGGAGTTTAGAGGCCGATGTACTACGTCAGCAAAGTGCTCCTGGATGCCGAAAAGAGGTACCACGCAACCGAGAAGCTCGTGTTAGCATTGGTGACCTCGGCCAAACGACTTCGACCCTATTTCAAGGGGCATGTATCGTGGTGCTAACCGACGAGCCCTTGAAGAAGATCTTAGCACATCCCGAGGCCGCAAGGTTCATCGTTAAATGAGCGATTATGCTCGCAGCCTACGACATTTCTTACCACCCTCGCGTCTCCATTAAGGGACAAGCACTCACAAACTTTATTGCAAAGAATACTGCTCAGCCTGAGGAAGTCCTATAGTGACCCAAATTTATATAAATAATTTCTAGATTGAATTAGGCATTTACAAAGCTTAGTAAATAGATAATGGGATTATAAGGTCCAATTAGGCTAAATAATTAACCTAGCTTTAGTAGTTATAGCCCAATAGGTTTAAGGACCAAGCCCAATAAGTTTGGCCCATATTCTAGAAAGTTATTTAAGTTATCCATGAAATATATGGATAAATACACTTTAAAAGGGATAATTTAGTGGATAATTAACAAAAGAGTTTGAATTAAGATGAATGTCCACGCCCAGTTGATGTAACGGTCTATCGGGCGAATACTACAGTCACGTAACGCACCCGTCCGGGTCTGTTACACTCAGCTAATTCCGTGAGAAGAAGAAGTTGCAAAAAGATTGGAACTTTGAGATTCTCTTGGCTAGAGACCAACTTGAGAGAACTTATAACATTGCTAAGGACTCTTAGAGATTAGGTTTTTGCCAATTAAAGACTCTAAAATCATTCAAATCCTTGAACCCTAGCCAAAACTCTATAAATAGAACTCACCTCTGAATTGAGCGACCCTTACTTTTGGCTCGTGAAGAATCAAGGTAAGGAGATAGAATCTCAGGTAAGTTCTTTAAAGTATTTCGTTCCTAATACTTTAGACTAACTACCCTCAAAATTTCATGTTAGGAGATCAAGTAACCAAGGAGATAAAGGCTTCTAAAGTCGTTGATTCTGTCATAGCAGTCCAAGATTCAGAGCAAAGGACCACTGAAGATCAAGGAATTAGGACGCCCAAACAAGGTAATTAAGGAAGGGTTCTTTAGAACTTTTTGTTCCACTTAGTTTCATCTTCTTACCCTTCCAATTTCACATCTTTAGGTCAAGAGATTGGAGAGATAGAGTAACGTGAAGTTGCTGAAAAATAACAGGAAGAGAAGAACTAGGGCGACCCTTGAAGACTCAAATTAGAAGTTTAAAGCACAGTTAAGAGGTAGGTTATCTCATGAACGGCAAAAACACATTGTTAGAGATAAAAGCCCTCTAGTTTATTTGGATTTCATGCATTATACTTCATGAATTTCATGTTTTAGGATTAGTCTATACATTCATGCATGCCTTTAACCGTAATTGAAGATAAAAAGCTATCTCTTGTTATTTCATTACTACCTATGCATCTAGATAGCCTTTTTCTCGTTTAGACATGATTAGAGTAGTTAGCATGCAATGAATTAATCATAGTACACGTCCCTACATTGACCGTCATACCCTCTGTGAACGACTGAAGGGTTATGTGAAACCTGACGGACCTAATCTAGACCATTACTTTCATGTGACGCGCCCATACTAGTCCGTCACACAACACTGCGTTCTGTCAACTTAAGACAGAATCAAGATCGGTCCAATTAATATATATGTATGCATAGTTAATTAGAGCTTAACCTATTTTTCATGGTTTTAAGTTCTAATATTGATTCATGTTAGAAATTTGCATACTTTAGAGTTATTTTCAAGCATATGTTAATTTCATTCCAAAGCACTATAGTTTTGTATTAAAACCTTGATTTAGAAAAGATATTGATGAGTTTTATCATGATTTTATACCGTTACACATTCTCTCGTATCTATAGAGTCATTTTCTTTAAGTACATGGCATATATCCCGGTATATGTCCATTAGTTCACACTTTTGCACTATAGGAATATATTCTTGAACATGAGGACCTCTCTATTGGATATTCCTTCCAATGGACTAGGAAATCTTGTTTCAAGGCCTCCGTAATTCTCTGCGAGCCTAGGATTCCCACTAGGACGCCAAGTTGGTTGTACCATTAAAGCCCATTTGTATGGAAAAGCACAAATCAAAGTTTAAGTCTTGTTAATGTAACAGACCTGCACTAGCCCGTCAGGCTTACCTAACGGACCCGAGTACGATCGTCACATTGTACTAAGTCCAATTTCTTTGTTTCTGGATTCAACATGTTCTAACGGTCCAATTCTTGACTGTTATGTTCATGTAACGGCCTAGTATTAGACCGTCAAACATCTAAATTCTTTAACCCGAGGTTTGACCAAAGGGTTGATATTCTAAAGTTCCTAGATGGATTATTGATGGTCTAGGATTTGTCATATTGTCTAAGATACTTAACTTAAATTATGAATGATAATAAATGTACCGTTATGCTGCCAAATTATTTCCATAATCATGACATCGTCTTAAATCATTCTTGATCTCTTGTGTCATAAATTGAAGCGTTCATTTGTTGATTATTATTATCATGAACTTATTGAACTTGTTACATTCTTGGCCATATTTTATTGAAACGTTGAAATAGCTTGATTTATACTTGAAGATGCGATCGAGCACTGATTGTCTTCAAGGGCTCTATACTAGTCCCCTCGGCTGATTGTCGGAAACATACTGTAAACCATGTGGTATGATGCTACTAGCGTCGCATTGTGCTGGAAGTACTTTCTCAATAAATAAGTGAAATATCCACGGCTCGTGAGGTGAAAATCCACGATACATGTACATGACTTTCTTGCTTGTTACATGATATTCCACAGAAGTTCACCAAATACTTACTCATAAGCAAAAGGTGTTTGGATGATGACTACGTGGTATTGTTAGTACATTCTCGTTACATTCTTGTTCATGAAGGGCCATGCTACATTCTTGTTCATACTTGCTCATTCTATCTTACATGATCGTCTTGTTGCTCGGTTATACTTGTGATTCATCGCATTCGCATGATTTTGCCTTATTCCTCTAGAGCTAAAATGTTAATTACTTGAATAGTGCCTTCATGTTGATGCGAAGATACCTACTGGGCAAGTGTGCTCATTACCTATTTCTAATCTTTTTAGGAGATGGAAGTGAATCGGGTTCAGATTCGGAATATTCAAGTAGCGGATCCGAGAGTGAATGAAGAATGAGAGAAGACTTAGGAAGTCTACATTGTTTAGATTGAGTATATGTGATTTCTTATTTCTTGAGGCTAGTATGATGAAGAAAGTTGAATTAGTGATTGTATTTGAATATTTGATTGATAATGAAATGAAAGTTGAAGCTTGAGTAAATATTGTGCAATTGCATTTATGTGTGTGATTGTCTTGCGCTCTGATCGTTCTTGCTTGCAAGAGGCTTACCATACCGGCTGTTCACGTTCCTCGAGCTAGTCTTCCACTATCAAAAAGGCTCGGGACGTGATAGTTAAGTTAGTATCAGAGCCTAAGTCTCAGGACTTAGGGAGAAGAATCATGTCATAGGATAAGTCCAAGGTTTAAGGACCCCTACCTATGAACTAAGGAAGAAATTTCCATATCCATGTGAGAATTGGGTAGAGCCCGGGATAAGATAGTTAATTAGCTTTAAGATTAATTTTATTCCAATTCCACGAGAAATAACAAGTTGTTATATTTCTCTCAGGTACCTTATTTTACAAATGGCTTATCGCGTAGATTGGAATGGCATGGAACAAACAGTTGCCGGCTGTAGATATAATTTTCTCCTCTACTAAAGATCAATGCCTTGTGAAAAGACCAATATGCAATGAACAAATGGAAACAATCAGAGGATAATATAAAACAAATGACTGTGATCACCACCAGGGTGCCGTACGTGATGAACACGCCGTACCTTGGAAAGGGAGGGGGTACTCGCCTAAGTTGCAGCGCTGGGGAGATGAACGGTTCTTGAAGAACCGCCTACACGTTGCACGGTCTTACGATAGACCGCCTGAGTACGCTGCAGAAGGTGCGGGAGGAACTACTGCTGGATGACGAACGGCTTCCTGTTGACCGCACTAACAGGACGAACGGCCCTATCCAAACCGCACGTACGGTTGAACGGCTTCAATTAAACCGCACAAGTCTACCACGCAGTATGTTGCAAGGGGTCCAACCTCCACCCTCTCCGGCCGGCCAGAGGAGATGGGCCTCGTGCTGATGATTGCTGACCTGCAAAACAACGTAAGAAACACACAAAGAAAACCTAAATTAGAACTGGACAATGTAGTAAATGTCAAAGTAGTAAAAGGTGAACATTAACAAATGGAAAGGAGGATACCTGGGGGGTTTTAAACCCCTAGGGTGATAAAAACGTGGGTGGAGGTGTGCATGGTAATGAGAAAGAAAGGGGGGATATAAGAAGGAAGTGATGCATGCAATGAAAAGAAAGTGTTGAAAGCTATGAAACGAAAAGACTCAGAAATCGAACTACTCCCTGAACCGGAGGCTTGTATGGACGTAGAAAGCCTCCATCCTTGGTGCTAGGTCGCTCAAGAATGCGGCAGGGCTTCACCGTCGACCAAAATCTCCCCCTTTTTCAAGTCCGGCCTTTAGGTTCTATTTATAGAGCCTAGAAAACCAGCCCCGAAATCAGGGTTTAGAGCCATTTTCGGGACGAGATTATTAAAGATAAATCGTAGATAATATCATTATCTATCGTCCAGTCGAAACGACAACTAAAATGGTTAATTATCCACGGAGATATTGACAAAAGAAGTTGGGGATAAAACCATGGATAAAAGGATCAAAATCGGTTGAAATTCAGCAACTGATGGGATGAACGGTCTTACGATAGACCGCTCAACCGATGGGCGGTTCACTTTTGACCGTCCAAACCCGTCGGTGGAAATTCAGATAATTAGAAAATCAACCCAATTATCGCTCGAACCGATCGAAACGTCCGTCGTTAGACCCTCATAGATGAACGGTTCCTAGGAGACCGTTCCACAGTAGAGCGGCCATTGATCAACCGTTCCAGACCTATCGGTGATAATTGGATAATTGGATAATTTTCTGAATAAACCTCCAAGCGCAGGACTCTGAGTGATGAGCGGTCAGATGTCATCCGTTCATTGGGTTTGAACGGCCATATCAGGACTGTATAAATGCCTGTCTGTGGTAATTCAAAAAATCAACCAAAATACCCCAAAATATATGGACGGTCCTTATTAAATCGCACATTAGCAGTGCGGCCAGGAATGAACCGTGCATGCATGTGGATGTTGAAACTCAATGAAAAACCCAAAACCACGGCCCAAAAAGTCCTGAATCGACCTGGACTTAACCAATGAGGGAGGCAACCCATAAATTGGCCCAAAGCATGCCTGAAACAGCCCCAACGAGCCGGCCTTACTCAGGCTTTGCAAACCATGGCCCAGGCTGGCGCAGGGGCAAGGGCTGGTGACATACATAGCATTTCCGAAGTTTAAACCCTCCGCGTTTCTATGGTTCTGCTAATCCGGATGAAGTAGAGAACTAGATTGATGAGATGAATCGTATATTTGACGTCATCCAGTGCACTGATCAAGAGAAAGTGCGTCTTGCAACTTTCCAACTCAACAAGGATGCCCGTACATGGTGGAAGTCGGTTCCGGCACCCCCGTCCGATGCACCTCATGCATGGGATGGTTTTCTCACTTTGTTCCATGCTAAGTACTTTTCTGAGCTGAAAGAAAGAAAGGCTATAGAGTTCACCTCTCTTCGGCAAGGAATGATGACAGTTGCGGAGTATGAACTTCAAATCTCCAGACTAGCACCTTATGCACCGCATTTAATCAGTACCGATCTATTGTAGGCTAATCGGTTTATGGACGGGTTACGACCCAGTTCCATTCAGCAGCTCGGGACCCAAAACATCCGTACTTATGCGGAGATGGTTCAACGGGTATACTTATGTGAAAGGACCTTTGAAAAGGTCAAGAAATTGAAAGGAAATGGAGAAGAGTCCAGCCGACGATCAGATCGGCATTACAAGAAAGAAAAGTTTAGTATCACGGAGCCTCACAAAAGCCGTGATAGTAAAAAAAGATCGAGGAGCGGGAATAACGGAAGTTCCCAGAAAAAACAAGAAGATTAAGGAGGAGATGGAGCAAGTCGCCACGGCTTGCACTTTTTGTGAAAAGTTCGGCCATTCGGCTGAAGAGTGTTGGAAGTGCCTTGGTGCTTGTTTACACTATGGAAGCAGGGAGCATAGCATGCCATATTGCCCCCTTATGAAAGACCAGTCATCTGGTGGCGGACGCAGGAGGCAGGCTCGCCACAATGCCGTTCTAGAAGAAGAATAAGCGTCCAGGGATGGTGGGCTTATGGAATGTACTCTTCAAATTTATTCTCATCCTGCATTTGTGCTATTTGACACTGGTGCCTCTCATTCTTTTATCTCCACTACTTTTGCAAAAATATTACCAATTGCATCAGTTCCTCTACCTTTAGATCTTGCTATAACCACACCCTTAGGTTCTGGAACAAAACTTACCAAATATTATCCTGATAGTGAAGTAATTGTAGAAGGCCACAAGCTCCCCGCAAACCTAGTATGCCTTGACATGAAAGGGTACGATGCCATTTTAGGGGTAGATTGGCTTATAGATCATGATGCTGATATTAACTACCGAAATAGGATTATATCCTTCCGGAAACCTGGTATTCCTAGATTTTTCCTTCCTTGGCATCAAGTATAGGAACCATCCCACTATCATATCTTCTCTTCACGCTTGCAAACTTGTCTCACAAGGATGTGAAACTTTTCTTGCTTCTGTCATTGTTACCGAATCCAAGGAAATCATCCTAGCAAACATTCCTATTGTAAATGAGTTCCCAGATGTATTCCCATCCGAATTACCCAGTTTACCACCCGAAAGGGAAGTGAACTTCACTATTGAACTCATTCTAGGAGCAGCACCTGTTTCTATAGCCCCATACAGGATGTCCCCCACGGAACTTAAGGAACTAAAAAGGCAGTTGCAGGAACTACTAGACAAGGGTTTCATTACACCTAGCACATCCCCCTGGGGTGCGCCGGTTCTTTTTTTCAAGAAGAAGGATGGCTCTCTCAGGTTATCCATAGACTACTGGCAACTGAATCAACTTACAATCAAAAATAAGTATCCGTTGTCGCGTATTGATGAGCTCTTCGATCAGCTTTCAGGAGCAGTGTATTTCTCCAAAATAGACCTCAGATCAGGTTATCATCAGCTTAGAATCAAAGAAGAAGATATTTATAAATCAGCTTTCTGAAGTCGTTATGGCCACTATGAATTCGTGGTAATGCCGTTTGGGTTAACAAATGCCCCAGCAGCATTTATGCAACTTATAAATAGTGTTTTTCAACCATATCTGGACCAGATCATCATCGTCTTCATTGATGATATCTTGATATATTCCAAGACAAAAGAGGAACATGAAGAACATTTGAGGATAGCCTTGCAAACACTTAGAGAACATAAGCTTTATGCCAAGCTTAATGAGTGTGAATTCTGGCTCAAGGAAGTTTCATTCCTCGGCCACATTATTTCAAAAGAAGGTATCGTTGTGGATCCTTCGAAAGTCGAAGCTATCAGAAATTGGAGCCGGCCAACGACTGTATCAGAAGTACAAAGCTTTTTGGGACTAGCTGGTTATTATAGGAGGTTCATTAAGGACTTCTCAAAAATTGCAGTTCCTTTAACGAGACTCACAAGAAAAGAAAATCCTTTTGTCTGGTCAGAGGAATGTGAAAAGAGTTTTCAAATTCTTAAGAATCACCTTACTATAGCTCCTATTTTAGCACTACCGGTGGAAGGTGGTGGATTTGAAGTATATACGGATGCATCTAGCATTGGCTTAGGGTGCATCCTTATGCAAAATGGAAATGTAATATGTTATTCTTCAAGACAATTGAAATGTCACGAAGAAAATTATGCGGTGCATGATTTAGAATTGGCAGCTGTTATTTTCGCCTTAAAAATTTAGCGTCATTATCTCTATAGAGAGAAGTTCACGGTCTACTCAGACCACAAAAGCTTGAAATATTTATTCTCTCAAAAGGAGCTTAATATGAGGTAGAGGAGATGGTTAGAATATCTCAAAGACTTTGATTTTTCTATTCAATATCATCCTGGCAAGGCTAATGTGGTAGCAGATGCACTCAACAGAAAACCAATGGGTATGCTATCAAGTCTTATGATTAGTATGACTAATCTTATTCCTTAGTTTGCTCAGATGAACTTAGATATTGACATAAAGGAACATGATTGTTTCATGGCTAATATCAGAGCTCAACCTACATTGATAAAGGATCTGGTCAAGCTGCAAAATGATGATCTCGTATTTCTGGAGATTAAGGCCAACATAGAACAGAGGCTGGATTTCTCTGTTTCCAATGATGTAAGTTTTTTATTTAAGGGTCGAGTGTGTGTACCAGATCATGAGGATACGAAGAAACTGATCCTAGAAGAAGCACATAAGTCCAAGTACACCATTCATCCTGGTAGTACCAAAATGTATCAAGATCTCAAAAGAAATTTCTGGTGGCCCAATATGAAGAGAGAAATAGCTGATTTCGTGTCCCGCTATCTCACCTGTCAACAAGTAAAGGTAGAGCATTTTAGACCCATAGGTAAATTACATCCCTTGAATATTCTCGAATGGAAATGGGAGAGTATAGGAATGGATTTCATCATGGGTTTACCTAAGACCAGAGGAGGACACGATGATATATGGGTAATCATAGACCGATTGACTAAGTCTGCACATTTTATACCCATAAAAAGTCGATGGTCTATGGATATTCTAGCAGCATTATATATAAGGGAAATTATCAAATTACATGGTGTTCCTGTCACTATTATATCTGATAGAGATCCTCGATTCACATCACAGTTCTGGAAGGACCTACAACATTCACTAGGGACTAGATTGAATTTTAGCACAGTATTTCACCCACAAACTGATGGTCAGACTGAAAGAACAAATCAGGTAGTAGAAGATATGCTCAGGGCTTGTGCTATTGATTTTATAAAAAGTTGGCATGATCACTTGCCTCTGGTAGAATTTGTATATAATAACAGTTATCAGGCCAACATACAGATGACACCTGAAGGGGCGTGATCTCACGCTGGTCCTGAGCTGGGAGGATGATCACCGGATAGTGAACTGTAGAGAAAGGGAAACGAATCAGGGGGCCCAGGGATGGTTCCCTGGGGAAAACCCTCTGATGCTTAAGTCAGTAGAACAATGGTGGAAGGTATTGAGGGAGGTTGAAAGAGATGCGCGAGATTCCCCACCACCAAGATGGTGAAGTGGCTCCTGCTCAGGGAGTGTTAGGCATGTATATGCCTTACCTGCTGCCGGAGGGAGTCCTTGATTTATATAGCGAGCTCCCCCGAAGAGTCCCATAAGCTGAGGAGTTTTAGGCGGGAGTTACGTCCTCATCATGGGATCCTTACGTTCTCATCGTGGGCTCTTCATGACCTTGGGAGATCGTGGCACCCTTATCCCTCTGAACTCCTGCTCATAAAGGACTGTCAACGGCTGCATAGATAAGCATTCATTAGTTGATCCAAGCATGAGAAGTGTCAGCCCTGTCCAGGCGATGGGCATAGCTCAGATGCAGTCAGATCGGAGTGGGCGCGGAGCGCCTACCCTTATCTCGGTGGGGAGATGGCTCGGGCGTGGGTATTCCTCCGTTCTATCGTTCGGGCCTTCCGAGCCTAAGGGCCGCCGAGGAAGGATGGGATCCCGAGTAATCTTTATTGGGCTTTTCTGCCGAAGTGGGCCCTAGAGGGTTGTCACTCGGATGAGCTGAGCCTCGTTCGATCCTGATGGGCCTGCTTTGGCTGCTCTTAATTGGGCTATAGAAATCCCCCTCTCCACTTGTCCCCCTCCTACTCCCGAGCTTTAGTAAGCTAGGTCGAGTAGCTGTTTGGCGTTTCGGATCAGCGTGGCTCAGGTGGGCGAAAATCTGGCGGTGTTTAGGAAGCCACGTGTCGTGGTCACCTGTGCCTGTGTTAATGATGATCCTGACGGATTTGAACTGAAGGGGCCCCCTTTCCTCAGAGGTCAGAAAGACGCGCCGCCTCCCGCGTGGGTTTATTGGCGTTGGGCGCTTGTTGTCATTCCAGACTCCCTCCGTCTCTTAGGGTTTTGGCTCTCCTTCATTCTCATTTTTGGGGCTCTTCGATGCACCGTGAGTACACGACGGAGGAGCAGAGGCTTGCGGCGGCATTCGAGGAGTTGGCGGTGATAACCGCGGAGGCCGTCCAGCAGCTTCCTCCTCCCCCGGAATCTTCAGGGTCTCGGGACCGTCTTCCCTCAAAGTCTTCTTCAGACTCCATGGCGGGCCAGCGCCCAGATGTTGAGGACGGGGAGGACGAGCCGGTGGCGAGGGTGCCGGTCCCCAACTGCAGCGAACTGGGGGAGGCGGATGTGAGGAGGCTGGAGCACTAGTATCGCCTACCCCATAAGTATAGTTTTGCCACTGCTGCTCCATACGAGACGAGCCTGGACTCTCATACAGGCCACATCTGTATGTTTCTTCTGTCGTGGAAGGGTGGATTCCGTCTACCGTTCGAACCTTTCATCCTGGGCTTCTTAATTTTTTTCGGTTGGCGCCCATTTAGTTGGTAGCCAACTCTTATCTCCTCCTTTCCGCCTTTCGTATTCTCTGCCGTCAGTGCGGAGTCCCTCCTTCCCTGGACCTCTTCCACTTTTTCTTTGAGTTGAAAGCGCATCCTTCGGCGGGGAAGGGCTTTTATTTCATCCAGGCGAGGCGAAATAGGAGTTGTATTTCTTTGGCGGCGAAGGATTCTTCGCATAAGGGGTGGAAGACCCAATTCTTCTGGGTGGGGATCTGCTCAGTGGAGGAAACCTGGAGGTGCCCGGTAATCCCCAATTTCCACCCTAACGTCCCTCCCAGATAGGACGAGTTCCCTCCTCATGTGGAGGAGTATGCTGCCATTTTGCTGAAGCACCGCCAGTCCACCGAAGAGCAGGTGACGCCGGAGAATATCGAGCGGTGTCTTCTTACACGGCTACATCCGTCAGGTTCAGGTGCCATAACTTAGATCCTCCTTCGGATGTGGGGGTCATCTTTCCTGAATACGTCTTCTTCTTTGTGCAGACACCAGGCGGGAGCCTCTGAAGGAGACCGCAGAGGTGATCGAGCTTGGAGATGACTCGGCTGCCGACGAACCGACTGCTCCCGCGGGGCGCTCCCGAACCAAATATAAGGGCAAGGGAGTGGCCCAGGGCGAATCCTCCGGACCGCGGGGACCCAAGCACAAGGACCCTGTGGAGGGTATGATCCGGGCCGCTGCGAGGGCCAGAAAGGAAGCCAAGAAGGCCAGGGTCATACCCACGGTCAAAGGCGACCCTACCGCGGCTCACCCCTTCGCCGGGCACAGTGGGGCCGACCCTACCGGGCAGGCTCTCCCACCAGCCGAGCCAGAGGGGGGCGAGGAGGTCGGGGCTGCCCCTGCGGGCAGTGGTGATGCAGGCTTGGTTCCTTCTTTGACTGAGACCGAGGGGGTTCCTGCAACCGACAGCGGGGCCGACCCAGCTCTCCCCTCGGCCGGAGCTAAGGGGGGCGTGGCCGAAGTTGGGGGTGCTGTGACTGCGGCCGGGGCTAGCGCTTCGGGCGGTGGCGGTGGCGCTGGTGGGGAGCCGATCCACGTTGAGGGGCCGCAAGCAAATACGACCGAGGCGGGAGGGGCGACCGAGGCTGGGGCTCGATCCGAGCCATGCGGTGGGGCGTCGGGCGATAGTGGGTTCTCTGTTCCGACGGCCTTGGAGAGGTTGGGTATCTCGGGCCCCCTACACCAAGTGTATCGTGGCATATCCACGAAGGCGAGGGTGGGAGGTAGGCAACACTCCCCGTCTACGGCTCTCACCGGGGTTATGGTGGGCGGTCTGGCCCTGGCCCAGATGGGGGCTCCTCTGGCGGAAGCGTATGCTCGGTCAGAATGGGAGTGAGCGAACCTAGCCTGGACCCTTGGTGGGTCGGACAGGAGGTTGGCTCGGCTCACCGAGGAGCGTGACGGGCTTCGGTGGGAGCTCTCCTCTGTTAAGGCGCTGATGCGGTCGAGCCAGGTGGAGACCCGGGCGCTAACCGAGCAGCTAGCCAAGGCTCGTGAATCGCTTGAGAGGATGAACAAGCTTCTCGAGGAGGAGCGCCTTGTGCGAGCTGAGCTGGAGGGCCAGTGGGAGACCGAGCGGGCCGAGCTGGTAGACCGAGCGGAGGAAGCCGAGCGCCTTCGGCGGGAGGCCGAAGCCGATCTGGCCGAGGCGGAGAAGCAGGTGGCGGCGGCCAAAGAGCGGACTGCTGAGGCCGAGCGGAGGTTAGCCGAGGTAGAGAGGAGGGAGGCCGAGCTCGCTGGTGGGGTGGGATCGGTCGGGGCGGAGGCTCTCGAGCAGTACAAGAGCTCAGAGGCCTACCGGGTCGACCTTAAAGAGGCTGCCCTTCCCTACTACGAGTCAGCGCTTCGCCGAGGCATCCGCAAGGGGTTCAAGCAGGGCTACGTCCGGGCGGTATCTTATGTCGGGGAACGGGATTCTGGGATGGAATTCCCATCTGGACAGTGCTACGACTCGAATCTGTCATCCTCGGGCTCCTCTGTCTCGGCACCGGATGAAGAGGATCAGGAGGGGTCTTCGCCCGAGGGATCGCCAACTCCGGATGCCTCGGGAGGGCGCGCAACCGAGGCAGTTCCCACGCCGGTGGGGTCAGTGCCAGGGTCGACCGTCGCTAAGCATTCCGGGGGCGGACTGTCCGATCCTTCCACTTCCGAGCTTCAGGGTGGGCCGGAGGCCTGACGTTCCCGCTTTACTTCCTTTCTTTGTATACCTTTTTCTTTTTGGAAGGAGAAAACTTCCTTCTTTTTGTGTTGAAGTAAATAAGGTAGTGGTATTGTGATGAAGACTTATCTGTTCCATACCGCCGTTGCCGTATTCTGTTCAGCGTATCTGCGGTTGTTGGAAATAGCCGATATTTTCTGCGTGAATCTCGCACGATGGTTGGGTGGGTGTCTGACAGGGTGTCTTCCCATTTTCCCACGCTTTAAATGCCTGGCCGCTTCGTGTGTCCCGCTGGGGCGGAAGACGAGAAGTTTGAGGTGACAGTTTGTAGGGAGAAATCCTTCTGGCGTATTTTCGAGGGGGGAGATCATTTAAGGCAAGTAGCCTCCCTTTGCCTATAAAAAGGACTGAAGGGCGTCCCTTCCTCTCCACCGCTTAGGGTTTTCCCTGATAGTCTTTCCTCATTCCTTCTTCACGTTGCGTTGTGCCGTGGTATTCGGAGCATGGAGGAAGTTCCAGATGAGGAGGCTATCGACGACGGGGGGCAGGGAGTTCCTGTTGCTCCGGACTTGAAAAGGAGTTGACGGTTGGCGGACAGACTTGAAAAGAGGCCGACGCGGGGAGGCACGCCATTTTCCCTTTATCAGTTTCGGCGACGCTTGCAGGGCGGGCGAGATGGAGGACGGATGGGGGGATCAGACATCCCTGCTGCCCGTCCCTTCCTGCTCGCCTCACGGATGGGAGGAGGAAGCTAACTAAGCTCCATCCCTTCCGGGCCTTCCCCTGCCTCCTCAACCAGCTCTGCTGGTTTCTTTTTATTTTTGGTAGCCTCTTTTTCCCTCTTCTGCTCTGCTCCTCCTTTCTTTCACTCTTCGGAGGGTGCCTGCACTCTCTTTCTTCCAAAGAGTTGGCAGTTTGGCGGGGAAGATGCTTTCATATGCATTCCCTCTCCTCCTTCTCTTCTAAGTTCAACTTGGAAGGTAGCCTTCTCTTTCTTAATCCCTCTGTCACCTTTGTCTTAAGCTGCCCGAGCCAACGGGGTCAACTATCTTTTATCTGAGCCAGTTTCTACACTAGGCAGAGTCAGTGGCTGGACGCAGGAAGGTCATCTGAGTCGGCCGAGCGACGGGCTCATACGACGGCGCTAGATGGATCTTTTGCTTTTTTGACATGTAATCTATTGGCTTCGGCCTTCCTGATGTACAAACGGGTTGTTTGAATAAAAAAGAAAGGAGCCTTTTGTCTTATCTCATGTCGTTTGCACGATACTTAGTACTCAGAAGTAGAACTTGCGTAATGTAGCTGCGTTCCAGGTCCGAGGGATGGGTTCTCCTTCCATTGTAGACAGGCGGTATGCTCCTTTTCCGAGCGTCTCGACCACTCGGTAGGGGCCTTCCCAATTAGGGGATAGCTTGCCCGCAGCCTCAAGTGGTCGAGAGGCTTAGGCTTTCCTGAGGACGAAATCTCCCGGCTGGAAGTGTCTATCTCAGACTTTGGCGTTGTAGTATTGAGTGAGGCGGCGTTGGTACTCCGTTGCTCTGATGCTGGCGATCTCCCGGATTTCATCTGCTAAGTCGAGATTTTCGAGCAGTTTTTGGTCGTTTGCCTCGGATGAGAAGTAGATGACTCTGAGGGAGGGGTTGCCGATCTCCAACGAGATCACGGCCTCGGTGCCATACACTAGTTGAAAAGGACTCTCACCGGTTGCCGTTCTGGGAGTCGTTCTGTGCGACCAAAGTACGTTCGGCAATTCCTCGAGCCAGCTGCCCTTGGCTTTACCGAGCCTAGTCTTGATGCCTTTCAAGATAGCCTTGTTGGCATTTTCGACCAGTCCGTTAGCCTGAGGGTGGGCGACCGAAGTGAAGTGATTACGAATATTGAGGTCGGCGCATCTGTCTCGGAAGTACCGAGAATCAAATTACTGACCATTATCGCTCACTATCACCCGGGGGATGCCATAGCGACAGATGATCGACTTCCAGATGAAATTCCAGACGACTGTCTCGGTGATCCTTGTAGTGGCTTCGGCCTCGATCCACTTAGTAAAGTAGTCGATGGCGACGATGATGAACTTCTTCTGGGCCTGGGCCGTGGGGAATGGCACGAGGATGTCAGTTCCCCAGCGAACGAAAGGATAAGGCTCGGCTAGGGTGATAAGCTCCGTCGCTGGCTGATGGACCAAGTGGTCGAATCACTGGCAACAGTCACAACGTTGTGTATAGGTCGAGCAGTCACGCTGTAGGGTGGGCCACCAATAACCTCACCGCAGTAAGATCCTGGCGAGTGACCTTCCCCACATATGCGCTCCGCATAGACCTTCGTGAACTTCTTCGATCGCTCGGTTGGCTTCGTCGGTACCGAGGCACTTCAGAAGAGGGCCAGAGAAGGATCTTCGGTAAAGTGCGCCATCCAGGGTAACGAATCGCCGAGCTTGGTATTTTAGCCTTTGAGCTTCCCGAGGGTCGGAAGGCTCCTCGGAGTCTTGGAGCCACGACAGGTAGGGGGTACGCCAGTCGCCTGGGCAAGCTGAACCAACAGCTAGGAGCTCCGAATCAATGCTCGGGCGATCTAGCTCTTCGACAAGGACCAATCGAGTACCCTCGGGGTCAAGAGAGGAGGCTAGCCGAGAGAGGGCATCCGCTCGGGAGTTTTCCTCCCGAGCTATCCGAACTAACTCAAAACTCTCGAACTGTTGTGCCACAATCTTGACTAGTTGGAGGTATTTGATCATCGGTGCCTCCCGAGCTTCGTAATCACCGTTGACCTGGCTAGCGACTAGTTGGGAGTCGGTGTGGATCCTGACTCGCTCAGCTCCTAACCGCGGGGCCATGCGGGCTCCCGATATGAGGGCCTCGTAGTCGGAAGCATTGTTGGATGCTTGGAAGTTGAACTTCAGGGCGTACTGTAGCTCTGCCCCTTCGGGGGACTTCAGGAGGATGCCGGTACCGCTCCCGGCTGAATTAGAAGATCCGTCAACGAACAGTTCCTAGGTTGGCCTGGGTGCGGACGGAGATCTCTCTTCAGTCGGGATGGTGCTCTCGGCGATGAAGTCAGCGAGCGCCTGGCCTTTGACAGCCGAGCGAGGCCGATACGATATATCGTAGACCCCGAGCATGATGGCCCATTTGACGACGCGTCCCGAGGCTTCGGGGTGAGCGAGGATCTTCTTCAATGGTTCGCCGATCAACATGGTGATGGAGTGCCCTTGGAAATAGGGTCGGAGGCGCTTGGACGAGGTAACCAACGCTAGCACGAGTTTCTCGGTTGCGGGGTACCTTCTCTTAGCCTCGTTGAGCACCTTGCTTGTGTAGTAGACCGGTCTCTCGATTCTTGAGTCATTTTTGACTAGGACCGAGCTAACTGTGGACGGAGTTGCCGAGAGATAGAGATACAAGGCTTCCCCCGGGACGGGCTTGGAAAGCACTGGGGGCGAAGCTAGGAACTCCTTAAGCTCGGTGAATGCTCTTTGGCATTCCTCATCCCACGTGAATGTAGCAGATGCCATTTTGGGCCCCCTCAACAGTTTGAAGAAGGGTATGCATCGTTCAGCAGCGCGAGATAGGAATCTGCTGAGTGCAGCAACGCGCCCGGTAAGGCGTTGAACATCTTTGATGCAGGTGGGCAGGCGCATGTCCAGGATGGCCTGGACCTTGTCGGGGTTGGCCTCAATCCCACGCTGAGTGACCAAGAAGCCCAAGAATTTTTCGGACTTTACTCCGAAGGCGCACTTGGCGGGGTTGAGCTTCATGTTGTACCTCAGGAGGGTGTTGAAAGTTTCTGCTAGGTCGGCGAAGTGGTCCTCGGCCTTAGGGGTCTTCACGAGCATGTCGTCGATATAGGCATCGACGTTCCGACCGAGCTGTCCCTCGAACATATGGTTGACTAGCCTTTGGTACGTGGCTCCGGCATTCTTCAACCCGAAAGGCATCCGGGTGTAGCAATGTACGCCGAAGTCGGTGATAAAGGTGGTCTTCTCGATGTCTTCGGGGTGCATTCTGATCTGGTGGTAACCTGAGTAGGCATCCAGGAAGCTGAGTATCTCATTACCCGAGGTTGAATCAACCAGTTGGTCGATGCCCGGTAAGGGATAGTAATCCTTTAGAGTAACCTTGTTCAAGTTAGTGAAGTCCACGCACATCCGCCACTTTCTCGAAGCTTTCGTGTAGCACCCCGGATAAATAATAAAGAATAAAATAGGTTCTAAATAAATTTAAACTTGTGAATTTATACTAAGAGACCTCACATGTGTAAGTAAGCATATTAAGCTTTAAACCTATATATAAATATATATATATATACCAAAACCTGTTTACCTAAACCCACCAAGGAGGTTTTCCCACGTGAAACCATTAACGTGCCCATTATGTGTAAATGAGTTATACTCGACACATTCTAGTTTAACAACTGATTAAGGTAGCCCATTATTCAATTAGGGATATATAAACATTATAACCCAAGGCCCACATCTCCTTAACTACCCAATACCTCTAACCGTTTAACCCATGGGCCCATTTATGCAAAGCCCACATACATATATTTATAGATTTATAAAAGCCCAAACCATGCAACCCATTAAGGCATGCTCGGTCGATGCATGGTTAGTGTTAGGGTTTCCCTATGCAAATGGAGGCATGCGGCTGCTATCTAGGAAGGGAGAGGACCATGCACGGTAGGATCAAGCCCTGCCAATTGTGAACGTAAAAGTCTTTCCGTTTCCGAACCATGGAAGCCTCCAGAACATCACGTCTCTATATAACCTTGACAAACCTCCTGCTACGTCCTCCTGTCGTTGCTGCTCTTCTTCCCGCTGCCATCTCCTTCCTGTTGCTGTGGAAGCGGTGGGAGCCATTCATCCACTTCTTCCATCTGCTTCCGGTTTGCTGTTGCGTGAAGGGGAGCCTCCACCATCAACTTCTTCCTGCTGCTTCATCTTCTTCCACTTGTGGCAGCGTACGTGTGGTAGCGGCTAAGACTCTTCTTCATCCTACGATCGTGACTGTAACAAAAGGGAGCGGATCTACTTCCTTTCCACCATCCTGTTGCAGCTAGAAACCCATCCTACAAGCCTGGGCACCAACTTCTTCTTCCTCACCATACTCTGTTCGAAACAGAGTATCAGTTCTTAAAGTCCATTCACTGTTCATCACCAAATCTTCAAGAAAGGTAGGTCTTCTCAAGTTTCGTAGCCCAAACAAAAATTAGATTCATCATTGTAGGTGTTTTCTCTTCATGCCAAAGATTATAATTAGATTAAACCTCAGATGATATTTCTGCATGATTTTTACTACATGTTTTCTTTCGTGTTTTGGATTAATACTATAGAACTTAGTTATGGAGTTTTCGCCTTAATAACTTGTACGTAGGCATCGGAGTCTCCTTTGGCCATGAAAATTTATGGGCGTACTAGTGGGATGGAGACCGAGGTAGTGAGAGTGGTTGCACCATTTTTTGTGTCCCCTATCTCAAGATCCCCCATCTCTCAACGAAAAATTATTTTGAACATCCAGTTAGGTAGAGTTTTTTGAGCCCGTCATTTCGGTATATCATAGGCTCGATTCCGACGTAGTTACGTCGAGAAACGAGAGGACTACGAGTTAAGATAATTTGTAAATGACGACAATAGAATTGTCGTCAAATCTTTTTGACGACATAACACAATGTCGTCAGATTCTATATATATATATCTATAAATATATACATATATATATATATATCTTGTAATAATATCTTTGAAAATTGATATCTATTAAAATATGTTACAGAAAATTATATAAAATATATTTTTGGAATCCTTGAATTTTTCTCCTAATTATCATATATTCTATTTATATAAATTAATGTCGCTTTGAATGCATATTTTTGAAATTATTCAATTAAATAGATATTGATATGAATTCTTGTTAAATAAATTATGTTAAAAATCATAAAATTAGCATCTCTCTATGTAGACGCTAATTAATAATTGACGCCACCCACATGCGTCAAATAAAACAAGTTTATTTAATTATAGTTAATTATAGAATTGGATGGACATGAATTCTATAATTAATGCATTCATGTTCTCACCGTTCTCTCTCGATTTTGACCCATACCGTGGGTCTTCTGGCACTCTCATCTCACGTCCGTAGATGGAGTGCATATTTCATGATTGGTTCACGTTATACACTTCAACTCTCGGTGACATACGAGCCCTCCGTTGGACATTCCGTTCCTTTGGACTGGCAAGTTAGTCATTGGGACCTCTGTAAGTCTCCTCGTAGCCTTGGATTCCCTCAAGGCCGACTGAGCTGGTTGTACCTTAAACACCTTGTACCTTTTTTATTACCACGTCATGTGGTAAACCGGCCCTCTCATGGTGCCATCCTGGTCCATGAGAGAATAATCCTAGCCGGTGGAATGATGATATTCCACTAGGCGGTGTCTTGGATTGAGTCCCTTATAGATGGGGTCAATCTCTCAGCTTAATTCATGTCCCTTGATTGGTGACGGTTTAGTCATCCACTCAAGTTATCACGGCTACCTCGTTAAGGTACAAATTCTACCCAGGTTATCGACATGTTATGGTTCTCGTTTGTTTTGACACTGTCTATCAAATGTTCTTCCTTGAATTCTGTGGAACCTATCCACGAATCTACCTTGATATCCTACATGAGTTTGTTCTTAGAATTCCATGGCTATCACTAAAGTGGTTGTCTAGATATTACTGTTAGGGTCCTAAGTCCGGATACAGAGGGGGGTGAATGTATCCCCTTCAGAAATAATGCCCAAATTAAAACTCTAAAGCTCAGATATGCGGAAGAAAAACTAATGAGCTCTGCAAGATGAGATGATAAGATAACACATGATCAAACAGTTGGACTGCAATAATGTAGCCACCTGATCAAACCAGAAATGCAGACAGAACTATGCAACCCAAACACACCTAGCAAAATATAATGCTCAAGGTTACTGCAGATAGGAACAATACAAACAATCCAAGATAACACAACTAACCATGCATGCATAACCTGTGAATGGGAGGTAGGAGGCAAGGAGCAAACGCACAAAACAATCCACTGCACAGTAGATTTTTTAGGTGGTTCGGTCCTCCAGACCTACATCCACCCCTCACTCCCAACCGGAGTGAGGCTTCACTAGCCAACGCTAGAAACAAGTAGACTCAGTCTGCGAACACTTGCTGCCACATAGCTTGACCAGGGGAACAGCCTCCCCTCTTCCTCCCAACCGGAGGGACACCCCAAGTGACTCCCAGCCACTTGGAAACCAGAGGTCGAAGACCTCTCTTCCTCCAGACTAGGAGGGACCCCTGGACTTGCAACCCACAAGCCCAGAACTGGAGGACGAGCCTCCCTTCCTCTAACCAGAGGGAACCCACAAGTGACAACCTGTCACTTGCAACCCGGAGATCAGATCTCCCTTCTCCTGAACCAACAGGAGGAACCCGACCTCAGTCCAGAGGATCGGAAGAACAAAGGTAATCAGAAAAACAAAAGAAAAAAAAGAAACACAAAATGAAAATAATTTCGGCAACCAGAAAGCTGGAAAACGAAATATAAACTGCAGCTCTCGCAGGGGCAACTGGATTGGATTTGATCCAAAGTCCAGTGAAAATAACGAAGCTTCTCTCTGCTCTTCTTCACGAGCTCTCTCTTTCTCTTTTTCTTCTGCTGCTCTCATTATCTATCTTCTTCTCTTTCGCAGGCTCTCCCCATCTCTTCTTTTCTCTTCTTCTTCTGCTCTTTTGATTGTGGCTCTCTTCCTTATACTTCTCTGTCTCTCTTCTTCTTCACTCTCAGTCTCGATCAGCCCTCTTCTGTTCTCATCTTCCTTCTACAGTGGATGAAGGCTTCTATATATATCACAGCAGCTTAGGGCGTGTGTCTCCACAGCTCTCGCCCAAGTGACTCTACCACGTGTCAGCATCTCAGCTCCTTGGATCACGTGCCAGACATCTGCAATATTAATGAGGAGTTCAGTCGATCAGCAAAGCACGGGTTGTATAGACTTTATAAGCAGCAAATGGATAAGTATGTACACTGAGAGAGTGTATAGAGTTGAAGTTCTTCATGCGAGCTCAGTGTATGGACTTTCAGTTAAATGCATTAACATACCAAGGGAATGAGTGTATGGACTTAAAGCATCAGTTAACCAAGTGTGAAGAGTGTATACACTTGACTGCGTGCATGACAGACAATGTCTAGACTTGCTATTAACATGCATGAGAACCCAATGTACAGACATGCTATCGCTTCAGCTGACGACCCCAGTGTATAGACTTGCTGAGGGAGAGACTGTACAGACTTGAAGCAAAGCAAGGCAATCGAGTGTGTAGACTTCACGATGTGCAGACTTGCCAAAGAAACGGCTGTACAGACTTTAGCTCAAGAGCGATGTATAGAGTTTTGAAAGCTTGAACAACGAAGCATGCTGTACAGACTTTGATGGTTGAGAGACGATGGCCAGGACAAGGCATAAACGGATGTATAGACTTTGGACTTGAACGACCAAGCAGGCTATGTAGACTTAGAAGAGTAAGCCAGTGTATAGACTTCAAAAAACTTGAAGGCCCAATGTACAGACTTTGAAAAGTCTGAACCAATGTACAGACTTGTAACGCTTCAAAACACAATGTGCAGACTTTACAGTTCAGCTGCCAATGTATAGACTTGGAAAAGCTCGAACACTGAATCAATGTAAGGACTTGGAAAGTTATGCAATGTACAGACTTTAAGTGAAAGTCCGATGTATAGACTTGGGCTGTACATACTCGGAAGGCTTGAAGTTGATGTACAAACTTGGAAACCGATTGGCAAAGGCTGATGTATAGACTTGAACGTTCACAGGATGTATAGACTTCAAATTCAACAGAAGACTCTGTCTGGACTTTGAAGATGGAAGCGTTGTACAGACTTGGGGTTCCTTGAAGGATGTATAGACTCTATTTGAGCAAGCTACAGTGCCGTTGTATGGACTTGATCTTCAAGGAATGGCTGTACAGACTTTGAAGGCTTTGGCGGAGGATGTATAGACTTGGAATATGAAAACCAATGTATGGACTTCAGGTGAAGACCAATGTACATACTTTGAATATGAAGATCAATGTATGGACTTGGAAGATGAAGGGCGATGTGTAGACTCTGAGATGAACGGGAGAATGTATAGACATGACCCCTTGAAAGGATGTATAGACTTGCTGGTTGCGTTAAGACACAGCATGAGACGCTGATGAAGACGGTCCAGTGTATAGACTTCAGCGCTTTGTGGGACACAAACAGAGACGCTGAATGAGACGCAACTTGAGACGCATGGCTGTACAGACTTCGACTTCAATGCATAGGCTTTGAATGCTTGAGAGACGATGCATGAGACGCAAATTAAGACAGTAGGATGTACAAACTTGAAGTAAAGCTTGCAGAAAGCGATGTATAGACTTGGATGCCCAACGCCAATGTACTGACTTTCAAGAGAAGACAAATGTATGGACTTTATGGCTTAACGAGTGTGCTGACAGTATACTCAATGCAATTGTGCAGACTTCCACAAGCAGACATCCACAAGCAGAGTAAAGTAACGAATGCTTTATGCATCAGATATCATGACTGAACATCAAATATGCAATGCTTTAGATCTGTTAAACTAATCTGAGCAGCAACATGACTGAACATTTGAAAGACTGCATTATGATCAGGAAATGACTGAATAACAGCATGATAACTCACACATTAAGATGACCCACAGTGATTAACTCACATCAAAACTAATCATCAAAAGATTAACTCACATCAAAGCCAATCATCAAAACCACATGGACACAATAATCTCCCCCTTTTTGATGATGGCAACACTACACTGTGAGTAATTCTGATGACACAAACTATTCTCCCCCTTTGACTTCATCAAAAAGAAAATAGTTTGAGAAGTTAACGCAAACCAGCATGCAATGATTGAATAAAATTCTCCCCCTTTGGCAAAAATCTCTCCCTTTGATATAATCAATATGAATGCAGATGCAGAAGAAGATACCAAAATGCAAGAGCTCCCCCTAAAAATATGAATGCAAGAACACAATTCTCCCCCTTTAAGAGTTTCTATGCAGCATGATGCATATGACATGGAAGCTCCCCCTCAATAAGTGGAATCTTATGAGATGGATAACAAGGAGAGGTTCAGGTCAATGAATCAATGATATTGAGCAAAAGAGTTTCAAGTAGCAGATTTTTAAAGAAGCTCCAATCACAAGAAATTCAGTCAGATTTTTCAAGAGATATCAATCTCATAAATCCAAAACATAAGTTTTAAAAATCTTCCATTATAAAGGCTTATGAATGAGCTTTATTGAACAGCATGGTTTAAACATGATGTATGCAGAGTTTATCAATAAAATTTTGTATTGATATCTAAAACCATGGTTTAATAAAAATGAACCAAGCCCTCATATTTATCTTGATTAATCTCACTTTCTCTTACACAATCAAATCTATTGACTTCTTTCATAATTACATGCACTAGTATTGAGATCAAGCAAGTATGAAGTCATATGATTTTATCTAGGGTTGTAGCAATTTGATTTTAACATCAATATTCAGATATTGAGATATGTTCAACAATTTTTCATGCTACAAGTTTTACGAGCACTCTAGTTCAGTGCACACCTTGTAACTAGAGGATATACCTTGATCAGAGGTCAATATCCCTAAGCACTTAGTGTGACTAACTGTCATGCTATATATGAACAGAGATAGTATTTACACATCATGACACACTACAAATCATTTCTTGATGAGTGAGTTGTATTTCTCAGTGTGCATGCCATTGCTCTGCCTGATTTTCAATGAATTTTATGCAGAGTTAACTAAGGCACCTCATGACACAGTCCTTTGGACATGGTTTCTTAGTGACCAAAGTCATTGCTCTGACAACTCTTTACCCTTTAGACATTTCAGACAAATTCATTTGATTCAAGTCAATAATAATTTCATGTACTTAACCAATTAAAGCCATGAATTTAATAATGTAGATTTCAGAAGATTTTATAAGACACAGCATGAAATAGATGGTTAAGGTTTATTAAACATGCTTCAGATATTTTTAAGAGATTTTAAAGTCAAACTCCATGAACATTAAACTTAAACCACATGAGTTATTTCAGACATTCATAAAAATGTATAATAGAAGATTCCTAGTTCAAGTGTTTTCAGATTTATGATCGAGATAGTCCCATTGAAATCTTCATGAAAGACTGATGGAATTCTGAAGCCAAATGATACCAATTGATAAGAGAGATTTTGAAGCCCAGTGATTATTTTTCAGAGTATGATCGAGGTTTGTCAACCAAATGAATAAGAAAGGATATGCAATGAATTTTCACAAATGTATGCATTTGACAACCTATATGCAATGCATTGACTCTCCCTGATAATATGCATTCAAACAAACTTTTTGGCATTTTTCAAATTATGGAAATGCAATGCAATTAACCATATGTATGCAAAAACATGCAACGACTCAACATTGAATGCTATGCAAAGATGTGTCATTTACTCCCCCTGAAAACATGCAATGTTTGCACTGAAAACTGAACATATGATTCCAAATGATATTGTGACTTGTGCACATTCAAACTGTCCTATCCAGCAAAGTGACCCATGGTACTAGGCGGAGTACTTGGTCTAAAAGATCACCTCTCACATAGTAAGAACCTCCAGACAGATTTCCCTGTCTTTTGGTAGCTTACCATTTGATATACCATTGAGGTCAATCATGATAATTCAACATGGGTAGCATGCATGGATCAAATTTTAGCTTATCAAATTTTTCAGAATGCAATAGTCAGATTTCAAACAACATACATATGCAGTTCAGATTTTCAGAAATTGCAAGTTTATTCTCATTTCAATATCTAAACAGCCAATTCATATGAGCATTAAGAGACACGAATGCTCATAGTGTTCAAAAGATGACAGATATGCAAGAACACATCAAACCAGATATGCAATGAGTTTCAAAACAGGAAATGTAGAGAATTTACCTAAAAAGTTCAGAAGGGGTTTTCATTCTTGAGTGCCTTGGATTAATACCCCTTTTTATTCCATTCCAAGGCACACCTGCAAAGCAAAGTTATTTTGCACAAACAGGTACCCAAGAGGTCTTGGGTCCTGAATTGACAATGACATTCGTAGCAGGTTTTCTAAATAATTTTCTAGCTGCTTGGTCATCAGATTTCATCAAGTAGCAATTATTCATTGAATGACCAATTTGTCCACAGTAATGGCATGAATTAGCAGATTTCAAATTCTTCTTATGCACATTACTGTTGTCATGAAGTTTATTGGCAGAGAGAGTGTAGCAACCCTAATAAATGAATAATTGAAATGAATTAAAACATATATATTACAGAAGTAATATATATAAAAGGAATAGGGTTAATTGGACGAAATAAAACAAATTAAAAATAACGCCTCTTATTAAGGCGTTAATTTATAAAGAAACGCCTCTATCCATGGCGTGAATAAAGAAAGGACGCCCACACCTACGGTCGTCAGTTCTCACGCGACCAAATGGGTAAGTAAAAGAAACGCCTCTATCTTGGGCGTGTTTTAAAACACGAAACGCCCTTTTTCAAGGCGCTTTTTAAGAAACGCCCTTATGCAAGGCGTTAATTAAATAATACACGCCCTGACCAAAGGCGTTAATTCAGTTCGTGACTCGTTCGAACCCAGAGCTTATCCAGGGAAAGATTAACCTAATCTAGTAAGTGTCTATTAGAGTAAGGACTCTATTAGGGATATGTTACCCTCAATCAAACACTACTTTTAATAGGACTTCCAAAATCCCTATAAATAACCTACTGCTCGAACCCTACAACGCTATTTGGCGTTCGGAGTCTGCAAGGTACGTGAGAGAGGAATAGTTCCTCTAAATTCTCTACGTCTGTTGCATGAAGAACTAACTGTTCTTCATCTTCTTCTTCTGTTATAGGTTAAGAAGGCGGCGTACGTGAAGAACAAAGGTATTGTTCTTTTTCCTTTTTCCTTTCGGTCAGAAAGTATGAAGAAATACTAATGTTTCTTCTTTTCTTATAGGAAAACTGCAGTTCTTCTCCTTGATACCACTGTTCGTAAGTTGCGGTTGAAGTTTCCGATCCTTCAAACCCTTCGTCAAGTTCAATCATATTAAGGTAGGTTTTCTCAAGTTATTGTAGCCCAAATGAAATTAATGCAAGATATATATATATAAGCATGTCATGCATACAGTTATTATAGTTTCCATGCGTTTTCTGTAATATTTTGAAAGAGACGCCCCTGTCAAGGGCGCTAATTCACATGAAACGACTTTTCCCAGGTCGTTAATTTCATGTTTAACGCCCCGTACTCAGGCGTTAATTTCTTTAAACCGTTAATCACCCATCTTAAGAATTGATTATCTATGAAATCATGATTATAAAATAATGCATGATCCTCTGTCTTCAACATGCTAACTTTACTGTCATGATATTACATTCGTTCCTCTGTTATCCTGAAATTGTTACTGTCCTTAAAGTTTCTGAAGGAACTTGAATTAACGACTTGGACAAAGTCGTTTTCCACATATTAACGCCCCCTCATAGGGCGTGAATCTGAAAGGTAACGCCCCTTCCTAGGGCGTGTATCGGTTAAAATCCTGAAATTTATATATTCTGAAAAATAGAATTAAATAGTAACGCCCCTGCCCAGGGCGCGTTTTTGATAATTCCTGAAAATTAATTGTATTCTGTCAAATATGTAAACAATAAGACGCCTTCTGGTGTAGTCGTCAGATCTTGAAGAAACGACCCTGACCAAGGCGTGTTTTAGACAATTCATGAAATTATTGATATTCTGTCAAATATATAAATAAGGAGACGCCTGCTACTGTAGTCGTCAACTCTTGAAGAAACGCCCCTTCCCAAGGCGCGTTTTAGATAAATTAATGAATTATTGAAAATTCTGCAAAACGGACCATATGTAAACGCCCTTCTGTTAGGCGTTAATTACTTGAGAAACGACTTGACCTAAGTCGTTATTTTACTATAAACTGATTTTCATCTGATTTGCTAACCGATGGTTTTATATATTATAATATATACATATATCGGCACTATTCTCCACTCCGTGAGTATAGTCCCATGTTTTCATGTTGATTTACCGATCACACTCAACTCTCATTGACATACAAGCTCTCCATTGGACATTCCGTTCCTTTGGACTAGCGAGTTAGTCATAGAGACCTCCGTAAGACTCCTCGTAGCCTTGGATTCCCTCAAGGCCGACTGAGCTGGTTGTACCCTAAAAACCCATTACACGATCCTTGCCATGTCAATCTAAAGAAACATGGTATACCGGCCCTTATGATTATACAAAGAGTATATCATAAGAAATTCTTAATGGGATGATGATATCATGCCATATCATGTCGTTCTTGTAAACCCCAATTCTGTGATAAGAATGAGGGTATCTTACCTTGATATACTGTTCATGTGGACCTCAATTCTATATAAAGAATGTCCATACTGATTTGTCATGGTACCCAAGTTAAGGGAATCATGTTCTACCTAGTTTTATCGATATCGTGATTATACCGTTATTATCGCCATTCTATGTCCTTTGTCATATTTTGGACTCTATTCTATCAAAGTTGTCATACGTGTCTACAAGCTTGATTATTGAAATTCTATATTGGCTATATAAACAAGAGTGGATGTCAAAACACATGATAAATGCCTGCGCATATAGGGCCCGATCTGGTCCTGGGAGGAGCACCCGAAAGTACTTGTGCCCATGGGAGTTAAAATGATAAGGTATCTGGCATTATACCGAGTACTTGACTTGCTTGATTGGACATTCCACACACATCTTGTACTTGACTCGTACTTGACATGAAATGAAATGCGTGGCCCGAAAAAGGGTAATTTACTTGCTTGCTTGATACATGATAGCCAAAGTTCTTGACATGATTTGTTAAATGTACTTGCTTGAATATCTTGAATACACTTGTCATCTTGTTGAAGTTCATGATTAAGTTCATCTTATTTCTTTGATATTACATTCTCTCTATCTTGTCGTTTTATGCGAGCATGCATAGCTTTATTGCATTCATGAAAGATGTAATTACTTAAACCCCTTGCTAGTACTTGAGATATAATTTCCTACTGAGCGTTCGCTCATTCCGTTTGTCCCTTTGTACTTTTCAGGTAAGTCCGACGACGATGGAAGTCAATCGGATGGGAATAATCAAGAGTGAAAGAGATAGAGATTCTCCAAGTGTCATCTAGTCTTTTCTATAGTTTCTTGAGTCAACTATGTATTCTTTTCCTTTTTATTAAACAGAGTATTGGATTTGTAATAGTCTATCCATTATGAAATAAAGGATTGGGTTATCTTGCTATTTTGCGCATCTCTGTCTTTGTGTCGAATACACGACCACTCTGATTGACATGATTGATATAGACACGTCGCGCATCTCCGGGTATCTTCCGCGCTCGTGGCGTGACAGTCTTTGTGGTATCAGAGCCTAAGGTATTCAATTCCTAGGAAACCCAAGTCCAAGGATAGGTTTCAAAACCTTTAACCAAGTGAGAGTGGGTAGAACCAAGGGTTAAATGATCAATGAGTCCTTTATAAGATCATAGTGATATAATACTAACATAGCTATTGTAATTGTAGGATAATGGCTGCCGAACGTGCTCAATGGCGCAACATGCAGCGTACCCTTCAAGGGATGACCCAAGTGCTACAACAGGTAGCACAAGGTGGTGCTCCACGAGCTGGAAGCTTACACCAAGCATTCAAGAATATGAATCCCCCGAAGTTCATGGGATCGACCGATCCAGACGATGCCGAACATTGGGTTCGGGAGATTGAACGTATATTCCGTGTTATGCAATGCACGGATCAGGACAAAGTCTTATTAGCTACTTTCCAGTTAGAAAAGGATGCTAGATGTTGGTGGGAGTCGATTGAAGCTACAATTGACCCAACTCAAGTTACATGGGGAGAATTCGTTGAATATTTCAACGCCAAATATTTCTCTGATAGGGTCCAGGAAAAGAAGGCCGCCGAATTTGCCGCATTAAAGCAAAGATCTTTATCGGTGGCTGATTATGAAGCACAGTTCTCTAGACTGTCTAGATATGCTAAGCATTTAATTAGCACGGAAAAGATGAAAGCCCGTAGATTTCTTAATGGGCTTAGGCCCCACTACATTACTCAACTGGCGCCTATGGATATTCAAGTTTATATTGAAATAGTGCACCGAGCTCAGTTGCTTGAAGATGCCACGGAACTATCTGATAGGATACGTGGGAAAGACAAAAAGGAGCAAGTCACAAGTTCGGGTTCTTTTAAACCCAACTTTAAGAAGAGGCCCAATAATGGAGGTTCTTCCTCCCAAGATCAGAAGTTCAAGAAATCCAAGCCTTTCTCTATCACCACTACACCTTCAAACGTAGTATGCAAGCATTGTGACAAGGCTAGTCACAAAACAGAAGAATGCTGGAGGAAATTAGGAGCATGTCTCCGTTGTGGGAGTCGTGAACATCGGATTCCCGATTGTCCATTAATGAATGACCAAGACGGTGAGGGTAAACGCCCAGTGACAAGGAACGCGCGTCTTCATGCGATCCAAGAGACCGAACCAGAAGAAGAAGGCGGATTGGTGGAAGGTACATTAAAAATTTGTTCCAAATATGCACATGTCTTATTTGATACGGGTGCATCGCATTCCATTATTTCCAAGAAGTTTGCTGACCCATTACCTCTAGAACCAGAATGGATGAAGTTAATATTGTCTACTCCTCTCGGAAACGAGACGGATATCACACATCATTACCAAAACTGTGAGGTATTGGTTCGAGGAAAGAATTTTCCTATTGATCTTATCTGCTTAGATCTAAAAGAGTATGATGTTATACTAGGAGCAGATTGGTTATCCAAATACCAGGCAACGGTTGATTGCCGTGATAGCAAGATTATTTTCAAGGAATTTCCGGAACTGACTTATACTAGTCCTAAGAGTCGAAGCAAATCCCCTCTTATTTCGGCTCTTCGAGCAAGCAAGCTCGTCAAGAAAGGATGTGTATCCTTCCTTGCTTTTGTCACTATTAAAGAAGCTAAGGAAACCAAGATAGAAGACGTTCAAGTAGTACGAGAATTCCCAGACGTATTTCCAGAAGATTTGCCGGGATTACCCCCTCAAAGAGAAGTGGCCTTCACCATTGACTTAGTCCCTGGTGCTGGTCCTGTTTCAAAGGCACCATATAGAATGTCCTCTGCTGAACTCAAGGAGTTGAAGGAGCAGTTGATGGAACTAATCCGAAAAGGGTTTATTAGACCAAGTACTTCCCCGTGGGGAGCACCAGTCTTATTTGTAAGAAGAAGGATGGATCCATGAGATTATGTATCGACTATCGACAGTTGAATCATCTTACTATCAAGAACAAGTATCCACTGCCGAGAATCGATGAGTTATTTGATCAGATTTCAGGATCCAAATATTTCTCCAAGATTGATCTCAGGTCGGGATATCATCAATTAAGAATCAAGGATGATGACATTCACAAGACCGCATTCAGAAGCAGGTATGGCCATTACGAATTTGTTGTTATGTCTTTTGGACTAACAAATGCCCCTGCTGCCTTTATGCAGTTAATGAATAGCATATTCAGGCCTTACTTGGATCAATTCATAGTAGTCTTCATTGATGATATATTGATATATTCTAAGACTAAGGAAGAACATGAAGAGCATTTGAGGATTGCATTGCAAGTCTTGAGGACAAATCAATTATATGCTAAACTCAGCAAATGCGAGTTCTGGCTTGAAGAAGTGGCTTTTCTCGGACATGTCATATCCAAGGACGGTTTATCTGTAGATCCGTCAAAGGTTGAAGCTGTAAGAAACTGGGAAAGACCCACTAATGCAAGCGAGATCAGAAGTTTCTTAGGTCTTGCAGGCTATTATCGGCGATTCATCAAAGATTTCTCTAAGATCGCCGTGCCCCTTACAAGGTTAACTCGCAAGGAGATCCGATACGAATGGAGTGAGGAATGTGAAAGAAGTTTTCAAACTCTCAAGGATCATCTCACCACAGCTCCGGTCTTAGCTCTACCGATAGAAGGAGAGAAATTCGAGGTCTACACTGATGCTTCTGGCATTGGCCTCGGATGTGTCCTAATGCAACAAGGAAAGGTCATAGCATACTCTTCACGTCAGCTGAAGAAGCATGAGGAGAATTACCCCGTCCATGACTTAGAACTGGCTGCGGTAGTATTTACCCTAAAGATATGGAGACACTACTTATATGGAGCACAGTTTACTGTATACTCCGATCACAAAAGTCTCAAATATCTATTTTCACAAAAGGAGCTAAACATGAGACAAAGACGCTGGTTAGAATATCTCAAGGACTTCGACTTCAATATACAATACCATCCCGGAAAGGGTAATTATGTTGCTGACGCCCTTAGTCGAAAGCCGAGAGCAATGATAGCAAATTGTATGATGCAAGAATGGAGGTTACTTGAACAATTCTCCGAGCTCAATATAAGCTTGGACACGGAATCCAAATTTGTCACACTATCTCATGTAAGCATACAGTCAGATTTGTTATCTGAGATACAAACACTTCAGGATGATGATCCTATATTAGTAGAAATCAAAGGCAGATTAGAAGGACAATCTGATTTTCAACTAACTTCTGATGGAAGATTATCGTTCAAAGATAGAACTTGTATACCCGATTGTCCGGAATTAAAGAAGAAGATCTTAGATGAAGCTCACCGATCAAGGTACACTATTCATCCAGGATCAACCAAAATGTACCAAGATGTAAAGAGGAACTTTTGGTGGCCTAATATGAAAAGAGAAATAGCGGACTATTTATGACGCTGTCTCACATGCCAACAGGTCAAGGCGGAACACCAAAAGCCTGCGGGAAAACTACATCCTCTAGATATTCCTAAGTGGAAATGGGAGGATATTGGTATGGACTTCATCATGGGTTTGTCTAAATCTAAAGGAGGACATGATGGAATCTGGGTTATCATTGACCGATTGACTAAATCGGCACATTTCTTGCCAATCAAAAGCCGATGGTCAATTGATGTGCTAGCTGCACTATACATCAAAGAAATAGTCAGGATACATGGAATTCCTGTCTCAATCGTGTCTGATAGAGATCCCCGTTTTACTTCTCATTTTTGGAAGGGATTACAACATTCGTTGGGAACAAGGCTCAACTTTAGTACTGCTTTTCACCCACAAACGGATGGTCAGACCGAGCGAACTAATCAAGTTGTTGAAGATATGCTGAGAGCATGCATTATTGACTTTGAGGAAGCTGGCATGACCACTTACCTTTAGTTGAATTTGCATATAATAATAGCTACCCAGCTAGTATCCAAATGGCACCTTTCGAAGCCTTATACGGAAGGAGTTGCCGATCTCCCATATGTTGGAACGAAGTTGGAGAGAAACAACTATTAGGTCCAGACATGGTAAGGGATACAACTGAGAAGATACAGGTAATCAGAGAAAGATTACAAGTTGCTCAGACAAGGCAAAAGGCTTATGCTGATACCAGGAGAAGAGATCTTGAATTCCAGGTTGGAGATCATGTATTTCTTAAAATATCCCCTGGACGTGGCATACGAAGATTTGGTGTTAAGGGCAAGCTTACGCCAAGATTCATCGGACCATTTGAGGTACTCGAAAGAGTTGGCGAGGTTGCTTATCGCATCGCGTTGCCTCCTCAGTTGTCCGAGGTACACAATGTATTTCACATATCTATGTTGAAGAAGTATGTGCACGATCCGTCACATATTATTGAGCATGGAGATCTGGTGATCCAGAAAGATCTCACATATGAACAGAGGCCTTTAAAGATATTAGATCGAGAAATACGAGCTCTAAGGAATAAGGTTATTCCCATGCTCAAGGTGCAATGGAATAAGAATCCGAACGCGAAGCGACATGGGAGACCGAAGAATCTATGAAGAAACGATTTCCCGAGTTATTCTAAGAGGTATATGTTCTACGCTCTCCACATGTATAATTATATATATATTGAATTTGGGGACCAAATTCTTTTTAAGTGGGAGAGGGTGTAGCAACCCTAATAAATGAATAATTGAAATGAATTAAAACATATATATTACAGAAGTAATATATATAAAAGGAATAGGGTTAATTGGACGAAATAAAACAAATTAAAAATAACGCCTCTTATTAAGGCGTTAATTTATAAAGAAACGCCTCTATCCATGGCGTGAATAAAGAAAGGACGCCCACACCTACGGTCGTCAGTTCTCACGCGACCAAATGGGTAAGTAAAAGAAACGCCTCTATCTTGGGCGTGTTTTAAAACACGAAACGCCCTTTTTCAAGGCGCTTTTTAAGAAACGCCCTTATGCAAGGCGTTAATTAAAGAATACACGCCCTGACCAAAGGCGTTAATTCAGTTCGTGACTCGTTCGAACCCAGAGCTTATCTAGGGAAAGATTAACCTAATCTAGTAAGTGTCTATTAGAGTAAGGACTCTATTAGGGATATGTTACCCTCAATCAAACACTACTTTTAATAGGACTTCCAAAATCCCTATAAATAACCTACTGCTCGAACCCTACAACGCTATTTGGCGTTCGGAGTCTGCAAGGTACGTGAGAGAGGAATAGTTCCTCTAAATTCTCTACGTCTGTTGCATGAAGAACTAACTGTTCTTCATCTTCTTCTTCTGTTATAGGTTAAGAAGGCGGCGTACGTGAAGAACAAAGGTATTGTTCTTTTTCCTTTTTCCTTTCGGTCAGAAAGTATGAAGAAATACTAATGTTTCTTCTTTTCTTATAGGAAAACTGCAGTTCTTCTCCTTGATACCACTGTTCGTAAGTTGCGGTTGAAGTTTCCGATCCTTCAAACCCTTCGTCAAGTTCAATCATATTAAGGTAGGTTTTCTCAAGTTATTGTAGCCCAAATGAAATTAATGCAAGATATATATATATAAGCATGTCATGCATACAGTTATTATAGTTTCCATGCGTTTTCTGCAATATTTTGAAAGAGACGCCCCTGTCAAGGGCGCTAATTCACATGAAACGACTTTTCCCAGGTCGTTAATTTCATGTTTAACGCCCTGTACTCAGGCGTTAATTTCTTTAAACCGTTAATCACCCATCTTAAGAATTGATTATCTATGAAATCATGATTATAAAATAATGCATGATCCTCTGTCTTCAACCTGCTAACTTTACTGTCATGATATTACATTCGTTCCTCTGTTATCCTGAAATTGTTACTGTCCTTAAAGTTTCTGAAGGAACTTGAATTAACGACTTGGACAAAGTCGTTTTCCACATATTAACGCCCCCTCATAGGGCGTGAATCTGAAAGGTAACGCCCCTTCCTAGGGCGTGTATCGGTTAAAATCCTGAAATTTATATATTCTTTAAAATAGAATTAAATAGTAACGCCCCTGCCCAGGGCGCGTTTTTGATAATTCCTGAAAATTAATTGTATTCTGTCAAATATGTAAACAATAAGACGCCTTCTGGTGTAGTCGTCAGATTTTTAAGAAACGACCCTGACCAAGGCGTGTTTTAGACAATTCATGAAATTATTGATATTCTGTCAAATATATAAATAAGGAGACGCCTGCTACTGTAGTCGTCAACTCTTGAAGAAACGCCCCTTCCCAAGGCGCGTTTTAGATAAATTAATGAATTATTGAAAATTCTGCAAAACGGACCATATGTAAACGCCCTTCTATTAGGCGTTAATTACTTGAGAAACGACTTGACCTAAGTCGTTATTTTACTATAAACTGATTTTCATCTGATTTGCTAACCGATGGTTTTATATATTATAATATATACATATATCGGCACTATTCTCCACTCCGTGAGTATAGTCCCATGTTTTCATGTTGATTTACCGATCACACTCAACTCTCATTGACATACAAGCTCTCCATTGGACATTCCGTTCCTTTGGACTAGCGAGTTAGTCATAGAGACCTCCGTAAGACTCCTCGTAGCCTTGGATTCCCTCAAGGCCGACTGAGCTGGTTGTACCCTAAAAACCCATTACACGATCCTTGCCATGTCAATCTAAAGAAACATGGTATACCGGCCCTTATGATTATACAAAGAGTATATCATAAGAAATTCTTAATGGGATGATGATATCATGCCATATCATGTCGTTCTTGTAAACCCCAATTCTGTGATAAGAATGAGGGTATCTTACCTTTGATATACTGTTCATGTGGACCTCAATTCTATATAAAGAATGTCCATACTGATTTGTCATGGTACCCAAGTTAAGGGAATCATGTTCTACCTAGTTTTATCGATATCGTGATTATACCGTTATTATCGCCATTCTATGTCCTTTGTCATATTTTGGACTCTATTCTATCAAAGTTGTCATACGTGTCTACAAGCTTAATTATTGAAATTCTATATTGGCTATATAAACAAGAGTGGATGTCAAAACACATGATAAATGCCTGCGCATATAGGGCCCGATCTGGTCCTGGGAGGAGCACCCGAAAGTACTTGTGCCCATGGGAGTTAAAATGATAAGGTATCTGGCATTATACCGAGTACTTGACTTACTTGATTGGACATTCCACACACATCTTGTACTTGACTCGTACTTGACATGAAATGAAATGCGTGGCCCGAAAAAGGGTAATTTACTTGCTTGCTTGATACATGATAGCCAAAGTTCTTGACATGATTTGTTAAATGTACTTGCTTGAATATCTTGAATACACTTGTCATCTTGTTGGAAGTTCATGATTAAGTTCATCTTATTTCTTTGATATTACATTCTCTCTATCTTGTCGTTTTATGCGAGCATGCATAGCTTTATTGCATTCATGAAAGATGTAATTACTTAAACCCCTTGCTAGTACTTGAGATATAATTTCCTACTGAGCGTTCGCTCATTCCGTTTGTCCCTTTGTACTTTTCAGGTAAGTCCGACGACGATGGAAGTCAATCGGATGGGAATAATCAAGAGTGAAAGAGATAGAGATTCTCCAAGTGTCATCTAGTCTTTTCTATAGTTTCTTGAGTCAACTATGTATTCTTTTCCTTTTTATTTAACAGAGTATTGGATTTGTAATAGTCTATCCATTATGAAATAAAGGATTGGGTTATCTTGCTATTTTGCGCATCTCTGTCTTTGTGTCGAATACACGACCACTCTGATTGACATGATTGATATAGACACGTCGCGCATCTCCGGGTATCTTCCGCGCTCGGGGCGTGACAGAGAGAGTTCTGTTTACTATAATGATAGTAAGATGCATTAGGTTTCAGATTTAATCTATGCATATTCTTGTTAGCATGAAATCCATGTGCATATGCATGAAACTTTTTGTTGTTGACAGAATTAAAATTCTGTTTACTAAAATCGGCCAGCCAACATTCAGCAGCTCTATGGCCTGGCTTCCCACAGTTATAGCATGAAAAGCTCACAGATTTTCTGGCAGAGAATTTGATAACATGGGGGTTAAAAGAATTCTTCTGAATGTGCCAACAGTCCTTGACTGTGTGGCCATACTTCCCACATTTGAAACACTCATTGTGCTTGCCTCTAAAAACATTTCTTCCAAAAGCATTTCCATTTGCAGGGAGTTTAACAGTTTTAGAATTGAATTGTCTACCCTGAGCATGCCAGCATTCAATGGCCCTGTGGCCCAATTTGCCACAGTGATAGCATTCAGTTTCTTTTTGTTCTGAGCAGAGACATGTTTCCTAGCATGCTTTTTGTTGTCTTGTTTCAGAATGAAGCAATTATCCATAATGTGGCCAACCCTACCACAGTAATGACATGAATTCTTATTTTTATGTGCATGTGTATGTGTATTCATGTCAAGCACAGATTGAACTTTCTTAACATATTTAAAATCAGTCTTTTTCTTGGTGGTAGGAAAGTTCGAGTGATGTACAGCATGCATTTTTTAAATGTGATTCACTCCTTTCTTCACATGACTGACCTTTTCCATTTTTCCAGTTTGTTTCTGATTCTTCTGAACATTTGGTTGTTTATTTTCTGAGGTGGTGGCTACATCTGATGCTTTGATAAAAGATGTCATTAGCTTATTTTTGAAAGCCTTTTTATTGACATTGTTGTAGCCTAACCCTTCCTTTTGAGTATTGACCTTAACTCCTAACAACCTGTCCAGATTCTCTTGTCCACTCACAAACTTTGACAGAGATGTTTTCAGATCTTGAATTTCATTTTCTAGTGAGGAAATGTTTAACTCATAACTGGCAATCTCTTGCTCACTACAATTCATAGCTTTATTCAAAACTTTGTTAGCAGTTTTATATTTCTCAATTTCATTTTCCAGATTGCTCAGTTTATCAGAATCTTTAATGCAAACAATTTTTCCTCTTTCTAAGGCTAGAAGTCTCTCAGAGATAGTGGAGTTCAGCATTTTTAACTTCTCATTTTCTTCCTTAAGCTTGTCATTCTGAATTAACTCATTTATTAGAGTCTGATCATCTGAGTTAACTCCAAGTTTTCTTTCAGCCTCAAATTTCTTTAATTCTTTTTGTTGTTTCTCCAGATCTTTCTGTAATTCTATATTTACAGATTTTATGGCATTGAATTTTTCAGCAAACAAGTTCTTCTCCTGCTCAAGTTTCTCAAATTTTTCATCATTTTCATTAACAGATTTTCTCAGAGAATCATTTTCAGATTTTAGCTTGTTTAAATCTGAGTTCACACTTTCAAAATTTTTCAGCAATTTTTTATACTAGTCATGATAGTTAACAAGAGTCTGATTATCATTATCTGACTTGAATTTTTCTTTGAGTTCAGATATCACATTTATATGATCTTGATTCTTAGTTTTCAATAATGAAATTTGTTTCTTCAACATTTGAAAATCAGACATACAGGCATCATGAACATTTTTCAATTCAACACAATTTCTACATGGAGAACTTGAACTAACTGACCCAATACCCTTCTTCAATTTTTTATATTATTTTCTTAACAGTTCATGAGATTCAAGTAGCTCAGAATATGCATTTTTCCAATCATCTAAAGTATAGTTTTCAAAGTGATTTACCTCATCATCATCATCATCTTCATCTTGACTGCTGCCTTGATTATTTTTGTCAGCCATCATGCAGCTGTCCTCATTTCTTATCTGAGTTCGCTTCAGCATGTCCAGAATATCTTTAGCAGAACTGCAATCAAAGAAACATGAATGAAAAGCTCTATCAGTAGCTGCCTTCATTAGATTTATAGCTATCTGATTCTCTTCATGCATTAATTTGTGACTGTCAGTCCATTTGGACTTTTTCTTTGGTAGTTCATGAGGACCGTGTGAAATCACTTTCCACAGGTCTGGATTAACAGATTTAGCATAATTTTTCAGACTAGCAGACCATATACTAAAATTGGAACCGTTGAAAACTGGTGGTTCACCCATGAAACCAGATCAGATATAAAGCAACAGGAATATTGATGCACCAAAAGTAAATTAGCACCTAAGACTGTAAGATCAGATCTGCAGGTCGCTGGACCTTCTAAGCAGACACCGGTCTGATACCAATTGTTAGGGTGCTAAGTCCGGATACAGAGGGGGGTGAATGTATCCCCTTCAGAAATAATGCCCAAATTAAAACTCTAAAGCTCAGATATGCGGAATAAAAACTAATGAGCTCTACAAGATGAGATGATAAGATAACACATGATCAAACAGTTGGACTGCAACAATGCAGCCACCTGATCAAACCAGAAATGCAGACAGAACTATGCAACCCAAACACACTTAGCAAAATATAATGCTCAAGGTTACTGCAGATAGGAACAATACAAACAATCCAAGATAACACAACTAACCATGCATGCATAACATGTGAATGGGAGGTAGGAGGCAAGGAGCAAATGCACAAAACAAACCACTGCATAGTAGATTTTTTAGGTGGTTCGATCCTCCAGACCTACATCCACCCCTCACTCCCAACCGGAGTGAGGCTTCACTAGCCAATGCTAGAAACAAGCAGACTCAGTATGCGAACACTTGCTGCCACACAGCTTGGCCAGGGGAACAGCCTCCCCTCTTCCTCCCAACCGGAGGGACACCCCAAGTGACTCCCGGCCACTTGGAAACCAGAGGTCGAAGACCTCTCTTCCTCCAGACCAGGAGGGACCCCTGGACTTGCAACCCACAAGCCCAGAACCGGAGGACGAGCCTCCCTTCCTCTAACCAGAGGAAACCCACAAGTGACAACCTGTCACTTGCAACCCGGAGATCAGATCTCCCTTCTCCTGAACCAACAGGAGGAACCCGACCTCAGTCCAGAGGATCGGAAGAACAAAGGTAATCAGAAAAACAAAAGAAAAATAAGAAACACAAAATGAAAATAACTTCAGCAACCAGAAAGCTGGAAAATGAAATATAAACTGCAGCTCTCGTAGGAGCAACTGGATTGGATTTGATCCAAAGTCCAGTGAAAATAACGAAGCTTCTCTCTACTCTTCTTCACGAGCTCTCTCTTTCTCTTTTTCTTCTGCTGCTCTCACTATCTATCTTCTTCTCTTTCGCAGGCTCTCCCCATCTCTTCTTTTCTCTTCTTCTTCTGCTCTTTTGATCGTGGCTCTCTTCCTTCTACTTCTCTGCCTCTCTTCTTCTTCACTCTCAGTCTCGATCAGCCGTCTTCTGTTCTCATCTTCCTTCTACAGTGGACGAAGGCTTCTATATATATCACAGCAGCTTAGGGCGTGTGTCTCCACAGCTCCCGCCCAAGTGACTCTACCACGTGTCAGCATCTCAGCTCCTTGGATCACGTGCCAGACACCTGCATGATTAATGAGGAGTTCAGTCGATCAGCAAAGCACAGGCTATATAGACTTTATAAGCAGCAAATGGATAAGTATGTACACTGAGAGAGTGTATAGAGTTGAAGTTCTTCATGCGAGCTCAGTGTATGGACTTTTAGTTAAATGCATTAACATACCAAGGGAATGAGTGTATGGACTTAAAGCATCAGTTAACCAAGTGTGAAGAGTGTATACACTTGACTGCGTGCATGATAGTCAATGTCTAGACTTGCTATTAACATGCATGAGAACCCAATGTATAGACATGCTGTCGCTTCAGCTGACGACCCCAGTGTATAGACTTGCTGAGGGAGAGATTGTACATACTTGAAGCAAAGCAAGGCAATCGAGTGTGTAGACTTCACGATGTGCAGACTTGCCAAAGAAACGGCTGTACAGACTTTAGCTCAAGAGCGATGTATAGAGTTTTGAAAGCTGGAACAACGAAGCATGCTGTACAGACTTTGATGGTTGAGAGACGATGGCCAGGACAAGGCACAAACGGATGTATAGACTTTGGACTTGAACGACCAAGCAGGCTGTGTAGACTTAGAAGAGTAATCCAGTGTATAGACTTCAAAAAACTTGAAGGCCCAATGTACAGACTTTGAAAAGTCTGAACCAATGTACAGACTTGTAACACTTCAAAGCACAATGTGCAGTCTTTACAGTTCAGCTGCCAATGTATAGAATTGGAAAAGCTCGAACACTGAATCAATGTAAAGACTTGGAAAGTTATCCAATGTACAGACTTTAAGTGCAAGTCCGATGTATAGACTTGGGCTGTACATACTCGGAAGGCTTGAAGTCGATGTACAGACTTGGAAATCGATTGGCAAAGGCTGATGTATAGACTTGAAGGTTCACAGGATGTATAGACTTCAAATTCCACAGAAGACTCTGTCTGGACTTTGAAGATGGAAGCGTTGTATAGACTTGGGGTTCCTTGAAGGATGTATAGACTCCAGTTGAGCAAGCTACAGTGCCGTTGTATGGAGTTGATCTTCAAGGAATGGCTGTACAGACTTTGAAGGCTTTGGCGGAGGATGTACAGACTTGGAATATGAAAACCAATGTATGGACTTCAGGTGAAGACCAATGTACATACTTTGAATATGAAGATCAATGTATGGACTTGGAAGATGAAGGGCGATGTGTAGACTCTGAGATGAACGGGAGAATGTATAGACATGACCCCTTGAAAGGATGTATAGACTTGCTGGTTGCGTTAAGACACAGCATGAGACGCTGATGAAGACGTTCCAATGTATAGACTTCAGCGCTTTGTGGGACACAAACAGAGACGCTGAATGAGAAGCAACTTGAGACGCATGGCTGTACAGACTTCGACTTCAATGCATAGGCTTTGAATGCTTGAGAGACGATGCATGAGACGCAAATTAAGACATTAGGCTATACAAACTTGAAGTAAAGCTTGCAGAAAGCGATGTATAGACTTGGATGCCCAACGCCAATGTACTGACTTTGAAGAGAAGACAAATGTATGGACTTTATGGCTTAACGAGTGTGCTGACAGTATACTCAATGCAATTGTGCAGACTTCCACAAGCAGAGTAAAGTAACGAATGCTTTATGCATCAGATAACATGACTGAACATCAAATATGCAATGCTTTAGATCTGTTAAACTAATGTGAGCAGCAAGATGACTGAACATTTGAAAGACTGCATTATGATCAGGAAATGATTGAATAACAGCATGATAATTCACACATTAAGATGACTCACAGTGATTAACTCACATCAAAACCAATCATCAAAAGATTAACTCACATCAAAGCCAATCATCAAAACCACAGGGACACAACAATTACCTGTAACAATGTCCGCGCATATAGTGCCCGATCTGGTCCTGGGAGGAGCACCCGAAAGTACTTGTGCCCATGGGAGTTATATTGATCACGGTGTGGCATTGCACCGAAGTACTTGCTTGAATCTACGACATCTCCACTATATATCTATCTCTCTCTCGCGTGCTTGACTTGATTGACTTTACATGACTTGTGTGGCCTGGAATGGGCAAAGTACTTGCTTGTTAATAGCCTTTATCTCATGACATGAAAGACTTTATTGATATACTTGGTACTCATTCGAATACTTGAAATCTTGAATACTTGAAATCCCCTATCTTGGATCAACAGTACATGTTATTTCCTCTTGTTATCATGTTCAATTCCATAGCATTATATTTTACATGATTAACATGCTAGACTTGATTGACTTGATTGACTTGACACGACTTGCGTGGCCTGGAATGGGCAAAGTACTTGCTTGTTAATAGCCATTACCTCATGACATGAAAAAAACTTTATTGATATACTCGGTACATGTTCAAATACTTGAAATCTTGAATACTTGAAATTCCCTATCTTGGATCAACAGTACATGTTATTTCCTCTCGTTATCATGTTCAATTCTGTATCGTTCTATTTTACATGATTGACATGCTAGACTTGCATTTTCATTTGGAAGAGGTAATTACTTAAACCAATTACTAGTTCTTGAGATATAATTCCTACTGAGCGTTCGCTCATCAAGTTCTTTCCCCAAACCTTTCAGGTAATACAGACCCTGACTCGGACTCGGATGGGCAGGAGCAAGAGTGACGAGCATAGAATCTGCAAGCGTCATGCTACTACACCTTATCGTGTCGAGTCGTCCTTAGTTTATTCCTTGGAGTTTTGTCGTTAGATCTTTTGTTATTTCATGAGTTGTAACATTTAAGGCTTGTGGGCCTGATTAGAATTATTAACTCTTGGAGTTATGTGACTTTGTTTAATGGATTAAGTTTTTATCAATGGTATCAGTATTTGGTTATGTTTTCAAATTCTCATCTTATTGCGCACTCTATTTTGATGTCGAAATTCTACTTGCTCTGATTGACATGATTGATATAAACTCGTCATGTTTTTCTCGGGTTCCTTCCGCGCTCGGGGTGTGACATTTCGGCACCAGGACGACGTTAGCTAGCCACGTCGGGTACGGGACCGGCCTAAAAAGGCTAGTCTTCCGCCCCTTGGCGACCTACTCTTTGATAATCATCTGCTTCTCTGGCGCATGCTTCCTTCTGCGTTGTTACACGGGCTTCATGGTTGGGTCGACGTTGAGTTTATGCACCATCGTCTCTTCCGGTATCCCGGGGAGTTGATCATCAGACCATGCAAAGACCCGGATGTACGCGGAAAGGAACTCTTTGTATTGCTATTGAACCTCAGATGTTAGGTCGGCTCTGATCTTTACTCCTAGGGTCAGGTCGTCGTTTAGGAAAACCGCTAGCAATTCGCCTCTAGGTTCGGCGGTTGCGGATTTTTCCTCGACTTCTCGGAGGCCCTTATTTTACTCGTACGGCCTTGTGGCCTCAACCGAGATATTGTAGCACCTTCGGGCCATTGCCTGGTTACCTCGGACTTCCCCCAATCCATTTTTGGTGGGGAACTTCATCTTTTGGTGATAGGTAGAAGGCACCGCTTTCGTTCGGCTGAGGATTCCTCGGTCGAAGATTGCGTTGTATGCTATCATACTTTTGATCACTATAAAATCCACCATGACTGTAACGGTCTTGGGTGGGGTGCCAAGAGTAACTGGCAGGCTTAGGGCTCCCTCGGAATAGGTGGCCTGGCCATTAAACCCGGACAGGAGGGTCCGGATCGGGCGGAGTTTAGACGAATCCTCCCCCATCTTAAGGAAACACTCGTAGGATAATACATCAGGGGCACTTCCATTGTCAACCAGAATCCTGTCTACGTTACAATGGTTTATTGTGGCCGATATCACTAGGGTGTCGTCATGCGGGGTGCTCATCCCTTTCAGGTCTTGGTCGGAGAAGACTGTGACCTGGGGCTCGCCCGGCGAGGCCCTGGGAGGCTCGATGGCTCGGCTCGCCCGCTCAGCATGACACTTCCTTCCTCGGCCACTATCTCCTCCTGATGCAGCTCCTCCGGCAATGACGTTGATGTGGACCCCTCGGGGGGTGTTGTCGATCTCCTCTGGGGCACCTCGGTCTTCCTGGTGCCTGGCCACGAACCGGGGAGGTACCCTTGACGAACGAGACGCTCGATCTCTTCCTGGAGCAGGTGGCAGTCACCGGTATGATGCCTGTGGTCGCTGTGAAATAGGCAATGCTTGCTGCGACTGTGGTTCTTCGACTTCATTGGCTCGGGTTGGCGGAGGAGGCCCGAGCCTTTGATGTCTTCATAAATCTCGTACACTGGAGCGGTTAGGGGAGCGTACCGCTCGTACTTCTGTGATGGTTCCTTACGTTCCCCGTCTCGATTCCGCCTTTTTCCTTGGCCCGAGCTTGGCTCGGGTGCCCGCTTCTTGTCCCCCTCCCGACCCGAGCCGGTTGCGTCTCGGCATGCACTGAGCACTTCTTCACACTCGGCGTGGCGCAATGCCAGAGTCACTAGCGCAGCAAGGGTCGAGGGAGGGTGGAGGACAAGCTCGCGGCGGAGGTTCTCGTCGCGGGTGCCCCCGGTCGGAGTGATTATGGCCGAGGTGACGTCCAGGCGGCGGATCCTCAGGGCTTCTGATTTGAATCGGAGGATGTAGGCCCGAAGTTTCTCCCCTTGGGCCTGTTTGAGGGCCAAAAGCCCCGCTACCGACCTAGGGGGGCCGCTACCGACGAAACTCTCCTTGAATACTCGCCCGAACTGCTTGAAAACTCGGATGGATCTGGGGGCGAGGGCCCGGAACCAAGCTTGGGCGCCTTGGACCAGGGTGGTCGCAAAGGCTCGGCACTTGATGGCGTCGGATGCTCCGTGAAGGGTCATCAGAGCGTCGAAGCTGTCAAAGTGGTCGGCCAGGTCGCCCTGGCCGTCGTAGGGCTTGAAGGTCGGGATAGAGGTTCGGGGAGATACCTCTGCCTTCAAGATATGGTCGGAGAACGGGGATCTCTCCTCATCCTCTGGTGGAGAGGTCTTCTGCAGGGCTTGCAAGGCACGCTCCTGCTCTGTGAAATGCCTCTCGAATTCTCGCAGTCGGAGGGATAGCTCCGGCTGCCACTGTGCCGTAGGGCTGAGGGGGCGTGAAGGCAGGCTGTCTTGGCACTCCCTGGGGACTTCGGTCTCTGGGAGGGGACGGCGTGCCCCATTCCTGCCCCGCTTCGGCGTGGAGGAAACCTCTTGCTCCGGAGGGGGGGCTTGCGAGGGTCCTCCTACTTTGTTGCGGATGAGCTACAGTCCTCGGAGGGTGAAGCGGCCTCTGGTGGTGTGCTGGGACACATTCTCATGGGGAGGGCTCTCCAGAGGGGCGCGTGACCTTCCATCCCTGGCCACCTGGGTCCTCATGAGTTCCACGAGGACGTCCAGTTTCACGTTGAGGGATTGGAAGGTGTTGGTGCCGCCGTTGAGCGGCAGCCCTACCGTCGTGGGAGGAGGGGGCGGCAGCCCGGCCGCAGGCAGAGGGGGTGGTCAGTCGGAGAGAGTGCTGGCACCAGAGGGGGGGTTTTGGGAGGCTTGTGATGGGCCTTCCCCCGCCGCCACCGTGGCCTTTCCCCTGTCGCCGGCGGACCTCCTCCCTGTACTTCTTCTCACCATACTGGCTCTTTAGTCATTTCCCACAGATGGCGCCAGATGAAGAGGGGTGATCTCGAGCTGGTCCTGAGCTGGGAGGATGATCACCGGATAGTGAACTGCAGAGAAAGGGAAACGAATCAGGGGGCCCAGGGATGGTTCCCTGGGGAAAACCCTCCGATGCTTAAGTCAGTAGAGCAATGGTGGAAGGTATTGAGGGAGGTTGAAAGAGATGCGCGAGATTCCCCAACACTAAGATGGTGAAGTGGCTCCTGCTCAGAGAGTGTTAGGCATGTATATGCCTTACCTTCTGCCGGAGGGAGTCCTTGATTTATATAGCGAGCTCCCCCGAAGAGTCCCATAAGCTGAGGAGTTTTAGGCGGGAGTTACGTCCTCATCATGGGATCGTTACGTTCTCATCGTGGACTCTTCATGACCTTGGGAGATCGTGGCACCCTTATCCCGCTGAACTCCTACTCATAAAGGACTGTCAACGGCTGCATGGATAAGCATTTGTCAGTTGATCCAAGCATGAGAAGTGCCAACCCTGTCCGGGCGATGGGCGTAGCTCGAATGCAGTCAGATCGGAGTAGGCGCGGAGCGCCTGCCCTTATCTCCGTGGGGAGATGGCTTGGGCATGGGTCTTCCTCCATTCTATCGTTTGGGCCTTCCGAGCCTAAGGGCCGCCGAGGAAGGATGGGATCCCGAGTAATCTTTATTGGGCTGTTCTACCGAAGTGGGCCCTAGAGGGCTGTCACTCGGATGAGCTGAGCCTCGTTCGGTCCTGATGGGCCTGGTTTGGCTGCTCTTGATTGGGCTACAAAAATCCCCCTCTCCAGTACCCTTTGAAGCTTTATATGGAAAAGGCTGTAGATCACCAATATGTTAGAGAGAGATAGGGGAAAAGTAATTCCTAGGCCCTGACATTATTAGGGATTCTACAGAGAAGATCAAGCTCATTCAAGAAAGAATGAAGATGGCGCAAGATAGGCAGAAATCTTATGCTGACAATCGAAGACACGACTTGGAGTTTCAGGTGGGAGATCATGTATATCTGAAAGTTTCTCCAGGCCGTGGTATTCGAAGATTTGGCATTAAAGGAAAGCTAACTCCAAGGTTCATTGGCCCATTTGAAATTCTTGGAAGGGTCGGTGAAGTGGCTTATAGATTGGCATTACCTCCACAGTTGGCAGGAGTTCACGACGTATTTCACGTCTTTATGTTGAATAAATATGTACATGATCCTCATTATGTCATTACTTATGATAATCTAGAGATCCAAAAGGACCTGACATACGAGCAGAAACCGGTCAGGATTCTGGAACTAGAAGTGCGTCAACAAAGGAATAAAACTATTCCTATGGTCCAAGTCCAATGGACGAAGCAATGGCCACACGAAGCAACATGGGAGATGGAAGAATCTATGCGTAGAAGATTCCCAAAATTATTCGATTGTAAGTACACTCTCCATAAATCCATGTATTGAATTTGGGGACCAAATTCTTCTAAGTGGGGGAGGGTGTAGTGATTCAAATTTATATAAATAATTTCTAGATTGAATTAGGCATTTATAAAGCTTAGTAAATAGATATTGAGATTATAACGCCCAATTAGGCTAAATAATTAACCTAGCTTTAGTAGTTATAGCCTAATAGGTTTAAGGACCAAGCCCAATAAGTTTGGCCCATATTCTAGAAAGTTATTTAAGTTATCCACGAAATATATGGATAAATACACTTTAAAAGGGATAATTTAGTGGATAATTAACCAAAGAGTTTGAATTAAGATGAATGTCCACGCCCAGTTGATGTAACGGTCTATCGGGCGACCGCTATAGTCACGTAACGCACCAGTCCTGGTCCGTTACACTCAGCTAATTCCTTAAGAAGAAGAAGCTATAAAAATATTGAACTTTGGAATTCTCTTGGCTAGAGACCAACTTGGGAGAACTTTTAACATTGCTAAGGACTCTTAGAGATTAGGTTTTTGCCAATTAAGGACTCTAAAATCGTTCAAATCCTTGAACCCTAGCCAAAACTCTATAAATAGAACCCAGTTCTGAACTGAGCGACCCTTACTTTTGGCTCGTGAAGAATCAAGGTAAGGAGATAGAATCTCAGGTAAGTTCTTTAGAGTATTTAGTTCCTAATACCTTAGACTAACTACCCTCAAAAATTCATGTTGGAAGATCAAGTAACCAAGGAGATAAAGGCTTCTAAAGTCGCTGATTCTGTCATAGCAGCCCAGGATTCAGGGCAAAGGACCACTGAAGATCAAGGAATTAGAATGCCCAAACAATGTAATTAGGGAAGGGTTCTTTAGAACTTTTTGTTCCACTTAGTTTCATCTTCTTACCCTTCAAATTTCACATCTTTAGGTCAACAGATTGGAGAGATAGGATAACGTGAAGTTGCTGAAAAATCACAGGAAGAGAAGAACTAGGGCGACCCTCGAAGACTTAAATTAGAAGTTTAAAGCACAGTTAAGATGTAGGTTATCTCATGAACGGTAAAAACACATTCTTAGGGATAAAATCCCTCTAGTTTATTTAGATTTCATGCATTATACTTCATGAATTTCATGTTTTAGGATTAGTCTATACATTCATGCATGCCTTCAACCCTAATTGAAGATAAAAAGCTATCTCTTGTTATTTCATTACTACCTATGCATCTAGAAAGCCCTTTTCTCGTTTAGACATGATTAGAGTAGTTAGCATGCAATTAATTAATCATAGATTTCTATAGTTTCTATTTTTTGTCAGCAGAGGACCTAACGGTCTATCGTAAGACCGTCAGGGACGTGTAACGGACCTACATTGACCGTCACACCCTCTGTGAACGACTGAAGGGTTCTGTCAAACCTGACAGACCAAATATAGACTGTTACTTTCATGTGACATGCCCATACTAGTCCGTCACACGACACTACGTTCTGTCAACTTAAGATAGAATCAAGATCGGTCCAATTAATATATATGTATGCGTAGTTAATTAGATCTTAACCTATTTTTCATAGTTTTAAGTTCCAATATTGATTCATGTTAGAAATTTGCATACTTTAGAGTTATTTTCAAGCATATGTTAATTTCATGCCAAAGCACTATAGTTTTGTATTAAAACCTTGATTTAGAAAAGATATTGATGAGTTTTATCATGATTTTATACCGTTACACATTCTCTCGTATCTATAGAGTCATTTTCTTTAAGTACATGACATATATCCCGGTATATGTCCATTAGTTCACACTTTTGCACTATAGGAACATATTCTTGAACATGAGGACCTCTCTATTCGATATTCCATCCAATGGATTAGGAAATCTTATTTCAAGGCCTCTGTAATTCTCTCCGAACCTAGGATTCCCACTAGGACGCCGAGTTGGTTGTACCATTAATGCCCATTTGTCTAGAAAAGCACAAATCAAAGTTTAAGTCTTGTTAATGTAACGGACCTGCACTAGCTCATCAGGCTTACCTAACGGACCAGAGTACGACCATCACATTGTACTAAGTCCAATTTCTTTATTTCTGGATTCAGCCTGTTCTAACAGTCCAGTTCTCGACCGTTATGTTCATGTAACGGTCTAGTATTGGACCGTCAACGTTCTAAATTCTTTAACCCGAGGTTTGACCAAAGGGTTGATATTCTAAAGTTCCTAGATGGATTATTGATGGTCTAGGATTTGTCATATTGTCTAAGATACTTAACTTAAATTATGAATGATAATAAATGTATTGTTATGCTACCAAATTATTCCCATAAGCATGACATCGTCTTAAATCATTCTTGATCTCTCATGTCCTAAATTGAAGTGTTCATTTGTTGATTATTGTTATCATGAACTTATTGAACTTGTTACATTCTCGGCCATATTTTATTGAAACATGAAAATAGCTTAATTTATACTTGAAGATGCGATCGAGCACTGATTGTGTTCAAGGGCTCTATGCTAGTCCCCTCGACTGATTGTCGGAAACATACTGTAAACCATGCGGTATGATGCTACTGGCGTCACATTGCGCTGGGAGTACTTTCTCTATAAATAAGTGAAATATCCATGGCTCGTGAAGTGAAAATCCACGATACACGTACATGACTTTCTTGCTTGTTACATGATATTCCACAGAAGTTCACCAAATACTTGCTCATAAGCAAAAGGTGTTTGGATGATGACTACGTGGTATTGCTCGTACATTCTCGTTACATTCTTGTTCATGAAGGGCCATGCTACATTCTTGTGCATACTTGCTCATTCTATCTTACATGATCATCTTGTTGCTCGGTTATACTTGTGATTCATCACATTCGCATGATTTTGCCTTAATCCTCTAGAGCTAAAATGTTAATTACTTTAATTGTGCCTTCATGTTGATGCGAAGATACCTACTGGGCAAGTGTGCTCATTACCTATTTCCAATCTTTTCAGGAGATGGAAGTGAGTCGGGTTCGGATTCGGAATATTCAAGTAGCGGATCTGAGAGTGAATGAAGAATGAGTGAAGACTTAGGAAGTCTACATTGTTTAGATTGAGTCTATGTAATTTTCTTATTTCTTGAGTCTAGTATGATGAAGAAAGTTGAATTAGTGATTGTATTTGAATATTTGATTGATAATGAAATGAAAGTTGAAGCTTGAGTAAATATTGTGCAATTACATTTATGTGTGTGATTGTCTTGCGCTCTGATCGTTCTTGCTTGCAAGAGGCTTACCATGACGGCTGTTCACGTTCCTCGAGCTAGTCTTCTACGATCATAAAGGCTCGAGGCGTGACAAGTCCCACCACCAACTGTCGGCCCAACCTGGGAGCTTTTCCTCGACGGGTCATCGGGCTCGGCCGGCAGTGGTGCTGGAGTTATCCTCAGTTCCATAGAAGTGGTGGAATTGCAGTACTCCTTGAAGTTTAAGTTCACAGCATCCAATAATGCCTCTGAATATGAAGCTTCAATTTTAGGAGCTCCGATGGCTAAGCGGCTGGGACAGAACGGGTCAAAATCTACACCGATTCGCAACTGGTCGCGAGCCAATTCAACGGGGACTCTGAGGCTCAAGAACCATAGATGATCAAGTACCTTCAACTAGCTAAGGAGGTAGGTCAACAATTTGAGAGCTTCCAAGTAATCATGATAGCTCGGGAAGGAAACTCCCAAGCGGATGTACTCTCCCACCTAGCTTCCTCCACAAGCCCATCCGAGACCCGATTACTTCTCCTAGAAGAGCTGGAGTGCCCCAGCATCAACCTCGAGCTGGTGGGTGTCGTTCAAGTGTTGTCGGACGATTGGAAGACGCCCTACACAATCTAGTTGAATGATGGTGAGTAGCCCCCTGACCCTCGAGATGCCAAGCATCTCAAGTACCAAGCTAGGCGATTCATCTTGTTCAATGGATCGCTCTATTGACGATCATTCGCTAGACCCCTCCTTAAGTGCCTTGAACCTCGTGAAGCTCGGCAAGTTATCAAGGAAGTTCGTGAGGGGATTTGTGGCGCGCATCAAGGAGGGAGGTTGATTGTGAGGATTTTTTGAAGACAGGGCTACTGGTGACCCACGTTGCAGCAGGATTGCTCGGACTATGTCCAAAAGTGTGATCGCTGCTAATGGTTCGACCACCTATTACTCCAATCGGCTTCAACACTCGTGTCGCTCACCAAGCCTTACCCTTTTGCTCGATCGGGAATTGGCATCTTGGGCCCCTTCCCTACGACTTAGGTGCACAAGAAATTATCATCGTCATCATCGATTACTTCACCAAGTGGATCGAGGCAGAGGCTTCCATGAAAATAATGGAAGCTGTGATTTGGAGTTTCGTGTGGTGATCGATCATATGCCACTTAGGCATCCCCTAAGTGATAGTCAGTGATAATGGCCGACAGTTCAACTGCACTTATTTTAAAAATAAGTATGCCGACCACGTGGCTGAATGGAAATAGTATCTTCCAACTGTATGGAGACCAAATCAGGTAGGATTTGGAGCTGGACAAGAATGCAAATGTGGGACTGTTTATTTCTGAAGGGTAGTGGACTCTCCCGGCTACACTTTCTATGGAAATGGCAGACCTTTGGGATCTTGTCAAACAAGTCCAAATACAGAATGCCGAGTCAGATGCCATCATGTGGATGAATAATGTACAAATTAAGAAGGTTGGCTTCATCTGGCAAGAGATAAGACTAAAAGGGCAGGCTTTCTCTTATCATGATTGGGTTTGGAAAAACCCAACTTCACAAACTACCTCACTTTTAACCTGGCAAGCGATTCTAAATAAGCTACCTATTGCTGACAACCTGCAGAAGAAAGGATTTTACCTTCCAAGAATGTGTCCACTTTGTAAGCAGGGTAGAGATGAACTTGGTCATATGTTCTTTGAATGCTCTTATAGCAAATGGATTTGGAAACAAATTCTTGAAAGGTTTGACTTGCAAAGACAGCCGAGCATTGGACTGCGCCAAGAATTGCACCAGCTGCAGGTCCAATTATAGAAATCAGACCAACTCTTAAAGTTTGTCAGAATTCTTCTTCGAATAGCCATATGGAAAATCTGGAAAGAGAGGTGTGTGTGAATATTTGAGGATTCTACCTGCTCCAAATCAAGTGTTCTCATCAAAATTCTAGAAGATGCAAGAAGCTGCATGGAAATGCAAAGGGAAAAGAGACTAACAACAAGGGAAAAAAGCATTTTTAGTAGATTTATCTCCATTTCTCAATAAGCTATGAGGCCACAACCTGTGTGGTCCTTAGCATTCTTGATCTGCTTGGCAGAATCCTGATGTACAATTCTACTTTCTTTTAATAAAAATACCATATTATTACTTACCAAAAAAAAGTATGCCGGCCTACATATTCGCAACCACTTTACTTCGGTAGTCCACCCGCAAGCTAATGGTTTAGTCGAAAATGCTAACAAGACCCTGCTGAAGGGACTAAAGACCAGGCTAGATAAGGCCAAGGGAGATTGGCAGGAGGAACTGCCTAGCGTGCTATGGTCCTACCATACAACTCCAAGGGCCTCCATGGGCGAAACTCCATTCCAACTAGTCTATGCTACTGAGGCTGTCATTCCGCTTGAGATCGGCAGCCCTTCCCTTTGGGCCATTCATTTCTAGCCCGAGCTTAATGACAAGAAGTTGTTGGAGAACCTTGACCAAGCGGATGAGATATGCGAGACCGTGAGAATCCGCATGATGGAGTACCAGCGATGCATGGCATGTTACTACAATGCCCAGGTTTGGGATCGACAGTTCCTTCCTAGGGACTTTGTCACGCCCCAAGATTTATGCAGTGGAAATAATCGAGAACGTGAACAGCCGGCATGATAAGCCTCTTGCAAGCAATATAATTAGAGCACCATACAATCACACAAAGTAATTGCACAAGTAATCTTATTCAAACTTTCAACTTTATTTCATATAAATAATCCACCAAGTACACAAGTGATGAGGGCATCCCTTGCCCCTCCACATTTTCTCCGGACTCGGATTGTTCGTCGGCAAGCGCCATTATGTTAGTCATGTATTTTTGAGTCTAGTCATGTAATCTTCACATTTTCTTTGAGTCAATGTTATGTAATTTTCCCTTTATTTGAGTCATGTACCTAGGTTAGTGAGTCATTGTCCTAAGTATTGTGTCATTAGGTTGGTTTGTTAGGCTATTGGGCCCAATTCATTGGGCTTGGCCCAAGGGCGCCCCTACCCCTTCGGTTATTTGTCATTGAGTCAAATGTCAGGGACTTTTGTAAAAATGTGGGTTGCCTATATATAGGACCCCATTCCCCTCATTTTGAACTAATGAACCATTGCATGAATATTGAAATCTAATTCCAAATCCCACTCTCTCTCTCTCTCTCTCTCTCTCTCTCTCTCTCTCTCTTCCCCAACCCCAAAATTCGAAATTTTCTCTCTCCTCCCCATTCACCTCTCATTAAGACCCCTCCCCTTCCCCATACACTCATTTAACTCCCCCCCAACCCCAAGGAGGAATCCCCCAATCACTAGGCCACCCTCCAACCCCCAACTACCCTACCCACTTCCCCAAGCACCCTTCCCTCTCCCCCATACAACCCACCACTTCCCTAGGCCATTTGAATTCAAATCCCCCTTCCCTCCACAGCCCTGGGGCACCCCCAAGACCCCTCCCCTTGGTTAGGGTTGCACCCCCCCCCCTCTCTCTCTCATCTCCACCATTCTTCCTTGCCCAACTCCAACACCATTTGATACTACTAGGTTGCAGCTGGCGATCTGCAGAAGACCACCTGATTGCAGCGGCGACCCCGATCACATCCCAGTGAATCTGAAGGCCCAAGAGGTACCGTTCGAAGCGTCTTTGAGTCATCTTCGCAACGGTGGTGGTTTTGTCTGGATTCGAGCTCTGAGCTGGCCGTGAGACCATTTCTCCCCCGACTGTGCGTAGCTTCCCTGGCAGAGCACCTGAGATGGAGTTGAAGCTCTACTACGACATACCTGTTAGGAATCAGATCGAGCTTTCTTCAGTAAAGTGTTCTACTTCAAGCCCTCCACCATCCCCAACAAGCAGAGCTTCAATCAGCATCCAGAACCAGGAGTTACCAATTTTCTTCCCTGATCGTGCGGATCTGCCTCCCCTCTATCTGCACCGACCCTCCGTCACTGATCAGAAACCACCAGTCGACTCCGACATCATTTGGTATCCCCGTAAGTTCGGCTTCAAATTAGAGCCTCCTACGGTTCATACGGCGCCAACGGCACTGGATTCCGAGCTCGGGAGTGTTCGTGACGCCGTCTGCATCTTGCTGCTTGGAACCTGCAACTGTCAGAACTGAGGAGCTGCTACCCTGATCAAGCCCCTACCCCGACCAGCAGCTGTACCAGGAGAAATCAAGAAAATTCAGGCACCTTCCCGGTCCAGTTATGAAGGTTTTCCCATAGGTTTCGTCTTCAGCAAAATTCGGGAGTGGCCGCAGCATCCAGAGAGCCGACTGCTTGTCCAGAAGAGTAGACAGTGGGCAGACCCGGCTACGGCGACCATTTATCATTTCTAGCTCGATTTTCCCTTTCTGCTTGGCCGGCTGAAGGCCCCTCCCTGTGTGGAGGTAACTTTTGGTTGCAATACATTAACCCCCACCCCGAGATCCCCACCCCTGCATGGGGCGTAGTGCTCTACTCCTTTCAATTTCAGGTTGAAGCGACACCGACGCGGCGTGCGGGTGCATACCCTCGCCTCCCCGCTCGCCCCCGTCTCCGGCCGGAGTCGGCGTCTTCACGCCGGCTAGGTGAGCTCCTGAACATCTCTCATTGCTATAATGGACTTGCTTAGCTTAGTATTGCTATAGTTACTCCATCGGCGGTGAGAGAGTGTCCGATTTTAAATTGCCACCAAATTGAGTGACCACCGCGGGCGAGTTGTGAGAGCTTCCACTCAACCCACACCCTTGGTGTGTTGGCCGCCCATGATTTGGGCTTCCCTTGGCCCATTTGGGGTCTGCAATAAGCTAGCCGACCCTTGGAGAACCAAGGTCCCGCCTCGGACCGTCTCCATCATCACCGAGTCGCCTTCGGGCACTAACGTGCGCCAAGCGAGTGAGTCGCTAGTGTGAGTCCGCTGCCTAACCCGAATGCTTGCATACTTAGGTCCAAGGTCGGTCTCACATCAATTGGTATCATCATCATAGCATCCTAGTTGGTCTCACATCAAGTGTATCAAAACATCTTCATCACATCATCATAGGTCTTAGGTCAGTTTTACATCAAGTGGTATCAGAGCCAGGTCCACAACTTGTCTCTATCAAGTTGGTCCTAGGGCATGTCTATGCATTTAGAGTCTTCAAGTGCATCACTCTTGTCCCCTAGTATGGCCACCTCATATCGACCTTACCAATCGGCCCACTCCATAAGTCCAAGCCACCAACAGATGCCTACCACTAACACCCATAACTTCCCTGGCCATGTCAACTACTTCATGAAAGCCTTGACCTATGCTAATGAGCGGCTTGATAAAATATCAGGTCGACTCAAACAACTTGGAGAAAATAGGCCCGCCCCAAGGACGGACGATAGGATGGTCCCTTTCCCACTTCCCACCTTTGATGGAACCTCTCCTAGAGAATATTTAGATTGGGAAGCTACAATGGACCAATACTTCACTTGGTATCCTATGTCCGAGGATGAAAAGGCATGGGTTGCCAAAATGCAACTTACCAAACAGGTAGAAACTTATTGGATGCAAATTGTCGGGATAAAGGTACTTAGAAGGGAAACTCCCATCACCACTTGGAAGGACATGAAAGAGCAACTTAGGGCAAAATATATGTCCCCTTCCTACCCGGGTTACCAAAGCCCAAGGAGCACTCCCACTCCCTCAACCCCACCCGTACAATACCTCACCCCTAAAACCCAAGTATCTAAGGCCTCCACCTCCTCACCCAACCCCATAAGGTCCCCCACACCCCAACCAAAACCCCCTCCCCTAACCTACACTAGTCAAGCCCCTTTAACCCCCACCTCCACCCCAAACGATCCCAAGGGCAAGAGACCCTTAACTGGCCCGATTCCCTCCATAAGGACCACCACTCATCCAACCTTCACCACTCAAACCCAAGTGGACCCCATGACCACCCCTCCACCTAGGCCCATAATGGCCATCACCCCCCAACCCAAAACCCCTCACCCAACCGACCTCCCGCTTCCTACACCAATCTTTCCCCAACCTAGGCCTCCTCTACTTCCCCTTCCTATCCAAATCCAAGTCCACCCTTGCCCACCACCCCAAGTGCACCATGCTCCAGCTATCACCAATTCTCCCGCATTAGACCTACCCAACCCATTAACACTAGGAATTGAAACCCACACACCCATCCACATGGAAATAGATGCTAGTCCCGAACAAAAACCTACCCTAGAGGAAATCCAAGAACCTCCACTTCCACCCACCTCTCCTAGTCCGGATCCTCAAAAGCCACACACCTTCACCATGAATGAAGTCATACTCCAATGGCTCAAACAAGGACCCACCCTTCCTAGCTCACCCCCACCTCCCTCACCGTTGGGATACCCATCCCAAATTACCCCCTTCCACTCCTATCACACCACAATCCAATCCTACTATGAGGTATAAGGTTGGGATGATCTCCTCAAGGGTTTAGAATGGCAACTAGGGTTGACTTGCTTATTGACCTTAGGAAAGGCCCACCCAAAAAGCCTTAGTCTAATCCACCCATGTGATGGTTCTATCACCTCGGTCTTCACCATTGGTTGCTACACTAGTGACCTCCTTCTCATTCTCCCTATGGATGAAAAATCCATCATGATCCACTCCACTTCCATTGAGATCCCAAGTACCTTGATCGACTGGCCCACTAACGACCTTGGTACCTTGAGGGAGGAGGACCCACCGTGTGAAGACCATGTGGGCATAGAGTCTCTTCTTCTAGGAAACCCAGTCCATGACCCCTTTGACCCCTTCCTTTGGGAGTATGGGTACCCACGTGACCCACCCACATCACCCACCACCAACCCTTTCCTACCCCCACCCACCATGTTGGGCCAAGCCCACCTCATCCATGACCCAGGTTACACCATAGGAATCATGACCTAGGGCAACACCCGCCTAGAGATCAAGAAAGTGCCCCACCCCATATCCACCTACCTAGATCCCTTCGACCCTTTTGAGTGGAAGCTCAAAGGCCACCCCACTATCCCACATGAGGAAGTCATCTTTCGGAAAGGAATTCATATGTCTTGGCACATCACACCGCTTGGCATGTTAGTCCGTCGGGTACATTCATCCACATCACCCACATGTCAAGTAGGAAGCATAAGTGGACCATATTTGGAAGTAATGGTCCAACCTCTTTTATCATGAGTCATAAGCATGAAAAAAGCATACATGGATGTCCGGGTCCCCCAGCATTTGTCACCACCATACATACCTATGGATACCCCGGTCCTCCCAAATCATTCAACGTCCTCATAACATCAATGCATGATAGGTCTATATGTGGTTGTCCTGGACCCCCTTTGCATACCATACATTGTCAACTCACATCGCATCATAGTGCATGGCATATGCATTCAAGCAAGTATCAAGCAACAAGCGGTGGGATTCACAAGAAGCGAGCATAAACTCCTAAGCACCACTTTGAGTTCCAAGTTGACAACTTGACGATGATGGCTTTGGAGTGGCCCTACTTTAGGGTCACCTCCAATCTGAGGGCACGAGGACTTGGACCTTGCCAAGATCTGAGTGGCTTTGGCAACCCAGCTTATGGGTTGGACTTTCAAATGGGTTTTGGGATTCACCCCACTTCCCATGTGGCGGATCCGGCACCCTCTAAGGGCACCGCGGTGGATCCTAGTGAGTGCCTCGAGCTTACACCTACCCTTGTGAAAGACACCCTCGGAGTGCCACCACAAATAGCTTGAGAGCCCGACGTGAGCACACGGTGGCAATACTAGGCAAGCAAGATCCCATTGTCAGTATGACGGTATGACCGAGCCACTTTGTCGAGCTGAAGCGCCGTTCCCTGACTATGGTCGCGGGTTGAGTATGGAGATCGTTGATCGCCCAGAGCCGCAGATCGATGTACTACTTCCCTGGTGGACCCATACTCGACGGGGTCGAGTTTTCCCCACCCCGGGGGTATGATGAGGGCATCCCTTGCCCCTCCACATTTTCTCCAGACTCGGATTGTTCGTCGGCAAGCGCCATTATGTTAGTCATGTATTTTTGAGTCTAGTCATGTAATCTTCACATTTTCTTTGAGTCAATATCATGTAATTTTCCCTTTATTTGAGTCATGTACCTAGGTTAGTGAGTCATTGTCCTAAGTATTGTGTCATTACGTTGGTTTGTTAGGTTATTGGGCCCAATTCATTGGGCTTGGCCCAAGGGCGCCCCTACCCATTCAGTTATTTGTCATTGAGTCAAATGTCAGGGACTTTTGTAAAAATGTGGGTTGCCTATATATAGGACCCCATTCCCCTCATTTTGAACTAATGAACCATTGCATGAATATTGAAATCCAATTCCAAATCTCACTATCTCTCTCTCTCTCTCTCTAAGGGGTCCCCCCTCTCTCTCTCTCTTCCCCAACCCCAAAATTCGATATTTTCTCTCTCCTCCCCATTCACCTCTCATTAAGACCCCTCCCATTCCCCATACACTCATTTAACTCCCCCCCAACCCCAAGGTGGAATCCCCCAATCACCAGGCCACCCTCCAACCCCCAACTACCCTACCCACTTCCCCAAGCACCCTTCCCTCTCTCCCATACAACCCACCACTTCCCTAGGCCATTTGAATTCAAATCCCCCTTCCCTCCACAGCCCTAGGGCACCCCCAAGACCCCTCCCCTTGGTTAGGGTCGCACCCCCCCTCTCTCTCTCATCTCCACCATTCTTCCTTGCCCCACTCCAACACCATTTGATACTACTAGGTTGCAGCTGTCGATCTGCAGAAGACCACCTGCTTACAGCGGCGACCCCGATCACATCCCAGTGAATCTGAAGGCCAAAGAGGTACTGTTGGAAGCATCTTCGAGTCATCTTTGCAACGGTGGTGGTTTCGTCTAGATCCGAGCTCCGAGCTGGCCGTGAGACCATTTCTCCCCCGACTATGCGCAGCTTCCCTGGCAGAGCACCTGAGCCGGAGTTGAAGCTCTACTGCGACATACCTGTTAGGAATCAGATCGAGCTTTCTTCAGTAAAAGTGTTCTACTTCGAGCCCTCCACCATCCCCAAAAAGCAGAGCTTCAATCAACATCTGGAACCAGGAGTTACCAATTTTCTTCCCTGATCGTGCGGATCTGCCTCCCCTCTGTCTGCACCGACCCTCCGTCACTGATCAGAAGCCACCAGTCGACTCCGACATCATTTGGTATCCCCGTCAGTTCGGCTTCAAAGTAGACCCGCCTATGGTTCCAACGGCGCCAACGGCACTGGATTCGGAGCTCGGGAGCGTTCGTGACGCCGTCTGCATCTTGCTGCTTGGAACCTGCAACCGTCAGAACCGAGGAGCTGCTACCCTAATCAAGCCCCTACCCCAACCAGCAGCTGTACCAGGAGAAATCAAGAAACTTCAGGCACCTTCCCGGTCCAGTTACGAAGGTTTTCCCACAGGTTTCATCTTCAGTAAAATTCGGGAGTGGCCGCAGCGTCCAGAGAGCCGACTGCCTATCCAGAAGCGCAGACAGTGGGCAGACCCGGCTACGGCGACCATTTATCATTTCTAGCTCAATTTTCCCTTTCTACTTGGCCGGCTGAAGGCCCCTCCCTGTGTGGAGGTAACTTTTGGTTGTAATACATTAACCCCTACCCCGAGATCCCCCCCCCCCCGTTGCATGGGGTGTAGTGCTGTACTCCTTTCAATTTCAGGCTGAAGCGACACCGACGCGGCGTGCGGGTGCATACCCTCGCCTCCCCGCTCGCCCCCGTCTCCGACCGGAGTCGACGTCTTCACGTCGGCTAGGTGGGCTCCTGAACATCTCTCATTGCTGTAATGGACTTGCTTAGCTTAGTATTGCTATAGTTACTCCGTCGGCGGTGAGAGAGTGTCCGATTTTAAATTGCCACGAAATTGAGTGACCACCACGGGCGAGTTGTGAGAGCTTCCACTCAACCCACACCCTTGGTGTGTTGGCCTCCCATGATTTGGGCTTCCCTTGGCCCATTTAGGGTCCGCAATAAGCTAGCCGACCCTTGGAGAACCAAGGTCCCACCTCGGACCCTCTCCATCATCACCGAGTCGCCTTCGGGCACTAACGTGCGCCAAGCGAGTGAGTCGCTAGTGTGAGTCCGTTGCCTAACCCGAATGCTTGCATACTTAGGTCCAAGGTCGGTCTCACATCAATTGGTATCATCATCATAGCATCCTAGTTGGTCTCACATCAAGTGTATCAAAACATCTTCATCACATCATCATAGGTCTTAGGTCGGTTTTACATCAACAAGACTCTTGACTCTTAACATAGACTCAAGAAAACAAAATTTGCATAATGACTCGACTAGACACTAAATCCATTAGGCTTCTCTTGATTCATTTGATCTTCAATTGCTCTAGGATCGGCTACTCGTATAATCCGAATCCGAATCACTAGTACTTCCTAAAACATTGAAAAATGGGTAATGTGCACACTTGCCTAGTAGGTATCTTCGTATCAACATGATGGCAATGTTTAAGTGATTAACATTTTAGCTCTAGAGAATAAGATAAATCATGTAGGTATGATGAAACACGTATATAACTAAAGTAACATGATACAACCAAGTGTGAGATGTGTGAATATGATTAATCAAGAGTATATCACAACTGAAATTTGGCCTTTCATGAACAAGAATGCACTTTTCATAACCTTAAATGCTATGCACTAGAAAGTCATGTAACACGCAAGAATGTACTTTTGCTTTGCAAGTACTTCGTGAATATTTGTGGATATTCGTAGATCTTCACTTATTTATAAAGAAAGTACTCCCAAGGCAATACGACGCTAATAGCATCATACCCCATGGTTTACAGTATATTTCCAACAATCAGCCGAGGGGACTAGCATATAGCCCTTGAACACAATCAGTGCTCGAACTGCATCTTCAAGTATAAATCAAGCTACTTCCACAAGTATAATAATAATGTTGGCCAATAATGTAACAAGTTCAACAATAGCCAATGGAAGAATGCACCAAATATGAGTATAAGAATTCAAGGAATGCATTAATAACTAGGTCATGCGACATAGAAAATTCGGCAGCATAATAGTACATTCATTAACTTTCCAAAATTTATTTAGATAGCTTTTTGGAATAAAGTGACATGTTCTAGATAATCAATAGACCATCTAGAATCATAGGAAAAATCAACCATTGAGTCAAACCCTGTGTTAATCAAACTCTGGAACCAAGCGGTCGTTTACTGGACTGTTTCTTGACCAGGCGATCGTGTACTGGACCGTTTGGAACCAGAACTCAGGAAATATCGATAAGTGCTCTCTAGACAATTAGGCTCTAATGGTACAACCAGATCGGCGTCCTTGTGGGAATCTGAGGCTCGCGGAGACTTATGGAGGCCTTGAAATAAGATCACCTAGTCCTTTGGAAGGAATATCCAATAGAGAGGTTCACTAGTCTAAGATGATGTACTTAATGTGTCATGTGTAACTAATGAGAACATACTGGGATATGTGCCATGTACTTAGAAAAATGACTCTTATATAAGAGAGAATCGTGATAAAACAGTGATCAAATAAGTCCATAAACTTTATGAAAACGTGCCTATAAATACAATAGTATAAGTTGTTGGCCATAAAAATAACATAGGTTAAAAATAATCCCAAGTACATAAAGAACATGAAATCTTCTAGAGTAATCTGTTAACAGAACTAGGTATAAGAAAATAACACTTGAAACAGGAGTAAAACCTTCTTAACTACGCTTAGCATATAATAATTAGGGCTAATCTGCAATATGTTTCGGGTTAACAATATTATAGAAATCAGAAAACATAAACGGTCTAGTAGGTGACCGTTTCATGGGTGCTAACGGTCTGTCGTAGGACCGCTAAAGGTCTCTAGCGGTCTACAGGAAGACCGTTTCTTCCTGGGTAACAGAAATTCATTTAATAGTAAAATACACACTAACCTAGGGCATGTTAAATATAGAAATCGACGAGAACTTACTATAAAACATGATAGAAAAAATATAGATCGAGAATATGTGTGGGTTTGTGGGTAATGACAAGAAAATTTCCTTTTAACTCAATTAGGGCTAAGAATAATGCATGGATATACACTAGATGCATAGTCCTAATGAAAATATAAAATTCTCGATGTATAATACATAAAAATGACTGAAATCAGAAAGCTTTTATCCCTAACATTAAGTTTAAGCCTTTCATAAGATAACCTACATCTGTTTTGGGCTTTAGGCTTCGAATTTAGGGCTGGAAGTTAACCCTAATTTCTGCTCGTCCTAAACCAAAGTAGTAACTTCTTGCCCCTCTATCTACCGATTCTCTTGACCTAAAGATGTAAAATTTGGAGAGTAAGAAGAGGGTACTAAAAGGAACAAATATTTCTATAGAACCTCTATCTAATTACCTCATTTAGGGCTTCTATTTTCCTAATCTTCCTGGGTCGGTCGCACAGTTTCCTGAGTTAATTTCATCAAACCAGTGTCTTTGCAGGCTTCTATCTCCCTGTAGGCTTGATCTCCTAGAACAAAATTTTGAGAAAAGTTAGATCTAACTAAAATGAACAAATTCCTAGAAGAAACTTACCTCTAATTTGACCTCTTTACCTTAGTTCCACCCGAGCCAAAAGTAAAGGTCGCGCAGGTTGGTTCTCGGGTCTATTTATACGGTTTAGCTAGGGTTTCATGGATTTGAATGATTCTAGAGTCCTTATTAGGTGCAAGATCGATCCTTAAGAGTTCTAACCCTAATTATATGATGTGAAATGACTTAAGGAATGCAGCAACTAGACAAAGAACCATTGGACTTATCCATAGCAAGCACAATTTGCAACTTAGAGACTATCGAAGACGGTCGCTCACCGGTGCGCCGCTCAACCAAAGGGTGACTCGATGATGCTGAGTCGAGGGTGGTGGGACTAGGCCCTTGTTGGTAGAGGGCCAGCAAGGTTATGAATGTGTTCCCCCCCAAAGATATGGAAGCCCGAATTTGAAGGGCTGACCGAGTGCCACAAGGGACTCGGATCACTCGCTTCCTCCACGGTGGTCACTTGAAAGCAATGGTGCTTTAAGGACCGGGCGCTCTCTAACACTCCAGCGGAGCGTTGACGGATATTAACTGAACAAGCACTAAAATATGAGCAATGGTTGAGAGATTACCTGGCCGGTTTGAAGAAACTGACCCCGTTCGGAGACGTGCGCGAGCGGGGAAGTGTGGGTTCCCCGCACACTGTGTCGGTGAAGCTTCTCCCTGTTTAATTATTACATGAACTACTCCTCATGCATAAGGGATGAACTAGGGGTGGGAAAATAAAGGTTACGTTGAAACACTACCTCCACGCAGGGAGGGGCGCTAAGCCGGCCAGGTGGGATAGGGAAGAAAGCTAAGAGAGCGCCGAATGATTACTCCGCCGATTCTGTCCACTTCTGGAACTGCTAGATAGGTAGTCACTGTTGACACCGCCAAGAGCTCTACCGGACCTGGAAGTCACCGAGACCAGCGCCAAATCCTCGTTGATTGGCCCGGGAGGGCTCCTAAATTTCTATGGAATTTTTGGAGGTCGTCGTAGGGCGGGGCAGACTCTGGGTCTGGATAGTCTGCTATCTCTCTCTTCATATTGGGCCACCAATATTTTCTTTTAAGATCTTGGTACATCTTGGTAGCACCAGGATGAATGGTATACTTAGATTTATGAGCTTCATCTAAGACCATCTTTTTAGTATCAACATGATCCGGGATACAAATACGACCTCGAAACAATAATCTTCCATCATTTGCGAGAGAAAAATCCGATCGTTGCTCCATATCAGTCTTAATCCCCAACAATACTGGATCATTTTCTTGTCACTTCACTAGATCTTCAATCAATGTTGGTTGTATTCTAATATTGGCTATAAAGTAATCTTCTGTCTTCAGACCAATATCTAAATTCAACTGAGCAAATTTAGAAATAAGATTGGACATACCTTTCAGATTGGATAACTTTCCTATTGGTTTCCTGTTGAGCGCATCGGCAACAACATTTGCCTTCCCAGGGTGATATTGAATAGCAAAATCAAAGTCCTTGAGATACTCCAACCATCATCTTTGCCTCATATTAAACTCCTTTTAAAAAAAGAGATATTTCAGGCTCTTGTGATCTGAATACACAATAAATTTTTCTCCATAAAGGTAATGACGCCAAATCTTCAAAACAAATACTACAGCAGCCAGCTCTAGGTCATGAACATGATAGTTTTCCTCATGTTTCTTTAATTGTCTTGAAGCGTAGCAAATGAGCTTGTTATTTTACATGAGCACGCACCCTAGACCAATGCCAGATGAATCAATGTAGACTTCAAATCCGCCACCTTCAACCGACAATGCCAATACAGGTGCCGTAGTGAGATGCTTCTTAAGAGCCAAGAAATTTTCTTCACATTCCTTCGTCCACTCAAAAAGGTTTTCCTTTCTAGTGAGTCTGGTCAAAGGAGCGGCGATTTTGGATAAATCCTTGATGAATGGCTGATAATAACCAGCCAAGCCAATGAAACTTCGAACTTCAGACACCGTGTTCGATCGACTCCAGTTCTTAGCAGCTTCAACTTTAGAAGGATCTACTGTAATTCCTTCTTTAGAAATGATATGGCCAAGGAAAGAGACCTCCTTAAGCTAAAATTCACATTTGTTTAATTTCGCATGTAGTTGGTGTTCCCGCAGGGTTTGCAAGGCAATCCTTAGATGTTCCTCGGGTTCTTCCTTTGTCTTTGAATAGATGAGGATATCATTGATGAATACGACACAAATTGGTCAAGATAAGGCCGAAACACATTATTCATCAGTTGCATGAATTGAAGTCCCGCGATCAATGACACCCAAGAGGGGGGGTGAAATGGGTGATTACAGATTTTAATAACTTTTACTCGATTTAAAGGAAGTATTAAGATCTAGCAACAAATAAGAAGAGATCTGTTGGACAACAAGATGAATCTGGCTAGATCAACCCTTACAGTAGTTCTTTGGTACCAGGCGGAGTTAGGGAATCTGATGATTCTCTCACACAAGGTATTTTCCTCCCGACAAGACTGACCATGTCGATCAGAAGCTACCTTTTGATATACCAGAGATCTCCCGTAAAAAGCATAATGCAGCTAGATATAAACAACGAAACTAGATGATGATACAATAAGCAAAAGTGCTATAGCAGAATGGAGGTAGAAGATAAGAAGTAAACCACACAGAAGACCACAATTTTTAGGTGGTTCAGATGCAACAACTGTAACCTACGTCTACCCCTCACTGACTGTGAGGATTCACACACTATCTTGTAGAAGGTTACAAGATTCAAGCACACACACACACACTCGTGTGAGTTCAGAACTCCCACGAAGGTGCACAAGCACCAAACCACAAGGAAAAGAGATAAATGAGGAAATCACTCATACACACACACGGATCTGCGTAGATCCACACACACACAGGTGTTTAAATATTACCAGAACACATAATAAAAGCTCAGCAAGAGTGGAATGAGAAAATAGAAAATGAAAACAAAAATTCAAGCTCCCCCTTAGTGGATGAAGATGGTATTTGATGAAGCTTGCTCCCCGATCGATCTTCACTTGAATGGCCTGCAAATCAGCTTGAGAAGCTTGCACTTGGATGAAGAACTTCTTGCTCGAAGCACTGTTCACGGAGCTACAGTGCACCCTTCCTTCTCCTTTGATGGCCTCCTTTGTTCTTGCTTCAATCACTTAGGTTTTTGACCCCAATAAGAATATTTATAGACCTTGGGTGGTCAATAGACATGCCATAGACCAGATCCACAAATCATGGGAAGATTGGTGGCTTTGGGATTAAACAATTCCTAGAAGAAGGACTTCCCACGTTGAGAATAAAAAGTCAACAATAGGGGCTTTTCGAGGCTGGCGGTCGACCTGTACAATGGGGCGGTCGACCGGAATTGTTTTAGAAACTGGCCGTTCACTTCTGGGAAAACCGGTCGATCGCTACTGGCTGGCGGTCGACCGCTGGCTGGGATTTCTGCAAAAAAATAAAGAGTTAGCCAATGCAATATAATATATGAACGAAACAATTTATGGCTACCTTGTTCCAATCAAGGTGAGTGGGTTTAAGCTTAGCCTGGGTGGTTCAGAAACCAAAACAAGGATTTATGCATTTGGACGGGTTTAAACAATTAAGCTTATTACATAGTGAAGTAGGCTTTGAAAGGGTGTTAAATTCAAACTTGATAGTTCAAACATAGCACGTGATAAAACATATAACCCTGGGTTTTGTTATCATCAAAATCACTTGGATATACTCAACAATCTCCCCCTTTTTGATGATGATAAAAATGAAGGGGTTTTGAAATACATGAACGTGCCTTTGAGCAATATATGAAGGTTGAGATCAAGGTTCGAAATCAAAGCACTTCAATCACATCCTGTTACGCCAGCGAACACAAACCATTCAACGTTTATATGCCCATTAGAAGAGAAATGAGATACAACAGCCAACCATTTGAGATCAAACACCAGTTGCATTCAATTCATCGTTTCATTACAAGGTACATTTATGCAAAAGTGAATGCACGAATCTAGACTCAAGGGACCTCACATGTCAAACAAGTAAATACACAACCACACACAGACATACATAAATATATAAAGCCCTGCACTACTACTTCTCTCCCTTTGGCATCATCAAAAGAGAATGGGATAGACAAAGTGGGACCCAAGTGACACAAAATCAAAGGACAGCAAGCTAGAGGGAGAAAAAGAAAAAAAATTCCTCATGGTGCATCTACAGGTGGAGGTGGCTGGTGTCCAAGGAGACGGCGGATGTCTTCAAGAGCATGAACTTGAGCATGAAGAGTATCCCGAATATGGCTAATGGAGAGGTCACGAGCCGCATCACGATGAGCCATGCTAAGAAGAGTATTGTTCATGATGTGGAAGGACTGGCTAGAGTCAGCAACACTATCGGTGAGGCTCATCATGTGAGTGGTGAGTGTGGCCATATGAGTGGAAAGGGTATCCAGAGCAGTGGAGAAGGAATCCATGTGGCCTGACATGGTGTCAACCACATGGCCCATAGTGTCGACGCGATCCCCAAGAACAGAAAGTCCCTCCCCAAAAGTGTCCACACGAGTCTCTAGCCCAGTGAACCGCCTGTCAAAAACCTCATAGTCTACCCAAGAAGGCTGAGTGGCTCCTTGAGTGGAGGACTATCCATGAAAAAATTGAGTAGGAGGAGGCATCTCCGGATCAATATGCTGCGGTGAAGGTGGAGGAGGCAGCTCGGCATCCATGTGATGAGGTGGGGGTGGAGGAGGCTACTCCTCGGCCTGAACTGAAGGGGGTACATACCCTTGAACCTGCTGCTACTGTGGTTCCTGCTCATCCTCACTGTCATATTCATCTTCATATGTAGGCACATCCCGACGCAGCTCACCATCGGGACCATAGTAATAACCCATATCAGTAAAGATTTTATGCTTGTTGTAGACGTCATCTTGGCGAACATAGATAAACTATTCTTCTGCTAAACTGATCCCAGCATGAATGAATACCCCAGTCAACTGTGAAGGATATGGCAAAGATCACCGTAGATTTGTTTGACAAGCTCCAATGAGGGTCGTCATGAGGCGACCCATGTTGATTTGTATACCATTTGAAGAGGGGGCGATCTCGTGTTGCTCCCGAGCAGGGAAGGGGATGACCACGTACCCTTTAAATATGAACTGCAAGAAAGGAAAATAGTCAGAGGTGCCCAAGGATAGATCCCTGGGGAAGACCCTCCGATGCTTAAGTCAGCACAGGTAGTAGAGCATAGATGCGAAGAGGAGAGTTGGGAGGAAAGTGGGAGCGCGAGATCCCTCTCCACCAAAAGTTGAAGTGGTTCCTCCTCAGGGTTATTAGCTCTTGCATGGCTTAGGCTTACCTTGTCGCAGTGGGGCATGTCCTATTTAAATAGTGTCCTATTGTGCGAATTGATCCCCGTAAGCGGAGGGGTTCCAAGGGGGGTTACGTCCTTCATGCGGGCTCCTTACGGCGCGCGGACTCTTGGTTTCCCCTGTCCCATTGAGCTTCCTATCATTAAGGGATTCGCAACGGCCGAATCAATAAGCTTCCATCAGCGAGCCCGAGCGAACGGCACTTGTTCAAGAGTGGTCTCTCGAGCGATAAGTGCTGGGTCGGGGCAAAGAATAGGGGGCTCCGGGGGAGCTTTTCCCGATCGACTTATGCTCGGACTTCCTAACCCGAAGGCTGCCTAAGAAGTGCTTGTTCCAAGTGAGTTTTTGGGCTTTATAGTAAGTGGGCCCGGGAATTGCCACTTTGAGGAGTTGGGCCTCGTTTGGTCAGGGATGGACCTTGTTCGGCCTCTCCGTACGGGCGGTGAGATTTCCCCTCTCCACTTGTCCCCCTCCTACTCCCGAGCCAAGGTTAGGCTCGGACGAGTATTGTTTGGGCTGGACTATTTGTGGCACTGGTTGGGTAAAGATATCTCTCTGGTAGGGGCCACATGATGCGGCTCACCTTGAAAATATGCCCGTTATGATGAGTAAGAGAAGGCCCCTCCTCGAGAGATTGGACGCCGCGCCACCCCCCATCAAGGTTTGTAGGCATTACACGTTTTTGCGTCCTTTTATCTCCGAGGTTTTTAGGGTTTTGCCTCTCTTTGTAGTTATACTTGAGGGGGGCTCCCGCACTGTGAGAGTAGTTTCGGAAGGGCGAAGATTCATCGCGGCCATTGGAGCTAGAAGAGCTTCCTGAGGCGGTGATTCACAAGCTCCCTTTCTTCTCTGAAGTTCTATGGCTTAGAGCTTTCCCCTTCTTCTTCTCTCTGTCTCATGGCGGACCATCATTCTGAGGCTGAGGGGCGGCAGAGAGAACAGACCCCCAGGGTTTTCTTAACGCCGCCGGAGCCGCTCTGCAGCGAGCTGGGGGTGGCGGAGGTGAAGCGGCTGGAGAGTCGCTACGGGCAGCTTTGGAGATTCCAGTTCCTGGCACCTTAGCCTCATGAGTCTAGCCTGTCCACACGCTTCGGCCTCTTTTGTTCCTTCTTCCTGGCTTGGAAATGCGGTTTTCGCCTACCCCTTCACCCCTTTGTTGCCGAGTTGCTTCGGTTCTACTTACTGGTTCATGTCCAGCTGGTCTCCAACTCTTATTCCTTCATCTTCTCCTTCATTTTCCTTTGCAGCCAGTGCGGGGTGCGTGCCTCGCTACATCTTTTCCATTATTTCTTCGAGTTGAAGGACAATCTCCATGCGGGGAAGGGCTTCTTCTTTATTCAGGCGAAGCAAGGAAGGAGTTGTGTGTCCATCTCTGGGAAGGATTCTTCTCATAAAGGGTGGAAGATCCAATATTTCTAGGTGAGCCCGTCGGCAGTTGGTGTAGTCTGGAATTTCCCGACGGCGCCCAATTTTTACCCGAACATTCCTCCGAAGCAGACCGTGTTCTCTCCGGAGGTGGAAGAGGAGGCTACTATCCTTCAGCAGAATCGCCGGAAGACTGCTGATTTGGTGACTTCTTCCAACATTGAGGGCTACCTTTCTCGTGTGCTGTCACCGACAGGTGAGAAGTTCGGGAACTTGGTCTTTCTCCGCATGAGTAAGACTCTTCCTTTTCTCAGTCTGCTTTCTGTGGTTCAGACACGAGGTGAGTGATCGAGGAGGAGGCACCTCCGTCCGAGTTGGAGATCATCGACCTGGACGAGACGCCGACTCTGGATGACCTTCAAGCTTCAGAGGGTTCATCCCGCGCCCCGGATAAGGGCAAGCGGGCGGCCCAGGATGATGCTTCCGAGCGCCGGGGGGTCAAGCGCAAGGATCCCGTGGGAAGCTGCTGCGGTCTTCGATGCAGGCTCAGTCTACTAAGAAGAAGCGGGTGAGGAAGGAGGAGGTCGTCCGTTCGTCAGGAGAAGATTCCCTGTCGGCTCTCCCCTCTACTGAGCAGGAGGGGGCCGATAAAGGAGGGATCGATGCCGATGCTGAGGCGCCGGGCGTAACAGAGGGGCCACCAGATGAGGGGGTCCGCCTCCAGTAGGTCGAGGCTAGAGGGTCGCAGGAGGAGGCGACTCGATCACAACTGATCGAAACTGGGGAGGTACACGGTGGGGTTGCTCACGTCGAGCCAATCGGTGGGGCCCCCGAGACGGGGTTGCCCGGGGGAGGTGCCCCAATCTCAGCCGCTCCAGTGAGAGTATCCCCTCCCTCTACCAGCACCTTCAGCGTCCGGGCTCCTCTATATCGGACGTGCCATTCTTTAGCTTCACGGGACTTGCGGGAAAAAATCCAAAAGGGTCCCCCCTCCGCGCTTTTGGAGAAGATTATGGAGGGAGGGCTGATCCTGGCCCAGCTGGGAGCTGAAGTAGTGGACGCGTATGCTTGGGTGGAGACGGAGCGGGAGGCTCTTTCGTGGGCCCATGGCACGCTCGATCGGAAGGTCGAGCGTCTATCCCTGGATCTTGGAGACCTTCGTCGAGAGATCACTCCGCTCCGAGCGTTGGCACAGTTGAGCCAAGCAGAGGCTCGATCTTTGGCGGAGCAGCTAGCCTAGGCTCGCCACATGGTCGACAGGAAGAGTGAGCTTCTAGAATCAGAGCGCAGAAACCCGGTCGAGCGAGACGGCCAATGGAGGGCCGAGCGAGGGGGGCTCGAGGACCGAGTCCGGGTGGCCGAGGATGGGTGGATCGAGGCTGAGAGAAAGCTATCCGAGTCTGAGCAGCAGATAGCCGAACTCGAGAGGAAGGCAGAGCTGGCTAGGATAGAAGCGCTCGAGCAGCATAAGTGCTCAGAGGCTTATCAGGCAGCTATTCTACAGGCGGCCTTTCCTTATTATGAGTCAGGCTACCGACAGGGACTCCGGAAGGGCTTCTCCCAAGGCTACGATCGGGCCGTCCTAGAGGCAGGGGCCCAGTCGTCTTCACTCGTGTTTCCTTCGGTCAGCGCTATGACTTGGATTGCGGCTCCACTGACTCTTCCCACTATACGTTGAGTGAAGAGGTGAGTTCGGTTCCGTTCGAGCAATCGCCAACTCCAGCATCCTCGGGAGGGCACACAGCCGAGATAGTTCCCACACAAGTTTGGTCAGTGTCTGGGCCAGCCATCGTCGAGAACGCTGGGGGTAGATCGCCTGGTGCCGAGGAAGCCTTGTCTGCCAAACTTGGAGATGGGCCCGAGGCATGATGTAATAGCTCTTCTCTTTTTTCTTTCTTTTCCATATGTAGCCGGGTGCGACTTTTTTTGGAAACTGTAATAGTGGCAGTATTAAGTGCTGAATGGACTGTTTCTTAATGCTTTTGGTGTGATTTTACTACCGTATCCACAGTTTCTGAAGAAAGCACTGATTTTTCTACATATTGTACGCGCGTCGATCTGTCAAATAACTGACATGGCGTTGGCACCTTTCCGTTTTTCCATACCTCCCTTAATGACTTGCCGCTTTGCGCATCCCGCTGAAGGGGGGGTGTTGGGAATTGAGGTAACCATCTCAGGGAAGAGTCTTTTTAGCGTGTTTGTAAAGGGGAGAATCATTTAAGGCGGTCAGCTCCCCCTTCAGCCTATAAAAGGTCCGAGGGGCGTCTCCTTTTCCTTTCATCGCTTAAGGCCTTCCCTGTTGGTTTTCTCCTTCTTTCCCTTCCGCAAAGCGTTGTGCTGTTAGTCTTGGTGAGGCATGGAAGGCACTTCAGAAGATGATGATGCAGATGGTGGTAGGAGGGAAGCTCCTAGTGTTTCGCTCTGGAAGAGGGTTCATCGGTCGGAGGTCAATCGGGAAGAGGGTTCATCGTACCGCCCTCCCTTTCCTGACCTGCCGACGCCATTCTGAGGGGAGGAGGGGCCAATTATGCTCCCTCCTTTCCGGGCCTTCCCCTGCCTCCTCATCCATCTCTGCTGTTTTTTTTTTCTCCCTCCCCTTTCACTCTTTGGAGGGTGCCTACACTCTCTACCTTCCAATGAGTTGGCAGAGAGGAGGCCTTCACTTGTATTCCTTCCTCTCTTCTTCTTGTTGTTTCCCCTCTTTTCCTTTTTCCTCCGAGCTTTCTCAAACCAACGAGGCCGGCGATCCTTTATCCGAGCCAGTTTCTGCACGAGGCAGAGTCAGTGGTTGGACGTGGGAGCGCCTACCGGGTCGGTCGAGCGTTCTGCTCGTGTTATAATACCAAGGGATGTAATTTTTTGTACATGTATACTATATTGGCTATGGCCTTCTTGATGTACACCATAGTTTAATAAGAAGAAAAGAATGGCATTTATTCTTTTTTGCTTACATGTGTATGTCTGCAAAATGTTCAAAAGTAGAACTTGCAAAGATTTGTTGCATTCCACGTCCGAGGGATGGGTGTTCCTTCCATGGTGGACAGCCGGTATGCTCCTTTCCCGAGCATCTCAACCACTCGATAGGGTCCCTCCCAGTTAGGGGCCAGCTTCCCCACCGCCTCTAGTGGTCAAGATGCTTCGGCCTTTCTGAGGACGAAGTCTCTTGGCTGAAAGTGCATGTCTTGGTCTCTGGAGTTGTAGTATCGAGTGATGCGCCGTTGGTATTCCGCTGCTCGGATGCTTGCAATCTCTCGGATCTCATCCGCCAAGTCGAGGTTCTCTCGCAATTTTTGCTCGTTTACCTCGGGTTCAAAGTGGACGACTCAGAGAGAGAGATTGCCGACCTCCAACGGAATCACGGCTTCCGTGCCATATACCAGTTGAAAAGGTGTTTCACCGGTGGCCGTTCTCGGAGTGGTTCGGTGCGACCATAGAACTCTCGGTAGTTCCTCGAGCCAGCTTTTCTTGCCCTTGCCGAGCCTGGTTTTGATGCCTTTTAAGATAGTCTTATTGGCATTCTCGACCAGTCCGTTAGCCTGAGGGTGGGCTACCGAAGTGAAGTGATTACGAATATTTAGGTCGACGCATCTATCTCTGAAGCTGTGAGAATCAAATTGTCGACAGTTGTCGCTCACGATCACTCGGGGGACACCATAGCGACAGATGATCGACTTCCAAACAAAACTCCATACGACTGACTCGGTGATTCTGGTAGTGGCTTCGGCCTCGATCCACTTGGTGAAATAGTCGATGGCGATAATGATGAACTTCTTCTGAGCTTGAGCCGTAGGGAATGGCCCCAGGATGTCGATACCCTACCGAGCGAAAGGGTATGGCTCGGCAAGGGCGACGAGTTCTGCTACGTCCTGGTGAATCAGATGGTCAAAGCGCTGACATCGATCGCACTTCTACACGTAGGTCGAGCTATCACGCTGGAGTGTGGGCCACCAGTAACCTTGCCGTAGCAAGATCTTGGCAAGCGATCTTCCTCCTTGGTGCGCTCCGCAGATGCCTTCGTGCACTTCTTGAATCGCTCGGCTGGCTTCGTCGGTGTTGATGCACTTGAGGAGAGGACCGGAGAAAGATCTTCGGTACAAGGCACCATCCAGCATGATGAAACGCCAAGCTTGGTATTTGTGTTTCTGAGCCTCCCGGGGATCGGTGGGCTCGTGAGAATCCCGGAGCCAGGATATGTAGGCGGTCCGCCAGTCACTTGAGGGTGCCGGGTCAACGGTCATAAGCTCAGACTCGATGCTCGGTTGCCCGAGCTCTTCGAGGAAGACTGATCATGTACTTGTGGGGTCGGGTGAGGAGGCCAGTCGAGAGAGGGCGTCCGTTCGGGAGTTTTCCTCCTGAGCTATTCGGACTACCTCAAAGCTCTCAAAGAGTTGGGCCATCCTCTTGACCGCCTGGAGGTACTTGACCATTTGTCCTTCCCGAGCTTCATAATCACCATTGATTTGGCGAGCGACCAGTTGAGAGTCGGTGTGGATCCTCACTCGTTCGGCCCCCAGTCGTCGAGCCATCCTGGCTCCCGAGATAACAGCTTCATACTCAGAGGCATTGTTGGACGCCTGGAAGTTGAACTTCAAGGCGTACCACAGTTTCGCTCCTTCGGGGGACTTGAGGAGAATACCGGTGCCACTACAGGTCGAGTTGGAGGATCCGTCGATGAACAGATCCCAGGTAGGCCCGGGCGCAGGTGGAAGTGCTTCTTCAATCGGGACCGTGCTTTCAGCGATGAAGTCCACGAGAGCCTGTACTTTGATGGCCGAGCGAGGTCGATACGAGATATCGTAGGCCCCTAGCATGATGGCCCATTTGATAGAGGCGTCCCAAGGCTTCAGGGGTTCACAGTTCAATACGACGATGGAGTGCCCTTGGAAGTAGGGTCGGAGGTGCTTGGCCAAGATAACCAATGCTAGCATGAGTTTATCAGTCGCGGGATACCTTTTTTCGACCTCGTTAAGCACCTTACTGGTATAGTACACCGGTCTCTCGACCCCCGCATCGTTCCTGACTAGGACCGAGCTTACTGTAGAAGGGGTCGCCGAGAGATAGAGGTGTAAAGCTTCGCTTTGGACTGGCTTGGACAGCACCGGGGGCGAAGCCAAGAATTCCTTGAGTTCGACGAACGCTTTTTGGCATTCATCATCCCAGGCGAACGTAGCAGATGCCATTTTGGGCCCCCTCAACAGTTTGAAGAAGGGTAGGCATCGTTCGACCGTCCGAGATAGAAAACAGTTGAGTGAAGTAGAGCACCCTGTAATGCGCTGGACGTCGTTGATGCAGGTGGGTGGCCGCATGTTCAGGATGACCTAAACTTTGTCGGGGTTGGCCTCGATCCCACGCTGAGTTACCAGGAAGCCTAAGAACTTCTCGGATTTGACTCCGAAGGCGCACTTGGTGGGGTTAAGCTTCATGTTGTGCTTCAGGAGAGTGTCGAAGGTCTCGGCTAAGTCGGTGAGGTGGTCTTTGGCCTTTGGTGTTTTGACGAGCATGTCATTAATATAGGCCTTGACGTTCCGATCGAGCTGTCCTTTGAAATTGCGGTTGATCAGTCTCTGATAAGTTGCTCCGGCGTTCTTTAACCCGAACGGCATCCGGGTGTAGCAGTGTACTGGGGGTGATGAAGGCGGTCTTCTCGATGTCCTCCGGGTCCATCCTGATCTGATGGTAGTCGGAGTATGCGTCCAGGGAGCTGAGCAACTCGTTGCCAGAGGTTGAATTGACCAGTTGATCGATGCTCGGCAGTGGGTAGCAGTCCTTTGGGGTAGCTTGGTTGAGATCGGTGAAGTCCACGCACATCCGCCATTTTCCAGAAGCTTTTGGTGCCAGGACGACATTGGCGAGCCATGTGGGGTATAGAACCGGATGAAAGAGGCCAGTCTTCTGTCCCTTGATGACTTGCTCTTTGATGACCGCTTGCTTTTGTGGGGCGTGCTTTCTCCTGCGTTGTTGTACTGGCTTTGCCATCGGGTCGAGGTTGAGCTTGTTCATCACCACATCTCCCGGTATCCCAAGAAGGTGCTCATCAGACCATGCGAAGACTTGGATGTACTGCGCAAGGAAATCTTTATACTTTTCTTATTCCTCAAGTGGTAGCTCGGCTCCAATCTTTACTCCTAGAGTCGGGTCACCGTTAAGGAAGACCATTAGCAACTCGCCATCATGCTCAGATGTTGCAGGCCCCCCTTCGGCTCCCATTACTTCTTTATTTTTCCCTTCCGGCCTAGTGGCATCAATCGAGACTTTATAGCATCATCTAGCCAATGCCTGGTTACCTCGAACTTCCCCCACGCCATACTTGGTTGGGAACTTCATCTTTTGGTGAAAGGTGGAGGGCACCGCTTTCATTCGACAGAGAATGCCTAGGCTGAAGATGGCGTTGTATGCCGACATCCCCTTAATCATGATGAAGTCTACCATAACTGTAACGATTTTGGGTGGGATGCCAACAGTAACTGGCAGGCTTAGTGCTCCCTCGGGATAAGTAGCCTGGCCATTGAACCAACAGAGGGGGGTTCGGATCGGGCGGAGTTTAGATGGATTCTCTCCCATCTTGAGAAAACATTCATAGGATAATACATCAGGAGCACTACCATTGTCAACTAAGATACGATCTACGTTACAATAGTTTATTGTAGCCGATACAACGAGAGCGTCGTCGTGCAGGGTTGTTAACCCTTCCAGGTCCTGGTCAGAGAATACCAGGGCCTGCGATTCGCTAGCCTGCGGGGCCGTGGGTGCCTCGGTCGAGGCTCAACTTGCCGGCTCGGCGTGACACTTTCTTCCTCGGCTACTATCTCCGCCTAATGTCGTGCCACCCGCGATGACGTTGATGTGGACTCCACGGGGGGCATTGTCGATTTCTTCAGGGGCGCCTCGGTCTTCCTTCGGCCCAGACAAGTATCGGGATAAGTGTCCCTGGCAGATGAGGCGCTCGATCTCATCTTGGAGTTGATGGCAATCACTGGTGTGATGCCCGTGGTTGCTATGGAACAGGTAATGCTTGCGGTGATTGCGGTGCTTGGTCTTCATAGGCTCAGGTTGGTTGAGGAGACCCGGGCCTTTGATGTCTTCATAGATCTCGTAGACGGGGGCGGTAAGTGGGGTATACCGCTCGTACTTCTTGGACGGCTCTTTTCGATCTCTGTCCTGGTTCCACCTTTTTCCTTGACCCATCCCTTGCTCGGACGGTCTCTTCTTGTCCCCCTCCCGACCCGGGCCGGTTGTGTAATACCCCAGTTTTAAAAATCTAAAATTTAATTGAAATAAATGAATTTCGGAATTTAATATTTAATTCCTTAGTAAATAGAACTAGTGAAATTTCGACTACCTTATAAAAATCTAGAAAAATGGTAAAATAGTACAGGACCATTTATTTAACAACTTTGTCTTCTGTAGTCGACCCAACAAAAATCCATGACTAGGTCTAATTAGTGGGTTAAGCCCAAAATGCACACTTACCTAACTCTTACCTAACTCTAGTTTAAAACGCGAAATTAGAGCTTAATACTCCACCAAATGAGCCCAAATCGGTGGCAAATGAAAGGCCACGATCTAAGGATCATTTTCACTCTGTTAATTGATTGAAACCCTAACCCTAAAATGTGGTGTCGGCCGAGCTTTGGTGAGGTCAACCATTGCGGCGCCATTTTCAAACACCCAACTTGCTTCGACGAATTCTCCCAGCACCGAAGGCTCCAGAAGGTGTATGAGCTATAAAAATGAAGTTTTGTAACCCTAGAATCCTTTGGTAGTAGCGGCGGTCGCAGTGGAGATCGATCTAGGGAGATCTCGGGAGTTTAGTGGTGACGTGTCGGCGTCCGTTCTTCTTCCTTTCTTCTTCCTTTCTTCCCTGATTGAGGTAGGTTCTCTCGGGCTCAAACCGTAAGTAATATATCAAAATGTTCAGCATCCAGTCCTCTTTCTTTTGGTATATGAAGCCCTAAATTCTATTAGGTATTCTGTGCGAATTTAATGGTTTAGTAGAGGCATGTCAGAATTAGGGCAGAACCTGTTCCCCTTTGATTTCAGTAGCAATTTCAGGCTGTAAATCTTAAATTGATCCATGCATCTTGTAGAGTTTTTTGTGCTCTTTCTATTGATTATAAAAGCCCTAAATTTTATGGATCATGTTTAGAGAATTTCCGATCTGAGTAAGGATATGTCTAGACTTAGTTTTTTGAAGTATTCTTTTGAGTTAAATTGTGATTTCATGTGATTTTGAGTTGTTAATCTTGATCTCCATATAGCATGTTATATATGGTTGGAATCAGCATCGAGTAAGCTTTCTTTTGATATATAAAGCCCCAATTTTCATTTTGTATATTGTGAGAATTTTGTGATTTAGTAACAGCATGTCTAAATTAGGGTTTTTAGTGTTCCCGCCATTATAAATCGTGATTTCAGGAAGTAATTATGAAATTGACCCTGCTGTTAGGTAGTATTTTTTGTAACCTTTCCAACGGTACCAAAAGCCCCTTATTTCAAGTCTGTTTGCATTAGTAATTAGTGTTTTAGATCAATCCCCTTTAACCCCCAACCTTCTGGCGTTCATCGGACGTGGAAGGGGTGACCGGAATACACCCAGAGTTGGACGGTCTTACGATAGACCGCACAACTCAAGCCCAGAATTTGACCCTGGTATAGCCTTAGTTAAACGGTTTCTCAGGAACCACACATCCTGGGATGAACGGTTCCAAACTAACCACATATCTAGTTGAACGGTCCCGAAGTGACCACATAACCCTGGGCAGGATAAACGGCCCCTGAAGGACCACATAACCCAGAACCCAGGGGATGGGCGGTTCCTACCTGACCGCCCAACCCCTTGGGTGTTTCTCTAGGAGCCGCCCAACCACTTGGGTGGTCCTGACATGGCCGCCCAACCCGCTGCAGTCTAGATCAAGCCCGTTCAGCCCCCTGTTAGCCCAGTAGATGTAAGGTTCTTCTAGAACTGTTTATCTAGACACAGAGTGACTTAGTATGAGTTATTAATGGTTCATATTAGTGTCTTAATGGTTAATTAGTAAACTAGAAACCCACATGTTAAGTGGTTAATTATGCAAGTAAATTTCTGTTAATTGCATGCTATTCATTCCTACGCGATCTTGTTCATTCTCCTTATCATCTTGATTCATCTTTCGGCAATTTGACTTAATGTAAATTATAATCCATGGTAATTTGACATGAGATTAGGACTAAAAGTTATTATTAGGTTACTGATTAGCCTCTCTATTTCAGTAGAATGGTGTGACCAAGTTGCTGACTTCTAGTAAGTCGTTAGCCCTATTAGTGTGCTAGTCTTGAACTTACCCCCGGACACTCCATCCGGCGGACTTACCATCATCTTGGGATCTCGTTATATCCCTGCTAGAACCCTTTGGACCTCCAGTAACTTTGTTTTATGTGACTAAATCGCTGGTTTTAAGTCTTGGATCGAATAGGGCTAAATAGGCATGTACGGCCAATAGTGGACCGCATATCCTTATAGGCGGCCCTATGACGATCGCATACCTTTAATACAGCCCAGTATGGACCGTATATCATGTTCATGGGTCTTAATGTCTTCTGGACATGCACGGCCCAGTATTAACCATATATATATTGAGCGGTCCTTGTTTGACCATTTATATGACAGTTTTCCGAAAAGTGATTATTTCATAAATTTCGAATTGTGTGAGCTAACCAAGCCTATGTAGGCTATGGTATTTCGTGATTTGACCTATTGTTAGGTCCATTAATCATTAATTATAGTCCTTAGGGACAACTATTCTTCTCGATTAAGGAGCTTATTGTTTGGACTCTTAAAGAATCATCATTCTTATGTCCTTTACCTTGTCTACATGAACTTGATCTTGGAACTCTTGGCCATTAAATATTGTGGATGTCTAGTCTCGTGGGATCTACGATCCAAAAAGAAATCAATGCCAAGGCAAACACATGAAGGGCCCAGTCTGGTCCTGGGAGGAGCACCCGAAAAGTACTTGATCTCCGGAGAGGTGAATGACTAGGTGTGGCATTTGGCACCGGTATTATCTAGCGTGTTGGGTCTATGACATTCCACATTCTCGTGAAACTTGCTATTCACGCTTAACGTATGAAGTACTTGCTTGCTTGCTTGACATGACTCGAATTGACTTGCAAATGGCCATTCACTAGAAAATCTTGTTAATCTTGCTTGATATCTCGACATGCAACTATTTCTTCCATTTAATTATTGTTACTCTTTCCATTTTAGTGATTATTTAGTTCTGCTTATGTTATCGCATTAATCATGCATGTTCATTAATTGGTTAATCACTTAAACTATGCCTGACGTTGGAGTATAATTCCTACTGAGCTTCTTGCTCACCCCTACTTCCAATCCTTTTCAGGTAACGCGGTAAACGGTACGTTGCAAATGGGAATCAGATCAGTGTGATCGAGTGAACCTGGAACCTAGAGATTGGAGTCTATCTTTTTACCTTCTTGAGTCTAGCTAGTGTCGTGAGTCTGGTTATTTATTTTTTCTTTCCCTTGTTCTTTCCTCCTTTAATTTGAATCTAATATTGTAAGAGTGGGTCAAAATTATACTTTTAAATATTAATAAGAGCTCATATTTTCAATATGTGTGTATGGCCTCCATGTGTTTAATAGTGGTTATTTATTTTCACTCTTGTTATCATGACTGTTAACTGCCACGTTCCGAGCACTGCTTCTCGCTGCTATCGGTTCGGGGCATGACAGGTTGTGCCTCGGCAAGCACTGAGGACTTCCTCGCACTCGGCGTGGCGCGGGGCCAAGGTCACTAGCTCGGTAAGGGAGGTTGGGGGATGAAGCACTAGCTCGCGCCGCAGGTTTTCATCACGAGTTCCCCCGGTCAATGCGGTGATGGCAGAGGCCACGTCTAGGCAGGGGATGCGCAGGGCTTCCGATTTAAATCGGTTAATATATGCCCGCAATTTCTCCCCATGTTCCTGCTTGAGGGCTAGTAGTCCCGCTACCGACCGGGGTGGACCGCTGCCGGCGAAGGTTTCCTTGAATATTCACCCGAATTGCTTGAAGTTGTGGATGTTGCCAGGGGCGAGGGCTTTGAACCAAGCTTGAGTGCCCATGAACTAGAGTGGTCACGAACGCTCGGCACTTGATCACGTCGGACGCCCCATGCAAGCTCATCAGGGCGTCGAAGCTGTCGTGATAGTCGGCCGGGTCTCCCTGGCTGTTGTAGTACTTGAAGGTCGGAAGTGAGATTCTGGGAGATATGTCTGCCTTCAGGATGTAGTCAGAGAACGGGGATCGCTCCTCATCCTCCACAGGAGAGGTCTTCTGCAAGGCATGGAGAGCACGCTCTTGCTCTGCGAAACGCCTCTCGAAGTCTCGCAGCTGGAGAGATAGTTCCGATTGTCGCTATCTCGAGGGGCTGGGGGGGCGCACTTGCATGCTACCGCGACGCTCCTCAGGGGCCTCGACGTCTGGAAATAGTCGACGTGCTCCGGTCTTCTCCCTCCTCGGTGTTGAGGAGGCTTCTTGCTCTGGGGGAGGGGCGTGCGATGGTCCTCCTGATGTATTGCGAATGAGTCGCTGCTCCCGGAGGGTGAAACGGCCTCCAGCAGTTTGCTGGGAGGCATCTCCACGTGGGGGGCTCTTCCGTGGGAGCTGTGACTTCTCCTCCCTGGCCGCCTGGGCCCTCATGAGATCCACGAGGACGTCCAGTTTCACGTTAAGGGTTTGGAGGGCGTCGATGCTCCCGCCAGGAAGCTGTTCCCCCGCCAGTGATGGAGGTAGCTCATTGGCTTGGCTGCCGGATGGGGAATGTTCCGTGGGGAGGGAAGGTGCACCTTCCTCCGTCACCAGGGCTTTTCCTAGGTCATCGGAAGCCCTCCTGCCATAACTTCTTCGCACCATGATGGCTCTTTGTGCGTTTCCCACAGACGGCGCCAGATGAAGAGGGGGCGATCTTGCGCTGCTCCTGAGCGGGGAAGGGGATGACCACGTACCCTTGAAATATGAACTGCAAGAAGGGAAAATAGTCAAAGGTGCCCAGGGATAGATCCCAGGGGAAGACCCTCCGATGCTTAAGTCAGCACGGGTAGTAGAGCACAGATGAGAAGAGGAGAGTTGGGAGGAAAGTGGGAGCACGAGATCCCTCTTTACCAAAAGGTGAAGTGGTTCCTTCTCAGGGTTATTAGCTCTTGCCTCGCTTAGGCTTACCTTGTCATAGTGGGGCATGTCCTGTTTAAATAGTGGCCTATTGTGCGAATTGATCCCCGTAAGTGGAGGGGTTCCAGGGGGGTTACGTCCTTCATGCGGGCTCCTTATGGCGCGCGGACTCTTGGTTTCCCCTGTCCCATTGAGCTTCCTATCATTAAGGGATTCGCAACGGCCGAATCAATAAGCTTCCATCAACGAGCCCGAGGGAACAGCACTTGTTCAGGAGTGGTCTCCCGAGCGATAAGTGCTGGGTCGGGGCAAAGAATAGGTGGCTCCGGGGGAGCTTTTCCCGATCGACTGATGCTCGGACTTCCCAACCCGAAGGCCGCCTAGGAAACGCTTGTTCCAAGTGAGTTTTGGGGCTTTATAGTAAGTGCGCCCGGGGGCTACCACTTTGAGGAGTTGGGCCTCATTTGGTCAGGGATGGACCTTGTTCGGCCTCTCCGTACGGGCGGTGAGATTTCCCCTCTCCACCATCATGACATTGTAAAATAGGAATCTATGAACTTCTATGACTTCATTTCTGCTACCAACCTTGAGGTAAATAAGGGAGGTAAACATATGGTGTAAGACACGCTGCAGTGGTAGGAAGTAATTCGCATTTAACTCAATCAAATCGCTGACACCACGCACGTACTCACAGTTGGTCATAGCAATAAAAGTATCTTCAACTTCCCCATGACCATAAACCATGTTGGCTCCTCTAGCCGCAACCCCTGAGCTTCTCTCAAATAGATCGGGGTTAATGTGAATCTCAACCCCTTGAACAACAGTATATAGCTCATCATTCCTTGAAACCAAGTTCCCATAGAACTACTGTACTATGTTGGGGTAATGACGGTTATACCTAGTGACAAAATCAGTCCAACCCGGCTGAATCTCAAAGACTACACATATATCGGGGAAGAGCTGATTCACCTCGTTGAAATCAACCATTCGAGGGTCGATGATGGGGTGAATGAGCAACCTAGGTGCTCGACGCGGTGCAGGAGCCCTATGTGGTGGAGGAGCTGGTGCCTTGTGTCTCTGTCCACTCCCTTCCCCTTGGGCAGAACGCCGAGAGCTTCATCTAGGCGGCATCCCGAACTAGCAACCCGATAGAAAACCCTTGAAGAGAAGACCCTCATCCCGGGGGATGAAGAAAGATCTACGGACACTCCAGGGGCTTGCAAAAGCCTTCTCCACTGACCGGAACCAACGTGGGAACTCCACGAACGCACGAACGGCCGAATGGACTTCGTCCCGAAATAGTGACGAACAAGCCGGATCTTGTGCGGGTGGAGAAAGGATGAGGTTTGGAAGCTTGGGAGGCAGAGTTTTGGGGTTCTAGAGTTAGGGGAAAGTGGTGGAGGGTGAATGGAAGTGATAGAATGAGAATGGGAGCCTTTAGGACCCCTTATAAGTTGGCTTCGGAGGGACCCGGTCGGGCCGGTTCGCCGCCACCGGTCGACCGGTGCGGGGCTGGCGGTCGACCGCTAGCCCAAAAATCCCATTTTGTAATTTTTGCTCTTTTTTATTATTTTTTGTTTTCCTTTTTTCTTTTTAAAATGGGGGGGGGGGCTAACAACCGACTTTCTAAATTGAGCCAACGAAATGGAGTGGAGAAACAGAAATAGATGCAGGTTTGAGGAAAGTTTCTAACTCCCCCTCAGAAGTTACCTTAGGTCTGACATCACTGAGTCCACAATGATTTATCCAAGGAATATCTCGCCTTAGAAAAGTTTTTCAAGGAGGGCTATACATATAATTACATTCAAGCATGCAAGAGTGTATGTAAACACACAAGGTAGTAAAAGTGAAGACAGTGTGCATGTTTTCCTACCCTTGATGCATATGAGTTTCTACAAATGCAGAACTTAACCTAAGTGCAAGCTTATGCATGAATGCCCTCACCCTTGCACATCCCAAGTTCTCTTCTTATCTTGTTAAACTGATCCTAGTTGAGGGGTTTGGTGAAAATGTCAGCTAGTTGATTGTGTGTGTCAATGAAGTTCAATTCAAAGACCCCCTTTCCTACATGATCTCTCAGAAAGTGATGACGAATATCAATATGCTTGGTTCTTGAATTTTGAACAGGGTTTTTAGACAAACTGATTGCGCTGGTATTATCACACAAGATTGGCACACATTACATCTTAATATCTAAGTCAAGCAATTGATTTTTGATCCAAAGTACTTAGGCTCCACAACTTCCGGCGGCTACATATTCAGCCTCGGCCGTTGAGAGAGCTACTGAATGTTGTTTCTTGGAGGCCATTGAAACTAGACACCCACCAACAAACTGACAGTACCTACTAGTACTTTTACGATCTACAATACATCCAGCATAATCCGCATCGATATATGCAATCAAATCAAAGGAAGTACCGATAGAAAACCACAAGCCAAAATCTATTGTGCCAAGTAAATATCTAAAGATGCGTTTAACAGTTGATAAATGAGATTATTTAGGGCATGCCTGAAAATGGGCACAAAGACATACACTGAATTGAATGTCAGGGTGGCATGATGTAAGATACAGTAGTGAAGAGGGGCGATCTTAAGACTTGAAGTATATCCCGAGCGGGGAGGAAGATGACCACGTACCCTTGAAGTATAAATTGCAAGAAGGGAAACCAGTCAGAGGTGCCCAAGGATAGATCCCCGGGGAAGACCCTCCGATGCTTAAGTCAGCACAGATGGTAGAGCATAGGTGTGAAGAGGAGAATTGGGAGGAAAGTGGAAGCGCGAGATCCCTCTCCACCAAGAGGTGAAGTGGTTCCTGCTCAGGCTTACTTGACTTGCTCTCCTCGTCGCAGTGGGGCATGTCTTGTTTAAATAGTGGCATGTTGTGCTAATTGATCCCTGTAAGCGGAGGCTTTCTAGGGGGGGTTACGTCCTTCATGCGGGCTCCTTACGGTGCGCGGACTCTTGGTTTTCCCTTGTCCCATTTGAGCTTCCTGTCATTAAGGGATTCACAACGGCTGAATCATTAAGCTTTCATCAGTGAGCCTGAGCGAGTGGCACTTGTTCAGGAGTGGTCTTCCAAGGGATAAGTGCTGGGTCGGGACACGGAATAGGGGGCTCCGAGGGAGCTTTCCTAATCAACTGATGCTCAGACTTCCCAACCCGAAGGCCGCCTAGGAAGCGCTTGTACCGAGTGAATTTTTGGGCTTCATAATAAGTGGGCCCAGGGGCTGCCACTTTGGGGAGTTCAGCCTAGTTCGGTCTGATTTGGACCTCGTTTCGCCTCTCCGTATGCGCAGTGAGATTTTCCTCTCTCCACTTGTCCCCCTCCTACTCCCGAGCCAAGATTAGGCTCGGACGAGTAGCAATTGAGCTGGACCGCTTGTGGCACCGGTTGGGTAAAGATATCTCTTCGGTAGGGGTCATGTGACGCGGCTCGCCTTGGAAATACGGCCGTTATGATGAGTAAGAGAGGGCCCCTCCTCGGGAGACCGGACGCCGCTCCGCCTCCCGTCAGGGTTGTCAGGCATTGCATGTTTTGCGTCCCTTTATCTCCGGGGTTTTAGGGTTTTTACCTCTCTTTGTAGTCGTATTTGTTGAACCCCGTGCACAACCGTGTTTTAAGGAATTTTGATGATGAACTAAATACCATGTGACTGCCCTCCATGTAAACAATTTGCATATGTTGTTGTGGATTTGAAAAGAACTAAGCAAACTCCATCTTGTATGAATGGACTAGTGCATGTCACGGACAACAAATTTGATGAAATTAACTGACATGTAATTTGATATGCTTACAGGAGCTAGTGAGAAAGAATAGTCTCCAACTGAACTGGGTGAAACTCTTCTAACTCTTCCCTATTTGATTCACTTAATGGTTGTGAAGCAAGATCTTAACTGTGAAATTAATTGTATAATGAGAGATAGACTTCAATGTTTTGAACTTGAGTGATATGGAAGACTAACTTCCAGTATGCAATGTGACAGGTGTGTCGAACAAGCATTGAATATAAAGACCAATTGGATCTTCACATGCATATGGACCGACACAAGGATCTCATGTGTGAATTGAAGGGTAAGTTGCTTTGGTTGAATGGTAGGAGGAGGTTAATTGTGAGAAATGGATTGACATCTCTCAAGGTAATTCCCTAACTATCTCTAATTGGTATATCCATGATTTGGGGTACTTTATACCCATTTCTCTCGTGCATGCATTCATATTCAATGTTTCATGCTCCTTGAATCACCCCTATGCATGTTTTATTTAGTTTGCATTATGTAAGGAAAAGTGTCGACCCCATGGGTCGACACTTTGTCCATGGGTCTGGTTTTCTTAGCCGGCCCACTTATGTCTTCGAATGTGGCGATAAAAAGTCAACCCCAAGGGTTGACCTTTTTATCACTAGGTTCTGTCTGGGTTCATTTTTCAGAACCCTGGACATAGGTGTCGACCCACAAGGTCGACACTTATTCCGGGACTTTCTGCCGTGGCTTGTTTCCCTGCCACAGGTAGAAAGTGTCGACCCCAAGGGTCGACACTTTATACGCTGTGTTCTGTTCGAGCCTTGTTCTATTTTACCCAATCGTGAGTGTCGACCTTAGAGGTCGACACTTTCCGACGACCGAAAAAATCGTCGGTTCGCTCGGCGGAGGGTGCCCTAGCTCGATCCATCCTTTGTCTGCCTGATTGTGATTGGCCCTTGGAGGATAATGTCCTCCACGTGTCCCCTCCAACCCAGGTGGTATATATGTTATGTGATAGGGTTTCCTAAAAAAGAGAAAGCATCTAATGCCATATACATTTTTGGGTTTTGCAGGGAGAAAGGAAGAAGAGGACGAAGCTTCATCTCCTTCATCTCCAGGGAGAGCTAGGAGCGATTCAAGGATGAAGATGATGAAATCCCACCTAGTTGAAGATGCCTTGCTGAAGCTTCACGGCTATATCTCTTCCAAACGATAAATGAGCTGAATCTGGATTGAAGAGAAGAAGAAACCCAGTTGCTCAAGAACCCAGTTCCATCATTTTGATAAGGAGTTTTCTGAACCATTTTCTGTCCCTGCTTGTGGTTATCCTTTGTCTAGTTCATGTTTATTGAGTTTGCTTGTATATCTGTGATCACATCTTAAACTGAGAAAACTATGTGTGTGTTCGGAGCGGTGTGTCTGAGTGTGGATTGACTGTTAGGGTGCGTTCCCCATCTTGGTGTGTGTGTGTGGTGCTGAGCACCGTGTTGAGGGTTCACCCTTATGTGTGTGTGGTGCTAAGCATCGTGTTGAGGGTTCACCCTCGTGTGTGTGTGTGGTTTGCTGCCATCGAGCAGCATGTGGTGTATTGGGGTTTGTCCCCATGTGCTACCTCGTGTAACGTTTTAGTGAAGCCTCACCGAGGTGGTGAGGGGTGGACGTAGGGTACCCGTCGTGGTCCCAAACCACCTAAAAATCCTTGTGCGTGTGTGATTGTTCCTTATCCTCTACCTCCATTCACAGGATGGATTATGAACTACGTTGCATATCAATGCTAAATTTGTCAATGTACACGGCTAGTTCAAATTGCTAAATCTCCGTGTGTGATCTTGTCACCTGCACGTTTGATGAGGTTTGATTGAGAAGCCTTTCAAGTTATTTTAATTGGTCTTAATTTTTAGAGAGGGATGTATTCACCCCCCTCTAGATCTATGCCACTATACTGTGGGACCCAACAATTGGTATCAGAGCTCGGCTCTGTTATTTTAGATCAAATGATCTTCAGAGGGATCCTAGTGTAGTTTTGAATGATGAATGCTTCTTCAGATATTGCTTCCTTGACTTCTTTGCCTGTTTATAATGGTGATGACTTTAACTCATGGCTGGGAAGAATGTGTAGGACCATAAACTCAATTGATCCAAATCTGTGAAAACTAGTTAACAATGGTCCTCATAAGCTGCCTCGGGATGAGACCAAGTGGTCCAACCAAGACAGACTAAACAGTCATGAAAATGCTACAATTTTGAGATTGCTAAAAAATTCTATCAATACTAACAGGTTTACGTTTGTCACCTCCTGCAGAACCGCAAAAGAAATTATGGACAAATTGATGCTAGCTCAAGAGAAGCAAGGACTAAAGGGATTAATGGCTGATGATATCTATCAAACCTGTGATGAAAGTGCTGAGGAGGTAAGCTCTAAATCAGATGAATATGAACTATCTTTCGAAGATTTAGTAGATGCCTATGATGAACTGTCAGAAAAATATCAAAAGATGAAACATGAAAACAAAGCACTGAAGAAAAGGTCTAATGAAAATATCCATGCTAATTTTTATTGTGGGAAATGCATTGATCGAATTTCAAAAATTGAAGAACTGGAGAAAGAAAATGAATTTCTGACATGCCAAGTTTCATTGCTTAAGGAAACTGAAGAGAGTCTAAAAAGTAAGTTAGATTCTCTATCAGATGATGATAAACTTCTTGATTCTGAGATAGATGCCAAGTCCCTTCTGGATAAGAATGAAAAACTAAAAGGGGACAATGATGTTTTGCTCATTCAAATCTCCTTGCTAGAGGGAAAACTGAAGTACCTCAAGAAATCTGAAAAAGGAAATGATCTGTTGAAATCTGAACTTGAAAATCTGAAACAATTAAATTCGACCATGTGTGAAAGACTTTTGACATTTGAAAAAGGCAAGTCCATGGTCGCTCAAGAAGGTGAGAATGTAAGTATTCTAGAACATGAAATAGAATCTTACAAGACGATAAATGCCACTCTAAATGAAAAGGTCACTTCGTGTGAAAATGAAATTCTGTCTTGTGAACTTGTAATTGCTTCACTTCAAAGTAAAACCGTTGACCTGAACAAATCATTGGGTAAGTTTGTGAGTGGTGAAGAGAATCTAAACAAACTCTTGGGAACTAAGGTGAACTTCCAACGGGAAGATCTAGGATACAATCCTAGTAAAAAGGAAGCATTTAATTTTAAAACAAAAACTTCGTTTGTGCATGCCTCTAGTTCCTCAAGTACACCAAATACCCCTTCATTTGTCAAACAGAAGCCCATTATACATGCAAAGAAATTTGATGTGAAATCCCAAGCTCTAAAACACAACAATACTTCATGTCACTATTGTGGTGAGCCTGGACATTTAATGCATGATTGTAGCTGAAGGGGCGTGATCTCGCGCTGGTCCTGAGCTGGGAGGATGATCACCGGGTAGTGAACTGCAGAGAAAGGGAAACGAATCAAGGGGCCCAGGGATGGTTCCCTGGGAAAACCCTCCAATGCTTAAGTCAGTAGAGCAATGGTGGAAGGTATTGAGGGAGGTAGAAAGAGATGCGCGAGATTCCCCAACCCCAAGAGGGTGAAGTCATTCCTGCTCAGGGAGTATTAGGCCTATATCTGCCTTACTTGTCACCGGAGCGAGTCCCTGGTTTATATAGTGAGCTCCCCTGATGAGTTCCATAAGTTGAGGAGTTTCAGGCGGGAGTTACGTCCTCATCATGGGATCGTTACGTCCTCATCATGGGATCGTTACATTCTCGTCGTGGGCTCTTCATGACCGTGGGGGATCGTGGCTCCCTTATCCCTTTGAACTCCTACTCATAAAGGACTGTCAATGGCTGCATGGATAAATATTTGTCAGTCGATCTGAGCATGAGAAGTGCCAGTCTTGTCCGGGTGATAGGCATAGCTCGGATGCAGTCAGATCGGAGTGGGCGCGGAGCGCTTGCCCTTCATCCCGATGAGGGATGGCTCGGGCGTGGGTCTTCCTCCGTTCTATCGTTCGGGCCTTCCGAGCCTAAGGGCCGCCGAGGAAGGATGGGATCCCAAGTGATCTTTATTGGGCTTTTCTGCCGAAGTAGGCCCTAGAGGGCTGTCACTTGGATGAGCTGAGCCTCGTTCGGTCCTGATGGGCTTAGTTTGGCTGCTCATAATTGGGCTACAGAAATCCCCCTCTCCACTTGTCCCCCTCCTACTCCCGAGCTTTAGTAAGCTCGGTCGATTAGCTGCTTGGGGTTTCGGACTAGCGTGGCTCAGGTGGGTGGAAATCTGGCGGTGTTTAGGAAGCCACGTGTCGTGGTCACCTGTGCCCGTGTTAATGATGATCCTGACGGATTTGAACTGAAGGGGCCCCCTTTCCTCGGAGGTCGGAACGACGCGCCGCCTTCCGCGTGGGTTTATAGGCGTTGGGCGCTTGTTGTCATTCCAGACTCCCTTCGTCTCTTAGGATTTTGGCTCTCCTTCGTTCCCATTTTTTAGGGCTCTTCGATGCGCCGTGAGGACACAACGGAGGAGTAGAGGCATGCGGTGACATTTGAGGAGTTGTCGGCGATAACCGCGGAGGCCGTCCGGCAGCTTCCTCCTCCCCCGGAATCTTCAGGGTCTTGGGACCGTCTTCCCTCAAAGTCATCTTCTGACTCCAAGGCGGGCCAGCACCCAGATGTCGAGGAGTGGGAGGGCGAGCTGGTGGCGAGGGCGTCGGTCCCCAACTGTAGCGAACTGGGGGAGGCGGATGTGAGGTGGCTAGAGCACCAGTACCCCCTACCCCACAAGTTCAGTTTTGCCGCCGCTACCCCATACGAGACGAGCCTGGACTCTCGTACATGCCACATCTGTATGTTTCTTCTGTCGTGGAAAGGTGGATTCCGCATTCCTTTCGAACCTTTCGTCCTTCAGCTTCTTAATTTTTTTCGGTTGCCGCCCATTCAGTTGGTAGCCAACTCCTATCTCCTCCTTTCCGCCTTTCGTATTCTCTGTCATCAGTGCGGAGTCCCTCCTTCCATGGACCTCTTCCACTTTTTCTTTGAGTTGAAAGCGCATCCTTCAGCAGGGAAGGGCTTCTATTTCATCCAGGCGAGGCGGAATAGGAGTTGTATCTCTTTGGCGGCGAAGGATTCTTCGCATAAAGGGTGGAAAACCCAATTCTTCTGGGTGAGGATTTGTTCAGTGGAGGAAACCTGGAGGTGCCTGGTAATCCCCAATTTCTACCCTAATATCTCTCCTATGCAGAATGAGTTCTCCCCTCACGTGGAGAAGTACGCAGCCACCCTACTGAAAAAATGCCAGTCCACCGAGGAACTGGTGACACCGAAGAATATCGAGCGGTGTCTTCTTACGCGGCTACACCCGTCGGGCTCAGGTGCCACAACTTAGATTTTCCTTCGGATGTGAGGGTCATCTTTCTTTTCATGAATACGTCTTCTTCTTTGTGCAGACACTAGGCGGGAGCCTCTAAAGGAGGTCGCAGAGGTGATCGACCTTGGAGATGACTCAGCTGCCGACGAACCGACTGCTCCCGTGGGTCGCTCCCGAACCAAAGATAAGGGCAAGGGAGTGGCCCAGGGTGAATCCTCCGGACCGCGGGGACCCAAGCGCAAGGACCCTATGGAGGGTATGATCCGGGCCGCTGCGAGGGCCAGAAAGCGGGCCAAGAAGGCCGAGGTCATACCCATGGTCGAAGGCGACCCTACCGTGGCTCACCCCTCCGCCGGGCACAGTGGGGCCGACCCTACTGGGCAGGCTCTCCCACCAGCCGAGCCAGAGGGGGCCGAGGAGGTCGGGGCTGCCCCTGCGGGCGGTGATGATGCAGGCTTGGTTCCTCCTTTGGCTGGGATCGAGGGGGCTCCTGCAATCGGTAGCGGGGCCGACCCGGCTCTCCCCTCGGCCGGAGCCGAGGGGGCCATGGCCGAAGTTGGGGGTGCTGTGATCGCGGCCGAGGCTGGCGCTCCAAGTGGCGATGCCAGTGCCGAGCCGATCTGTGAGGAGAGGCCGCAGGAAAATCCGACCGGGACGCGAGAGGCGGTCGAGGCTGGGGCTCGATCCGGGCCATATGGTGGGGCGCCGGGCCATGGGGGGTTCTCCGTTTTGGCGGCCTTGGAGAGGCTGGGTACCTCGGGCCCCCTGCACTAGGTGTGTCATGGTATATCCACGAAGGTGAGGGGTGGGAGGTAGGCAGCACTCCCCGTCCATGGCTCTCGCCGGGGTTATGGAGGGCGACTTGGCCCTGGCCCAGATGGGGGCGGTTCTGGCAGAAGCGTACGCTCGATCGAAGTGGGAGCGAGCGAACCTAGCCTGGACACTCGGTGGGTCGAACAGGAGGTTGACTTGGCTCGTCGAGGAGCGTGACGGGATTCGGCGGGAGCTCTCCTCAATCAGGGAGCTGGTATGATCGAGCCGAGTGGAGACCCGGGCGCTAGCCGAGCAGCTGGCTAAGGCTCGTGAATCGCTCGAGAGGAAGAGCCGGCTTCTCGAAGAGGAGCGCTTAGCACGCGTTGAGCTGGATAGCCGGTGGGAGACCGAGCGTGCCGAGCTAGTAGACCATGCAGAGGAAGCCGAGCGTCTTCGACAGGAGGCCGAGGCTGATCGAGCTGAGGCGGAGAAGCAGGTGGCGGCGGCCGAAGGGCGAACTGCTGAGGCCGAGCGGAAGGCAGCCGAGGCGGAGCAGAGGGAGGTCGAGCTCACCGGTAGGGTGGAATTGGCCAGGGCGGATGATCTTGAGCAATACAAGAGCTCAGAGGCCTACCGGTTTGACCTTAAGGAGGCTGCTCTCCCCTACTATGAGCTAGGACTCCGCCGGGGCATCCGCAAAGGGTTCCAACAGGGCTACGATCGGGCCATTTCTTACGCCGAGGAGCAGGCGTCCGGGGTGGTTGGCTTCCTGTCCGGTCAATGTTATGACTCAGCCCTCTAGTTCCTCTATTTCGGCACAGGATGAAGAGGATCCCAAGGGCTCATCACCCGAGGGGTCGCCAACTCCGGATGCCTCGGGAGGGCACGCAATCGAGGCAGTTCCCACGCCGGTGGGGTCGGTGCCAGGGTCGGCCGTCGCCGAGGCTGCCGGGGGTAGACCGCTCGAGCCCTCTACTTCCGGTCTTCAAGGTGGGCCAGAGGCCTGATGTATCTATTTTGCTTCTTCTTTTTGCATATCTTTTCCCTTCTTGAAGGAAAAGACTCCCTTTTTTGTGTAGAAATAAATAAGGCAGTGGCATTGTGATGAAGACTTATCTGTTTCATATCGCCATTGCCGTATTCTGTCCAGCGTATCTGCGGTGGTTGGAAAGAACCGATATTTTCTACGTTAATCTCGCATAATGGTTGGGTGAGCGTCTGACAGGGTGTCTTTCCATTTTCCCACTCTTTAAATGCCTGGCCGCTTCGTGTGTCCCGCTGGGGCGGAAGATGAGAAGTTTGAGGTGACCGTTCGTAGGGAGAAATCCTTCTGGCATGTTTTTGAGGGGGGGGAATCATTTAAGGCAAGTAGCCTCCCTTCGCCTATAAGAAGGACTGAAGGGCGTCCCTTCCTCTCCACCGCTTATGGTTTTCCCTGACAGTCTTTCCTCATTCCTTTTTCACGTAGCGTTGTGCCGTTGTATTCGGAGCATGGAGGAAGCTCCAGGTGAGGAGGCTATCGATGACGGGCGGCAGGGAGTTCCTGCTGCTCCGGACTTGAAAAGGAGTTGACGGCCAGTGGGCAGACTTGAAAAGGGGCCGACGCGCAGAGGCACGCCATTTTCCCTTTATCAGTTCCGGTGGCGCTTGCAGGGGGGTGAGATGGAGGACGGATGGGGGCATCAGACATCCATGTTGCCCGTCCCTTCCTGCTCGCCTAACGGATGGGAGAAGGAAGCCAACTAAGCTCCATCCCTTCTGGGCCTTCCCCTGCCTCCTCATCCAGCTCTACTGGTTTCTTTTTCTTTCTGGCAGCCTCTTTTTCTCTCTTATGCTCTACTCCTCCTTTCTTTCACTCTTCGGAGGGTGCCTGCACTCTCTTTCTTCCAAAGAGTTGGCAGTTTGGCGGTGAAGATGCTTTCATATGCATTCCCTCTCCCCCTTCTCTTTCAAGTTCAACTTGGAAGGTAACCTTCTGTTTCTTAATCCCTCTATCACCTTTGTCTCGAGCTGCCCGAGCCAACGGGGTCAACTATCCTTTATCCGAGCCAGTTTCTACACTAGGCAGAGTCAGTAGCTGGATGCAGGAAGGTCATCCAAGTCAGCCGAGCGATGGGCTCATACGACGGCGCTAGGTGGATCTTTTACTTTTTTGACATGTATTCTATTGGCTTCGGCCTTCCTGATGTACAAACGGGTTGTTTGAATAAAAAGAAAGGAGCCTTTTGTCTTATCTTATGTCGTTTGCACAATACTCAGTACTCAGAAGTAGAACTTGTGTAATGTAGTTGTGTTCCAGGTCTGAGGGATGGGCTCTCCTTCCATCGTAGATAGACGGTATGCTCCTTTTTCGAGTGTCTCGACCACTCGGTAGGGGCCTTCCCAGTTAGGGGATAACTTGCCCGCCGCCTCAAGTGGTCGAGAGGCTTCGGCTTTCTTGAGGATGAAGTCTCCCAGCTGGAAGTATCTATCTCGGACTTTGGCGTTGTAGTATCGAGTCAGGCGGCGTTGGTACTCCGTTGCTCTGATGCTGGCAATCACCCTGATTTCATCTGCTAAGTCGAGATTTTTGAGCAGTTTCTGGTCGTTTGCCTCGGACGAGAAGTAGATGACTCAGAGGGAGGGCTTGCCAATTTCCAACGGGATCACGGCCTCGGTACTGTATACCAGCTGAAAAGGGCTTTCACCAGTTTCCGTTCTGGGAGTCATTCTGTGTGACCAGAGTACATTCGGCAATTTCTCGAGCCAACTGCCCTTGGCTTTGCTGAGCCTAGTCTTGATGCCTTTTAAGATAGCCTTGTTGGCATTTTCGACCAGCCCGTTAGCCTGAGGGTGGGCGATCGAAGTGAAGTGATTACGAATATTGAGGTCGGCGCATCTGTCTCAGAAGTACCGAGAATCAAATTGCCGACCATTATCGCTCACTATCACCCGGGGGATGCCGTAGTGACAGATGATCGACTTCTAGATGAAATTCCAGACGACTGTCTCGGTGATCCTTAAAGTGGCTTCAGCCTCGATCCACTAAGTAAAGTAGTCGATGGCGACGATAATGAACTTCTTCTGGGCCTGGGCCGTGGGGAACGGCCCGAGGATGTCGATTCCCCAGCAAGCGAAAGGATAAGGCTCGGCTAGGGTGACGAGCTCCATTGCTGGCTGATGGACCAAGTGGTTGAATCGTTGGCAACGGTCACAACGTTGTGTGTAGGTCGAGCAGTCACGCTGTAGGGTGGGCCACCAATAACCTTGCCGTAGTAAGATCCTGGCAAGTGACCTTCCCCCCAAATGCGCTCCGCATAGACCTTCGTGAACTTCTTCGATCACTCGGTTGGCTTCATTAGTACCGAGGCACTTCAAAAGAGGGCCAGAGAAGGATCTCCGGTAAAGTGCGCCATCCAGAGTGACGAATCGCCAAGCTTGGTATTTCAACCTTCGGGCTTCCTGAGGGTCGGGAGGCTCCGGGGAGTCTTGGAGCCACGACAGGTAGGGGGCACGCCAGTCGACTGGGGAGGCTGAGTGAACAGCTAGGAGTTTCGAATCAATGCTCGAGCGCTCTAGCTCTTCGAGAAGGACCGATCGAGTACCCTCGGGGTCAAGAGAAGAGGCCAGCCGAGAGAGGGCATCTGGTCGGGAGTTTTCCTTCCGAGCTATCCGGACTACCTCAAAACCCTCAAACTGTTGTGCCACTGTCTTGACCGGTTGGAGGTATTTGATCATCGGTGCCTCCCAAGCTTCATAATCACCGTTGACCTGGCTAGCAACTAGTTAGAAGTCGGTGTGAATCTTGACTCGCTCAGCCCCTAACCTTCGGGCCATGCGGGCTCCCGATATGAGGGCCTCATACTCGGAAGCATTGTTGGATGCTTGGAAGTTGAACTTTAGGGCGTACTGTAGCTTTGCCCCTTCGGGGGACTTCAGGAGGATGCTGGCACCGCTCCCAGCAGAATTGGAAGATCTGTCAACGAACAGTTCCCAGGTCGGCTCGGGTGCGGACGGAGATCTTTCTTCAGTCGGGATGGTGCTCTCGGCGATGAAGTCGCTGAGCGCCTAGCCTTTGTTAGCCGAGCGAGGCCGATACGATATGTCGTAGGCCCCGAGCATGATGGCCCACTTGACGAGGCGTCCCGAGGCTTCAGGGTGAGCGAGGATCTTCTTCAATGGTTCACCGGTAAGCACGGTGATGGAGTGCCCTTGGAAATAGGGTCGGAGGCGCTTGGGCGAGGTAACAAACGCTAGCACAAGTTTCTCGGTTGCGGGATACCTTTTCTCAGCCTCGTTGAGCACCTTGCTTGTGTAGTAGACCGGTCTCTCGATTCCCGAGTCATTTTTGACTAGGACCGAGCTAACTGTGGATGGAGTTGTCTAGAGATAGAGATACAAGGCTTCCCCTCGGACGGGCTTGGAAAGCACTAGGGGCGAAGCTAGGAACCCCTTAAGCTTGGAGAATGCTCTTTGGCATTCCTCGTCCCACGTGAATGTGGCAAATGCCATTTTGGGCCCGCTCAATAGTTTGAAGAAGGGTAGGCATCGTTCAGCCGCGCGGGATAGGAATCTGCTGAGCGCAGCGATGTGCCCGGTAAGGCGTTGAACGTCTTTGATGCAGGTGGGTGGGCGCATGTCCAGGATGGCCTGGACCTTGTCGGGGTTAGCCTCAATGCCACGCTGAGTGACTAAGAAGCCCAAGAATTTCCGGACTTTACTCCGAAGGTGCACTTGGCGGGGTTGAGCTTCATGTTGTACTTCAGGAGGGTGTTGAAAGTTTTTGCTGTTGTGCCTCTGTGGTTTTGATGATTGGTTTTGATGTGAGTCATACACTGTAAGTCACCATGCATTGATGTTCTGTTTTGATGATTGATTTGGTTTTGATGATTGGTTGTTGATGTGAGTTAATCAAATGTTCAGTCATCTTGCTGCTCAGTTTAGTTTAATATATTTTGATGTTCAGTCATGTTAACTGATGCATAAAGCATTCATTGCTACACTCTGTCTGCACAGTTGTCACTGCAGTGCGTCAACTCAGTGTGCCGATGCGTCGACCCCTTGGTCATTTTTGTATCTGTCCATACAGTAGTGCGTTAACTCCTTGAGCTGATGCGTCGACGCTTCAGTTCAGTTTCTTCATTTGATGAAGTCTATACATCATCAGTTGATCTTCAAGAATATACGTTGCAGCGGCAGCGTCAACTCAGCAAGTATGCACTTCAGTCTTCACATGCTAAGTCTGTACAGCCTACGTCTCATGCAGCGTCAACGCTGTGAGCATTCTCAAGACATTAGCGTCAACGCTATAAGTGTGTACATCGCTTTCACGTCACCAAGTCCATACATTTGTCCTCCTTCAAAGTCTGTACAGCCGCTGGTCTAGCTTCATGAAGTCTGTACATCAGACTGTTACAGGAAGTCTGTACATTGTCCGTCTTCCTTAGCGTCTTGATAGTTGATGTCTACACATTGGCCTTCATGCTCCTAAGTCTATGCATTACTGTTCATGCATCAGTCTTCATAAGTCTGTACATTGGACTGTCTCTCTCAGCATCTCATGGCATGAGGTCTGTACACTCGAATTGCCCTTGATCTGGTCAAGTGTATACACTCTCTCACTGTAGCTTTCAGCTATTCAAGTCTATACACTGGACTGTTAGGTCATGTCTATACAACGTGGGCTTCAATTCTTCAAGCCTACACATCGACTTTTCATGTAAAGTCTAGACATTTGATCAAGTTTGTACATTGGTCTTGGCATATACATTCATAAAGTATATACACTCTTCGGTTGACTTCAACTGAAGTCTGTACATCGGCATGCATTACATCAAGTGTGTACATTGCATAGCATGTTGCGTCTAAGTGTATACATCACTGTAGCATGCACTTCATGAAGCCTATACATTCTCAGTCTTTGCCTACGTTCAGTTCTGAAGTTTGTACATCCTTCAATGAACTTTGAAGTCTATACACTGATTCACTGTTCATCGCCTTTGGGCATCAATGTCTGTACAGTGGGTTCGCATAGGCAAGTCTATACATCGGGCTCCTTCTAACTAAGTCTATACACTCCCTCACACTATACACACTTAGTCTATACAGCATGATCGTCTTTACAAGTCTACACAGAGTTCTTCACTTAAACTGATGACTTATCCGATACTCTGTCGGACAGGTGTTCTAATTGTGAAGCTTATGGAGGGCACGTGATTCGAGGCTGGAAGGGCAGATAGGATTGTGACACGTGTGATGAAGCTGGCTGAGAGGCTGACACGTGGACACAGCAAATCAAGAAAGAAGCTCCTGGATTATTCTGGTGCGTCAACGCATTGAGCAAGTAGCGTCGACGCAACAGTTACAAAAAGAGAACCAATGGGTTACTGGGTTACTCAGATGCGTCAACATCACCCACTGGCAGCGTGGACGCAGCAGTTCAAGTAACTCCTTTCAACTCTGGAGTACCTTGGCAGCGTCGACGCTGCAGCTCGTTGGGGCGACGCAGCAGGTTGATGGAACGACACCTTTTAGCTGCTAGTACACACCGATGCGTCAACGCAGCAGTGGAGCGGCGTCGACGCATCACGCCCATCTGCTGAAGACTTGATCACTGGATCATCGATGCGTCAACGCCATGGGCTGATAGAGTCAACGCAGCAGTCTTGAGTTTTACTGAACAAATGTCCTTGAATTGTAGGGCACGTGATCCGAGGTGCCTGGCTCGTGAACCAGGAAGCTGCCACGTGGTCCGAATTTCTAGGGCTGGAAACGTGGAAGCCACACGCGCCAGTGTGTTGCTGCTGCTACTATATATACTAGTCTTCTTCCACTAAAGAAGACTGATCGAAGCAGAAGCCTGAAGAGCAGAAAGCCCTTCGATCCAGAAAAAGAGTGATGTGACACGACCTAGGGGGTTCTTCACATGATCAAATGACCCTTGGACCTAGCAAGCAACCAACGCACGAACCGGTGACTTTACTCGGGCGGACTCACCCGCTAAGCGCACTCTTGTGCCCGTAGGCAAACCGGTGATAGTGGTGAGGGTCCGGGACGGGCCCTTGCTGCTCCAAGGGTTGGCTAGCTTAGGATTGGACCTCTCAAGGGTCCTAGGATGTCCACTCTCATAGACGGACAGCACGCCGAGGGCGTGGGTATTAACGGTTCACTCACAACTCACCCGCGGTAATCATTCATTCACAAGCAAATTTGAGTTCGGGCACTCCACTTACCACCGACGGCACTAAGATACAATACTACTCAAGCAAGGAAATTTCAGCAAAGAGGAGTGTGCAGTGGCTCACCTAGTCGGTGTGAAGACACCGATCCCGGTCGGAGACGAGGGCGAGCGAGGAAGCGTGGGCTTACCCGCACGCCGCGCCGGAGAAGCTTCAACCTGAAATTGTAAATTACATGCACTACACCCCATGCAAGGGGGGGGGTTCTTGGGGTGGGGATTAAGGTGTTACAATCAAAACTACCACCACGCAGGGTGGGGCCTTCAGCCGGCCAAGCGGGGTGGGGAAAATAAGGTAAAGAATGTCGGTTGAGTGTGGATGCCGAATCTGCCGGTTATCTGCGAATAGGGACAGTGGGGTGGTGTAATGACCGTAGATCCTTCTCACGAATTTTTCCGATAGCGAGACTGGCGGCAAAAGCTTCGTAACAGGTACAGGAACGCTTCAGATTTTTGTGAATTTCTTCTGAGACCGTGGCTGACAGGAGCAGAGGTTGGAACAGGACATGAGGTTTTCTGATCCACAGTTACAGACTTCTGGCAGCAGGTTGCAGAGGACGCCACGCACTCTCCCGAACTCCGATCAGCACGAAACCAGTGGTGACGTCTTCGTGGTCAAAGTAGCTTTCAGCCAAAGGTAACGGGGCTACAATCAGAGGTCGAGGGCGGTCGGTGTACCCTGAAGAGTTGGCACTGGTCGGAGTAGACAGCAGGAGACAGAACTAGAGAGCTCGGGGGAGAAAATTCGTAACTCCTTCCTCCGGCAGTCGAATGAGGTTCTGTTTCTTGATCTTGGAAGAAGACTAGCAGAGGAAGAACTTTGATGAAGGGGCTTCAGCCTGAATCCGCTAGGGTTCGTCGTGGCAGAGTGATCTCTCAGGTTCTGATGCTTGGCAGGGAGGGTTCCGCGCAGTCGTGGGAGAACGGAGTTCCTGGACAGCCCCGAGCTCCGATGAAGACGAAACCACTTTGGTGTCGAAGAGGACAGGCAGACACTTCCACGGATGTATCTTGGGCCTTCAGAATCGCCCGGAGAAAGCCGTGGTCACCTCTGCAAGTCGGTACTCTTCTTCTGATCTGCAACTGAAACTGTAGGTTGAAGATGACGGGGGGGAATGGGGTATGTGGGAGGGGAAATGGGGGTGGATGAGTGTAGGAGTGACCCCTGGTTGTAAGGGGGTCTTGGAGGGGGTGTTCCAAGGTGTGTATGAGGGAGAATGGGGTCTAGAAGGTGGTGTTTGCAGTGGGTGAGAGGGGAGCTACGAATTTGGGATGGGTGGGGAAGAGAGAAGGAGAGATCTTTCTCCAAAATTTGAAAATGGACTAATGTGGTTAGTGGGGCTTTGGGAATGGGAAGAGTTGTGTTGGGGAAGGGAATGGGTGCTTGGAGTAGTGGGAAGGGTGCTTGGGGAAGTGGGTGGGGTAGTTGGGGGTTGGGAGGTGGAGCTAGGATTGGTGGAAGCTCCCTTGGGACTAGGGGGTGGAGTAATGGTGGCTTGGGGAAGTGGAGGGTCTTAAATGAGGTGGGTAGCTAGTGGAGGTGGTTGGGGAAGGGAGGAGAGAGAAGCAAATTCGGAATTGGGTGTTGAGGAGAGAGAAAGTGGAGTGAAAAAGAGAGATTAAGAGAGGGAAGGGTGGGGAATCTCTCCCCTAGGGCATCTCACCCAAGAAATGTTGGAATCACTCCACTAAACTAAGCTTTAGACTCTCAAATGGCATTTTTCATTGATTGATTCATTGATTGATTAAGTTCAAATGGAGGAAATGGGGTCCTATATATAGGAAACCCACATTTCTACAAAAGACCCTGACAAAAGCCTCATTGACAAATAACCGAAGGGGTAGGAGAGCTCATTGGGCCAAGCCCAAAGAAATGGGCCCAATTAGCACATTACACAATCTAATGACACTCAAACATAGGAAAATAAATGCTAGACCTAGGGAAATGACTCAAATAAAATGAAAATTACATCAATGACTCAAATAAAAATTACATAGGACTCAAAATTAAATGACTAGACCATGCCTGATGAAATAGGAGGTGATGTTCTCATCATACTCCTGGGGTGCAAAGAACTCGACTCCGTCGAGTATGAGTCCACCGGGGGGAGAAGAGGTCCTCCGACGCAACTCCGAGCAAGCTTCAACCTCCAAACTCAACCTCACGTTCGCAACCAGGGGACGACGCTTCAACTCCTCAAGGTGGCTTGGACACACCCTCTTGCCGATGATAGTACCTTGCTTGCCCAGTATTGCCTCCGTGTGCACACGTCGGGCTCTCAAGTTGTTATGTGGAAGCTCTCTGAGGGTGTCGCTCACAAAGATGGGGGTAGGCTCAAGGTGCTTACTAGGATCTACCGCGGTGCCCTTAGAGGGTGCTAGATCCGTTACATGAAAAGTGAGGTATATCCCAAAATGCCATGAGTAAATCCAACCCATAAGCCAGGTTGCCAAAGCCACTTGGAACATGGAAGGTCCAAGTCCTCGTGCCCTCGATTTGGAGGTGGCCCTAAGGTAGAGCCATTCCAAAACCACCATCGTGAGGTTGCCTTCTTGGAATTCGAAGTGCCACTCGTGAGTTTTTGCCCGCTTATTACGACCCTCACCGCCCATTGCTAGATGCTTGCTTGAATGAGTATGCCTTGAGCTACGGTACGGTGTGGGTGGGAAGTGTGTGGTATGCAAAGGGGGACCGGGGCAACCAAAAGTAGACCTATCATGTAATGATGCAGTGTAGACTTCGGTCAACCTAGGTGGGCCGGGGCACCCGTAGGTGGCCCTATCATGCAAAGTGGTGATAAATATCGGAGGACCCGGACATCCGTAGATGCCTTTGACATGTGTATGACTAATGTGAAGTGAGGGAGGGCCGGGGCATCCATATGTGTCCCTTTCATGTATGGGTGTGATGAGTGCCGGGGGACCCGGACATCCGTGAATGCTCCTATCATGTTTAAGACTTATGATGAATGACGGTGGCCCATTAAATCCGAATATGGAACTCTCATGCTTAAGACTCATGATGAATGGAGGTGGACCATTACATCCAAAAATGGTCCATTCATGCTTCCTACTTGACATGTGGGTGTTGTGAATGAATGGACCCGTCTTATGAATCATGCCAAGTGATGTGTTATGCCAAGACTTATGCATTCCTTTCCCAAAGATGACTTCCATGTGTATGGGTGTGGGATGGCCTTTGAACTTCCATGTGAAAGGGTCAAAAGGATCTAGGAAGGTGGGCATTATGGAGAGGGGGTCTTCTTTGCTTCCTAGGCATATGTTGTCTATGGTGATGGTTCCCTTTGTGTGGCCCAAGTCTTGGAAGAGGTGTTCTTGGTCCAACATGGTTGGTTGGGGTAGGGAAAGGGGAGTTGTGGGTAAGGTGGGTGTATTACATGGGTACCTAGACTCCCATTGGAAGGGATCAAAGGGGTCATGGACTGGGCTTCCTAGAGGAAGGAACTCTATGTCCACATGATCCACGCATGGTGGGTCATCCTTCCCCAAGGTAACTGGACCAAGATCTTTAGTGGGCCAGTCGGTCAAGGTACTTGGGATCTTAATGGTAGTGGAGTGGACCATGATGGGTTCTTCATCCATGGGGAGAATGAGAAGGAGGTCACTAGTGTAGCAACCAATGGTGTAGACTGAGGTGATAGAACCAACACATGGGTGGATGAGACTAAGTCTTCTTGGGTGGGCCTCTCCTATGGTCAATAAGCAAGTCAACTTTAGTTGCCATTCTAAACCCTTGATGAGATCATCCCAACTATTTACCTCATAGTAGGATTGGAATGTGGTGTGATAGGAGTTAATGGGTGCTAATTGGAAAGGATGCTCCATGGTTGGGTTTTGAAAGTATAAGGTATGAGGGATGGGATTTTGCTTGAGCCATTTGATGATGAGTTCTCCTAGGGTCACCACCTTTTGCATGAGATTGAGTGGTTTGGGGAGGTATGTGTTTGTTTGGACGGGGATGAGTTGATGTCCTTCTTCCTTATTGATAGGAGTATGAATTTCCTTGATTGTGGGGAAGGGATTTGGATTGGTGTCCAATCTCGGGGATTTGGTCTTGTGGGCCGGGTTTTCCTCATGTTCACTCATGACCTTGTTCATTCTTCGAAGTGGGTTGAGAAGGCATGGTGGCCGGGTATGGGGCCCCGGTGGGTGAGGGAACAAAAGGTTGTTGAAACCATAGGCTCCCGGGAGATGTGGGGGATGAAGTAGGCAAGACCAACGCAATGGGTGGAAGGTGGTATTCCGTTCATCAAGCCATTGTTTCCCTAGGATTATGCAAGGGCCTTCCAAAGTTCCAATTTGACACCAAGCTCCATCAAAGTATTTGGTCTCTCCAAACCTTTTATGGAATTCAATGAAGACTAGGTCTCCATTGTGCACAATTTGTCCGGTCGTAGAGAGGGTGGCTACAATGTCGGGGGATACCCAATTATCTTCTACCATGTAGATGAAGTCAATTTCTGTGGGGCTCCCATTAGGTAGGTATGCTTGGGATATGATGGGAATTGGGGCTTTTTGGTCTGTAGACTCAATGACAATGGGAGGTGGATAATGCATGGAACGATTCGATGAGAATTCTAATGCAAGCGTGCCCATGGACTTGACTTGATAGAGACAAGTCAATGACTTGCTCTGATACCACTTGATGTGACACGACCTAGGGGGTTCTTCACATGATCAAATGACCCTTGGACCTAGCAAGCAACCAACGCACGAACCGGTGACTTTACTCGGGCGGACTCACCCGCTAAGCGCACTCTTGTGCCCGTAGGCAAACCAGTGATAGTGGTGAGGGTCCGGGACGGGCCCTTGCTGCTCCGAGGGTTGGCTAGCTTAGGATTGGACCTCTCAAGGGTCCTAGGATGTCCACTCTCATAGACGGCCAGCACGCCGAGGGCGTGGGTATTAACGGTTCACTCACAACTCACCCGCGGTAATCATTCATTCACAAGCAAATTTGAGTTCGGGCACTCCACTTACCACCGACGGCACTAAGATACAATACTACTCAAGCAAGGAAATTTCAGCAAAGAGGAGTGTGCAGTGGCTCACCTAGTCGGTGTGAAGACACCGATCCCGGTCGGAGACGAGGGCGAGCGAGGAAGCGTGGGCTTACCCGCACGCCGCGCCGGAGAAGCTTCAACCTGAAATTGTAAATTACATGCACTACACCCCATGCAAGGGGGGGGGTTCTTGGGGTGGGGATTAAGGTGTTACAATCAAAACTACCACCACGCAGGGTGGGGCCTTCAGCCGGCCAAGCGGGGTGGGGAAAATAAGGTAAAGAATGTCGGTTGAGTGTGGATGCCGAATCTGCCGGTTATCTGCGAACAGGGACAGTGGGGCGGTGTAATGACCGTAGATCCTTCTCACGAATTTTGCCGATAGCGAGACTGGTGGCAAAAGCTTCGTAACAGGTACAGGAACGCTTCAGATTTTTGTGAATTTCTTCTGAGACCGTGGCTGACCGGAGCAGAGGTTGGAACAGGACATGAGGTTTTCTGATCCACAGTTGCAGACTTCTGGCAGCAGGTTGCAGAGGACGCCACGCACTCTCCCGAACTCCGATCAGCACGAAACTGGCAGTGACGTCTTCGTGGTCAAAGTAGCTTTCAGCCGAAGATAACGGGGCTACAATCAGAGGTCGAGGGCGGTCGGTGTACCCTGAAGAGTTGGCACTGGTCGAAGTAGACAGCAGGAGACAGAACTGGAGAGCTCGGGAGAGAAAATTCGTAACTCCTTCCTCCGGCAGCCGAATGAGGTTCTGTTTCTTGATCTTGGAAGAAGACTAGCAGAGGAAGAACTTTGTTGAAGGGGCTTCAGCCTGAATCCGCTAGGGTTCGTCGTGGCAGAGTGATCTCTCAGGTTCTGATGCTTGGCAGGGAGGGTTCCGCGCAGTCGTGGGAGAACGGAGTTCCTGGACAGCCCCGAGCTCCGATGAAGACGAAACCACTTTGGTGTCGAAGAGGACAGGCAGACGCTTCCACGGATGTATCTTGGGCCTTCAGAATCGCCCGGAGAAAGCCGTGGTCACCTCTGCAAGTCGGTACTCTTCTTCTGATCTGCAACTGAAACTGTAGGTTGAAGATGACGGGGGGGAATGGGGTATGTGGGAGGGGAAATGGGGGTGGATGAGTGTAGGAGTGACCCCTGGTTGTAAGGGGGTCTTGGAGGGGGTGTTCCAAGGTGTGTATGAGGGAGAATGGGGTCTAGAAGGTGGTGTTTGCAGTGGGTGAGAGGGGAGCTACGAATTTGGGATGGGTGGGGAAGAGAGAAGGAGAGATCTTTCTCCAAAATTTGAAAATGGACTAATGTGGTTAGTGGGGCTTTGGGAATGGGAAGAGTTGTGTTGGGGAAGGGAATGGGTGCTTGGAGTAGTGGGAAGGGTGCTTGGGGAAGTGGGTGGGGTAGTTGGGGGTTGGGAGGTGGAGCTAGGATTGGTGGAAGCTCCCTTGGGACTAGGGGGTGGAGTAATGGTGGCTTGGGGAAGTGGAGGGTCTTAAATGAGGTGGGTAGCTAGTGGAGGTGGTTGGGGAAGGGAGGAGAGAAAAGCAAATTCGGAATTGGGTGTTGAGGAGAGAGAAAGTGGAGTGAAAAAGAGAGATTAAGAGAGGGAAGGGTGGGGAATCTCTCCCCTAGGGCATCTCACCCAAGAAATGTTGGAATCACTCCACTAAACTAAGCTTTAGACTCTCAAATGGCATTTTTCATTGATTGATTCATTGATTGATTAAGTTCAAATGGAGGAAATGCGGTCCTATATATAGGAAACCCACATTTCTACAAAAGACCCTGACAAAAGCCTCATTGACAAATAACCGAAGGGGTAGGAGAGCTCATTGGGCCAAGCCCAAAGAAATGGGCCCAATTAGCACATTACACAATCTAATGACACTCAAACATAGGAAAATAAATGCTAGACCTAGGGAAATGACTCAAATAAAATGAAAATTACATCAATGACTCAAATAAAAATTACATAGGACTCAAAATTAAATGACTAGACCATGCCTGATGAAATAGGAGGTGATGTTCTCATCAAAGAGAAAAAGAAGGAAAAGAGAGGAAGAAGAGATAGAAGAGAGAAGCCGAGAAATAGAAGAGCAGAGAGTGCCTCCATGATACAGAGAATAGAGTAGAAGAAGAAAAAGAAGAGTGGCAGAGTGAGAGAAGCAGCAGAAGTAAAAAGAGAAAGAGAGAGAGCTCGCGAGTGAGAGAAGGAAGCAGAGAAGAAAAGGAAGAGAAAGAAGAAGTGAGGACGAGAGATAGGAAGCTTCATCTGAAGATCTATCTTCACTGGACCGTGGATCAGATCCAGGCCAGTCAGCTCTGTTGAGAGCCATATTGTGCATTTCGTCTTTCAGCTTTCTGTTTGCTGAAGTTATTTTCATTTCGTGTTTTTGTTTCTCCATTTTCATTTGGTTATCTTGTTCTTCCGATTGCCCTGCTGGGGATCGGGTTCCTCCTGTGGATTCAGGAGAAGGGAGACTTGTCTCCGGTTCTGGGCTTGTGGGTTGCAAGTCCAGGGGTCCCTCCGGTTGGGAGGAAGAGAGGTCTTCGACCTCTGGTTTGCTGGTGACTAGAAGTCACTGGTTGGTTCCCTCCTGGTCTGGAGGAAGAGAGACTTCGGTCTCTGGTTTCCAAGTGGCTGGGAGTCACTTGGGGTGTCCCTCCGGCTTGGAGGAAGAGGGGAGGCTGTTCCCCTGGTCAAGCTGTGTGGCAGCAACTGTTTGCAGACTGAGTCTGCTTGGTTCTAGCATTTGCTAGTGAACCGGAGTGAGGGGTGGATGTAGGTCTGGAGGACCGAACCACCTTAAAATCTATGAGCAGTGGTTTGCTTGTAGTGTGTTCTTCCATATCTCCTACCATCCTTCACAGATTGTCTTGATATTTCTTATTCTCATTTGTGCTGCTTCCGCTAGTTGGTTATTTGGGGGCCAGTTACATATTTGCTCTTTTGTTTAAAAGGATTTTCAACTGGTTCATCAGATTGCTTGATTTGCTTCCGATAGATGCTTGGATAGGCTCGCTCCACCTGCTTGTTATTTTGTCTAATCAAATTAGCTTAACTCCGGAACTTGCTTAGCATCTGATTTTTTAAATTGGGCATTATTCGTAGCAGGATACATTCACCCCCCCCTCTGTATCCGGGCCTAGCACCCTAACAGTTGGTATCAGAGCGGTGTCTGCATACAAGGTCCAGCGACCTGCAGATTCGATCTTACAGTCTTAGGTGCTAATTTATTTTTAGTGCATCAATATTCCTGTTGCATTAATCTGTTGTGTTCTCATGGCTCATCCACCGATTTTCAGTGGTACGCATTTTAATGCATGGTTCACTAGTCTGAAGAATTATGTCAAATCGGTGAATCCAGACCTGTGGAAAGTAATTTCACATGGTCCTCATGAACTGCCAAAGAAAAGGTCCAAATGGACTGACAGTCACGAATCAATGTATGAGGAGAATCAGACAGCTATAAATCTGATGAAAGCAGCCACTGACAAAGCTTTTCACTCATGTTTCCTTGATTGCAGATCTGCAAGGGATATGTTGGAGATGATGAAGAGAGCCGGGAAAGGAAATCAAACAAGTTGCATGATGGCCAACAGAAGCGATCAAGGCAGCAATCAAACTGAAGAAGATGATGATGATGAGGTAAATCTCTTCGAGAATTTCTCTCTAGAAGATTGGGAGAATGCATATGCTGAATTATTTGAATCTCATGAACTGTTAAGAAAACAGTATAAAAAATTGAAGAAGGGTACTGGTTTATATAGTTCAAGCTCTCCTTGTAGAAATTGTGTTGAATTGAAAAATATTCATGATACTTGTATGTCTGACTTTCAAATACTGAAGAAACAAGTTTCATTATTGAAAACTGAAAATCAAGATCATATAAATGTGATATCTGAACTCAAAGAAAAATTGAACTCAGATAATGATAATCAGACTGTTGTTAACTATCATGACCAGTATGAAAAATTGTTGAAAAACTTTGAAAGTTTAAACTCAGATTTAAACAAACTGAAATCTGAAAATGATTCTCTGAGAATATCTACTAATAAAAATGATAAAAAATCTGAGAAACTTGAGCAGGAGAAGAACTTGTTTGCTGAAAAACTTGAAGCCATCAAATCTGTGAATGTGGAATTACAGAAAAACATTGAAAAGAAGGAAAAAGATTTGAAGGAATTCAAGGCTGGAAGAAAACTTGAAACTAACTCAGATGATCATATCTTGATAAATGAGTTAATTCAAAATGACAAGCTTAAGGAAGAAAATGAGAAATTAAAAATGCTGAACTCCACTATGTCAGAGAGACTTCTAGTTTTGGAAAGAGGAAAAACTATTTGTATTGAAGATTCTGATAAACTGAGCAATCTTGAAAATGAAATTGAGAAGTATAAAACTCCTAACAAAGTTTTGAATGAAGCTATGAACTGCAGTGAGCAAGAGATTGCCAGTTATGAGTTACACATTTCCTCACTAGAAAATGAAATTCAAGACTTAAAAAACTCTTTGTCTAAATTTGTTTGTGGGCAAGATAATCTGAACAAATTGCTAGGAACAAAAGTAAATGTCAGAAAGGAAGGGTTAGGCTACAACAATGTCAATAAAAAGGCTTTTGAAAACAAGCTGACGACATCCTTTATCAAAGTATCTGATATAGCCACAACCTCAGAAAATAAACAACCAAATGTTCAGAAGAATCAGAAACAAACTGAAAAGTTGAAAAAGGTTGATGGATCCAAGCTGAAAAATGTTTTCATTAAATCTTCTGATCAGGAAAAGCCTTCCACTTCATCTCCAAGTCAGTACAAGGCTAAGAAAACAGGAAAAGAGGATAAAAATCAGAAAAGGACTGTAAATCAGAAAATAAATGAAAAGGGTTTATCAGTGTTTGCTGATCACAGTCCTCACACACACTCACATGCATCTAAAAGGAAGATTATCTGTCATTACTGTCATAAAGTTGGACATCTGATGCATGAGTGTAAGTTGATGGAGAAGGATGATAAGAATGCTAGGAGGTCTCATGATAAAAATCCCTCACCTCAGAAAAGGAGTGTCACATGTTCTAATTGTGGCAAATTAGGACACTCAATTGCTCATTACTGGTTTGCTAGTGGTAAGAAAACCTTTTATTCATATCATGCTAAATTCCCTGCAAACCAACATGTTTTTAATAAAAACAAATCTGTTTCAATGAACCAGCATATCATCTGTTTTAATTGCAACAAAAGGGGTCACAGGGCCTCTGAATGCTGGTCAGGCTTTTTTGAAAGAAATTCTATTTCATGCTTTGAATGTGGAAAGGATGGCCACATGGCCATTGATTGTTGGCATGCCCAAGGAGGCTATGGCAATAATGAACTCAATTTTAAAAAGAATGCCTCTTATTGCTCTCACTGTAGAAAGCATGGCCATACAGTCAAGGACTGTTGGCATATTCAGGGTAGAAATGTGAATCTCAAACATGCTAAATTCCCTGTAAGACAATTTGTAAAACTTTCATGTTATAACTATGGGAAGCCAGGTCACAGGGCTGCAACCTGTTGGCTGGCAGGATATCAAAACCAAACTGGTTTTGGTAAACAGAATTCTTATTCTGTTAACAGAAAATCTCATGCATGTACACATGGATTTCATGCTAACAAGAATGTGCATAGATTAAATCCGAAATCTGGTGCATCTTACTATCATTATAGTAAACAGAACTCTCTCTCTGCAAATGAACTTCATGACAACAGAAATGTGCATAAGAGGAATTTGAAATCTGCTAATTCATGCCATTGTTGTGGACAAATTGGTCACTCAATGTATAATTGCAATTTGATGAAATCTGATGACCTTCATGCACGAAAATTGTTGAGAAAACCTGCTAGGAGTAATACTGTCATGTCAGGACCCAAGACTTCTTGGGCACCTGTTTGTGCAAAATAATATTGCTATGCAGGTGTGCCTTGGGACTGAAATAAAAAGGGGTAATGATCCAAGGCACTCAAGAAGAAAACTCCATACTGAACTTTTCAGGTAAACTTCCTGCTCTTCTTGTTTTTAGTTTTTATGCATAGCAAGTTAAATCTATTTTTGCATTTTCATTCATCATTTGCTATGTGCATTATTTTTTGATCATGCATTTGCAGAGATTCTGTGCAAATATCAGATTAAGAAGGGTTGTCTGTATCTGATGCATACATAGGGTAATTTCAATTGCTTGATAATTGTGTTATGCATAGACTCTGAAAACAAATTACATTTCGAATTTTCTGAAAAATCTGAACTGCATATGAGTGTGACTTGAAACTTGTGTGTTGCAATAGCTCACTGAAATTCTAAATTGCATATAGGACTGCATGTTGAATAATTATGCATGACCTCAATGGTATATAAATGGTAAGGTACCAAAAGGCAGGGAAGTCTGTCTGGAGGTTCTTACTATGTGTGAGGTGGTCTTTTAGACCAAGTGCTCCGCCTAGTACCATGGGTCACTTTGCTGATAGGACAGTCTGATTGTGCACAAGTTACAATATCATTTGGAATCATATGTTCAGTTTTCAGTGCAAACATTACATATTTTCAGGGGGAGTTAGATGCATATCCCTGCATATCATTCAATGTTGAGTCTTTGCATGTCCCTGCATACATATAGTGCATTGCATTTCCTTATATTGAAAATGCCAAAGAGAGAGTTTGAATGCATATTGTGAGGGGGAGTCAATGCATTGCATATAGGTTGTCAAATGCATACATGTGTCAGAACTCATTGCATATCCTTTCTTATTGATTTTTTTGACAAACCTTAATCATATTTTGAAAACTTTGAGCTTCACAATCTCTCTTAACAATTGGTATTTCTCCTATCAATTGGTATCATTTGGCTTCAGAATTCTATCAGTCTGTCATGAAGATTTCAATGGGACTATCTCGATCATAAATCTGAAAATTCTTGAACAAGAAATCTTCTATTATACATTTTTATGAATGACTGAAATAACTCATGTGGTTTAAGTTTAATGTACTCAATGAGTTTGGCTTTAAAATCTCTTTAAAATATCTGAAGCATGTTTAACAAACCTTAACCATCTGTTTCATGTTGTGTCTTGTGAAAACTTCTGAAATATGCACTTTTGAATACATGACTTCAACTGATTAAGTACATGAAACTATTATTGATTTGAAGCAAATGAATTTTTCTGAAATGTCTAAAGGGTAATATCTGTCAGAGCAATGACATTGGTCACTGAGAAACACATGTCCAAAGGACTGTGTCATGAGGTGTCTTAGTTAACTCTGCATAAAATTTATTGAAAATCAGGCAGAGCAATGGCATGCACACTGAGAAATACAACTCACTCATTAAAAAATGAGTTGTAGTGTGTCATGATGTGTAAATGCTAACTCTGTTCACATAAAGCATGACAGTTGGTCACACTAAGGGCTTAGAGATATTGGCCTCTGATCAAGGTATATCCTCTAGTTACAATGTGTGCACTGAACTAGAGTGCTCGTAAAATTTGTAGCATGGAAAATTGTTGAACAAATTGAAATATCTGAATATTGATGCTAAAATCAAATTGCTACAACCCTAGACAAAATAATATGACTTCATAATTACTTAATCTCAATACTAGTGCATGTAATTCTGAAAGAAGGTAATAAATTTGATTGTGTAAGACAAAGGGAGGACAATCAAGATAAATATGAGGGCTTGGTTCATTTTTATTAAAACATGGTTTTAGATATCAATACAGAATTTTATTGATAAACTTTGCATACATCATGTTTAAACCATGCTGTTCAAAAGGCTCATTCATAAGTCCCTATAATGGAAGACTTTGAAAAATTATGTTTTCGATTTATGAGATTGATATCTCCTTGAAAATCTTGCTGAATTATTTCTGTTTGGAGCTTATTTGTAAATCTGCTTATTTGAACCTTTTCTGCTTATTGTCCTTGGTTCATTGACCTGAACTTCTCCTTGTTTGCCCCTGTGGTCTCCTTCTCACCCATCTCATAAGATTCCACTTATTGAGGGGGAGCTTCCATGTCTTATGCATCATGCTGCATAGAAACTCTTAAAGGGGGAGAATTATGTTCTTGCATTCTGGTATCTGCATCTGCATTCACCCCTTCCCATGGTTTATTTTGATTATACCAAAGGGGGAGATTGTTTGCCAAAGAGGGAGTATATCATTCAATAAGTGCATGCAGGTTCATTTTGAGTATCTCTAACTCATGCTTTTGCTGAAACTCCTAAAGGGGGAGAAATTGTCTGAATTTTTATACATGCTATAATTTTTCAAACTATTTTCTTTTTGATGAAGTCAAAGGGGGAGAATAGTTTGAGTCATCAGCATCAGATTGACTCACCATCAGATTGACTCACTGTGTAGAGTTGCCATCATCAAAAAGGGGGAGATTGTTGTGCCTCTGTGATTTTGATGATTGGTTTTGATGTGAGTCATACACTGTGAGTCACCATCCATTGATGTTCTGTTTTGATGATTGATTTGGTTTTGATGATTGGTTGTTGATGTGAGTTAATCAAATGTTCAGTCATCTTGTTGCTCAGTTTAGTTTAATATATTTTGATGTTCAGTCATGTTAACTAATGCATAAAGCATTCATTGCTACACTCTGTCTGCACAGTTGTCACTGCAGTGCATCAACTCAGTGTGCCGATGCGTCGACCCCTTGGTCATTTTTGTATCTGTCCATACAGTAGTGTGTCAACTCCTTGAGCTGATGCGTCGACGCTTCAGTTCAGTTTCTTCATTTGATGAAGTCTATACATCATCAGTTGATCATCAAGAATATACGTTGCAGCGGCAGCGTCAACTCAGCAAGTATGCACTTCAGTCTTCACATGCTAAGTCTGTACAGCCTACGTCTCATGCAGCGTCAACGCTGTGAGTATTCTCAAGACATTAGCGTCAACGCTATAAGTGTGTACATCGCTTTCACGTCACCAAGTCCATACATTTGTCCTCCTTCAAAGTCTGTACAGCCGCTGGTCTAACTTCATGAAGTCTGTACATCAGACTGTTACAGGAAGTCTGTACATTGTCCGTCTTCCTTAGCGTCTTGATAGTTGATGTCTACACATTGGCCTTCATGCTCCTAAGTCTATGCATTACTGTTCATGCATCAGTCTTCATAAGTCTGTACATTGGACTGTCTCTCTCAGCGTCTCATGGCATGAGGTCTGTACACTCGAATTGCCCTTGATCTGGTCAAGTGTATACACTCTCTCACTGTAGCTTTCAGCTATTCAAGTCTATACACTGGAAGGTTAGGTCATGTCTATACAACGTGGGCTTCAGTTCTTCAAGCCTACACATCGACTGTTCATGCAAAGTCTAGACATTCGATCAAGTTTGTACATTGGTCTTGGCATATGCATTCATAAAGTATATACACTCTTCGGTTGACTTCAACTGAAGTCTGTACATCGGCATGCATTACATCAAGTGTGTACATTGCATAGTATGTTGCGTCTAAGTCTATACATCACTGTAGCATGCACTTCATGAAGCCTATACATTCTCAGTCTTTGCCTACGTTCAGTTCTGAAGTTTGTACATCCTTCAATGAACTTTGAAGTCTATACACTGATTCACTGTTCATCGCCTTTGGGCATTAATGTCTGTACAGTGGCTTCGCATAGGCAAGTCTGTACATCGGGCTCCTTCCAACTAAGTCTATACACTCCCTCACACTATACACACTTAGTCTATACAGCATGATCGTCTTTACAAGTCTACACAGAGTTCTTCACTTAAACTGATGACTTATCCGATACTCTATCTGACAGGTGTTCTGATCGTGAAGCTTATGGAGGGCATGTGATTCGAGGCTGGAAGGGCAGACAGGATTGTGACACGTGTGCTAAAGCTGGCTGAGAGGCTGACACGTGGACACAGCAAATCAAGAAAGAAGCTCCTGGATTATTCTGGTGCGTCAACGCATTGAGCAAGTAGCGTCGACGCAGCAGTTACAAAAAGAGAACCAATGGGTTACTGGGTTACTCAGATGCGTCAACACCACCCACTGGCAGCGTGGACGCAGCAGTTCAAGTAACTCCTTTCAACCTCTGGAGTACCTTGGCAGCGTCGACGCTGCAGCTCGTTGGGGCGACGCAGCAGGTTGATGGAATGACACCTTTTAGCTACTAGTACACACCGATGCGTCAACGCAGCAGTGGAGCGGCGTCGACGCAGCACGCCCATCTGCTGAAGTCTTGATCACTGGATCATCGATGTGTCAATGCCACGGGCTGATAGAGTCAACGCAGCAGTCTTGAGTTTTACTGAACGAATGTCCTTGAATTGTAGGGCACGTGATCCGAGGTGCCTGGCTCATGAACCAGGAAGCTGCCACGTGGTCCGAATTTCTAGGGCTGGAAACGTGGAAGCCACACACGCCAGTGTGTTGCTGCTGCTACTATATATACTAGTCTTCTTCCACTAAAGAAGACTGATCGAAGCAGAAGCCTGAAGAGCAGAAAGCCCTTCGATCCAGAAAAAGAGAAAAAGAAGGAAAAGAGAGGAAGAAGAGATAGAAGAGAGAAGCCGAGAAATAGAAGAGCAGAGAGTGCCTCCACGATACAGAGAATAGAGTAGACGAAGAAAAAGAAGAGTGGCAGAGTGAGAGAAGCAGCAGAAGTAAAAAGAGAAAGAGAGAGAGCTCGCGAGTGAGAGAAGGAAGCAGAGAAGAAAAGGAAGAGAAAGAAGAAGTGAGAACGAGAGATAGGAAGCTTCATCTGAAGATCTATCTTCACTGGGCCGTGGATCAGATCCAGGCCAGTCAGCTCTGTTGAGAGCCATATTGTGCATTTCATCTTTCAGCTTTCTGTTTGCTGAAGTTATTTTCATTTCATGTTTTTGTTTCTCCGTTTTCATTTGGTTATCTTGTTCTTCCGATTGCCCTGCTGGGGATTGGGTTCCTCCTGTGGATTCAGGAGAAGGGAGACTTGTCTCCGGTTCTGGGCTTGTGGGTTGCAAGTCCAGGGGTCCCTCCGGTTGGGAGGAAGAGAGGTCTTCGACCTCTGGTTTGCTGGTGACTGGAAGTCACTGGTTGGTTCCCTCCTAGTCTGGAGGAAGAGAGACTTCGGTCTCTGGTTTCCAAGTGGCTGGGAGTCACTTGGGGTGTCCCTCCGGCTTGGAGGAAGAGGGGAGGCTGTTCCCCTGGTCAAGCTGTGTGGCAGCAACTGTTTGCAGACTGAGTCTGCTTGGTTCTAGCATTTGCTAGTGAAGCCTCACTCCGGTTGGGAGTGAGGGGTGGATGTAGGTCTGGAGGACCGAACCACCTTAAAATCTATGAGCAGTGGTTTGCTTGTAGTGTGTTCTTCCATATCTCCTACCATCCTTCACAGATTGTCTTGAGATTTCTTATTCTCATTTGTGCTGCTTCCGCTAGTTGGTTATTTGGGGGCCAGTTACATATTTGCTCTTTTGTTTAAAAGGATTTTCAACTGGTTCATCAGATTGCTTGATTTGCTTCTGATAGATGCTTGGATAGGCTCGCTCCACCTGCTTGTTATTTTGTCTAATCGAATTAGCTTAACTCCGGAACTTGCTTAGCATCTGATTTTTTAAATTGGGCATTATTCGTAGCAGGATACATTCACCCCCCCTCTGTATCCGGGCCTAGCACCCTAACATTTGCTAGGTCGGCGAAGTGGTCCTCAGCCTTGGGGGTCTTCACGAGCATGTCGTCAATATAGGCCTCGACGTTCCAACCGAGCTGTCCCTCAAACATATGGTTGACTAGCCTTTGGTACGTGGCTCCGGCATTTTTCAACCCGAAAGGCATCCGGGTGTAGCAGTGTACGCCGAAGTTGGTGATAAAGGCGGTCTTCTCGATGTCTTCGGGGTGCATTCTAATCTGGTGGTAACCTGAGTAGGCATCCAAGAAGCTGAGTATCTCATTGCCCGAGGTTGAATCAACCAGTTGGTCGATGCTCGGTAAGGGATAGCAATCCTTTGAAGTAGCCTTGTTCAAGTCGGTGAAGTCCACACACATCCGCCACTTTCCCAAAGCTTTCGGCACCAGGACAATGTTAGCTAGCCACGTTAGGTACAGGATCGATCTAAAAAGGCCAATCTTCTGCCCCTTGGTGATCTTCTCCTTGATAATCGTCTGCTTCTCCGGCGCATGCTTCCTTCTGCATTGTTGCACGGGCTTCATGGTTGGGTCGAGGTTGAGCTTATGCACCACTGTCTCTTCCGGTATCCCAGGGAGTTGATCATCAGACCATGTAAAGACCCGGATGTACGCGGAAAGGAACTCTTTGTATTGCTGTTGAACCTCAGATGTTAGGTCGGCTCCGATCTTTACTCCTAGGGTCGGGTCGTCGTTTAGGAAAACCGCTAGCAATTCGCCTCCAGGTTCGGCGGTTGCCGATTTTTCCTCGACTTCCCGGGAGCCCTTACTTTTCCCATCCGGCCTTGTGGCTTCGACCGAGATATTGTAGCACCTTCGGGCCATTGCCTGGTTACCTCGGACTTCTCCCAACCCATTTTTGGTGGGGAACTTCACCATTTGGTGGTAGGTAGAAGGCACCGCTTTCGTTCGGCTGAGGATTCCTCGGCCGAAGATTGCGTTGTATGCTATCATACCTTTGATCACTATGAAGTCCACCATGACTATAACGGTCTTGGGTGGGGTGCCAAGAGTAACCGGCAGGCTTAGGGCTCCCTCGGGATAGGTGGCCTGGCCATTGAACCCGCACAGGGGGGTCCGGATCAGGCGGAGTTTAGACGGATCCTCTCCCATCTTAAGAAAACATTCGTAGGATAATACATCAGGGGCACTTCCATTATCAACCAGAATCCTATCTACGTTACATTGGTTTATTGTGGCCGATATCACTAGGGCGTCGTCATGCGGGGTGCTTAGCCCCTCCAAGTCTTGGTCGGAGAAGAGTATGACCTGGGGTTCGCTTGGCGGGGCCCTGGGAGGCTTGATGGCTCGGCTCGCCCGCTCAGCGTGACGCTTCCTTCCTCAACCGCTGTCTCCTCCTGATGCAGCTCCTCCGGTGATGACGTTGATGTGGACCCCTCGGGGGGCATTGTCGATCACCTCTGGGGCGCCTCGGTCTTCCTGGCGCCCGGCCACGAACCGGGAGAGGTGCCCCTGACGGATGAGACGCTTAATCTCATCCTGGAGCTGGTGGCAGTCACCGGTATAATGCCCGTGGTCGCTATGGAACAAGCAATGCTTGCTGTGACTACGGTTCTTTCACTTCATTGGCTCGGGTTGGCAGAGGAGGCCCGATCCTTTAATGTCTTCATAAATCTCATATACTGGAGCGGTTAGGGGAGTGTACCGCTCGTAATTCCGTGATGGTTCCTTGCGTTCCCCGTCTCGATTCCACCTTTTTCCTTGGCCCGAGCTTGGCTCGGGTGCCCGCTTCTTGTCCCCCTTCCGACCCGAGCCGGTTGCATCTCGGTAGGCACTGAGTACTTCCTCGCACTCGGTGTGGCGCAATGCCAGAGTCACTAGCGCAGCAAGGGTCGAGGGAGGGTGGATGACAAGCTCGCGGCGGAGGTTCTCGTCGCGGGTGCCCCCGGTCAGAGTGGTTATGGCCGATGCGACGTCCATGCGGGGGATCCTCAGGGCTTCCGATTTGAATCAGAGGATGTAGGCCCGAAGTTTTTCCCCTTGCGCCTGTTTGAGGGCCAAAAGCCCCGCTACCGGCGAAACTCTCCTTGAATACTCGCCCGAACTGCTTGAAGTCTCGGATGGATCTGGGGGCGAGGACCCGGAACCATGCTTGGGTGCCTTGGACCTGGGTGGTCGCAAAGGCTCGGCACTTGATGGCGTCGGATGCTCTGTGAAGGGTCATCAGAGCATCGAAGCTGTCAAAGTGGTCAGCCGGGTCGCCTTGGCCATCGTAGGGCTTGAAGGTCTGGATAGAGGTGCGGGGAGATACCTCTGCCTTCAAGATATGGTCGGAGAACAGGGATCTCTCCTCGTCCTCTGGTGGAGAGGTCTTCTGCAAGGCTCGCAGGGCGCGCTCCTGCTCTGCGAAACGCCTCTCGAATTCTCACAGTCGGAGGGATAGCTCCGGCTGCCACTGCGCCGTAGGGCTAAGGGGGCGTGAAGGCAGGCTGTCTTGGCGCTCCCTGGGGACTTTGATATTCGGGAGAGGACGGCGTGCCCCATGCCTGCCCCGCTTCGGCCTAGAGGAAGCCTCTTGCTCCGGAGGGGGGGCTTGCGAGGGTCCTCCTACTTTGTTACGGATGAGCTACTATCCTTAGAGGGTGAAGCGGCCTCCGGTGGTGTGCTGGGACATGTTCTCATGGGGAGGGCTCTCCGGAGGGGCGCGTGACCTCCCATCCCTGGCCGCCTGGGTCCTCATGAGTTCCACGAGGACGTCTAGTTTTGTGTTGAGGGCTTAGAAGGTGTCGGCGTCGCTGTTGAGCGGAAGCCCTACCGTTGTGGGAGGAGGGGGTGGCAGCCCGGCCGTAGGTGGAGGGGGTGGTCCGTCGGCGGGAGTGCTGGCACCGGAGGGGGGGTTTTGGGAGGCTTGTGAGGGGCCTTCCCCCGCCTCTGCCGTGGCCTTTCCCCTGTCACCGGTGGACCTCCTCCTTGAACTTCTTCTCACCATACTGGCTCTTTGGTCGTTTCCCACAAACGGCGCCAGATGAAGGGGTGTGATCTCGCGCTGGTCCTGAGTTGGGAGGATGATCACCGGGTAGTGAACTGCAGAGAAAGGGAAACGAATCAGGGGGCCCAGGGATGGTTCCCTGGGGAAACCCTCCGATGCTTAAGTCAGTAGAGCAATGGTGGAAGGTATTGAGGGAGGTATGAAGAGATATGCGAGATTCCCTAACACCAAGATGGTGAAGTGGTTCCTGCTCAGGGAGTATTAGGCCTATATCTGCCTTACTTGCCGCCGGAGGGAGTCCCTGGTGTATATAGTGAGCTCCCCTGATGAGTTCCATAAGTTGAGGAGTTTTAGGCAGGAGTTACGTCCTCATCATGGGATCGTTACGTCCTCATCATGGGATCGTTACATTCTCGTCGTGGGCTCTTCATGACCGTGGGGGATCGTGGCTCCCTTTTCCCGCTGAACTTCTACTCATAAAGGACTGTCAACGGCTGCATGGATAAATATTTGTCAGTCGATCTGAGCATGAGAAGTGCCAGCCCTGTCCGGGCGATAGGCATAGCTCGGATGCAGTCAGATCGGAGTGGGCGCGGAGCGCTTGCCCTTCATCCCGATGAGGGATGGCTCGGGCGTGGGTCTTCCTCCGTTCTGTCGTTTGGGCCTTCCGAGCCTAAGGGCCACCGAGGAAGGATGGGATCTCGAGTGATCTTTATTGGGCTTTTCTACCGAAGTGGGCCCTAGAGGGCTGTCACTTGGATGAGCTGAGCCTCGTTCGATCCTGATGGGCCTAGTTTGGCTGCTCTTAATTGGGCTACAGAAATCCCCCTCTCCAGTAGGTTAATGAAAGAAGATGACTTGAATGCTTGTAAGATGCATAACAGTAAATCTCAAGTTCATCAGAAAAAGAAGGTTGAATGCTTTCATTGTGGGAAAATGGGTCATACTATGAAATTCTGTTGGTTGTTAAATGTCGAACCTAAATTGCACACTCAAAATTATAGACCTCCCAGACATGCTCAAAAGCCCAATGCTTATGTCCAACCAAAGAAATTGAAACCACGTGTGTATTGTCATTACTATGGTTATGTGGGACATGTCATGAATGATTGCTCATTATCACACCTTGATGATATGAATGCAAGGAAATTGTGGAGAATCACAAATCGCGGTGCACCTAACCTCCAGGGACCCAAGATGGCTTGGGTTCCCAAAATATCACAGTGAAGATTTTGTCTTGCAGGAATACTTTGTGATGGAAGAAGCTGTCAATAGAATAAAATTCCTCCAAGGCAAGAAATTTGATGAGCTATTGTGGTAATACATTCAACTTTTACTTTCACGTTTGAATAACAATCTTTTGCAATTGTTCATAGAGTTTATTAGCTTCCACTCACATTTTCTTGTGCGAATATCTATAACTTTGCAGTTGTTCACAAAGTCTTTACAAGCTAAACTCGTCTCTTTTTGTGAATAAGAGTTGAATTTTACACATAGTTGAACTTTACACATAGGGCACACACATCTTACATCAATACACATCACACCTTTTCTTTTGAACACTTGTGAATACAAATAAAAATTAGTCATCTGTCACTTTGATGTACAAACTTGCATAAACTTCATAGTCGTATGCATGAATGCCATGATTCTCCGATATATAAAATGGTGTCAGTGGAAAGGTAGATTAAGTCCACCTGGAAGCTTTCATCATGCGTGAGTGTGGTCTTTGGACCTACGTACTTCGCCACGTATCGGCAATCAACTTGCTTGAATACATCATTTTGACATGCTTGAATGTATATAATCTACATCCGTCTCTTTTTGAACTCTTCTACGACCAAACAACCTTGTTAAATAAACTTGCATTGATTCAGGCATGAATGGTTCATGACACATCTTAACAAGGTCATTTTGGTTTGTCAACCGTGCATACACTTAGGGGGAGACAAAACCTTGAAAAGGCTAATTCATGTTCTACTATCTGTTCAATGTTTCACTTCATATGGAACCTTGATACAACTGACTTCATTCAATAAGGATCTCTGTTATTCCATTAAACACTTTTAAGGATTCTTAAACCCCTACTTTAAAGTCAAGTGACTCGTGAGGAAAAAGCAGTCAGTCCCTCCAAAAAGTGAATTAGTGTGATTAGACATCGAGTACATCGGGAATCCCCCCTGAAATAAAGGAGGAAACTCACATCGGAAAGTGTCTTATCCACGTTATCATAAATGACGATACCGAGTAACCAGGAATTGCCCCTGAAACAAAGGGCATGCCTCGTGTCAAAAGGCTAGTCATGTTACTTTTTATAAATAAATACAAAATTGTATGGGACTGTGCGAAGCTACCAAAAGCCGAGCATTTTGTATTGAAATGTAGGGAGGAGAGATTCTTGTTAGTGTTACTTAGAACACATGATCATCCATATTGTTTTGAAAGTCATTATTCATTGTTCACATGTTGAATCTGAGCTTGATTGTGTGAATGTATTTTCTGAATTAGTTGAAAATCAATGGTCAAGCAGTACGTCTAATTGTAAGCACAACCATGTTAATATGGTTCATGGACATGTTTGCTCAAATCTATTGCATTCTTCCTATACCCGTCCCTGAGGGACCTTCATGCTTGATTTTATACCTATGTATGCTTGTTTGTATGCATGCATGCTTAAATTGCATTATAAGAACTCAATTGTTGAACCCCCACAATTGTTGTACATAACTCTCTTTGAATCTGCAATCGCACTCATATTCCCTGAATTTCTTCTAAAATAGATTTTGCTGAAGAGAAAACCATTTCGGTTTGATTGTTGAACTGAATCGGTTAGAAACACTCCCTTGTGACCAACTGAAAACTGTGATGGGCAAAAGGAATACAAATTCTGATTGAAATATTTTTGTGCATTGAGTCACTACTCTGACATTGTGTCAATTCCTCAGAATTTGTCTCATAATTCAGTGACCATAAGTTCTAATGCACAGGGTTATTAGATTGCACTTGGTGACCCTAAAATGTTTTAATCTTCAGTTCAGTGAAGTGCTCAGAAGGAAGGAGATAAGGTAAGTAATCCTGGCCTTACTGCTATTCATGAGGATGAAATGTGCTCAATTGAAATTTGGCCTATTCCATGCAACATTTCAATTTCAATGATGTGTGTTGGTTATTAGAAATGAAAGCTTGCATGTTTAATTGAATTGATCATCCAAGTGTGGGTATTTGATTTCCCTTGTCCTAAATCAACTTCTCTCAGTTGAGCAACCCACATATTACCCATTTTGTGTTTATCATTTAGTGGATATCATGTTTGGTTCAATTGGCCTTCAATTCACTGCATTTCTCTTGTTTTTTCAAAGTGCAGAAGAAGTGTCGACGCCCAAGGTCGACACTCTTATCGCGTGTCCTTCTGTTTCTCGCCAGACAGAAACGCCTCCAAAATGTGTCGACCCACAAGGTCGACACTTTTATTTCAGAACCTGATTCGAGAACCGGACCGCAAGGTTCACTCTTTACGTCGGTTCCTCTCTTGGTTCGAACCCAAGCTCACTTGGGTCTCTTTTCTGGTCGAACCCCAACCCCCTTCTCTTCTCCTTAAACCCTTTTCATCACCCATCTTCTTCTTCCCTATCGTTCCATCCGCACACCCCACGGTCAATCCCCCACTTCCCAAGCCTCCGTGGCTCTTCCTCTCCATTCCTCCTCCAGCCCTGGTTTCTCTCCGTCCACCCCATCTCTTCCAAGAGCGTCCTCCGGCGAGCGGCGGCATTCGCCCCTCCTTCTTCCTCTTGAAGCTATCGCGGCGCCCTCCTTGAAGCACAGCCGGTTGAAGAGGGAGCTGCTTGTGGTGTGTCCGTTCAGAGGTAGGCCTCCACCTGCTCGAGGATCTCACTGCTGCATCTACATCCTCCATCTGCTATCCAAGCTGCACATATGGCACCCAAGAAGAGATCGGTCTTAGAAAGGGAGGAAGCCCGCATCCTAAAAGAGGTACGGCGCAAGGACAAGGAAGCCCAGGTTGAAAGAAGGAAAAGAGCCTCTGAGTTGAAAATGCTGGCTGAAAGGAAAGTATTGCACCCTCGTGCGGTTGATTTCAGGAGCATTGAGAAGAATCTGCCAAGGTTAGTCGAGCTCTTAAGGAAGCAGCCAAATTTAATTTCCTTCATGTCAGATCACCGGAGAGTTTATCATTCCCTAGTTCATCAATTCTATGCAAATATGGTTGTCAAAAATGATGAACTGTACACTGAGGTCAATGGGCATTCTGTTCCTTTAACTCCTCAGTTGATAAGAAAAGCCCTAAATCCGCCTTGGGATAGTGGAATGTTATATGGAGAAGCCATTTATTCTGAAGAACTTGCATATGAACTCATGACAGATAAAGTAGCAACACCAGGGTGTGTACCCAAGCTCAATGCAAATGAATTCCCATCCCTTCAGAGAATTTTGCATCACATGATGACCACTATTCTATTGCCAAGATCAGGGTCTAGGGAACAAGTAACCGACATGCACAAATTCCTATTTGTATATTTCATGAGTGGAGAACCGGTCAACTTTCCAGTGGTGATGATGGAGTACATAACCAGCTGTAGGAAGTCCAAGAATCGAAACTTACCTTATGGAGCTGCTTTAACTCCAATATTTCAGTCTTTGCATATCGACTTGAGTCAGCAGGTCAGTCATCCAATTAAGGATGGCGACATCTATACTATCCCATCCATCTGCACCAACATGGGATATGAATTGATAGATGGTGTTCTTGTTCGTACTCTTCCGTCAAAGAAAGGTAAAGCCCCGGCTGCAAGGTCTGGCCAGAATGAAGGTGAAGATGATGAAAAACCCATCAATAGAACTGCCAGAACAAGAGGATCACAGGCCACATCTTCAACCGCTCTAGCAATGAGCACCAAATTCGAAGAACTAGCTGATGAAGTGAGCAATGTTAGAGAATCTGTGGATGCCCTCACACGGGAAGTAAAGGAACTGAAGCTTCATCATGAAACTTATCTTCAGAAGTTCGCTACCATGGCCAACTCCATTGACTCGCTCCATTCTGCAATTGGCATTCAAAACTCCAAGTTTGACAATCTCTCTGATTTTCTAAGGCGTCCACGCACACCTCCTGCCTCTCCTTGAGATTTTGATCTCTAGCACCCTAGCTCTCTTGACCAAGCTAATTAACTTTTCCCCCTTACCACTCTTTTTGTTGATGACAAAGGGGGAGATGAAATGTGCTATATGTGTGTGGATGATACCATGTGTGGATGTTATGGTTGTGTCTTGTTATGTGGACATTTTGTGGTTTATGTTTATGTTTTGGTTATGGCTATGTGTCTTGTGACAATTGGTATCTTAGTGTTAATGCATATGTTGTGGACATGGGTGTCTTGTGTTTACTTTTATGCGGGACTTGGACTTGTTTATCTTGTGGACATAGCTATCCAGATATAGACAGTGGTTGTGGTTGTCTCATGAACAATGCTGAAGTTAATCAGTTATTTTGATTTAGTGAATGAAAATTCTGTGGACTTGTGTTTATCATGTGGAATGATCGCCTATGCTTCTATTCTGATATTGTCTCCACTTATGATTGGATATACACTTTTGGATGTTTGATGGATGTTTCATCATAAGTGTTGCATGGTATTTTAATTTGTGGTTAGAATGCATCATATTCTTGATTGTGTTTGCAAATGGTCTACAGGATGTCATTCGACTGTTAAGCATGGCTTCACGCCTAGAATGCTAGATGTGAGAAGACTTCATTGAAATCTTTTTATCTGTCTACACCTTTTTGTCAAATTACACATAGTATTTGTCATCATCAAAAAGGGGGAGATTGTTGAACCCCGTGCACAACCGTGTTTTAAGGAATTTTGATGATGAACTAAATACCATGTGACTGCCCTCCATGTAAACAATTTGCATATGTTGTTGTGGATTTGAAAAGAACTAATGTAGCAACCCTGATAAAATATTAATAACAATAAATATTTTAAAATAAATCAAATAAATAGATAAATAAAATAATATAAAATAACGTCTCGGATAAAGGCGCTATTCAAATTAGAAACGCCTCTAGATAAGGCGTTATTCAATAAGTGATGCCCTGACCACACGGCGTCAAATTCCAACGTCAAAAATGGTAAGGCCAAGAAACGCCCCTATCTTGGGCGTGTTTTAAACAAAGGAACGCCCTAACGAAAAGCGCTTCTTAAGAAACGACCTGCACCAGGTCGTCAATTCAGGAATCAACGCCCTGACCTAGGTCGTTAATTCCATTCGTGAACCGTTCGACCCAGAAACTTATCCAGGGTAATGGATAAGTATTAGAAAGAGTTAAAAGGTGGTAAGGACTCTATATTGGAAGCATTACTTCCACTAGAACACTAACCCTAACAGGACATCCAAAATCCTATAAATAGTCTTGATCGAACAAACCCTAAACCTATTTGATTCAAGCCTCTGCGACGGTAAGTGAAGAACAGAACTGTTCTTCTTATTCTCTTTTTTTCTCTGTTTTGAGTGTATGAAGAACTAACGTTCTTCATCTCCTTCTCTTCTTACAGGTCGAAGAGAGCACACGTCGTGAAGAACAAAGGTGATGTTCTTCTTTCTTTTACCTTCGGTCAGGAAGTATGAAGAAATACTAATATTTCTTCTTCTGTTCTCGTAGGAATTACAGAACCGGAGAACAAGGGTTCTTCACCCAAGGCCTTCTCTTCCTCCTAATACTGGATTCGGTTGCTGTTAAAGCAACAGAACTTCTATTCTCATAGCCTTCACGATTCAAATTTCAAGTCTTCGATCAAGGTAGGTTTTCTCAAGTTATGGTAGCCCAAACAAAAATTAATGCAAGATATACATATATATAAGCATGACATGCATATGGTTTATTATAGTTTTAATATGTTTCTGCAATATTTTGAAAGAGATGCCCCTGTCAAGGGCGCTAATTCAAATGAAACGACCCTTCCCAGGTCGTCAATTTAATATTTGACGCCCTGTACCCAGGCGTTAATTTCATGTAGATGTTAATCACCTATCTTAAGAACTGATTATCCATGCAATTACATGAAATCAATAATTGTTAACAGTTAAAAGTCAATAAACATGAAACATCAAATCTAATATACTGCATCTGAATTCCTGCCAATTTTCCTGTCATGACTATATGATTGTTATCCTTGATTATCGTGCAAATCTTGCTTTCCTGGTATTTCTTGAATTCACGACCTAGACTAGGTCGTTTTCCATGTGTTAACGCCCCATCACAGGGCGTGAATTGAAAAGTAACGCCCCTTCATAGGGCGCGTTTCTGTTAAAAGCCCGAACAATATATTCTGTAAAGATGAGAATTTAATGATTAACGCCCCTGCCAAGGGCGCGTTTTTGATAATTTCTGAAAATAAATATGTTCTGTAAAATATTGTAAATAAAAAGACGCCTGCTACTGTAGTCGTCTCATTGAAAAGAAACGCCCCTGTCCAGGGCGCGTTTTAGATAAAATAATGAAATATTGAAATTCTGAAAAAATGGAAACATGTGTAAACGCCCTTCTGTTAGGCGTTAATTACTTGATAAACGACTCTGCTTAAGTCGTTACTTTACTGTAAAAAACTGATTTTCCACTGTTTCTGTTAACCGATGGTTTCATATGTTATATAATATATATATCGGCACTATTCTCCATTCCGTGAGTATAGTCCCACGTTTCACGATTGTTTTATCGATCACACTCAATTCTCATTGATATACAAGCTCTCCATTGGACATTCCGTTCCTTTGGACTAGCGAGTTAGTCATAGAGACCTCCGTAAGACTCCTCGTAGCCTTGGATTCCCTCAAGGCCGACTGAGCTGGTTGTACCCTAAAAACCCATTACACCATTGATGCCATGTCACTCTAAAGAAACATGGTATACCGGCCCTTATGATTATATAAAGAGTATATCATAAGAAATTCTTAATGGGATGATGATATCATGTCATATCATGTCATTCTTGTAAACCTCAATTCTATGATAAGAATGAGGGTATCTTACCTTTGATATACTGTTCATGTGGACCTCAATTCTATATAAAGAATGTCCATATTGATTTGTCATGGTACCCAAGTTAAGGGAACCATAGTCTACCTAGTTTTATCGATATCGTGATTATACCGTTATTATCGCCATTCTATGTCCTTTGTCATATTTTTGGACTCCATTCTGTCAAAATTGTCATACATGTCTACAAGCTTGATTATTGAAATTCAAAAATTGGCTATATATATATAAGAGTGGATGTCAAAATACATGATAAATGTCTGCGCATATAGGGCCCGATCTGGTCCTGGGAGGAGCACCCGAAAGTACTTGTGCCCATGGGAGTTAAAATGATAAGGTATCTGGCATTATACCGAGTGCATGACTAGCTTGATTGGACATTCCACACAAAATCTTGTACTTGAATCGTACTTGACTTGACATGAAATGCGTGGCCCGAAAAAGGGTAATTTACTTGCTTGATACATGATAGCCAAAGTTCTTGACATGACTTGTTAAATGTACTTGCTTGAATATCTCAAATGTCTTATTATCTTATTGAAAGTTCATGATTAGTTCATCTTATTCCTTGATATTACATTTTCTCTATCTTGTCGTTTTATGCGAGCATGCATAGCTTTATTGCATTCATGAAAGATGTAATTACTTAAACCCCTTGCTAGTACTTGAGATATAATTTCCTACTGAGCGTTCGCTCATTCCGTTTGTCCCTTTTTACTTTTCAGGTAAGTCCGACGACGATGGAAGTCAATCGGATGGGAATGGTCAAGAGTGAAAGTGATAGAGCTGCTCAAGTGTCATCTAGTCTTTTCCTACTTTCTTGAGTCAAATATGTATTCTTTTCTTTTTATTAAACAGAGTATTGGATTTGTAATAGTCTATTATGAAATAAAGGATTGGGTTATCTTGCTATTTTGTGCATCTCTGTCTTTGTGTCGAATACACGACCACTCTGATTGACATGATTGATATAAACTCGTCACGCGTCTCCGGGTATCTTCCGCGCTCGGGGCGTGACAGTTTCTGTGGTATCAGAGCATAGGGTATTCAATTCCTAGGAAAAACCCAAGTCCAAGGATAAGTTTGAACCTTTAAACCAGTGAGATTGGGTAGAACCAAGGGTTAAGAGTCAATAAGTCTTTTAATAAGATCACAGTGATATAATACTAACGTAGCTATTGTAATTGTAGGATAAAGGCTGGTGAACGTGCTCAATGGCGCAACATGCAGCGTACCCTCCAAGGGATGACTCAAGTGCTACAACAGGTAGCACAGGGTGGTGCTCCACGAGCTGGAAACTTACACTAAGCCTTTAAGAGTATGAATCCCCCGAAGTTCATGGGATCGACCGATCCGGACGATGCCGAGCATTGGGTTCGGGAGACCGAACGAATATTCCGTGTCATGCAATGCACGGACCAAGATAAGGTGTTATTAGCCACATTTCAGTTAGAGAAGGATGCTAGATGCTAGTGGGAGTCTATTGAAGCAACCATCGATCCTACTCAAGTAACATGGGAAGAATTTGTGGAATACTTCAATGCTAAATATTTCTCGGACCGAGTCCAAGAAAAGAAGGCTGCAGAATTCGCTGCATTAAAACAACGATCTTTATCATTAGCAGATTATGAAGCTCAGTTCTCTAGGTTGTCTAGATATGCTAAGCATCTTATTAGCACGGAGAAGATGAAAGCCCGTAGATTTCTTAATGGGCTTAGGCCCCACTATATTACTCAACTGGCGCCTATGGACATCCAAGTTTATTCTGAAATAGTGCGCCGAGCTCAATTACTTGAAGATGCCACGGAACTATCTGATAGGATCCGTGGAAAAGATAAGAAGGAGCAAGTCACAGGTTCGGGTTCTTTTAAACCCAACTTTAAGAAGAGGCCCAATAATGGAGGTTCTTCCTCTCAAGATCAGAAATTCAAGAAGACCAAGCCCTTCTCTATCACCACTACACCTTCAAACGTAGTATGCAAGCATTGTGACAAGGCTGGTCACAAGACAGAAGAATGATGGAGGAAATTAGGAGGTTGTCTCCGTTGTGGGAGTCGCGAACATCGGATTCCCGATTGTCCATTAATGAATGACCAAGCCGGTGACGGTAAACGCCAGTGACAAAGAACGCTCGACTTCATGCAATAAAGGAGACCGAGCAAGAAGAAGGTGGACTGGTAGAAGGTACATTAACAGTTTGTTCCAAAAGTGCTTATGTCTTATTTGATACGGGTGCATCGCATTCCATTATTTCTAAGAAGTTTGCCGACCCGTTACCGTTAGAACCCGAATGGATAAAAATAGTTCTAACTACTCCTCTTGGAAGTGAAAATGATATTACTCATCACTACCAAAACTGTGAAGTAATGGTTCAAGGTAGGAATTTACCAATAGATCTCATATGCCTCGATCTAAAGGAGTATGATGTTATACTAGGAGCGGACTGGTTATCCAAATACCAGGCAACGGTTGATTGCCGCAATAGCCAAATTGCTTTCAAAGATATTCCAGAATTAGTCTTTACTCGCCCCAAGAGTCGGAGCAATTCCCCTCTTATTTCGGCCCTCCGAGCTAGCAAGCTCATCAGGAAAGGATGTACATCTTTCCTTGTCTTTGTCACAATTAAAGAAGCTAAGGAAACTAAGCTAGAAGACATTCCAGTAGTACAAGAATTCCTGGACATGTTTCCGGAAGAGTTGCCGGGATTACCCCCTCAAAGGGATGTGGCCTTCACCATTGACTTAGTCCCTGGTGCTGGTCCAGTTTCAAAGGCACCCTATAGAATGTCCCCTGCAGAACTCAAAGAGTTGAAGGAGCAGTTGATGGAACTAATTCGAAAAGGGTTTATTAGACCAAGTACTTCCCCGTGGGGAGCACCAGTCTTATTTGTGTAGAAGAAGGACGGATCCATGAGATTGTGCATCGACTATCGACAGTTGAATCATCTCATTATCAAGAACAAGTATCCACTGCCGAGAATCGATGAGTTATTTGATCAGATTTCAGGATCCAAATATTTTTCGAAGATTGACCTCAGATCAGGATATCATCAGTTAAGGATCAAAGATGATGACATTCATAAGACCGCATTCAGAAGCAGGTATGGCCATTACGAATTTGTTGTTATGCCTTTTGGACTAACAAATGCCCCTGCTGCCTTTATGCAGTTAATGAATAGCATATTCAGGCCTTACTTGGATCAATTCATAGTAGTCTTCATTGATGATATATTGATATATTCCAAGACTAAGGAAGAACATGAAGAGCATCTGAGGATTGCATTGCAAATCTTGAGGACAAATCAACTATATCCTAAGCTCAGCAAATGCGAGTTCTGGCTTGAAGAAGTGGCTTTTCTCGGACATGTCATATCAAAGGACGGTTTATCTGTCGACTCGTCAAAGGTCGAAGCTGTTAGAAACTGGGAAAAACCAACCAATGCAAGCGAGATCAGAAGTTTCTTAGGTCTTGCAGGGTATTATCTGCGATTCATCAAAGACTTCTCCAAGATCGCCGTGCCCCTTACAAGGTTAACTCGTAAGGAGATTCGATATGAATGGAGTGAGGAATGTGAAAGAAGCTTCCAAACTCTCAAGGATCATCTTACTACAGCTCCGGTCTTAGCTCTACCAATAGAAGGAGAGAAATTCGAGGTCTACACAGATGCTTCTGGCATTGGCCTCGGATGTGTTCTAATGCAACAAGGAAAGGTCATAGCATACTCTTCACGTCAACTGAAGAAGCATGAGGAGAATTACCCCGTCCATGACTTAGAACTAGCCGCGGTGGTATTTGCCCTAAAGATATGGAGACACTACTTATATGGAGTGCAGTTTACTGTATACTCCGATCACAAAAGTCTCAAATATCTATTTTCACAAAAGGAGCTAAACATGAGACAAAGACGCTGGCTGGAATATCTCAAGGACTTTGACTTCAATATACAATACCATCCCGGAAAGGGTAATTATGTTGCTGATGCCCTTAGTCGAAAGCCGAGAGTGATGATAGCCAATTGTATGATACAAGAATGGAAGTTACTAGAACAATTCTCCGAGCTCAATATAAGCCTGGACACGGACGCTAAACATGTCACCTTATCTCATGTAAGCATACAGTCGGATTTATTATCTGAGATACAAGCACTTCAGGATGATGATCCTATATTGGTAGAAATCAAAGGTAGATTAGAAGGACAATCCGACTTTCAGATAGCTTCTGATGGAAGATTATTGTTCAAAGATAGAACTTGTATACCTGATTGTCCGGAATTAAAGAAGAAGATCCTAGATGAAGCTCACAGATCAAGGTACACGATTCATCCAGGATCAACCAAAATGTACCAAGATGTAAAGAGGAACTTTTGGTGGCCTAATATGAAAAGAGAAATAGCGGACTATGTATCACGCTGTCTCACATGCCAACAAGTCAAGGCGGAACACCAAAAGCCTGCTGGTAAACTTCATCCTCTAGATATTCCTAAGTGGAAGTGGGAGGATATTGATATGGACTTCATCATGGGTTTGTCTAAATCTAAAGGAGGACATGATGGAATCTGGGTTATCATTGACCGATTAACTAAATCGGCACATTTCTTGCCAATAAAAAGCCGATGGTCAATTGATGTACTAGCTGCACTATACATCAAGGAAATAGTCAGGTTACATGGAATTCCTGTCTCAATCGTGTCTGATAGAGATCCCCGTTTCACTTCTCATTTTTGGAAGGGATTACAACATTCGTTGGGAACAAGGCTCAACTTTAGTACTGCTTTTCACCCACAAACGGATGGTCAGATCGAGAGAGCTAATCAAGTTGTTGAGGATATGCTAAGAGCTTGCATCATTGATTTTGGTGGAAGCTGGCATGATCATTTACCTTTAATTGAGTTTGCATATAATAATAGCTATCAAGCTAGTATCCAAATGGCACCTTTCGAAGCTTTATATGGAAGGAGTTGCCGATCACCCTTATGCTGGAACGAAGTTGGAGAGAAACAACTGTTAGGTCCAGACATGGTAAGGGATACAACTGAAAAGATACAAGTGATCAGAGAAAGATTGCAAGTTGCTCAGACCAGACAAAAGGCTTATGCTGATACAAGAAGAAGAGATCTCGAATTCCAGGTTGGAGATCATGTATTTCTTAAAATATCGCCTGGACGTGGCATACGAAGATTTGGTGTTAAGGGCAAGCTTACGCCAAGATTCATCGGACCATTTGAGATACTCGAAAGAGTTGGCGAGGTGGCTTATCGCATCGCATTGCCTCCTCAATTGTCCGAGGTACATAATGTATTTCATATATCTATGTTGAAGAAGTATGTGTACGATCCATCGCATATTATTGAACATGGAGATCTGGTGATCCAGAAAGATCTCACATATGAACAGAAGCCTATGAAGATCTTAGATCGCGAAATACGAGCACTAAGGAATAAGGTTATTCCCATGCTTAAGGTGCAATGGAATAAGAATTCTGAACACGAAGCAACATGGGAGACTGAGGAATCTATGAAGAAACGATTTCCCGAATTATTCTAAGAGGTATATATTCTACGCTCTCCACATATATGTTTATATATTATGGAATTTGGGGACCAAATTCTTATAAGTGGGGGAGGGTGTAGCAACCCTGATAAAACATTAATAACAATAAAGCTTTTAAAATAAATCAAATAAATAGATAAATAAAACAATATAAAATAACGCCTCGGATAAAGGCGCTATTCAAATTAGAAACGCCTCTAGATAAGGCGTTATTCAATAAGTGACGCCCTGACCACACGGCGTCAAATTCCAACGTCAAAAACGGTAAGGCCAAGAAACGCCCCTATCTTGGGTGTGTTTTAAACAAAGGAACGCCCTAACGAAAGGCGCTTCTTAAGAAACGACCTGCACCAGGTCGTCAATTCAGGAATCGACGCCCTGACCTAGGTCGTTAATTCCATTCGTGAACCGTTTGACCCAGAAACTTATCCAGGGTAATGGATAAGTATTAGAAAGAGTTAAAAGGTGGTAAGGACTCTATATTGGAAGCATTACTTCCACTAGAACACTAACCCTAACAGGACGTCCAAAATCCTATAAATAGTCTTGGTCGAACAAACCCTAAACCTATTTGATTCAAGCCTCTGCGACGGTAAGTGAAGAACAGAACTGTTCTTCTTATTCTCTTTTTTTCTCTGTTTCGAGTGTATGAAGAACTAACGTTCTTCATCTCCTTCTCTTCTTACAGGTCGAAGAGAGCACACGTCATGAAGAACAAAGGTGATGTTCTTCTTTCTTTTACCTTCGGTCAGGAAGTATGAAGAAATACTAATATTTCTTCTTCTGTTCTCGTAGGAATTACAGAACCGGAGAACAAGGGTTCTTCACCCAAGGCCTTCTCTTCCTCCTAATACTGGATTCGGTTGCTGTTAAAGCAACAGAACTTCTATTCTCATAGCCTTCACGATTCAAATTTCAAGTCTTCGATCAAGGTAGGTTTTCTCAAGTTATGGTAGCCCAAACAAAAATTAATGCAAGATATACATATATATAAGCATGACATGCATATGGTTTATTATAGTTTTAATACGTTTCTGCAATATTTTGAAAGAGACGCCCCTGTCAAGGGCACTAATTCACATGAAACGACCCTTCCCAGGTCGTCAATTTAAAATTTGACGCCCTGTACCCAAGCGTTAATTTCATGTAGATGTTAATCACCTATCTTAAGAACTGATTATCCATGCAATTACATGAAATCAATAATTGTTAACGGTTAAAAGTCAATAAACATGAAACATCAAATCTAATATACTGCATCTGAATTCCTGCCAATTTTCCTGTCATGACTATATGATTGTTATCCTTGATTATCGTGCAAATCTTGCTTTCCTGGTATTTCTTGAATTCACGACCTAGACTAGGTCGTTTTCCATGTGTTAACGCCCCATCACAGGGCGTGAATTGAAAAGTAACGCCCCTTCATAGGGCGCGTTTCTGTTAAAAGCCCGAACAATATATTCTGTAAAGATGAGAATTTAATGATTAACGCCCCTGCCAAGGACGCGTTTTTGATAATTTCTGAAAATAAATATGTTCTGTAAAATATTGTAAATAAAAAGACGCCTGCTACTGTAGTCGTCTCATTGAAAAGAAACGCCCCTGTCCAGGGCGCGTTTTAGATAAATTAATGAAATATTGAAATTCTGAAAAAATGGAAACATGTGTAAACGCCCTTCTGTTAGGCGTTAATTACTTGATAAACGACTCTGCTTAAGTCGTTACTTTACTGTAAAAAATTGATTTTCCACTGTTTCTGTTAACCGATGGTTTCATATGTTATATAATATATATATCGGCACTATTCTCCATTCCGTGAGTATAGACCCATGTTTCACGATTATTTTATCGATCACACTCAATTCTCATTGACATACAAGCTCTCCATTGGACATTCCGTTCCTTTGGACTAGCGAGTTAGTCATAGAGACCTCCGTAAGACTCCTCGTAGCCTTGGATTCCCTCAAGGCCGACTGAGCTGGTTGTACCCTAAAAATCCATTACACCATTGATGCCATGTCACTCTAAAGAAACATGGTATACCGGCCCTTATGATTATACAAAGAGTATATCATAAGAAATTCTTAATGGGATGATGATATCATGCCATATCATGTCATTCTTGTAAACCTCAATTCTATGATAAGAATGAGGGTATCTTACCTTTGATATACTGTTCATGTGGACCTCAATTCTATATAAAGAATGTCCATATTGATTTGTCATGGTACCCAAGTTAAGGGAACCATATTCTACCTAGTTTTATCGATATCGTGATTATACCGTTATTATCGCCATTCTATGTCCTTCGTCATATTTTTGGACTCCATTCTGTCAAAATTGTCATACATGTCTACAAGCTTGATTATTGAAATTCAAAAATTGGCTATATATATATAAGAGTGGATGTCAAAACACATGATAAATGCCTGCGCATATAGGGCCCGATCTGGTCTTGGGAGGAGCACCCGAAAGTACTTGTACCCATGGGAGTTAAAATGATAAGGTATCTGGCATTATACCGAGTGCATGACTAGCTTGATTGGACATTCCACATAAAATCTTGTACTTGAATCGTACTTGACTTGACATGAAATGCGTGGCCCAAAAAAGGGTAATTTACTTGATTGATACATGATAGCCAAAGTTCTTGACATGACTTGTTAAATGTACTTGCTTGAATATCTCAAATGTCTTGTTATCTTATTGAAAGTTCATGATTAGTTCATCTTATTCCTTGATATTACATTTTCTCTATCTTGTCGTTTTATGCGAGCATGCATAACTTTATTGCATTCATGAAAGATGTAATTACTTAAACCCCTTGCTAGTACTTGAGATATAATTTCCTACTGAGCGTTCGCTCATTCCGTTTGTCCCTTTTTACTTTTCAGGTAAGTCCGACGACGATGGAAGTCAATCGGATGGGAATGATCAAGAGTGAAAGTGATAGAGCTGCTCAAGTGTCATCTAGTCTTTTCCTACTTTCTTGAGTCAAATATGTATTCTTTTCTTTTTATTAAACAGAGTATTGGATTTGTAATAGTCTATTATGAAATAAATGATTGGGTTATCTTGCTATTTTGCGCATCTCTATCTTTGTGTCGAATACACGACCACTCTGATTGACATGATTGATATAAACTCGTCACGCGTCTCCGGGTATCTTCCGCGCTCGGGGCGCGATAACTAAGCATACTCCATCTTGTATGAATGGACTAGTGTATGTCACGGACAACAAATTTGATGAAATTAACTGACATGTAATTTGATATGCTTACAGGAGCTAGTGAGAAAGAATAGTCTCCAACTGAACTGGGTGAAACTCTTCTAACTCTTCCCTATTTGATTCACTTAATGGTTGTGAAGCAAGATCTTAACTGTGAAATTAATTGTATAATGAGAGATAGACTTCAATGTTTTGAACTTGAGTGATATGGAAGACTAACTTCCAGTATGCAATGTGACAGGTGTGTCGAACAAGCATTGAATATAAAGACCAATTGGAAACCTTCCAATTGGATCTTCACATGCATATGGACCGACACAAGGATCTCATGTGTGAATTGAAGGGTAAGTTGCTTTGGTTGAATGGTAGGAGGAGGTTAATTGTGAGAAATGGATGGACATCTCTCAAGGTAATTCCCTAACTATTTCTAATTGGTATATCCATGATTTGGGGTACTTTATACCCATTTCTCTCGTGCATGCATTCATATTCAATGTTTCATTCTCCTCGAATCACCCCTATGCATGTTTTATTTAGTTTGCATTATGTAAGGAAAAGTGTCGACCCCATGGGTCGACACTTTGTCCATGGGTCTGGTTTTCTTTGCCGGCCCACTTATGTCTTCGAACGTGGCGATAAAAAGTCGACCCCAAGGGTCGACTTTTTTATCACCAGGTTCTGTCTGGGTTCATTTTTCAGAACCCTGGACATAGGTGTCGACCCACAAGGTCGACACTTATTCCGGGACTTTCTGCCGTGGCTTGTTTCCCTGCCACAGGTAGAAAGTGTCGACCCCAAGGGTCGACACTTTATACGATGTGTTCTGTTCGAGCCTTGTTCTATTTTTCCCAATCGCGAGTGTCGACCTTAGAGGTCGACACTTTCCGGCGACCGAAAAAATCGTCGGTTCGCGCGGCGGCGGATGCCCTAGCTCGATCCATCCTTTGTCTGCCTGATTGTGATTGGCCCTTGGAGGATAATGTCCTCCACGTGTCCCCTCCAACCCAGGTGGTATATATGTTATGTGATAGGGTTTCCTAAAAAAGAGAAAGCATCTAATGCCATATACGTTTTTGGGTTTTGCAGGGAGAAAGGAAGAAGAGGATGAAGCTTCATCTCCTTTGTCTCCAGGGAGAGCTAGGTGCGATTCAAGGATGAAGATGATAAAATCCCACCTAGTTGAAGATGCCTTGTTGAAGCTTCACGGCTATATCTCTTCCAAACGATAAATGAGCTGAATCCGGATTGAAGAGAAGAAGAAACCCAATTGCTCAAGAACCCAATTCCATCATTTTGATAAGGAGTCTTCTGAACCATTTTCTGTCCCTGCTTGTGGTAATCCTTTGTCTAGTTCATGTTTATTGAGTTTGCTTGTATATCTGTGATCACTTCTTAACCTAAGAAAACTGTGTGTGTGTTTGGAGCGGTGTCTCCGATTGTGGATAGACTGTTGGGGTGTGTTCCCCGTCTTGGTGTGTGTGTGTGGTGCTGAGCACCGTGTTGAGGGTTCGCCCTTGTGTGTGTGTGGTGCTGAGCATCGTGTTGAGGGTTCACCCTCGTGTGTGTGTGGTTTGCTGCCGTCGAGCAGCGTGTGGTGTATTGGGGTTTGTCCCCGTGTGCTACCTCGTGTAGCGTTTTAGTGAAGCCTCACCGAGGTGGTGAGGGGTGGACGTAGGGTACCCGTCGTGGTCCCAAACCACCTAAAAATCCTTGTGCGTGTGTGATTGTTCCTTATCCTCTACCTCCATTCACAGGATGGATTATGAACTACGTTGCATATCAATGCTAAATTTGTCAATGTACACGGCTAGTTCAAATTGCTAAATCTCCGTGTGTGATCTTGTCACCTGCACGTTTGATGAGGTTTGATTGAGAAGCCTTTCAAGTTATTTTAATTGGTCTTAATTTTTAGAGAGGGATCTATTCACCCCCCTCTAGATCCGTGCCACTACACTGTGGGACCCAACAATATTTGAGGGAGGCTTCCACGCTGTGAGAATAATTTTGGAAGGGCGGAGAATCGTTGTAGCCGTCGGAGCTGGAAGAGCTTCCTGAGGCGGTGATTCGTAAGCTCCTTTTTTTCTCCGAAGTTCTCTGGCTTGAAGCTTTTCCCTTCTTCTTCTCTCTATCTCATGGCGGATCATCATTCTGAGGCTGAGGGGCGGTAGAGAGAACGGGCCCCCAGAGTTTTGTTGACACCGCCGGAGCCGTCCTCCAGCGAGCTGGGGGAGGCAGAGGTGAAACGGTTGGAAAGTCGCTACGGGCTACCTTGGCAGTTCCAGTTCCTGGCGCCTGAGCCTCATTAGTCTAGCTTGTTCACCAGTTCTGGCCTCTTTTGCTCTTTTCTTCTAGCTTGGAAGTGTGGCTTTCGTCTGCCCCTTCATCCCTTTGTCGTCAGGTCACTCGGTTCTACCGGTTGGCTCTTGTCCAACTGGTCTCCAACTCTTATACCTTCATCTTCTCCTTCATTTTCCTTTGCGGCCAGTGTGGAGTGCCCTCCTCGTAGGATCTTTTCCATTGTTTCTTTGAGTTGAAGGAGCACGCTCATGCGGGGCGAGGCTTCTTCTATCTTCAGGCGAGGCGGGGGAGGAGTTGCGTGTCCCTCTTTGGGAAGGACTCTTCTCACAAAGGGTGGAAGACCCAATATTTTTGGGTGGGCCCGTGGTGCACTTGATCGGAAGGTCGAGCGCCTGACCCTGGATCTTGAAGACCTTCGTCGGGAGATCACTCTGCTCCGAGCGTTGGGGCAGTCGAGCCAAGCGGAGGCTCAGTCTTTATTAGAGCAGTTGGGCCAGGCTCGTTGCATGGTTGACCAGAAGAGTGAGCTCCTGGAGTCGGAGCGCAGAAGCCAGGTCGAGCGGGACGATCAATGGAGGCTCGAGCGAGAAGGGCTCGAGGACCGAGTCCGGGCGGCCGAGTATTCAAGGACTGATGCCGAGCGAAGGCTGTCCGAGACCAAGGGAAGGTTGTCTGAGTCCGAGTAGCGGATAGCTGAGCTCAAGAGGAAGGCGGGGCTGGCTGGGAAGGAAGCGCTCGAGCACATAGGTGCTCAGAGGCCTACTAGGCAGTTCTCCAGCAGGTGGCCTTTCCTTATTACGAGTCGGGCTACCGATGGGGACTCCGGAAGGGCTTCTCCCAGGGCTACGATCGGGCCGTTCTGGAGGCAAAGGCCCAGTCGTCTTCACTCGATTTTCCTTCTGGTCAGGGCTATGACTCGGAGTGGGGTTCCACTGACTCTTCCCACTACACGTAGGGCGAAGCGGTGAATTCATCTCCGTCCGAGCGACCGCCAAATCCAGCATCCTCGGGAGGGCACACGACTGAGACAGTTCCCACACAGGGGGGGTTGGTGTCTGGGACGGCCGTCGTTCAGAACATTGGGGGCAGATCATCTGGTGCCGAAGAAGACTTATCTACCGAGCTTGGAGGTGGGCCCGGGGCCTGATGAAATAGCTCTTTTCTTTCTTTCTTTCTTTTCCCTATGTAGCAAGGCAAGGCACTTTTTGGAAACTACAATAGCGACAGTATTGAATGCTGAATTGACTGTTTCTTACCGCTTTGTGTGATTTGATTGCCGTATCCGTAGTCGTTTGAGGAAGGCACCGATTTCCTACAGATTTTACGCGCGCCGATCTATCAAATAACTGACATGGCGTTGGCACCTTTCCATTTTTCCATACCGCCCTTAATGACTTGACGCTTCGCACGTCCAGTTGGGGGAATATCGGGAAATAAGGTAACCAAGCCAGGGGAAGCCTTGGTAGTATTTTTTGTAAGGGTAGAGTCATTTAAAGATATCAGCTTTCCCTTCGACCTATAAAAGGTCTGAGGGGCGTCTCCTTTTTCCATCATCGCTTAAGGCCGTTCCTGGCATTTCCCTTCCGCGAAGCGTTGTGCTGTTAGTCTTGGTGGGGCATGGAAGGCGTTTCGGAAGATGATGATGCAGATGGCGGTGGGAGGGAAGCTATTGTTGTTTCACTCTGGAAGAGGGTTCGTCAGTCGGGGGTCACCCGCGAAGAGGGTTCATCATGCCAGGGCATGTCGCACTCTTATCCCTGACCCACCGACGCCATTCTGAGGGGAAGAGGGAGCCAACTAAGCTCACTCCTTTCCGGGCCTTCCCCTGCCTCCTTGTCCATCTCTGCCATTTTCTCTTTCTCCGTCCCCTTTCACTCTTCGGAGGGTGCCTGCACTCTCTACCTTCCAAAGAGCTGGCAGAGAGGAGGCCTTCACTTGTATTCCTTCCTCTCTTCTTCTTGTTATTTCCCTTTTTTCTTTTCTCCTCGGAGCTTTCTCAAACCAACGATCCGACGATCCTTTATCCGAGCCAGTTTATGCACGAGGCAGAGTCAGTGGCTGGGCGTGGGAACATCTACTGGGTCGACTGAGCGTTCTACTCACATTGTAGTACCAGGGGATGTAATTTTTTGTACATGTATACTATATCGGCTATGGCCTTCTTGATGTACATCAAAGTTTAATAAGAAGAGAAGAATGGTGTTTATTCTCCTTTGCTTACTTGTGTATGCTTGACAAATGATCAAAAGTAGAACTTGCGAAGATTTGTTGCGTGCCACGTCCGAGGGACGGGTGTTCCTTCCATGGTGGACAATCGGTATGCTCCTTTCCCGAGCTTCTCGACCACTCGGTAGGGACCTTCCCAGGTAGGGGCCAGCTTCCCCATCGCCTCTAGTGGTCGAGATGCTTCGGCCTTCCTCAGGATGAAGTCTCCTTGGTGGAAGGGTCTGTCTCAGACTCTGGAGTTGTAGTATCGAGTGATGCGCCGTTGGTATTCCGTTGCTCGGATAATGGCAATCTCTCGGATCTCCTCCACCAAGTCGAGGTTCTCTCGCAATTTCTGCTCGTTTACCTCGGGCTCGAAGTGGACGATGCGGAGAGAGAGATTGCTGACCTCCAACGGAATTACAGCTTTCGTGCCATACACCAGCTGAAAAGGTGTTTCACCAGTAGCCGTTCTTGGAGTAGTTCGGTGCGACCATAGTACGCTCGACAGTTCCTTGAGCCAGCTTCCCTTGGCTTTGCTGAGCCTAGTCTTGATGCCTTTCAAGATAGTCTTATTGGCATTCTCGACCAGTCCGTTAGCCTGAGGGTGGGCTACCGAAGTGAAGTGGTTGCGAATGTTTAGGTCGGCACATCTGTCTCTGAAATAATGAGAATCAAATTGCCGACCATTATCGCTCACAATCACTTGGGGGACACCATAGCGACAGCTGATCGATTTCCAAACAAAACTCCATACGACTGATTCGGTGATCCTGGTGGTGGCTTCGACCTCGATCCATTTGGTGAAATAGTCGTTGGCGACGATGATGAACTTCTTCTGAGCTTGCGCCGTAGGGAACGACCCCAGAATGTCGATCTCCTACCGAGCGAAAGGGTACGGTTCGGCAAGGGTGATGAGCTCCGTAGCGGGCTGATGAATCAGGTGGTCGAAGCGTTGACATCGATCGCACTTTTGCACGTAGCTCGAGCAGTCGCACTGGAGAGTGGGCCACCAGTAACCTTACCATATCAAGATCCTGGCGAGCGATCTTCTTCCTTGGTGCGCTCCGCAGATGCCTTCGTGTACTTTGTGAATCGCTCGGCTGGCTTCGTCAACGGTGATGCACTTGAGGAGAGGACCGGAGAAGGATCTGCGGTACAAGGCATCGTCCAGCATGATGAAATGCCGAGCTTGGTACTTGAGCTTCCGAGCCTCCCGAGGGTCGGTGGGCTCTTAAGAATCCTGGAGCCAGGATATGTAAGGGGTCCGCCAATTGCTTGAGGGTGCCGGGTCAATAGTCATAAGCTCAGATTCGATGCTCGGTTGCCCGAGCTCTTCGAGGAAGACCGATCGTGTACTAGCGGGGTCAAGCAAGGAGGCCAGTCGAGAGAGGGCGTCCGCTCGGGAGTTTTCCTCCCGGGCTATTCGGACTACCGCAAAGCTCTCGAAAAGTTGGGCCATCCCCTTTACCGCTTGGAGGTACTTGACCATTTGTCCTTCCCAAGCTTCATAATCACCGTTGATTTGGCTAGCGACCAGTTGAGAGTCGGTATGGATCCTGACTCGTTCGGCCCCCAGTCGTCGAGCCATCCTGGCACCCGAGATAACAGCTTCATACTCGGAGGCGTTGTTGGATGCCTGGAAGTTGAACTTCTGGGCGTACCGAAGTTCCGCTCCTTCAGGGGATTTGAGGAGAATGCCGGCGCCACTTCCTGTTGAATTGGTGGATCCGTCGATGAACAGATCCCAGGTAGGCCCGGTTGCTAGTGGAAGTGCTTCTTCAATCGGGACCGTGCTTTCAGCGATGAAGTCTGCGAGAGCTTGTCCTTTAATAGCCGAGCGAGGGCGATACAAGATATAGTAGGCCCCGAGCATGATGGCCCATTTGATGAGGCATCCAGAGGCTTCAGGGTGAAAGAGAATCTTCTTCAGTGGTTCGCCGGTAAATATGATGATGGGGTGCCCTTGGAAGTAGGGTCGGAGGTGCTTGGCCGAGGTAACCAACGCTAGCACGATCTTCTCGGTTGCGGGGTATCTTCTTTCGGCCTCATTAAGCACCTTGCAAGCGTAGTAAATGGGTCTCTCGACTCCTGCGTCGTTCCTGACCAGGATCGAGCTTACAATAGAAGGGGTTGTCGAGAGGTAGAGGTGTAGAGCTTCACCTTGCACTGGCTTGGACAGCACCGGAGGCGAGGTCAAGAATTCCTTGAGTTCAGCGAACGCCTTCTGACATTCCTCGTCCCAGGCGAACGTTGCAGATGCCATTTTGGGTCCCCTCAACAATTTGAAGAAGGGTAGGCATCGTTCGGTGGCCCGAGACAGGAAGCGGTTGAGGGCAACAATGCACCCCGTAAGGCGCTTGATGTCCTTGATGTAGGTGGGTGGCCACATGTCCAGAATGGCCTGGTGGTGCGGACACCAGAGCGAGCGAGAAGCACGAACCGGCGAGCCGTCGGTACCGTACACGGAGCACCACCCTGGCCAACTCGGCTTCCATCTGGCTCGGAGACAGTCTGGAGACTCCCCCTTGAGCCTCGATATTTATAGTATTTACTGGGACTTTATTTGTGTGTGATGTATTTTTATTTTGCTTTACTTGGATTGTAATTTGGATTGTAAGAGGGATTTATTTGTAAATTGGGACCCCCTAGGTCCCGCGGGCCCCCCATCCCTTCTCCTATTGATCCACCTCATCTCTTGGGCCCATGTGGGGTCAGTCAAACCTCCATGGTGGGCTTCTAGAAGGGTTGGACCAAGGGGGGGACAAAGGATTGCAAAATTCAAAAAAAGGGGCACCAAAGTCAAGGGGGCGCCCCATGATATTATAGTTTAATAGGATTTGAATTTTTATTTTAATTTGGTCCAAATCACATGGGGGAATAAAATGTGGACTCCCTCTTTTACCCCTCCCCAACCCTAGATCTTTTTGTATTCCATATATATTGCTTGTATTTTCATTTTGAAGGGAATTAATGCAAAGAAAATCTTGAATTTCCTCCAAAGGAGCAAGGGCCGCCCCTCTCTCTCTCTCCTCTCTTCTTCTTGCAGCTGGGAAGGCTATGTTCTGAGGTGGGAAGCCTCATCTATCTGGTGTGGAGTTCGACGTTCCCGCCGCTGCCGCCATCGAGCCGCCGTTGCACCGCCACCGCCTCCATCGGTATTCTGCCAATCGGGTGACAGCAGGCCATTCATGGATTTTTAACTCTCCGTCACGAGCTCGTCTAGAGCCCAAAATTTCAGGGTAAGTTCCAGGGGTCTTCACCACATCCCAGAAAATTTGGTTGGGCTTCTAGCTTCCATTTTGCAATTTTCCATTTTTGTTCTTCCTTTCCACCCAGATCTGCCAGCTTTCAGTCCAGATTCATAGTAGCCCTGATTTTCCCCTCTTCAGACCTCTTCTTGATTTTTTCTTGAGCCCCCAATTTTACTAGAGGTTCTGTCCAACACCCCTCCATCCACAAATTTTGTGGAATTTTTAAAGGCCTTCGCCTATTTTCTAAAAATCACTTTCAGATCCCACTCAGTCTTGTCTGCCTCTGTCCAGATCCGACCACCCACCAGTATAAAATATCTTTCCCCATCCAAACCTCCACCAAATCAGTCATAGAAATAATTGCCGTTTTCCTCTCTCTCCGCTCTATAACTTTCATGAAGAGCTCAAAGTCTGAATCAGAGGTCTACCCCACGGTCAACGCCAACTCTAAGGAAACTTCAGTTCTACCAGGCCAGATCTGAAACTGAGATCAGTGCAGGTCTAAATTCCCCCATCAGAAGCATGATCCCAACAAGGTGTCTAGAGTCATAGAGGGTCGAAGTACTTCTAAAGAGCTTTCCAACGATACCTCTTGCGCGTCGATCTGACGTCGGGAGTGATCGCAGCAGTAGATCTCGCCGGATCGCGCGCTGCAAAATAGAAGCGACAGATCCGTGGGCAGCAACTCCAAGACTTGGAAATCGGAGTCGATCGGCCTCCGGCCGATGTTCCAACCCGGACGCCACCCATGGAAGCACGCCACCAGAGGTCACCATCACAGTGGGACCCACTCTGTAAGGTCCAGAGGACGGGGCAGCACGTGGGTCCCACGAACCCGCAGATCGCGCCGTCCGGACAGCACTAAAATACGGGTTTCGGCGTCGACGGACGACATCAAGATGCTGCCCGTCAACCCAATTCCCGCTACTCCCGGGTCCCACATGTGACCTATTATCTCCCTGCGTGGAGTGGGTCAAATCTTTGTAACGCAGTGTAATTGTTTAACCGGGAGTGTAGGATTGGCCGGGGTTGTCTTTCCCACGCCGAGAGTGTGGAGGTAACGATCTCAACTTCTTGGCATTTACTTGCTTAGCTAGTATATGGTCGTGTGCCGCTGCTGAGTGCGATAGGAACCTAGCCCGTAAGTCCATGTCACCGCTGTGAGCAAGAGAGTGACCCGTCCCGTGGCTCGATCCGAGCACGGAAGTGAGTCGACCACCCTTGACTCTGCCGGTTTCACAACTGCAAGGATCCGCGTTTCCCCTCGCTTGGGACGACGAGTGAGCTTGCGTTTCTGTTAGCGACGTATAGCCCATAGGAACTCTTAGTGTCGGTCCAAAGTGTCTCCATTGTTGTATGTTGCTGGTCGTGTCCGCATTTAGAGTCCGAGGTCCGCATCACTTAGAGTCGGTCCCCGTGTCCGTCCCACATCAGTTTGGTATCAGAGCGAGTCGAGTCTAGGGTAGTCGTTGCATAAGTCTTGCACAGTCTAAGTCGAGTCTAGGATCATCATTATTTTCTAAGCAAAAAAAAATGTTTTAAAATTGCATTTCATCCCGATAATTCGGTATTTTAAAAGGTGTTGTCCGAACGTTAGGCTACGCCTATCGGGAAGGCCGCACACTTGCGTGAGTGATCTTCGGATCGATTAACTCCGCCACGTACAGGATATTGGTTTAGGTTTAGGTGCATTAGTCGGTGTTTGCATTAGTCTGTGTCTCCGAGTTCGTGTGTCTTTGCATGCCCACCCGTCGAGGTACCCAATACTCACCACCACCACCTATGGCGGATTCCCGAGCCCGTAGCTCCGACGAGCCCTCAACGGCCGAGATGTTTCGAGCCCTCATGGATCGTCTCGATACACGTATGCATGGCCTTAGTACGCGTCTAGATGGCATAGGAACGTGTCTAGAAGGGAGGATGAAACCCCTCGAGGATCGGGCCGAATCTTCGGACCAGTCCATCCAGGGTCTTGTAGGGAGGATTGCCGTCATCGAGAGAGCCCCAGTGGCGGCGCAACCCGTGCCAACCAATAGTCAACAGGAGCCGACTCAGCAACCTGCTGCGCCAAGAGCTCAAGCGGTAGATGTTGGGAGGCAACAGGTGCACGAGGTGGCTGACTATGCATCTGATAATGAGCAAGGGGGATATGGTCGTCGTAACCAACGACGGAATCGTGATGGCGATGATGACGACCACGTTCTTCGGAGCGTGCGTGCGGACCCTCCCCTTTTTAGCGGGTCCTTGGACCCGAAGGTCTATTTACATTGGGAGGCCGGCATGGACCGGTACTTCGAGTGGTTTGAGATGATGGACCACCGGAGAGTTCGATACGCAAAGATGAAGCTGCATGGGCAGGCCCAAACTTATTGGACCAATGTGGAGAGCCTGCTAAATCAGCGACGTCAACCCCCGATCGGCACTTGGGATGACATGAAAATGAAATTGAGGGAGAAGTACCTTCCTGCCTCATATCGCCAACGTCTCATAGACAAATAGCAAAGTCTCTCCCAAGGGAACCGATCCGTGACCGAGTACACCACCGAGTTTGATGAGTATTATTTGCGGTGTGGAGTTACGTAAGAGAGCACCATGACCATATCATGCTTTCGGAGAGGTCTGCGACCAAACTATCAATATGAACTTTTTCACCGCAATATGACCACTTTGGAACATGCGTATCAGGTTGCTCTCGAATTGGAGCAATTCGAGGCCGAGTTCGAGTCTACCCATCGGTTGGGCTCCTTTCCCCTTCGTAGTGTCGAGCCCCGTGGCTCTTCTGTCATGTACCAGAGGGCCCCCATAGCCCAACCTATGGAGCCCACTTGTCCCGAGCCGTTCGCTCTTAGGCCTCGCCCTCCACCTCCAAGGGACCTTCCTCGTCCCCAACAACTTACGGCACCCATCGCTCATCCACCGGCACCCGCACCTCCTGCTCGTCCCTTGTTGCCTTCACCTCCTATCCGTCGGGAGGATAAAGGGAAATGACCTTTGATTGGGGAGCCTAGTGGATCACGACAGCAGTGTTATCGCTGTAATGTGTTTGGCCATTTCACCAACCAGTGTCCCACTCGCCCATCTCTTCTCATAGGGGACACACAGGCCGAGAACGCCACCCCTTCGGATCTCGTGTTAGTTAGCTATGAAGCAGATCCGAAGCTAGCTGACAAGTATTATGAGGCCGAAGGTGATGGCCAGGATGCCCCACATCCGGATGATACCCACTTGGGGGTCATCAGGTGTATTCTCACCCAGCCACAGGCCAGTGATGACTGGCGTCGGACCACTATCTTTCATACATTCTGTAGGCTGGGCAAGCAAGTTTGTAAGGTGATCATCGATAGTGGGAGTTGCATCAATGCAATCTCCACGGGCACTGTCTCCAGTCTTGGTCTTACACCTGTGGATCATCCTTGCCCCTATCGAGTATCATGGGTGGATTCCACCTCCATTCCGATCAGGCTGCGGTGTCTGGTCCCACTGCAATTCCATGCCTACCGTGACGAGATCTGGTGTGATGTCCTCCCCATGGAGGTGGGCAGCGTTATTCTTGGTAGGCCTTGGTTATTTGATCGGGATGCCACACTTCATGGCTGGTCGAACACCTGTACCTTCGACCATGCTGGCCAATGGATTGTTCTCCAACCCTCGCAGCCCAAGAGGCCTTCAGTTAGGGGTCCTACTGGTCCTAGTACTCTGGAGCCTTCCATTCTCGGGCCCAGTACCCCACCACCAGCTCGGGCTATGACCGTTACATCTGGCCCAAGTGAGCCCTCGACTAGGAGATTGATGATGATTAGCTCTCAGGAAATGGAGCGAGAGGCTAGTAGGGGCTACCCTGTGTTTGCTATTACGGTCCAAGAGGTGGAGCCGAAGTCCAAGGGTGAACTCCCACCCGATGTCATTCCTATTCTGCATGAGTTTGCTGATATTTTTCCCGAGGAGCTTCCCGAGGGACTCCCACCCATGCGAGATATTCAGCATGCTATCGACTTGATTTCAGGCTCCTCATTGCCCAATCTTCCTTATTATCGCATGAGTCTCACAGAACATGCCGAGCTAAAATGGCAGGTCGATGAGTTGATGCAGAGAGGGTCTGTTCGGGATAGCACGAGTCCGTTTGCTGTTCCAGCATTACTCGCCCCAAAGAAGGATGGCATGTGAAGAATGTGCATTGATAGTCGTGCCATCAACAAAATCACCGTGAAGTATAGGTTCCCTATTCCCCGCCTAGATGATATGTTAGACATGATGGCCGGTGCCACTATCTTCTCGAAGATCGATCTTAAGAGTGGCTACCACAAGGTGAGGATTAGGCCAGGTGATGAGTAGAAGACCATATTTAAGACCAAAGATGGTCTATATGAGTGGTTGGTTATGCCCTTTGGGTTGACCAATGCCCCTAGCACCTTCATGCGACTCATGACTCAGGTCCTTCGACTATTCATTGGAGTCTTTGTAGTGGTATATTTTGATGATATCCTTATCTACAGTCACACCAATGGGGACCACTTGGACCATCTACGACAGGTCTGTCTTCTATTGAGGCAAGAGTAGCTATTTGCGAACCCATAGAAGTGTGCCTTCATGACACCTCAGCTTACCTTCTTGGGTTTTATTGTGTCTAGTACTGGGGTCTCCGTCGATCCGAAGAAGGTCCGGGCCATTGTTGAGTGGCCGAAACCCCGTACGGTCCATGATGTCCGCAGCTTCCATGGCCTTGCGACGTTCTATTATCATTTCATCCGTGGATTTAGCTCCGTCACTGCCCCGATCACGGACTATATTCGGAAGGGCACATTTGTATGGACGAAGGCCGCAGCTGTTGCCTTCAAGGACATCTAGGAGCGCATGACCCAGACACCGATCCTTCAATTGCCAGATTTCTCGAAGGTGTTTGAGGTCTCTTGTGATGTGTCGGGTGTTGGGATAGGAGGAGTGTTGAGTCAGGAGGCCCACCCGATCGCATATTTCAGTGAGAAGCTGAATGACGTGAAACTGCGATACTCCACTTATGATAAGGAATTCTACGTAGTTATTCAAGCTATTAGGCATTGGAGGCACTATCTATTACATCAGGAGTTTGTCTTATACTCTGATCACGAGGCTTTGAGGTACCTCCATTCCCAAAAGAAGCTTAATTTGCGTCACAGCCGATGGGTTGAGTATCTCCAGCAGTACACATTTATGCTTAAACATAAGGCTGGAGTGGAGAACAAGGTGGCCGATGCCTTGAGTCGGCGTGCTTGTCTGCTGACCACCATGAGTGCCGAGGTCATAGGGTTAGAAAAGATGAGAGAGGCCTATGTTGACTGTCCTGACTTAGGTCAGATCTATACCACTCTCCAGGCTAGACCCTCGAGAGATCATGATGATTATGTGCTCTAGGAGGGTTACCTCTTTCGAGGAGGCAGGCTTTGTGTTCCCCGAACTTTGGTTCGAGACTTCTTAGTCTGGGAGCTACATGCGGGAGGTGTAGCCGGCCACTTTGGTAGAAATAAGACTATTGAGGCTGTTGAGCATAGATTTTATTGCCCGAGTCTGAAGAGAGATGTTGCTCATATTGTGGCCCAGTGCCGTACATGTGCTACAGCCAAGATGAAGAAGCAAAGCTTTGGCCTATATATGCCTCTTCCCGTGCCTGATGCCCTGTGGCATGATGTTAGTATGGATTTTGTCTTGGGATTGCCACGAACCTCTAGGAAGCATGACTCGGTGTATGTGGTAGTTGACCAATTCTCGAAGATGGCCCTTTTCATTCCCTGCTCGAAGACTTCGGATGCTTCGAGGGTACCCTGCCTTCCTTACTCATGTGGTGTGCAAGTTCGGGTTGCCTCGTACCATAGTATCTGACCGTGATGTTAGATTCACCAGCTATTTTTGGAAGACACTGTGGCATATGTTGGGTACTCACCTCAAGTTTTTCACTGCATATCATCCCCAGACAGATGGTCAGACCGAGGTGGTCAATAGAAGTCTGGGTGACCTTTTGAGGTGTCTTGTTAGGGATCATGTAGGGGATTAGGATCTCATACTACCACTGGTAGAATTTGCATATAACGATTCGGTTAACAGGTCTACCGGCATGAGTCCATTTGAGATTATCACAGGTCGTAGGCCTAGGAAGCCAGTGGATCTTGTTCCCATGCCCATTCATGCACGAGCGTCTGAGTCTGCCGAGTCTTTTGTTAGGCATGTTAAGAGTTTGCATGACGACATCCGTCGTCACATTGAGGCCATCAATGCACGGTATAAGGAGTTAGCCGATGCCCATCGACACCACCATGAGTTCCAAAAGGGTGAATATGTCATGATCAGGGTAAGACCTGAACGGTTTCCCTCTGGAACTATAAAGAAATTGCAAGCTCACGGAGCCGGTCCATTTAGAGTGTTGAAATGCGTTGGATCCAATGCGTATGTTGTTGACTTGCCCGAGGAATATGGTATAAGCTCAACTTTCAATGTGTTAGATCTAGTTGCATATAGGGACCCAGCGGTGATCCCTAGTGAGCCTTTTGAGCCATCTCCTCCCATTGAGAGTGATCCCTCACCTGAGTGTCCACCACCAGCCACATTTCCATAGCAGCGAGAGCATATCGATCATATACTGGATGAGCAGGTGACAGTTACCAGGAGTGGATCCTACCCGCACTACCTAGTGCGTTAGAGAGGGCGACCCGCCACCAAGGATACTTGGATCACCCGTGAAGAGTTGCAGCAGATATATCCGGACCTATTGGAGCGCTACCAGAGCGATGCTGACCCTTATTCGACAGGGTCGAGTTTCTCCCACCCGGGGAGAATTGGTGCGGACACCAGAGCGAGCGGGAAGCACGAACCGGCGAGCCATCGGTACCGTACGCGGAGCACCACCCTGGCTACCTCGGCTTCCATCTGGCTCAGAGACAGTCTGGAGACTCCCCCTTGAGTCTCGATATTTATAGTATTTACTGGGACTTTATTTGTGTGTAATGTATTTTTATTTGGTTTTACTTGGATTGTAATTTGGATTGTAAAAGGGGTTTATTTGTAAAATGGGACCACCTGGGTCCCGCGGGCCACCATCCCTTCTCCCATTGATCCACCTCATCTCTTGGGCCCATGTGGGGTCAGTCAAACCTCCATGGTGGGCTTCTAGAAGGGTTGGACCAAGGGGGGGACAAAGGATTGCAAAATTCAAAAAAAAGGGCACCAAAGTCAAGGGGGCGCCCCATGATATTATAGTTTAATAGGATTTGAATTTTTATTTTTATTTGACCCAAATCACATGGGGGAATAAAATGTGGACTCCCTCTTTTATCCCACCCCAACCCTAGATCTAGGGATAGTTGATGTCTATTTGTATTTCATATATATTGCTTGTATTTTCATTTTGAAGGGAATTAATGTAAAGAAAATCTTGAATTTCCTCCAAAGGAGCAAGGGCCGCCCCTCTCTCTCTCTCCTCTCTTCTTCTTGCAGCTGGGAAGGCTGTGTTCTGAGGTGGGAAGCCTCATCTATCTGGTGTGGAGTTCATCGTTGCCGCCGCCGCCGCCATCGAGCCACCGTTGCACCGCCACCGCCTCCGTCGGTATTCTGCCAATCGGGTGACAGCAGGCCATTCTCGGATTGTTAACTCTCAGCCACGAGCTCATCTGGAGCCCAAACTTTCAGGGTGTGTTCTAGGGGTCTTCACCACGTCCCAAAAACCTTGGTTGGGCTTCTAGCTTCCATTTTACAATTTTCCATTTTCATTCTTCATTTCCACCCAGATCTGCTAGCTTTCAGTCCAGATTCACTTTAGCCCTGAGTTTCCCATCTTTGGACCTCTTTTTGATTTTTTATTGAGCCCCCAATTTTACTGGAGGTTCTGTCTAACACCCCATCCATCCGCGATTTTTTTTGGAATTTCTAATGGCCTTCACCTATTTTCTAAAAATCACTTTCAGATCCCACACAGTTTTGTCTGCCTCTATCCAGATCCTACCACCCACCAGTATAAAATATCTTTCACCATCCAAACCTCCACCAAATCGGTCATAAGAATTATTGCCATTTTCCTCTCTCTCCCCTATACAACTTTCATGAAGAGCTTGATGTCTAAATCAGAGGTCCACCCCACGGTCAACGCCAACTCTCAGGAAACTTCAGTTCTGCCCGGCCAAATCTGAAACTGAGATCAGTCCGGTTCTAAATTCCCCCATCAGAAGCACGATCCCAACGAGGTTTCCGGAGTTATAGAGGGTCGAAGTACTTCGAAAGAGATTTCCAACGATACCTCTTGTGCGTCGATCTGACGTCGGGAGTGATCATAGTAGCAGATCTCGTCGGATCGTGCGCTGTAAAATAGAAGCAACATATCCGTGGGCAGCAACTCCACGACTTGGAGATCGGAGCCGATCGGCCTCCGGCCGGTGTTCTAGCCCGGCCGCCGCCCAGGGAAGCACGCCACCAGAGGTCACCATCACAGTGGGACCCACTCCGTCAGGTCCATAGGACGGGGCAGCACGTGGGTCCAACAAACTCGCAGATCGCGCCATCCATACAGCACTAAAATGCGGGTTTCGGCGCCGAAGGACGACATCAAGATGCTGCCCGTCAACCCAATTCCCGCTACTCCCGGGTCCCACATGTGACCTATTACCTCCCTACATGGAGTGGGTCAAATCTTTGTACCACAGTGTATTTGTTTAACTGGGAGTACAGGATTGGCCAGGGTTGTCTTCCCCACGCCGGGAGCGTGGAGGTAACGATCTCGACTTCTTGGCATTTACTTGCTTAGCTATTATATGGTCATGTGCCGCTGCTGAGTGCGATAGGAACCTAGCCCGTGAGTCCATGTCACCGCTGTGAGCAAGAGAGTGACCCGTCCCGTGGCTCGATCCGAGCACGGAAGTGAGTCGACCACCCTTGACTCTACCAGTTTCTCAACCGCGCGGATCAGCGTTTCCCCTCGCTTGGGACGACGAGTGAGCTTGCATTTCTGTTAGCGACGTATATCCCATAGGAACTCTTAGTGTCGAGCCAAAGTGTCTCCATTATTGTATGTTGCTGGTCGTGTCCGCATTTAGAGTCCGAGGTCCGCATCACTTAGAGTCGGTGCCCGTGTCTGTCCCACATCACCTGGACCTTGTCGGGGGTGGCCTCGATTCCACGCTGAGTGACTAGGAAGCCTAGGAACTTCCCGGATCTGACTCCGAAGATGCACTTAGCGTGGTTGAGCTTCATGTTGTACTTCAGGAGAGTGTCGAAGGTCTCGGCTAAGTCGGCAAGGTGGTCTTCAGCCTCGGGCGTCTTAACGAGCATGTCATCTATATAGGCCTCGACGTTTCGATCGAGCTGCCCTTTGAAAATGCCGTTGATCAGTCTCTGATACGTTGTCCAAGCATTCTTTAACCCGAACGGCATCCGGGTGTAGCAATGTACTCCGAAGTCGGTGATGAAGGAGGTCTTCTCGATGTCCTACGGGTTCATCCTGATCCGATGGTAGCCGGAGTAGGTGTCCAGGAAGCTGAGTAGCTCGTTACCAGAGGTTGAATCGACCAGTTGGTCGATGCTCGGCTACGAGTAGCAATCCGTCAGGGTAGCCTGATTGAGATCGGTGAAGTCCACGCACATCCGCCATTTTCCAGAAGCTTTTGGTACCAAGACGACGTTGGCGATCCATGTAGGGTACAGAACCGGACGAAAGAGGCCAGTCTTCTGTCCCTTGATGACTTTCTCTTTGATGATCGCTTGCTTCTGTGGGGAGTGCTTTCTTCTGCGCTGTTGTACTGGCTTTGCTGTTGGGTCGAGGTTGAGCTTGTGCATCACCACGTCTCCCGGGATCCTGGGAAGGTGCTCATCAGACCATGCAAAGACTCGGATGTACTGCGCAAGGAAATCTTTATATCTTTCTTGTTCCTCAAGTGGGAGCTCGGCTCCAATCTTCACTCCTAGGGTTGGGTCACCATTAAGGAAGACCGTTAGGAACTCGCCGCCAGGCTCAGATGTTGTGGGTCCCTCTTCGGCTCCCTTTACCCTTTTATTCTTCCCTTCTGGCCTAGTGGCATCAACCGAGACTATATAGCACCGTCTAGCCAATGCCTGGTTACCTCAAACTTCCCCCATGCCATATTTGGTCGGGAACTTCATCTTTTGGTGAAAGGTAGAGGGCACCGCTTTCATTCGGCTGAGAATGTCTCGGCCGAAGATGGCGTTGTATGCCGTCATCCCCTTAATAACGATGAAGTCTACCATAACCGTAGCGGTATTGGGCGGGGTGCCGATAGTAACAGGCAGACTTAGTGCTCCCTCGGGATAAGTAGCCTGGCCGTTGAACCCGTAGAGAGGGGTTCGGATCGGGCGGAGTTTAGATGGATTCTCTCCCATTTTCAGGAAACATTCATAGGACAATACATCAGGGGCACTACCATTGTCGACTAAGATTCTACCCACGTTACAATGGTTTATCATTGTCGATATAACGAGAGCGTCATCGTGTGGGGTGGTTAGCCCTTCTAGGTCCTGGTCAGAGAATACTAGGGCCTGCAGTTCGCTAGCCGGCAGGGCCGCAGATGCCTCAGAAGAGGCTCGGCTTGCCCGCTCGGCGTGATGCTTCCGTCCTCGGCTGCTATCTCCACCTGATGCCATTTTGCCCGCGATGACGTTGATGTGGACTCCGCGGGGGATATTATCAATCTCTTCAGTGGTGCCTCGGTCTTCCTTTTGCCAGGACACATACCGAGATAGGTGTCCCTGGTGGATGAGGCGCTCGATCTCATCTTGAAGTTGTTGGCAATCGCTGGTGTGATGCCCGTGGTCACCGTGGAACAGGCAATGCTTGCGGCGATTGCGATGCTTGGTCTTCATGGGCTCGGGTTGGTGTGGACGCACTAAGATTCGGAAAGAATCAGTTCGTTTGTCAATCGAATTGATTCGTTTATTTAGTGCGAGGGCGTGCCAGTCACAGAGTGACGATTTATTCGGGCTTCATGGAAGCCCATGGTGCACGCGATCTGACTAATCAGACAATTGTGTAGTTCGAGTCTGGACCGAAACCCGCTGTGCCATAAAGGCCATGACGTTATTTACATTCTCCATACGGGGGATCACCCTTGATTGATTGCCGGGAATAAGGGCCCTACGGCCTGAAATTCATGGTAATAAAGCGATAACAAAGATCTCGGATCATGTTTAAACAAACCCGCGTTGGGGCGAAAAATGTTCATAGATACGTATATGTTGGTCACTCACAGACCATTTCATGTTCGGACGGAAGTCCACATTAGTAGCGTCGAAGACGACAATAAAACTGTACGGATGTCTGCCGTAGGTACGGCAAGTTTAATGTGGATGCGGGATCGGATCCTGGAAGAAGTGGGTCAAGCTGATGAACTATCGGCCCAAGACGTGCCCGGGTCATGACCATGTCGGGGATTCTGAGGTCCACATCCGATACCACGGGGCATCATTGCTTTTCTCTTCACGCACAGTCTGGGGGAGCGAATTGTTAAGTGTGAAGCCCTAACTCTCCAACATACGCCCTCGCACGTGGATCGACCTGTGTGGTCAGGTCGCGGGGTTCGACGACGCGCGAAGGTGAAAGAAATAGCTAAAACGGCGCGCGAGGGTGAAAGAAGTGGCTAAAATGGCGCGCCCCAGGGTGAAAGAAGTGGCTAAAACGGTGCACCCCAAAGAAGGTTAATCTGGCGCGCATATAGAAGGTTAATCCGGTGCGCCCAGGCCGCGCCGGTTTAGGGCCCATGGGGATAGAATGGTTTTTGAGTGTAGGGCTAAAACGGTGCGGGGGGGGTGCCGCACCGGATTAGGAGCGTTCCGGAATAGCTCTCGGGAGGTTTTCTTTGATTCTTCTTGCTTCTTTTTCTTCTTTCTTTCACCTACAAGTTGATTAGTTGATTAGTTTGTTCACCCAATTGGTGGATTAAATTTGTAGAGAGGAAGTTTAGATATTTTAACCGTTTATTAGGGTGACTTAGCATGAAGATTCAAGTGTTTTGTTCAGAGGAGTTCGTTGTGCAAGAGCTTGGAAGTTCAGCATGATTCAGAGGCTTCAAACACATGCTACTTTCGTCCCCAGAGAGTGGTTCATTCGTTTGCTCTGTGTGCTCTTGCTCCTGACAAAAATTGGGTAGCACCTTCCCCAGACTAAGGTTTGCTGGGGCGAAATAAGGGATCATCAAACGGAATACTCCGGGACGATCCCACAACTCGGAGTGGCCTAACGGTAGTCTGATGTGCCATAGTTGAACGTAGAAGCCCCGAGGACCAGCCTTTAAGGGGTTCTAACAGTTCGTGGGTTGTAGCTGTGTGAGAGCTCCGACGGGGCAGATGTTCGCCAAGGGAGGCCATGAATGTTCACCCTCATACAGTTACTTCAAAGACCATGCTATGGAGGAGCAGGCTTTGAATCACCTTAGGTGAGTAGAAGACAGGGAGAAGAGGGGAGCGAAGGCTAACGAAAGTAAATCACTGTGTTTTTTTTTAACTATTCTCTGTTTATTCATTCACCAAAAGGGGGAAGATTTAAATATAGGGAAGTTCATCCTGAAGGGAAGGGAAATACATTGAAAGGGGAAGAACGGAAATACACTGAAAGGGGAAGAAGGAGATACACCGATGGGGGAGAGGGAACGAAGCACAAGCTCCTCCCCCTCCGAACTCACCTTTCCTCTCTCACCCACTCTCTCTTTTCTTCACCTTGCAGGCGCAGGGGGATCGAGCTTCTTCTTCTCTTCGGTTGCCAGAGATAGCCCCTCCTCTCACCGAACTCCTCTCTCTTCAGCTCTTCATCTCGTTATATATATCAGTGGGAGGTGGGGGAGGAAGAGAGCACAGGTTCCATTCCCTCCGGCTCACCTCTGTTGCCTCTTTCTTCGTGTCCGAAGTCGTTGAGTGGCCTACCGGGAGAGCCACTGATAGAGTAGGGATGGTGCAGTCCCAGGATTGGCCGACGGTGACCAGTGGAGATGCGATGGCTGGTGCGGAGCTCGAAGCCTTCCATTCCTGGGTGCAGGAAGAGCTCAGGCGGTTGCACGTTGGTCAGGAGCAGGCTGCTCACCCACTTCAGGTAAGTACCTTATGCTTACACCTGAAAATAGGGGATTGGATGTAGGATGGGATGCCTCGGAGGTAAAACGGCACGGGGTTGTGCACGTCGGAATAGCACAAATGAGGGGGGCGCCGGAATAGCACAAATGGGTTTAAACCCATAAAAAGTGCATGCCAATTTTGGTGGTATATGGGGGCGCGCCGGTTTAAGATCCATTGGAGGGATGGCACGCCGGTTTAAGGCCATATAGGCACAACCATGCCGGTTTAAGCATCATAGGGTCTCTTCCTAGCTTAGTGGTGATTCGGACGGGTGCCTGCCCTCTTGTGTTGCTTTAGTTGTAATGCACCGTCTCTGGGGTGTTTTAGTTCAGAGCCTCCGAATCCCTATTTGGGATTTTGAATGATTTCCGATGCGTGCCGCACATGTGTTCGCATTCCCGCGTTTCTTCTGATTCGGCCTTCGACAATGCCGACTAGAGAGCCGGGGCCATCTCTTCTGCCCGAAGGGCTTCTCATTGGGTGGCGAAGCACCGAGTACATATATTCATCCTGCTTGGAGGAGGTACAGGTCCTGTTCGGCCTTTCCGTCTTCGACTTGCTCTCGGGGTGTCGAGACGTCTGTGTCGCAGGAACGTTCCTTTTCTTCTCTTCTTTTTCTGACGTCCACAGTTGGTTGAGGAGACCCGAACCTTTGATGTCTTCATAGATCTCGTAGACGGGGGCGGTAAGTGGGGTATACTGCTCGTACTTCTGATATGGCTCTTTTCGATCTCCGTCCTGGATCCACCTTTTTCCTTATCCCGTACCTTTCTCAGACGGTCTCTTCTTGTCCCCCTCCCGACCCAAGCCGGTTGTGCCTCAGAAGGCGCTGAGTACTTCTTCGCACTCGGCATGGCGCAGAGCCAAGGTCACTAGATCGGCAAGGGAGTTAGGGAGATAAAGCACTAGCTCGCGCCATAGATTCTCGTCGCTGGTACCCCCGGTCAAGGCGATGATGGCGGAGGCCACATCCAGGCGGGGGATGCGCAGAGCTTCCGATTTGAATCGGTTGATATAAGCCCGTAACTCCCCCCCTATTCCTATTTGAGGGCCAATAATCCCGCTACTGACCGGGGTGGACCGCTGTCGATGAAGGTTTCTTTGAATACTCGCCCGAATTGCTTGAAGTTGTGGATGCTGCTGGGGGCGAGGGCTCTGAACCAAGCCTGGGTGCCCTTAACAAGAGTGGTCACAAACGCTTGGCACTTGATCACATCGGATGACCCATGTAAGGTCATCAGGGTGTCGAAGCTGTCGTAATGGTCGGCCGGGTCTGCCTGGCCGTCGTACGACTGGAAGGTCAGGAGTGAGATTCTGGGAGATATCTCTACCTTCAGGATGTAGTCGGAGAACGGGGATCGCTCCTCGTCCTCCACAGGAGAGGTCTTCTGCAAGGCACGTAGAACGCGCTCTTGCTCTGTGAAATGCCTCTCGAAGTCTCGCAGCCTTAGAGAGAGTTCCGGTTGTCGGTGTCCCAAGGGGTTGGGGGGGGGGGGGCGCTTGCATGCTACCCCGATGCTCCTCAGGGGCCTCGGCGTCCATGAACAGTTTGTGTGTTCTGGTCTTCTCCCTCCTCGGGGTTGAGGAGGCTTCTTGCTCCGGGGGAGGGGCGTGCGATGGTCCTCTTGACGCGTTGCGGATGAGCTGCTACCCCCGGAGGATAAAACGGCCTCCAACAGTGTGCTGGGAGGCATCTCCACTTGGGGGGCTTTTCCTGGGGAGCTGTGACTTCTCCTCCCTGGCCATCTGGGCCCTCATGAGATCCACGAGGACATCCAGTTTTGCGTTGAGGGTTTGGAGGGCGTCGGTGCTCCTGCCGGGAAGTTGTTCCCCCACCACTGATGGAGGTAGCTCGTTGCCTTGATTGTCGGACGGGGAATGCTCCGTGGGGAAGGAGGGTGCGCCCTCCTCCGGTACCAGAGCCTTTCCCGTGTCGGCGCCAATCCTCCTGCCAGAACTTCTTCGCACCATGATGACTCTTTGTGCGTTTCCTACAGACGGCGCCAGATGAAGAGGGATGATCTCGCGCTGCTCCTGAGCGGGGAGGAAGTTGACCACGTACCCTTGAAGTATAAACTGTAAGAAGGGAAACCAGTCAGAGGTGCCTAGGGATAGATCCTCGGGGAAGACCCTCTGATGCTTAAGTCAGCACAGATGGTAGAGCACAGGTGCGAAGAGGAGAATTGGGAGGAAAGTGGGAGCGCGAGATCCCTCTCCACCAAGAGGTGAAGTGGTTCCTGCTCAGGCTTACTTGACTTGCTCTCCTCATCATAGTGGGGCATGTCCTGTTTAAATAGTGGCCTGTTGTGCGAATTGATCCCTGTAAGCGGAGGGTTTCTAGGTGGGGTTACGTCCTTCATGCGGGCTCCTTACGGCGCGCGGACTCTTGGTTTCCCCTTATCCCATTTGAGCTTCCTGTCATTAAGTGATTTTCAACAGATGAATCATTAAGCTTTCATCAGTGAGCCCGAGCGAGTGGCACTTGTTCAGGAGTGGTCTCCCGAGGGATAAGTGCTTGGTCGAAACACGGAATAGGGGTCTCCGAGGGAGCTTTCCTGATCTACTGATGCTCAGACTTCCCAACCCGAAGGTCACCTAGGAAGCGCTTGTATCGAGGGAATTTTTGGGCTTCATAATAAGTGGGCCCAGGGGCTGCCACTTTGGGGAGTTGAGCCTAGTTCAGTCCGGTTTGGACCTCATTTGACCTCTCCATACGGGCGGTAAGATTTTCCCCTCTCCAAGTAGTGATCCGATCATACCTCGAAACAGTGTAGGATCTACTGTTTTACCATTTTCATCTTTGTCTAACTATGAGGTTGTCGCCATTGGAGTTGACAAAGGTTTTGCTTCAGCCATCCCATATTTCTTTAAAGTTCCATTGTGTCCTTGGCTTGGCTTATGAAAATGTCCTCAGGTGTTTGATTCACCTGCAGTCCAAGAAAGAATGTTAGTTCACCCATTAGGCTCATCTCAAATTCATCTTTGCATGATTTCTTTAAATTCATCACATAGCACATTATTAGTAGCTCCAAAAATTATATCATCCACATACACTTGAACTACCAATATATCTTTACCTGATTTCTTTGTGAAAAGTGTTTGATCAACCTTACCTCTCTTGAAATCATTTTCAATCAAAAATGACCTGAGCCATTCATACCATGCCCTTGGTGCTTGCTTCAGTCCGTACAAGGTCTTCTGGAGCTTGTACACATGTTGTGGATGTTTGGGGTCTTCAAAACTTGGAGGTTGTTTTACAAAAGCATCCTTTTTCATATACCCATTTAGAAACGTAGATTTAACATCCATTTGAAATAATTTAAAGTTAGATGAGCAAGCATAAGACAATAGAATCTGGACTGCTTCTAGACGAGGAACCGGTGCAAAAGACTCATCAAAATCAATACCCATCTCCTGGCTATATCCCTTGGCCACAAGCCTGGCCTTGTTCCTAAGAACCAATCCCGTATCATTTAGCTTATTTCTGAAAACCCATCGGGTTCCGATAATGGATTGATTCTTAGGTCGTGGCACTAGAGTCCACACCTGATTTCTTTCGAACTGGTGCAACTCTTCATGCATAGCCTGGATCCATGATTCATTTTGAAGAGCTTCATGGATATCCTTAGGCTCTTCCTGTGAGATTAAGGCTATCAAATCTTCTTCTACTGCTTGCCTTAGAGATGCTCTGGTTCTTACCCCATCTTGAGGATTACCGATTATGTTTTCAGCTGGATGATCCTTCAAGAATGTGGAGGTGCTTGGCAAGTCGGGATGCTGCACTTGCTGCTCTTGCAGTGTTTCTATTGAATGATCTTCATCTTCTTCACTATTGTTGGATATTCCTTCCTTTGGTTCATCCTTGGCTTTAGATGTTCCAGCATTAGTTGAGTTTTTAGGGGCTTCTCCTGCATCCACAATTTGAGTAATCAATTTTAGTTCAGCTTCATCAAAACTTACATGAGGACTTTCTTCAACAACCAAAGTCCATTTATTAAACACTCGATAAGCTCTAGAATTAAGTGCATAGCCTAGGAAGGTTCCCTTGTCACTTTTCTCATCAAACTTACCTGGGTTGGATTTATCGTTGTTCAGGATGAAACATGAACATCCAAAGGGTTTGAGATGGGAAATATTCTGTTTCTTACCCTTTGTAGAGCTCATATGGAGTTTTCTTCAAAATGAGCCTTACCATTGCCCTGTTGATGATGTAACAGGCTGTACTTATCGCCTCAGCCCAAAAATATTTTGGTAGAGAGCTTTCACTTAATATGATCTGTGCCATGTCTATCAATGTTCTATTTTTCCTCTTCACCACTCCATTTTATTGGGGCGTCCTTGGTGATGAGAAGTTGTGTGTATACCCGTGCTCTTGACAGAAATTGTTGAACTCATGATTTTCAAATTCGCCACCATGATCACTTTGGATAGTAGTGATAAGGTAGCCTCTATCATTTTGGTTTTTTTTTGCAAAACACTTTAAATGCCATCAATGCATCATTTTTATTGGATAGAAATAACACCCAAGTGAATCTGGAATAATCATCAATAATAACGAAACCATAGGATTTCCCTCCTAGGCTGGATGTCCTAGTTGGGCCAAACAAATCAAGATGCAGCAATTCCAAAGGCCGGGAGGTAGAAACAATGTTCTTGTTTTTGAAGGATATGCGTGTTTGCTTGCCTTTTGTGCAAGCCTCACAAATTTTATCACTTTCAAACTTTAACTTTGGTAAACCATTCACCAAGTCATGTCTAGACAACTTGGAGACAACTCCAAAACTAGCATGACCTACTCTTCGGTGCCATAGCCATGCATTGTCATGATTGTTACTACCAAACACATATCATCACAAGAAACATCATCAATATCAATGGTATATTCATTGTTGCTTCTCTTGCCGATGAATCTGATTTCATTGGAAGTTTTTGTTTATGACAAGGCAATGGGTTTCATCAAAAATAATTTTGAAGCCTTTGTCACACAGTTGGCTTATGCTCAGCAAGTTATGATTCAAACCTTTCACCAAAAGAACATTTTCAATCAAGGTTTCAAAATTCTTACGTATGTTGCCAATTCTAATCATTTTACCATTATCTTTTCCACCAAAGGCAACTGAGCCTCCATCATTGTCTTGCAACATAGAGAACGCTTTCATGTCCCCTGTCATATGCCTGGAGCAGCCGCTGTCCAAGTACCACTTGCTCCCTCTGGCTTCAAGACATATCTGCAAGAAACAACATTCTGATGCAAATGATTTTGCTACCCAAGCTAGTTTAGGTCCGTAGGAGTTAGTCCAGTTCTATGCATATCTTTTCTTGGTCCAAAAAATATGATTTATTGGTGGACTTTGTTTGAACCAGCAATTTACAATAACATGACCAAATCTACCACAATGATAACAATTAACAGGTGCAAACTTTCTTTGAAATTATTGTGGTTTGGGTTGGACATGTTTTGGTTTAGAATTGGAACATGAAGCATGGTTGTTATCTTTTTCATGAACAAAGGATGTGGTGATCTTATACTCAAAAGATTTTTTATTTTGAGGAGTGTATCCCAATCCTTCCTTTTGAAAATTGACTTTAACTCCCAACAAGTTATCTAGATTTTGTTTGCCCTTTACAAATCTTGACAAGGTGGACTGAAGTTCAGCCACTTCTTTATCCAACCTCACATTTTTCTTTTCAAGTTCTGAGTTTGTGGATTTTAGAATTTTTTCTTCAATTTTCATTTTTTCACACACTTTCTCCATTTCAGACATTTTGCAAGATAGCTCTTCTTTGGCTTTTTCACAATCTGAAATCATTTGTAGTAGACTTTCTTTTTCTTCCGTTGCCTCAAACCATTCCTGTTCCAATTTTTCAAACTTAACAAGGATATCTTCATGTGACAAATCATCAATTTTCTTTTTGAGAGTTTTATTTTTAGATCTGATTTTCTTGTATTTAGTATGTAATTTTTCATATTCAGACCCCCATTGTTCATTGGAAATAAAATCATGGTCACAATTTACCTCTGTTGAATCATCCTCGTGTGCCATGAGGCACAGGCTTTCCACGAGTTCTTGTATCTCCTCATCGGATAGTTCATCCTCTTCATCGCTCCACGTGGCGACCATGGCTTTGAGCTTTCTGAAATTATCTTTTTTGAATTTCTTCTTCAGATCTGGGCACTCTCCCCTCATGTGCCCAGGCTTCTTGCATTCATAGCATATGATGCCACTTGGTTTGCTTGGCTCGCCCTTGGTTTGAGTGGGCTTCCTTTGCCATTTTCTGAAATTGCCTTGGAAGTTTCTCTTCTTCCTCAAAAACCTTTTCACTTGGCGAGTTATCATGGCCAAGTCTTCTTCTTCATTGCTTCCCTCGCTGGATTCTTCTTCTTGAAAATCTTCATCAGATTGATGAGCTTTCAATCCAATTACCTTCTTCTTCTTCGTATCTTTCTCAACTGTCCTCTTCATATTTATCTCATAGGTCATGAGTGACCCTATGAGCTCATCAAGAGTGAGTGTGGACAGATTCTTGGAGTCTTCAATGATTGTGGCCTTGGTGTGCCACACAGGAGGGAGGGATCTCAGCACTTTTCTTACGAGCTCAGAATTAGTGTAATCTTTCCCAAGGCTTTTGAGACCATTCGTGATCTCGATTAGCCTTACGAACATCTCTGAAATTGTCTCTTCAGGCTTCATCTTGAAGAGCTCATAATCTCGGACCAGAAGGTTGTCCTTGGTCTCCTTGATCTCCGAGGTTCCTTCATAGATCAGCCGCAACTTGTCCCACATCTCCGTTGCTGAACTGTACATGGATACACGAGAAAACTCATTAGGATGTATAGCACATTGCATAATGTTCATAGCATTAAAATTTACAGTGCATTTCTTAATTTCCTCAGGTGTCCATTTTTCTTCATCCTCCCCGAGTTTGTAAGGACCCTTGTCCACAACTCTACAGATCTCATACTCCTTGGCTCTTAGAAAGACATGCATCCTATTTTTCCAATAGGAATAATTCGAGCCAACGAAGTAAGGAGGATGGTGAATGGAGTGACCCTCAGGCATCATACCCTTGTTTGCCATTGATCTGGATCTTACTCTAGATCGTTAGATCTGAAAGAAATAGAGCCTTAGCACTGATATCAATTGAAGTCCCGCGATTAATGACACCCAAGAGGGGGGGTGAAATGGGTGATTATAGACTTTAATAACTTTTACTCGATTTAAAAGAAGTATTAAGATCAAGCAACAAACAAGAAGATATCTGTTGGACAACAAGATGAATCTGGCTAGATCAACCCTTACAGTAGTTCTTTGGTACCAGGCGGAGTTAGGGAATCTAAAGATTCTCTCACACAAGGTATTTTCCTCCCGACAGGACTGACCGTGCCGATCAGAAGCTACCTTTTGATATACCAGAGATCTCCCGTAAAAAGGTTAGTACAGCTAGATCTAAACAACGAAACTAGATGATGATACATTAAGCAAAAGTGCTATAGCAGAATGGAGGTAGAAGATAAGGAGCAAACCACATAGAAGACCATGATTTTTAGGTGGTTCGGATGCCACAACTGCAACCTACGTCCACCCCTCACCGACTGTGAGGATTCACACACTATCTTGTAGAAGGTTACAAGATCCAAGCACACACACACACACTCGTGTGAGTTCAGAACTCCCACGAAGGTGCACAAGCACCAAACCACAAGGAAAAGTGATAAACAAGGAAATCACTCACACACACACATGGATCTGTGTAGATCCACACACACACAGGTGTTTCAATATTACAAGAACACATAATAAAAGCTCAGTAAGAGTGGAATGAGAAAACAGAAAATGAAAACACAAATTTAAGCTCCACCTTAGTGGATGAAGATGGTATTTGATGAAGCTTGCTCCCAGATCGATCTTCGCTTGAATGACCTGCAAATCAGCTTGAGAAGCTTGCACTTGGATGAAGAACTTCTTGCCCGAAACACTGTTCACGGAGCTACAGTGCACCCTTCCTTCTCCTTTGATGGCCTCCCTTGTTCTTGCTTCAATCACTTAGGTTTTTGACCCCAAAAAGAATATTTATAGACCTTGGGTGGTCAATAGACAAGCCACAGACCAGATCCACAAATCATGGGAAGATTGGTGGCTTTGGGATTAAACATTTCCTAGAAGAAGGACTTCCCACGTTAAGAACAAAAAGTCAACAATCAAGGCTAACGATCGACCTGTACACTAGGGCGGTCGACCGGAATTGTTTCAGAAACTAGCCATTCACTTCTGGGAAATCTAGTCGACCGCTACTGGCTGGCGGTCAACCGCTGGCTGGGATTTCTTCAAAAAATAAAGAGTTAGCCAATGCAATATAATATATGAACGAAACAGTTTATGTCTACCTTGTTTCAATCAAGGTGAGTAGGTTTAAGCTTAGCCTGGGTGGTTCAGAAACCAAAACAAGGATTTATGCATTTGGACGGGTTTAAACAATTAAGCTTATTACATGGTGAAGTAGGTTTTGAAAGCGTGTTAAATTCGAACTTGATAGTTGAAACATAGCATGTGATAAAACATATAACCCTGGGTTTTGTTATCATCAAAATCACTTGGATATACTCAACATGAATGCAGCAGGTGCATTAGTCAGTCCGAACGGCATAACTACAAATTCATAATGTCTGTATCGGCTTTGGAAAGCAGTCTTGTGAATGTCTTCATGCTTAACCCTTAGTTGGTGATAGCCTGACCTGAGATCAATCTTGGAGAAGTATTCCGCACCTGAAAGTTGGTCAAACAGTTCATCAATACGCGGCAGTGGGTATTTGTTCTTGATGGTGAGTCGATTCAACTGCCGATAGTCAATATATACGTTGAGGGAACCGTCCTTCTTCTTGACAAATAAGACTGGCGCACCCCAAGGGTGGTGCGGACACCCGAGCGATTGAGAAGCACGACACACCGAGTCACCGGTACCGTACGCGGAGCACCACCCGAGCCACTACGACGTCCATCTGGCTCGGAGACAGTCTGAAGACTCCCCCTTGAGTCTCGACCTTTATCACATTTATTTGGACTTTATTTATGTGTCATGTGTGTTTATTTAGTTTTATTCGGTTTGTAATTTAGATTGTAATAAGGGTTTATATGTAAAATGGGACCACCCGGGTCCCACGGCCCCCCCACCCCTCCTCCCATTGATCCACCTCACCCCTAGGGCCCATGTGGGGTCAGTCAACATTCCAACTGTGGGCTTCTAGAAGACTGGGCTAAGTGGGGGACAAGTGGATTTCAATGTCAAGGTTGGCCACCAACCTTAACCCCATAGTCAAGGGGGCGCCCCCCTCTCACTATCACCATTTTCATTTTTGCTAAAATATGTATTAGAACTAATTAGTTCTATCTCTTTTTTATTCCCCCAAACCCTAGATCTAGGGGTAATTTGAGTCTTTTGGCATTTCATATAAATGCCTTGTATTTCCCATTTATGAAGATTTAATGCATACAATTGGAAGAATTTCTTTGGAGCTAGCAAGGGCCGCCCCCTTCTCTCTCTCCCCTCTCTTGTTCTTGTAGTTGGGAAGGCTGTATTCCGGAGGTGTGAAGCCTCCCCTATCAGTTCCGGAGTTCGTCGTCGCCGCCGCCGCCGCCATCGTGCCGCCATCGCACCACCACGGTTGCCGTCGGAGTTCTGTCTTCATCCAATAGCAGCAACGTCCACGAATTTTAACTCTCAGATCCGAGATCTTCTTAAGCTGAGATTTTGAGGGCATGTTCCAGAGGCCCCCTCCATCTCTCAGAAAAATTGGTTTGGCCTCTAGACTCCGAAATCCATTTTTCCATTTTCGTCCATCATTTCATTCTAGATCTGTCAACTTTCTATTCACTGTGACAGCAAGCCTGAGATCTCCATCTTCGACCCATCTTTTGATTTTTTCTAGAGTCCCCAATTTTACTGGGAGTTCTATCCGCCAACCCCACCATCCACGAAGTTTCGTGGAATTTCTAAAGCCCATATCATATTTTCTAAAATTCACTGTCACATCCCTCTATAGTTTTGTCCACCTCTGTCCAGATCCGACCCCCAGTCAGTGTAAAATCCCTAACAAATCGCAGCCTCCACCAATCCCTTCACAAAAAAACATTTCCGTTTTCCCCACTTTCCCCTCCCCAACTTTCATGAAGACGTCAAGGTCTGAATCTGAGGTCTACCCTATGGTCAATGGCAGTTCTCAAGAAACTGCCCTGCTGTTCTGAGATTTCAGGAACTGTCCAATAGAAACTTCAAAATTCGGCAAAGGCCAGATCCGTATAGATCCAGTTCATCTCTCTGGTCTTATATTGAAGGACTTCGAAAGAACTTTCCAAAGGTACCTCTTGTGCTTCGATCCGACGTCAGGATTGATCGCAGCAGCCGTTCTTGCCGGAGCGCGCGTTGAAAAATAGAAGCATCAGCCCGTGGGCAGCAAGTCCAACGCTTGGTGATCGGAGCCGATCGGCCTCCGACCGGTGTTTCCGGCCGACCGCCATCCCGGGAGACGTGACACCAGGGGTCTCCATCACAGCGGGACCCACCCCATCAGACACGGAGGACAGAGCGGCTTGTGGGCCCCACGGGCCCGTAGATCGCGCCGTCCGGACAGCACGAAAACGCGGGTTCGGCACCGCCGGGACGACATCAAGATGCTGCTCGTCAACCCGATTGTCGTGACTCCCGAGTCCCACATGTGACCTGTTACCTCCCTGCGTGGAGTGAGTCAAACTTTTGTACTGCTGTAAAATTTTGTTAACCGGGAGTCCAAGATTGGCCGGGGTTGTCTTCCCCACGCCGGGAGCGTGGAGGTAACGATCGTAACTCTTTGGCATTCATTTGCTAGTTTAGTATATCATCTTAGGCCGCTGCTGAGTGCGATAGGAACTAGCCTGTGAGTCCATGTCACCGCTGTGAGTGTGAGAGTGACCCGTCCCGTGGCTCGATCCGAGTCCGGAAGTGAGTCGACTACCCTTACTCTGCCGGTTCTTCAACCGTGCATGATCCGCGTTTCCCTCGCGTGGGACGACGCGTGAGCTTGCGTTTCTGTTAGCGGCTTATATCCCATAGGATCTCTTAGTGTCGGGCCTAAGTGTCTCTCAAACTCGTATGTTGCTGATCGCGTCCGCATTTAGTGTCTGAGGCTCGCATCACATAGAGTCGGTCCCCGTGTCCGTCCCGCATCAGTTTGGTATCAGAGCGAGTCGAGTCTAGGGTAGTCATTGCATAAGTCTAGCATGCATCATGGTCTAAGTCGAGTCTAGGATCATCATTATTTTCAAAACAAAAAAAAGTGTTTTAAAACTGCATTTCATCCCGATAATCTGGTATCTTAAAAGGTGTTGTCCGAACGTTAGGCTATGCCTATCGGGAAGGCCGCACACTTGCGGGAGTGATCTTCGGATCGATTAACTCTGCCATGTACCGGATATTGGTTTAGGTCTAGGTGCATTAGTCGGTGTTTGCATTAGTCTGTGTCTCCTAGTCCGTGTGTCTTTGCATGCCCACCCGTCGAGGTACCCAATACTCGCCACCACCACCTATGGCGGATTCCCGGGCCCGTAGCTCTGATGAGTCCTCGACGGTCGAGATGTTCCTAGCCGTTATGGAATGTCTTGACACGCGTATGGATGGCCTTAGTACGCGTCTAGATGGAGTAGGTACGCGCCTAGAAGGGCGGATGAAAGCCCTCGAGGATCGGGTGAAAGCTTCGGACCAGTCCATCCAGGGTCTTGTTGGGAGGATAGCCGTCCTTGAGAGGGCCCCAGCGGCGGCGCAACCTGCGCCGACCAATGGTTAACAAGAGCCGGCTCAGCAATCTGCTGCCCCAAGGGCTCAGGCAGTGGATGTTGGGAGGCAACAGGTGCATGTGGTGGATGACTATGCATCTGACAATGAGCAAGGGGGTTACAGTCATCAGAATCAACGACGGAATCGTGATGACGATGATGACGACCGCATTCTTAGGGGCGTGCGTGCGGACCCTCCCACTTTTAGCGGGTCCTTGGACCCTAGGGTGTATTTAGATTGGGAGGCCGGCATGGACCGGTACTTCTAGTGGTTTGAGATGACGGACCACCGAAGAGTCTGATATGCGAAGAAGAAACTGCAAGGGCAGGCCCAAACTTATTGGACCAATGTGGAGAGCCTGCTCAATCAGCGACGTCAACCCCAGATCGGTACTTGGGATGACATGAAAACCAAGCTGAGGGAGAAATACCTTCCTGCCTCATATCGCCAACGTCTCATAGACAAATGGCAAAGCATCTCCCAAGGGAACCGATCCGTGACTGAGTACACCGCTGAGTTTGACGAGTATTATTTACGGTGTGGAGTTACGGAGGAGAGCACCATGACCATATCACGCTTCCGAAGAGTTATGCGGCCCAACTGTCAATATGAACTCTTTCGCCACAACGCGACCACTTTGGAGCAGGCGTATCAGGTTGCTCTCGAATTGGAGCAATTTGAGGCCGAGTTCGAGTCTCTCCATCGGTTGGGCTCTTTCCCCCTTCGTAGTGTCGAGCCACGCGGCTCTTCTGGCACATATCCAAGGGCCCCCGTGGCTCGACCTCAGGAGCCCGCTCGCTCCAAGCCCTTTGCTCCTAGGCCTCGCCCTCCACCCCCGAGGGACCTTCCTCATCCCCAGTATCTTATGGCACCCACAGCTTGTCCACCGACACCCGCACCTCCTGCACGTCCTTTGCTACCTACACCTCCTATCCGTCGGAAGGATAAGGGGAAGGGACCCATGATTGGGGAGCCTAGTGGATCACGACAGCAGTGTTACCGCTGCAATGGGTTTGGCCATTTTGCCAACCAGTGTCCCACCCGCCCATCTCTTATCATTGGGGACACAAAGGCCGAGGATACCACCCCTGCGGGCCTCGAGTTAGTCACCTATGAAGCAGATCAGGAGCTAGCTCACGAATACTATGAGATTGAAGGTGACGGCCGGGATGCCCCGCATACCGATGATGCCCTCATGGGGGTCGTCAGGTGTATTCTCACCCAGCCACGGGCCAGTGATGACTGGCGTCGGACCACTATTTTTCATACCTTCTGTAGGCTGGGCAAGCACGTGTGTAAAGTGATCATCGATAGTGGGAGTTGCATCAATGCAATCTCCACGGGCGCTGTCTCCCGTCTTGGTCTTACACCCGTGGATCACCCTAGCCCCTATCGTGTATCATGGGTGGATTCCACTTCCATCCCGATCAGGCTGCGGTGCTTGGTCCCACTGTAGTTCTATGCCTACTGTGACGAGGTCTGGTGTGATGTCCTACCCATGGAGGTGGGAAATATTATTTTGGGTAGGCCGTGGTTATTTGATCGAGATGCCACACTCCATGGCCGGTCGAACACCTGTACCTTCGACCATGATGGCCAACGGATTACTCTCCAACCCCATCAGCCCAAGAGCCCATCAGTTAAAGGTCCTACTGGCCCTAGTACCCCGGAGCCATCCGTCCCCGGGCCCAGTACCCCGTCCCCAGCTCGGGCTATGACCGTTACATCTGGCCCAGGTGAGCCCTCGACTAAGAGATTGATGTTGATTAGCTCCCAGGAAATGGAGCGGGAGGCTAGTCGGGGCTGCCCCGTGTTTGCTATTGCGGTCCGAGAGGTAGAGGGAGACTCCGAGGGTGAGCTCCCACCCGAGGTTGTCCCCATTCTACAGGAGTTTGCTGATATCTTTCCCGATGAGCTTCCCGAGGGACTCCCACCTTTGCAGGATTTCTAGCATGCCATCGACCTTATTCCGGGATCTTCCTTGCCCAACCTTCCTCATTATCGCATGACTCCCACGGAACATGCCGAGCTAAAACGGCAGGTCGATGAGTTGATGCAGAGAGGATCTGTTCGGGACAGCATGAGCCCATGTGCTGTACCCGCATTACTCGCCCCGAAGAAGGATGGCACGTGGAGAATGTGCATTGATAGCCGTGCCATCAACAAAATCACAGTGAAGTACAGGTTCCTTATTCCCCGCCTGGATGACATGCTAGACATGATGGCTGGTGCCACCATCTTCTCAAAGATTGATCTTAAGAGTGGATACCATCAGGTGAGGATTATGCCAGGTGATGAGTGAAAGACTGCATTCAAGACCAAGGATTGTCTTTATGAGTGGTTGGTCATGCCTTTTGGGTTGACCAATGCCCCGAGCACATTCATGCGACTCATGACTCAGGTCCTTCGACCGCTTATTAGAGTCTTTGTGGTTGTATATTTTGATGATATCCTTATCTATAGTCGCACCACGGGGGACCACTTAGACCACCTTTGGCAGGTCTGTCTTCTCCTTAGGCGAGAGCAGTTGTATGTAAACCCACAGAAGTGTGCCTTCATGACACCCCAGCTTACCTTCTTGGGTTTTATTATGTCTACTACTGGGGTCTCTGCCGATCCGGAGAAGGTCCGGGCCATTGTTGAGTGGTCGGAACCCCATACGGTTCATGATGTCCGTAGCTTTCATGGCCTTGCGACGTTCTATCATCACTTTATCCATGGATTTAGCTCCGTCACCGCCCCGATCACGGATTGTATCCGGAAGGGCACCTTTGTATGGACGAAGGCCGCAGCTGCCGCCTTCAAGGACATCAAAGAGCGCATGACCCAGACACCTATCCTTCGATTGCCTGATTTCTCGAAAGTGTTTGAGGTCTCTTGTGATGCGTCAGGTGTGTTGGGATAGGAGGAGTGTTAAGTTAGGAGTCCCACCGGGTCGCATATTTTAGCGAGAAGCTGAATGACGCGAAACTGCGATACTCCACTTATGATAAAGAATTTTACGTAGTTGTACAGGCTCTTAGGCATTAGAGGCACTATCTTTTACATCAGGAGTTTGTTTTATACTCCGATCATGAGGCTTTGAGGTACCTCCATTCCCAAAAGAAGCTTAATTCGCGTCACAGTCGTTGGGTTGAGTATCTCCAGCAGTTCACCTTTGTCCTTAAACATAAGGCTGGAGTGGAGAACAAGGTGGCTGATGCCTTGAGTCGGCGAGCATGTTTGCTTACCACCATGAGTGCCGAGGTCATAGGGCTAGAAAAGATGAGGGAGGCCTATGTTGACTGCCCTGACTTTGGTCAGATTTATGCCACTCTCCAGGCCGAACCCTCGAGAGACCATGATGACTATGTGCTCCAGGAGGGTTACTTCTTTCATTGAGGTAGGCTTTGTGTTCCCCGAACTTCGGTTCGAGACTTCTTAGTCTGGGAGCTACATGCGGAGGTCTAGCCGGCCACTTTGGTCGGAACAAGACTATTGAGGCGGTTGAGCATAGATTTTATTGGCCGAGCTTGAAGCGCGATGTTGCTCACATTGTGGCTCAGTGCCGTACATGTGCTACGGCCAAGATGAAGAAGCAAAGCTCGGGCCTCTATACGCCTCTTCCCGTGCCTGATGCCCCGTGGCAGGATATTAGCATGGATTTTATCTTGGGATTGCCACGTACCTCCAGGAAGCATGATTCGGTCTATGTAGTTGTTGACCGGTTCTCGAAGATGGCCTTGTTCATTCCTTGCTCGAAGACTTCGGATGCTTCGAGGGTAGCCCGCCTTTTTCTTACTCATGTGGTGTGGAAGTTCGGGTTGCCTCGTACCATAGTGTATGATCGTGATGTTAGATTCACTAGTTATTTTTGGAAGACCCTGTGGCATATGTTGGGTACTCACCTCAAGTTTTCCACTGCATATCATCCCCAGACAGATGGTCAGACCGAGGTGGTCAATAGGAGTCTGGGAGACCTTTTGAGGTGTCTTGTTAGGGACTGCATAGGGGATTGGGATCTCATGTTACCACTGGCAGAGTTTGCATATAATGATTCGGTGAATAGGTCTACTGGTATGAGTCCATTCGAGATTGTCACAGGTCGTAGGCCTAGGAAGCCAGTGGATCTTGTCCCCATGCCTTTCCATGCTCGAGTGTCGGAGTCTGCCGAGTCGTTTGCTAGGCATGTTAGGAGTCTGCATGACGACATCCGTCGTCACATTGAGGCCAGCAATGCACGGTATAAGGAGCTAGCCGATGCCCATCGACACCACTGAGAGTTCCAAGAGGGTGAATATGTCATGATCAGGGTAAGACCTGAACAGTTTCCCTCTGGAACCGTCAAGAAACTACAAGCTCGCGGAGTCGGTCCATTTAGAGTGTTGAAACGCGTTGGATCCAATGCGTATGTTGTGGACCTACCCGAGAAATATGGTATAAGCTCTACTTTCAATGTATCAGATCTAGTTGCATATAGGGACCCAGTGGTGATCCCTAGTGAGCCTTTCGAGCCATCCCCTCCCATTGAGAGTGATCCCACACCTAAGTGTCCACCTCCCGCCCCTTTTCCACGGTAGCGAGAGCATATAGATCATATACTGGATGAGCAGGTGACAATTACCAGGAGTGGATCCTACCCGCGCTACCTAGTGCGATGGAGAGGACGGCCCGCCACCGAGGATATGTGGATCACCCATGGAGAGTTACAGCGGATTGATCCAGACCTACTGGAGCGGTACCACAGTGATGCAGACCCTTACTCGAGAGGGTCGAGTTTCTCCCACCCGGGGAGAATTGGTGTGGACACCCGAGCGATTGAGAATCACGACACGCCGAGTCACCGGTACCGTACACGGAGCACCACCCGAGCCACTACGACGTCCATCTGGCTCGGAGACAGTCTGGAGACTCTCCCTTGAGTCTCGGCCTTTATCACATTTATTTGGACTTTATTTGTTTGTCATGTGTGTCCATCTGGCTCGGGTTTATATGTAAAATGGGACCACCCGGGTCCTATGGGCCCCCCACCCCTCCTCCCATTGATCCACCTCACCCCTAGGGCCCATGTGGGGTCAATCAACATTCCAATTGTGGGCTTCTAGAAGAGTGGGCCAAGTGGGGGACAAGTGGATTTCAATGTCAAGGTTGGCCACCAACCTTAACCCCATAGTCAAGGGGGCGCCCCCCTCTCACTATCACCTTTTTCATTTTTGCTAAAATATGTATTAGAACTAATTAGTTCTATCTCATTTTTATTCCCCCAAACCCTAGATCTAGGGGTAATTTGAGTCTTTTGGCATTTCATATAAATGCCTTGTATTTCCCATTTATGAAGATTTAATGCATATAATTGGAAGAATTTCTTTGGAGCTAGCAAGGGCCGCCCCCTTCTCTCTCTCCCCTCTCTTCTTCTTGCAGATGAGAAGGCTATATTCTGGAGGTGTGAAGCATCCCCTATCAGTTCCGGAGTTCATCGTCGCCGCCGCCATCGTGCCGCCATCGCACCACCACGGTTGCCATCGGAGTTCTGTCTTCATCCAATAGCAGCCGCTTCCACGAATTTTAACTCTCAGATCCGAGATCTTCTTGAGCTGGGATTTTGAGGGCGTGTTCTAGAGGTCCCCTCCATCTCTCATACAAATTGGTTTGGCCTCTAGACTCCGAAATCTATTTTTCCATTTTCGTCCATCATTTCATTCCAGATCTGTCAGCTTTCTGTTCACTGTGACAGCAAGCCTGAGATCTCCACCTTCGACCCATCTTTTGATTTTTCCTAGAGTCCCCAATTTTACTGGGAGTTCTATCCACCAACCCCTCCATCCACGAAGTTTCATGGAATTTTTAAAGCCCATCTCATATTTTCTAAAATTCACTTTCAGATCCCTCTATAGTTCTGTCCACCTCTGTCGAGATCCGACCCCTAGTCAGTGTAAAATTCCTAACAAATTGTATTCTCCACCAATCCCTTCACAAAAAATATTTCTGTTTTCCTCTCTTTCCCCTCCCCAACTTTCATGAAGAGGTCGAGGTCTGAATCTGAGGTCTACCCTGTGGTCAATGGCAGTTCTCAAGAAACTACCCTACTATTCTGAGATTTCGGGAACTATCCAATAGAAACTTCAAAATTCGGCAAAGGCCAGATCTGTACAGATCCAGTTCATCTCTCTGGTCCTAGATTGAAGGACTTCGAAAGAGCTTTCCAACGGTACCTTCTGTGCTTTGATCCGACCTCAGGATTGATCGCAGCAGCCGTTCTCACCGGAGCGCGCGCTGAAAAACAGAAGCATCAGTCCGTGGGCAGCAACTCCAACGCTTGGTGATCGGAGCCGATCGGCCTCCGACCGGTGTTTTCGACCGACCGCCATCCCGGGAGACGTGACACCAGGGGTCTCCATCACACCGGGACCCACCCCATCAGACCCGGAGGACAGAGTGGCTCGTGGGCCCCACGGGCCCGTAGATCGCGACGTCCGGAAAGCACGAAAACGCGGGTTCGGCACCGCCGGGACGACATCAAGATGCTGCCCGTCAACTCGATTGTTGTGACTCCCGGGTCCCACATGTGACCTGTTACCTCCCTGCGTGGAGTGGGTCAAACTTTTGTACTGCTGTAAAATTTTGTTAACCGGGAGTCCGAGATTGGCCGGGGTTGTCTTCCCCACGCCGAGAGCGTGGAGGTAACGATCGTAACTCTTTGGCATTCATTTGCTAGTTTAGTATATGATCTTAGGCCGCTGCCGAGTGCGATAAGAACTAGCCCGTGAGTCCATGTCACCGCTGTGAGTGTGAGAGTGACCCGTCCCGTGGCTCGATCCGAGTCCGGAAGTGAGTCGACTACCCTTACTCTGCCGGTTCTTCAACCACGCACGATCCGAGTTTCCCTCACGTGGGACGATGAGTGAGCTTGCGTTTCTGTTAGCGACGTATAGCCTATAGGATCTCTTAGTGTCGGGCCTAAGTGTCTCTCAAACTCGTATGTTGCTGGTCGCGTCTGCATTTAGAGTCCGAGGCTCGCATCACATAGAGTCGGTCCCCATGTCCGTCCCGCATCAAAGGGGATGTGCTAGGTTGAATGAAGCCTTTTTCTAGTAGATCCTGAAGTTGCTTCTTTAACTCCTTCAATTCCATGGGGGACATCATGTAAGGAGCTATTGACACAGGTGCTGCTCCGGGTGTGAGTTCAATGGTGAAGTTAACCTCCCTTTCGGGCGGTATGCCAGGTAACTCGGAAGGAAAGATATCAGGAAACTCCTGAACTTTAGGGATTTCATTTATCTGGATTTCCTTAGACTCGATAACTACTACGGAGAGAAGGAAATCTTCACATCCTTGCGAAATGAGTTTGCAAGTGTGAAGAGATGAAATAAGAGAGGGATGCTTCTGGTATTTGATACCAAGGAAGGAAAATCGCGGGAGGCCTGGCTTTCGGAAAGAGATTATCCTATTTTGGCAATTTATGTAGGCATCATGGTCTACCATCCAATCAACTCCTAATATGGCATCGTAGCCCTTCCATAAAGCGATTTGCTTTAAGGAGATCTGTGCTCACTAGATGCTGAGCATAGGGTGCCAGCCAAGAAAATTGCAATTCGTACTCGACTACAGTCATCATACCTTGACGCAATGAAGCGAATTCTGCCGCCTTCCTCTCCTTGACATGTTCGGAAAAATATTTAGCTCGAAAGAGCGTGAGAAATCCTTCCCAAGTGTGTGGTGCGTCCGCAGGTGGTGTAGGTATAGTCTTCCACCATGTATGCGCATATTTGTTAAGCTGGAATGTAGCAAGGCGAACCTTCTCCTGGTCGGCACATTGCATGACTTCGAAGATACGATTCATTTCGTCAATCCAGTTCTCCGTTTCCTCTAGATTGGAAGAACCATTAAATCGCGGAGGATTCAAACTCCGGAAATTATGGTATAAATCACTAGCTCCTGCCCTCGCGCCAGCTTGGGCCATAGTTTGCAAAGCTTGTGTGAGACCTACAACGGTTTGTTGCATTCCATTCCAATCGACACGATGAGTCATTTACAAGAATAAGGTACCTGAGAAGAGTAATAAATTTGTTAATTCTAATGGAATTGGTGGGTTTAATCTTAGAGAGATTTCTAATTAACTATCTCAACCCTGGTTCTACCCAATTTCTCTCAAAGGTTGGGTATTTCTTTCCTTGTTTCATAGGCATGGATCCTTAAACCTTGGACTTAATCCTATGACATGACTTCTTTTTCTTTGGACTTATAAGCCTAGGCTCTGATACCACTCTAACTGTCACGTCCCGAGCTTTTAATACAGTGGAAGGAATATCAGAACGTGAATAGTCGACATGGTAAGCCTCTCGCACGCAAGAAATCAGAGCGCAAGACAAGCACATATAAGTAATTGCACAAGTAACTTTTCTCAAATTTTCAACTTTATTGCATCAAATCCAATTACATAAGATCATCATTTCTTGACAACTACGACTCAAGAAAATCAAAAATTATCGTATGACTATATTAGACACTTTGATCATCTAAGGCTTCTCTTATCTTGAAAACCTTCATTCACTCTCGGACCCGCTACTAGCATAATCCGAATCTGATGCACTAGTACTTCCTGAAGTAGACAAGAAAATAGGTATGAGCACACTTGCCCAGTAGGTATCTTTGCATCAATATGAAGGCAATATTTAAATGATTAATGTCTTAGCTCTAGAATTAAGATCCAAATAAGAATACGATAAACAAGCGATATAAACTAAGATAATCCAGAATCATGAAATAACTGTGCAAGTAGACATGAATAAGTATAGACTTTGAACAAGCAAGAATAATCATGTAGATGTAAATTTGGCCTTTCATGAACAAGAATGTCCGAGCATGTAACGAGAAAGTACTTTACACAACCTTGTAAAGGCTATGCAATAACAAGCATTTAAATTTTCATGACGAGCCTCGTGAATTTCACTCATTTATAAGAGAAAGTACTCCCAGCGCAATGCGATGCCAGTATCATCGTACCCCATGGTTTATAGCACGTTTCTGACCATCGGCCATGAGGACTAGCATAGAGCCCTTGGACACAATCCGTGCCCGATCTTACATCTTCAAGTTATAAATCCAGCTACTTCCACGAGATATAACAATAATGTCGGCGAATAATTCAATTCCAAATAACAATTTTCATGAGCAAGTAATTAAGGAATATAACGTACCAAAGTTTGATATGATTTCTAAGAATGATTTAAAAAGGACATTATACTCCGGCAGCATTCCGACAGCATAATGATACATTCATTAAATTCCATAACTTAATATTAACCTTTTTAACATAGTTTTGGAACTCCAGATAATCCTAAGATCATCCAGGAACTCAAGAAAACCAAACCCAAAGGTCAAACCTTGGGTTAGACAAATTCAGGAACTAAGCGATCGTTTACAGGACCGCTTCGTTCATAAAGCGGTCATAGTCTAGACCGTTTCCTAAAAAGAGAGTCGACGCATGAAAAAGAAGTGTCGACGCAGGGAAACCATCTGGAGCTTTAGCGGTCTAGTGAATGGCCGCTAACCAAATCAGGCGGTCAACCATAGGGCTGCTAAGGTCAAGAGTACATAAAGCACCGGTAAAGTGCTTTCTAGATAATTGGATTTTAATGGTACAACCTGCCCGGTGTCCTAGTGGGAATCCCAGGCTCGCGGAGTCTTACGGAGGCCTTGAAACATAATCCCCTAGTCCGACAGAAGGAATATCCGGCAGAGAGGTTCATAAGTCCAAGAAAAATGTGCCTGTAAGTGCAAATTGTAACTAATGATAACATACCAGGATATGTGCCATGTGCTTAAGAAAATGACTCGTAGATAAGAAAGGATCATGATAAAATAGCGATAAACTATTAGTGAATCCAGTTTATCTACCACTTGAAATATGCATTTACTACAAGAGTATATAATTTTGGCTTGAAATTAACTTAAGATTAAAATTGTAGAAACTCGATAAATTAAAATGACAAATAATTTTTTTCAATGAATTATATAATTAAAATCTTCATGAAATAATTAAATAATATTTTTACTATATGAAATAAACTAGATAAATGCATTTACTTGAATTTACTTAAGGTAAATAGAAATTAAATACTCTAACCCTTAGAAAAATCATAGTAAACCCAATAAAAGTCCATATAATAGATTAGGATTACAATTGGCCCATTGGATAATCTATAATGGGCTGAATTAATAGTTAAAGAATTCAATAAAGGTTAAATTAACCTTAAATTCATAACACGTGTTTAATATGGCATTTAAGGGATTAAAATAACTCCATATCTAGAAGATTGACTCAAGAATCAACCCTTTCCTACTAGCTACCTTAGACCAGCCATTTTTACATTGGTTTCACACCAAATTAAGGCTAGATTAAGAGGAGAAGTTGGAATTTTCTTCTAATTCAGAGTTAATGGGTTTGGTAAAATTAGGTAAGGAATCTTGACAAATTTGGACAAGTTTTGGCTATAAATAGGACCCTATTCGACCCTCAATTCATCCTTGGTGGCATAGGCTATGCTGCTGCGGAGATTGGAGGGGATTTGAAGGGAAGATTCGGAGATCAAAGGGCTTTCTTATTATTGGGGCTATTTTTCTATCTCTCATTAGATCTGCTCAAAGGTAGGTATCTCTCGGGCTAAACTTCAATTAAAGTATGCTATCTTGTGTATCTTTCAGTGCTCTTTCCATTGATACATGTTTCCCTAAATTTCGTTAAGAAATGAGCAAGTTATGATCTTTTTATTGGAGGGGTATTCCCATTTTTCTTCAGAACCAGAACGCGCTGCCCATCAGGGGCGCGTTCATAAACGCGCTGCCCTGACATGGCGGTTTCTTATACCCTATCTCAATCGTTCAGTTTTCAAAATATATATATATAATAATGCCAGATCGCGCTGAAATAGTCCAGATTTAAAAACTATATATATATATAAATATATGTCCAGATCATGCTAGCACTAGTCAACGCGATCTTCAGATCGCGCTAGTCAGGGCTAGCGCTTTCAAGAAATTTTTCGGAATGTTCGGGGTCCAAAATAAGATGTCGGCTCGGCACAAACAAATAAATAAATAAATATATTAATAGTTTTGTATCCACACACAACTCGAGCCCACATCCTATGCCCCTTGGGTCCTGACCCAATGGTGAACTCTCCAACATATAAAACCAAGGAAGTTTTTCTAACTTCCAATGTGGGACTAAAGTTTAGTCACTTTACAATAGAAATTATAAGCATTTGGAATCCACATTAATTGTAAGCATTCAGTCACCAAAAATAAGGAAAAGTAATATTAGCATTTTTAAATTTTTACAGCATGTTAAAAATTATTTTTTAGAATAAAAATTATTTTTAGCATGTAAAAATCTATTTTCACCATATTATTAGTAAACTAATACATGAAAAATATTTCCAGCATGTTAAAAATTACTTCCAGCATGATAAAATTATTTTATCCATACTGTGATATGAAAACTATTTTTCAGCATGTTAAATCCATTTAAAACTATTTTTTTGCATGCTAAACCTAATTTTCTATTAAATAATTAGTAACTTGATACATGAAAATTACTTTCAGTATGTTAAAATTACTTCCAGCATGATAAAATTATTTCCAGCATGGTAGAATTATTTTTAGCATGTTAGAACTATTGTCAGCATATTAAAGCTATTTAAAAACTATTTTCAGCATGATAAATCTATTTTCCCATCAAATAATTAGTAAATAAATGTAAAAAAATTATTTCAGCATGATAAAATTTATTTTGTTATCAGAGAATTTCTGTAATCAGTATGGTAACCTTTTTTTACTATCTCATCAGTAAGTTAATGTATGAGAATTATTTTAGCATGTTAAGTATTAATTTTAGCATGTTAAATATTAAATTTCAGCATGATAAAATTACACTCAGTATGATAAAATTATTTCTAGCATGTTAAAATTACTTTAACATGTTAGAATTATTTTCAGCATGATGAAACTATTTTTACCATAATAAATATATTTTCTTAAGCATGAAATTCTATAATTATCATAATATCATTAAATAAATATATGAAAATTGCCTACAGTATGTAAAAATCTATTTTATCATGTTATCAACAAATTGGCGTATAAAAATTGCTTTTTAGCATGTTAAATTATTTTCTGCATGATAAATATATTATTCTATCTTATTATCATTTATCCTATCTTATTATCATTAAAAATATCAATAATATGTGAAATCATTATTTTAATTCAAAAGTATATACATCTTATCTAAAACTTAATATTTATAAATTTTAACATAATTAAGAATAAATTCTCAAATGATTTCGTGAACATGGTGCTTACCTACACCATGTTCATAATAGAATTCCGATTGGCTATAAAATCTACGTTTTGGCCAAACTAAAATACCTCCAGAATATAAAAACTTTATGAAAACATGCCTAGACACTTGTTAAATCAATTGAATACAAGATTAAATTAAGGAATTTAAATAATTCTATTAGTTCTATTTACTTTGAATTTTCTTCCTACTTACCGTTCGTTCTTGAATTCCACGACTTAATGTCGTTAAACATGATGCCTTAAAATTATTATTCACTTCTCTTGCAACTTCTGAGATTTTTGCCATATCTGTACTTTTTGCAAATGAGCTTATTCTTGAAATTCATTGGCTATAGTGTTAAGTGGATGTCTAAACGTACTTGGGATCTTATGATCCACCGACCCAATGCCTAGCATTAATGGGGCAAGGTCTGGTCCTGGGAGGAGCGCCCGAAAGTACTTGTACCCATGGGAGTTGATTGACCACAGTGTGGCATTGCACCGAAGTGCATGACTTGTTAGATTTTTACGGCATTCTATTATTCGTACTTTTTACTTGTTTACATGATTACTTGAAAATTACATGAATTACTTGACTTGCGTGAAATGACCAATTACATGAAATTCTTTACTTGTTCAAAGTTATTACTTGAAAATTTCTCTTGATATCTTGTTATCTCAATTACTTGGAAATTTCACTCATGTTATACACTTTTCGATGCAACTTGGAAATATTACTTAAATTGTTAAACACTTAAATATTGCCTGATTTTTAGAGATATAAAATCTTACTGAACTTTTTGCTCACCCTACGTTTTGGTTAAATTGTTACAGGAAATGCCATTGAACAAGGGAATGGACAAGAGTGAAAGAGTGATTTTCTTTTCCCTACGATTTATGTAGATCATTAGTGTTTTACAAGAATCATGTACTTTGGGTTTAGAAGTTTGTAATTTACCTTTATGGCTTATGAATTAGCAATGTAAACCTCTATTTTGATGGAATAAAAGTATCATTTTCTCTTCAATCTTTGTCTTAGAATTAAATTTATACATGCTCTGATCGACACGCTTGATTACGACTCGCTCACGTCCTCGATATTCCGCGTCGGGACGTGACAGTCTTTGTGGTATCAGAGCCTAGGTTACATAAAACTTAGGATTCTTAAACTTATGTTAGGTTTTAGATCAATATCTAGAAATTGGATAGGTCTTAAATCCTTCCCGGTAAGAGAACATGGGTTAAGTTTTAAGAAAAAGGGAATTATCAGGAAATAAATACCAAAACAAAAATAATAAACCTTGGAATTATGGTTTCAGGCTAATTCTCGCAAATGGCCGCCGAGAGAGTTCAATGGCGCGAGATGCAACGCAACGTTCAAGGCTTAACCCAAACTGTGACGACCCGAATTCCGGATACCAGATATACCCGGTAGGACTACCGGATACACGTGGTACCGCATGGGACCCGCGAGGCCTCCCAAGGGTGGGAAAGCGCCGAAGGGAAAAAGGACTGTCGTGTAGTACATTGAACTGACAGATATAAAAGCAAGCAATTAAATTTCATTAGAACGGTTTGCTAAAGTAGCAGAAATAAAATTACATTTCATTAATAAATCAAATTTTACAATTATACACCAGAGTCTAGTCTAAAGGAAAGACAACAAGTACAGTCTGACAGAAAAGAACGTACACAGAAGTCGGGGGAGGCCAGACACAGGTACAGCTGGCAGCTATTACAACGCGCTCCACCAGGAACAGCAGAGGCAGACGGCGAAACCCACCTGAAAAGCAGGGGTGAGTCTCTAAACAGAAACTCAGTAGGGGTCACGCGGATCCCCACTGGAAAACGCATAGTGCAACGGAAGCAACAACAGAAACAGCAAGTGCAGCAAAACAGGAAAGGCTACACTAAAAAGCTGTAAAACTACGCTACAGGCAGTAGTAAACAGACGGGAGGTAGGAGTAGGGAACAAGCAAGAAAGGGGAAGAACCCGCGCCAGACAAGTGGCGGCCGAACTAACCTCGGCACCCCAAACTACTCCAAACAACAGCAGAAGGGCGACTCTGATCCAACAAAGTCAGAAGTTACCGATCTGCCAACCCGACACCAGGTCTAAGACGGAGACCTACAAAGACGGCTAAAATAATCACGAGGGCCTACACGATAGGAACATCGTGCATGCAACCCCGGGCTCATCTTGAACACAGCCAAGAACAGACCACACAGCCAGGGTAGCAAATCTTGGACAAGGCCAAGACTAGCCGACACGAAAAGGAGAACACCGGCTCCGAGAAACGCAAGAGTCGCTGGTCAAGTGATAAGAGTACCCTCACACTAGAAGAACAGCCAGATGCGTCCACTGATGTGGCGACCCGGATTCTGGATACCAGGTGCACCCGGTAGGACTACCGGATACACGTGGTACCGCATGGGACCCGCGAGGCCTCCCAAGCGTGGGAAAGCGCCGAAGGGAAAAAGGACTGTCGTGTAGTACATTGAACTGACTGATATAACAGCTAGCAATTAAATTTCATTAGAACGGTTTGCTAAAGTAGCAGAAATAAAATTATATTTTCAATAATAATTCAAAATTTACAATTATACACCAGAGTCTAGTCCACAAGAAAGACAACAAGTACAGTCTGACAGAAAAGAACGTACACAGAAGCTGGGGGAAGCCCGACGCAGGTACAGCTGGCAGCTACTACAACGCACTCCACCAAGAACAGCAGAGGCAGACGGCGAAACCCACCTGAAAAGCAGGGGTGAGTCTCAAAACAGAAACTCAGTAGGGGCCACGCGGATCCCCACTGGAAAACGCACAGTGCAACGGAAGCAACAACAGAAACAGCTAGTGGAGCAAAGCAGGAAAGGCTACACAAAAAAACTGTAAAACTACGCTACAGGCAGTAGTAAAGAGACGGGAGGTAGGAGTAGGGAACAAGCAAGAAAGGGGAAGAACCCGCGCCAGACAAGTGGCGGCCGAACTAACCTCGGCACCCCAAACTACTCCAAACAACAACAGAAGGGCGACTCTGATCCAACAAAGTCAGAAGTTACCTATCTGCCAACCCGACACCAGGTCTAAGACGGAGACCTGCAAGGACGGTTAAAACAACCATGACGGCCTACACGATGGGAACATCGAGCACGCAACCCCAGGCTCGGCTCGAACACAGCCAAGAACTGACCACACATCCAGGGTAGCAAATCTTGGACAAGGCCAAGACTAGCCGACACGAAAAGGAGAACACCAGCTCCGAGAAACGCAAGAGTCGCTGGTCAAGTGATAGGAGTACCCTCACACTAGAAGAATAGCCAGATGCGTCCACTGACGTCTTACACTTCGCCACAAGTGTCATGTCTACCCGACCGTGTGCAGCACGGGGGAGACTAGACACACCAAGAACCAGGTCCGAGGAACAACGACGTTCCAAGGAAAAATGGCACCTCACGAACACAAGACCGCAGCACCACAACTGCAAGTAACTAGTCAGGGCTACGCCCGTCGACGCAAGTCCCCAGTCCCTGACAACATGTGCACACACTGACCCGTACCTAGGCCAGGCCTCTAGCTAGTATTCCCCTCGGTAGGACGCTACCGCTGGCCGAGGCCCACGGAACTAGCTTAAAAACCATGTAACGGAAACTGCCCGTCCACCACTCCCGGTGGGTGACGTACTAAGAAGAGCCTACGTCACAGGCTACGACTAGTGGAGGTTCACAAGGCACAGACTCCAAAACACAAGTGCTAGGGTATAGATAGTTTAAGGAAAGCCCTATCGCACGTACTACCAAGCACCACTGGCAGTACAACCACTGCCGACAGACTCAGGACTAGGCAACTAGACCTACCACGTAACGATCCCGAGTCGAACGACTCAAAGGCAAGATCGTCACAGACAGCGGAACAAGCTGCCAATCGGTCTAATCCTAAGCCAGAAAAACCACGCTCCGCAGAAAACAACACACGGAGACTTGAGGGAACACCAAAAAAACCCTCAGACACAACTGGACACACAAACCGAGGTAAAACGACACCTCAAGGCATCCAGAACTAGTGTCTCGAACTGGACAGAACCGCCAAGACACCCACCCACAAGGTCACCTGTCAACCATTGGGTCAAACCGAGTCGACGGGAACCCGACAAAAACACACATAAAAGTAGGACAGAGAATCCTACCACAAGCAAGAAGACTCCTGGCCACCTTACAACGTAGTCTTTACCCTCATAGGACGTCGGAAGACATCCACGGGACAACGGGTAGGCTACAAGGACAAGCCAAGACAAGCCGAAACTGAAGTCATGGAAAATGAAGGACAAGGGATGTAACGCACCAACCCAAGACCGCTACAGGCATATAACGGTCTAGACCAGGGGCGTTACACACCAAGTGATGGTGGGGAGAACAGCCGTCACACACCGCCCTAACCAACCTAAAACACAAACACATGAATCAAGGCCAAGTAACGCACAAGGCCAAGCGCGTTACAAGCAAGCAACGCGACAGAAGAGACGCGCCAGAACCAAACGACGCACAGGGGCAGGCGCGTTACTCACAACGGCACAGCCACCCTCAACCCAGCACAAAACAACAAATAATGGCAAGGGGCAAGCGCGTTATATAACAACGACGCACAGGGGCACGGCCGTTACACCATCGAACAGCACAACACCCACAACCCTCAGCCAAACAGCATGTAACGGTCCAAGAAGGACGCGTTACACACAAACGACGCATGGGGACAGGCGCGTTACAACCAACGGCACAGCCACCCACAGTCGACCAAAACAGAATGCAACGGCTAGGGGCAGGCGCGTTACACTCAAAATAACGGATGGAAACCCATCCGTCGGGGGAACCGCCTCAACGGTCAAACGTCGGTCAAACGGACAATAACGGCCAAGGCAGGGCGCATTACTTCCATCTAACGCGATGGGTCAAGCGCGTTAGACGAACCGACTCAACCCCAAAACAAGGCAACAACAAGCGAAGTAACGTGCAGACCTAGGCGCGTTACAGGGAAGCGACGCGTCACCCTAGGGCCGTCACTCACCCAGAAGCCAGAAAGCTCAAAAACCTCAGACGAAGTAGCGGTCTGTCGTAGGGCCGTTATATACAAGTGACGGCCACTGGAATGACCGTTACACCGGTCACGGCGGGAAAACAGAGGAACGGCCAAACCGGCCCGTTCCACGCCCCATTCACGCCGAAACGTAGGGGGAACAAACCTAAATGCCGAATAACAACATCGGGGGACTAAAAACCCCACATGCAAGCTCAAAAACACAAGATCCGGGCGATTTCATCAAATCCACCCAAAGTGGGTCACCGAGGTTCCCGGGCTTCTACCGGCCTCGAATGAACACCAATCAACACGAAATTAACGTGGATGGGATCCTAACATCCCAGCGGTCAGTTTAAAACTAACTACATCGCAAACAGTCGCCGTTTACCGGCCGACCCTAAAAACCACGAAAATCACGGTTTAGGCAAACCAAGCCCAAACTCGACCGTTTCCTAGCCGAACGACGTGCAATGGCAGGGAAAATGGAGAGGACGAAGTAAGGATCAATCACCCTACCTCCACCGAAGAAATCGTGCCCCGAAGGGACTAAACCACGCCGAAAACCACTCGCGAACCGATTTCACCGGCTTTGAATCCACCGAACGGGATCGCGCCAGAATCGATCCGATCCTCACCCCATCGCACACCTAGCCAGCTCCATCACGTCCCCAACACACGCCCCTAGGCACCCCGTCTGTAGCCGGAGCCGAGGAGGCGAAACGAGAGAGAACGGAAGAGAGAGAGACGACGGCAGCGAATGAGAAGGGAGGAGAGAGGAAAAGGAAAGAAAAAGAAAAGAAATTAAGAAATTTTCCTAATTTTCAAAAATTCTGAAAATGCGCCGAAAATGCACAAATTCAGAAAAATACGCAAAAAAAGCCGAAACGACCGGCTCGAAGAGTACATCGTCGATGTAGCATCCACGAGTTCGAGAATTGACAAACAAACTCACCGTAGGGTTCCGTAACTAGTACGTGAGAAAAACCCACACGGCTCGTCAAACTCAACTCGGAAGCCACAAAAGCGAACCGAAAACTCAACGAAACCAATCCAAAAGATCCAATGAAGATCCAGCAAGACCTACCAATGATCCAGGGCATTACATCCTCCCCTCCTTTAAGAAATTTCACCCTCGAAATTAAGGACTAACAAAGGAGAAGCAAGGGAGAACAACCCAGCAACACAACCACGATAAACGACGCAAATCTCAAAAAACATAGCTTAGAGGAACACCGTCAGATCACAATTACAGGTACACACTCTAGCTTCCAAGACAGCAAGTCCACAGCACGAGCATGGCACCAAAGTGAACACATCTAACACCTCCGAAGCAAGGGCAACGTCGTTTATGTCTCACCAGGAACGGAGACACGACTGCCACAACAACCGAGAACCAACACCAAAAAAACACAACGACAGCACGGCAAGCGGTAGCTTACACAAGCAGGCACAGTCCTCACAGTTGACGGCTCAACCGCATCATCGGCTCCAGTGCCAAAGGCAACAGAGATCACCTGGCGCACAGGACACCAACGACAACAGCACTGCTGGACCACAGGCACCAACAAGTCAGTCCTCACTCAGATATTACATCTGATCAAGTCGCAAGCTAACTCTAGGGGGAAAGAGTACAACAAGGCTAACCGACACGTCCAGGCCCAAACAGAGACACAAAATCATAAAGAAACAGTGCCAAAACAACAACGACAGCACCTGCAGGATTCCGGTTCCGTAAAGAACATAGAACCAAGGAACACAACTGCAAGCAGGGTCACGTCAAGGCACAGAAACAACTGAGCACACTACCACACGGAAACAGGTCACGCATCAGACTGCTCACCAAGGAGAGACCCACAACAACGAGAAACGACAACAATCTCGGAGAACGCATCTCAAGGACTACAAACACGCCTCGAGAGCACAACGCCCAAGAAAAGACATGTAGAGTAAAAGGGTACTCAATCAGCAGGAATGCCGACAAATTCCCCAACACTCGCAAAATGCCAATGCCAACAGCAAACGGGCAACCGACACAACACGGCACGGCAACAACAATGTCAAGGCACAGGAAGCCAAGACAAAGTCACCACGAGAAAGAACAATTCTCTCGACCGGCCAGAAACTAGAAAACACGATTCCGAACCCATGGGTAGCCAACCCACACACTTCCGCTGCGTACTCTTACAACACACAATGCACACGGCAACAGAATAACCTCGGTAGTCACACCTCAGCACACACCAGGCGCCATCGCAATCAACAAAGATCGCAAACCACACGCCACGAGTACCGATCCCGTGAACAACCGATCACAAGGGGCCTAAGTGCAACTGGAGAAGAGCACCAGCTTCAGCACAAAGCACAAGGAAAGCATCAATCTCAGCTCACCTTCACGTCCCGAAACAGTAAATGAGCCTTCACAATACATCGGCCGTTAGACACATCACGACAACTACGGTACACAACTGCTCTTAACACCATCATGGAGTCCAAAGCCAAGCAACCGTATAGCAAAGAGTAGATCAGGCTCAAAACAAGACTGTCCACACTTAAGCAGACACAGGACAAAGGCATCACTAAGACAGCAAATCCAAGGCTTACCTCGAAAAGGTTCCACCAGGAAGGACGAGAAGCAAGAAGCTCAACCACGAAAGCTCACCAGGAAGGGAAAATCCTAGCTCGCCTGAGCAACTTCTCCAACACGGAATCTAAACGAGCACTTCAACAGAAGCAAAACACATCAGGAGCTGAACAAACTCAAGCTGGGACGACCAAAGCAACGTAAGAACGTGCATGGTCATCACACCAACACGAAAAGGCATAAGCCACCTGAGCAAAATACCGAAAACAGCTCGAACAAGGCACTGCAGGTTCATGCCAACCGACAAACACTGCCAAGTGCAACACGATCGAGACCAACACTAAAATCGAACGAAGCACCTCGTCACATCCAGACAAGAGCAAAAAAATCTCGCACAGTGCCAACCAAGCACGCACAAGACCACACATAGAAAACAACGCGATAAACCATCGCAACACCTAAGCCAGCAAGAGACTGTACTGGACCTTCACGACTCTGGAAACTGTATATCTGAGATTCCCATGTACTTCACACAACAACGCTCTGATACCAACTATGGCGACCCGGATTCCGGATACCAGGTGCACCCGGTAGGACTACCGGATACACATGGTACCGCATTGGACCCGCGAGGCCTCCCAAGCGCGGGAAAGCGCCAAAGGGAAAAAGGACTGTCGTGTAGTACATTGAACTGACAGATATAACAGCTAGCAATTAAATTTCATTAGAACAGTTTGCTAAAGTAGCAGAAATAAAATTACATTTTCAATAATAATTCAAAATTTACAATTATACACCAGAGTCTAGTCCACAAGAAAGACAACAAGTACAGTCTGACAGAAAAGAACGTACACAGAAGTCGGGGGAAGCCCGACGCAGGTACAACTGGCAGCTACTACAATGCGCTCCACCAGGAACAGCAGAGGCAGACGGCGAAACCCACCTAAAAAGTAGGGGTGAGTCTCAAAACAGAAACTCAGTAGGGGTCACGCGGATCCCCACTGGAAAATGCACAGTGCAACGGAAGCAACAACAGAAACAGCTAGTGCAGCAAAGCAGGAAAGGCTACACACAAAAACTGTAAAACTACACTACAGGCAGTAGTAAAGAGACGGAAGGTAGGAGTAGGGAACAAGCAAGAAAGGGGAAGAACCCGCGCCAGACAAGTGGCGGCCGAACTAACCTCGGCACCCCAAACTACTCCAAACAACAACAGAAGGGCGACTCTGATCCAATAAAGTCAGAAGTTACCGATCTGCCAACCTGACACCAGGTCTAAGACGGAGACCTGCAAGGACGGTTAAAACAACCACGACGGCCTACACGATGGGAACATCGAGCACGCAACCCCAGGCTCGGCTCGAACACAGCCAAGAACAGACCACACATCCAGGGTAGCAAATCTTGGACAAGGCCAAGACTAGCCGACACAAAAAGGAGAACACCAGCTACGAGAAACGTAAGAGTCGCTGGTCAAGTGATAGGAGTACCCTCACACTAGAAGAACAGCTAGATGCGTCCACTGACGTCTTACACTGCACCACAAGTGTCATGTCTACCCGACCGTGTGCAGCACGGGGGAGACTAGACACACCAAAAACCAGGTCCGAGGAACAACGACGTTCCAAGGAAAAATGGCACCTCACGAACACAAGACCGCAGCACCACAACTGCAAGTAACTAGTCAGGGCTACGCCCGTCGACGCAAGTCCCCAGTCCCTGACAGCGTGTGCACACACTGACCCGTACCTAGGCCAGGCCTCTAGCTAGTATTCCCCTCGGTAGGATGATACCGCTGGCCGGGGCCCACGGAACTAGCTTAAAAACCGTGTAACGGAAACTGCCCGTCCACCACTCCCGGTGGGTGACGTACTAAGAAAAGCCTACGTCACAGGCTACGACTAGTGGAGGTTCACAAGACACAGACTCCAAAACACAAGTGCTAGGGTACAGACAGTCTAAGGAAAGCCCTGTCGCACGTACTACCAAGCACCACTGGCAGTACAACCACTGCCGACAGACTCAGGACTAGGCAACTAGACCTACCACGTAACGATCCCGAGTCGAACGACTCAAAGGCAAGATCGTCACAGACAGCGGAATAAGCTGCCAATCAGTCTAATCCTAAGCCAGAAAAACCACGCTCCGCAGAAAACAACACACGGAGACCTGATGGAACACCAAAATAACCCTCAGACACAACTGGACACACAAACCGAGGTAAAATGACACCTCGAGGCATCCAGAACCAGTGTCTCGAACTGGACAGAACCGCCAAGACACCCACACACAAGGTCACCTGTCAACCATTGGGTCAAACCGAGTCGACGGGAACCCGACAAAAACACACACAAATGTAGGACAGAGAATCCTACCACAAGCAAGAAGACTCCGGGCCACCTTACAACGTAGTCTTTACCCTCATAGGATGTCAGAAGACATCCACGGGATAACGGGTAGGCTACAAGGACAAGCCAAGACAAGCCGAAACCGAAGTCACGGAAAACGAAGCACATGGGATGTAACGCACCAACCCTAGACCGCTACAGGCATATAACGGTCTAGACCAGGGCCGTTACACACCAAGTGACGGTGGGGAGAACAGCCGTCACACACCGCCCTAACCAACCTAAAACACAAACACACGAATCAAGGCCAAGTAACGCACAAGGCCAAGCGCGTTACAAGCAAGCAACGCGGCAGAAGAGACGTGCCAGAACCAAACGACGCACAGGGGCAGGCGCGTTACTCACAACGGCACAGCCACCGTCAACCCAGCACAAAACAACAAATAACGGCAAGGGGCAAGCGCGTTATATAACAACGATGCACAGGGGCACGACCGTTACACCATCGAACAGCACAACACCCACAACCCTCAGCCAAACAGCATGTAACGGTCCAAGAAGGATGCGTTACACACAAACGACGCATGGGGACAGGCGCGTTACAACCAACGCCACAGCCACCCACAGTCGACCAAAACGGAATGCAGCGGCCAGGGGCAGGCGCGTTACACTCAAAATAACGGATGGAAACCCATCCGTCGGGGGAACCGCCTCAACGGTCAAACGTCGGTCAAACGAACAATAACGGCCAAGGCAGGGCGCGTTACTTCCATCTAACGCGCTGGGTCAAGCGCGTTAGACGAACCGACTCAACCCCAAAACAAGGCAACAATAACCGAAGTAACGCGTAGACCTAGGCGCGTTACAGGGAAGCGACGCGCCACCCTAGGGCCGTCACTCACCCAGAAGCTAGAAAGCTCAAAAACCTCAGACGAACTAGCGGTCAGTCGTAGGGCCGTTATATACAAGTGACGGCCACTGGAATGACCGTTACACCGGTCACGGCGGGAAAACAGAGGAACGGCCAAACCGGCCCGTTCCACGCCCCATTCACGCCGAAACGTAGGGGGAACAAACGTAAACACCGAATAACAACATCGGGGCACTAAAAACCCCACATGCAAGCTCAGAAACACAAGATCCGGGCGATTTCATCAAATCCACCCAAAGTGGGTCACCGAGGTTCCCGGGCTTCTACCGGCCTCGAATGAACACCAATCAACACGAAATTAACGTGGATGAGATCCTAACATCCCAGCGGTCAGTTTAAAACTAACTACATCGCAAACGGTCGCCGTTTACCAGCCGACCCTAAAAATCATGAAAATCACGGTTTAGGCAAACCAAGCCCAAACTCGACCGTTTCCTAGCCGAACGACGTGCAATGGCAGGGAAAACGGAGAGGATGAAGTAAGGATCAGTCACCCTACCTCCACCGAGGAAACCGTGCCCCGAAGGGACTAAACCACGTCGAAAACCACTCGCAAACCGATTTCACCGACTTTGAATCCACCGAACGGGATTGCGCCAGAATCGATCTGATCCTCACCCCATCGCACACCTAGCCAGGTCCATCATGTCCCCAACACACGCCCCTAGGCACTGCAGCCGGAGCTGAGGAGGCGAAACGAGAGAGAACGGAAGAGAGAGAGAGACGACGGCGGCGAATGAGAAGGGAGGAGAGAGGAAAAGGAAAGAAAAAGAAATTAGCAAATTTTCCTAATTTCTGAAAATTCCGAAAATGCGCCAAAAATGCACAAATTCAGAAAAATATGCAAAAATAGCCGAAACGACGGGCTCGAAGAGTACATCATCGTTGTAGCATCCACGAGTTCGAGAATAGACAAACAAACTCACCATAGGGTTCCGTAACTAGTACGTGAGAAAAATCCACACGGCTCGTCAAACTCAACTCGAAAGCCACAAAAGTGAACCGAAAACTCAATGAAACCAATCCAAAAGATCCAATGAAGATCCAGCAAGACCTACCAAGGATCCAGTGCATTACAACTGACGTCTTACACTGCGCCACAAGTGTCATGTCTACCCGACCGTGTACAGCACGGAGGAGACTAGACACACCAAGAACCAGGTCCAAGGAACAACGACGTTCCAAGGAAAAACGGCACCTCACGGACACAAGACCGCAGCACCACAACTGCAAGTAACTAGTCAGGGCTACGCCCGTCCACACAAGTCCCCAGTCCCTGACCATGTGTGCACACAGTGACCCGTACCTAGGCCAGGCCTCTAGCTAGTATTCCCCTCGGTAGGACGCTACCGCTGGCCGGGGCCCACGGAACTAGCTTAAAAACCGTGTAACGGGAACTGCCCGTCCACCACTCCCGGTGGGTGACGTACTAAGAAAAGCCTACGTCACAGGCTACGACTAGTGGAGGTTCACAAGGCACAGACTCCAAAACACAAGTGCTAGAGTACATACAGTCTAAGGAAAGCCCTGTCGCACGTACCACCAAGCACCACTGGCAGTACCACCGCTGCCAACAGACTCAGGACCAGGCAACTAGACCTACCACGTAACGATCTCGAGTCAAACGACTCAAAGGCAAGATCGTCACAGACAGCGGAACAAGCTGCCAATCGGTCTAATCCTAAGGTAGAAAAACCACGCTCCGCAGAAAACAACACACGGAGACCTGAGGGAACACCAAAAACCCTCAGACACAACTGGACATACAAACCGAGGTAAAGCGACACCTCGAGGCATCCATAACTAGTGTCTTGGACTGGACAGAACCGCCAAGACACTCACACACAAGGTCACCTGTCAACCACTAGGTCACCCCAGGTTGACCGGAACCAGACCAAAACACAAGCAAAGGTAGGATAGAAAATCCTACCTCAAGTAAGAAGACTCCTGGCTACCTTACAACGTAGTCCTAGCCCTCATAGGATGTCGGGAGACATCCACGGGACAGCGGGCAGACCACAAGGCCAAGCCAAGACAAGCAGAAACCGAAGGAACGAAAATTAAGGCACAAGGAATGTAACGCACCACCCCTAAACCGCTACAGGCAAGTGACGGTATAGACCAGGGCCATTACTTCCAACGTGACGGTCGGGCGACAGGCCGTCACACACACCGCCCTAACCAACCTCGAAAAATGCAAAGGCATGTAATGCGCAGCACCAGGCGCGTCACACGGACCTGGCGCGCTAGACCGGGGCCGTCAGATCCCAAAACCCAAATCAAACGGAGCTCAAACGATGTAACGCGCTAGGCCTAGCGCGTTACACACGCCTGACGCACAGGACGAGGCGCGTTACGCATAGGCTCAAAACAGAAAATGAAGGCTGAGAGGCATGTAACGGCCAGCACAAGGCGCATTACAAAACACCCAACGCATAGGGTCCCCACCGTTACATCCAACGGTGCAGCAACCCAACTCAGCCAAACAACATGTAACGATCCAGAGAGGACGCGTTACACTGGCCTAACGCACAGGGTGAGGGCCGTTACAAACTGAGCAGCACGCAACCACCCGAACTCGGCCAAAAACTGAATGTAACGGCCAGCGGCAGACGCGTTACATTCACCCAACGCATAGGGGCACCACCGTCAGAGGCACCGCCTCTAATGGTCAACGTCGGTCAAACGGAATGTAACGGTCAGGGTAGGGCGCGTTACATTAATCTAACGCGCTGGGTCAAGCGCGTTAGACTAACCGACTTAACCCCAAAACAAAACGACGATGAAGCGAATGTAACACGCTAACCTAGGCACGTTACACGGGTGTGACGCGCCACCCCAGGGCCGTCACTCACCCAGAAGCCAAAGCTCTAAAAACGCCCAGCCAAGTGACGGTCAGTTGTGGGGCCGTCAGAGTCAAGTAACAGCCTCTGAAATGACCGCCACTTCCATCACGGCGGGAAAACATAGGAATGGCCAAATCGGCCCATTCCACACCCCATACACGGCAAAACGCAGGGGAAACACACGTAGACGATGGAAAGCAACATTAGGGGCCTAAAAAGCTCACATGCAAGCTCAAAAACACAAGATCCGGGCGATTTCATCAAATCGACCCAAAATGGGTCACCGAGGTTCCCGGACTTCTACCGGCCTCGAATGAACACCAATCAACACGAAATTAACGTGGATGAGATCCTAACATCCCAGCAATCAGTTTAAAACTGACTACACCGCAAACGGTCCCCATTTTTCGACAAACCCTACAAACCACGAAAATCAACGTTTAGGCAAAACAAGCCCAAACTCGACCGTTTCCTTACCAAACGGCGTGCAATGGCAGGGAAAACGGAGAGGAAGAAGTGAGGATCAGTCACCCTACCTCCACCGAAGAAATCGAGCCCCGAAAGGGCTAAACCTCGCCGAAAACCACTCACGAACCGATTTCACCGGCTTTGAATCCGCCATTCGGGATCGCGCCAGAATTGATCCGATCCTCACCCCATTGCGCACCTAGCCAGCTCCATCACGTACCCAACACGCGCCTCTAGGCACCCCGTCTGCAGCCGGAGCCGAGGAGGTGAAACGAGAGAGAACGGAAGAGAGAGAGACGGCGGCGGCGAATGAGAAGGGAGGAGAGAGGAAAAGGAAATAAAAAGAAAAGAAATTAGGAAATTTTCCTAATTTCTGAAAATTCCGAAAATGCGTCGAAAATGCACAAATTCAGAAAAATACGTAAAAATAGTCGAAACGACCGGCTCGAAGAGTACATCATCGCTTTAGCATCCACGAGTTCGAGAATTGACAAACAAACTCACCGTAGGGTTCCGTAACTAGTACGTGAGAAAAACCCACACGGCTCGTCAAACTCAACTCAGAAGCCACAAAAGTGAACCGAAACTCAACGAAACCAATCCAAAAGACCCAATGAAGATCCAGCAAGACCTACCAAGGATCCATGGCATTACACAAGCCCTCCAACAGGTTGCTCAGGGAGGAGCAAACTGAGGAGCTGGTGATTTGCATAGGAATTTTTGAAGCATGAACCCTCCCATGTTCGCTGGATCTACGGATCCGGATGAAGCCAAACATTAGATTAAAGAGATCGATGGTATATTCTGAGTTATGCAATGTGCTGACGAGGAAAAGGTCATACTCGCTACTTTCCAACTGGAAAGAGATGCCCATGCCTTGTGGGAATCGGTCGAAGCTACTTTACCGCATGACCAAATTCTATGGGAAGAGTTCGTGGAACACTTCAATAGTAAATATTTTTCCGATCGAGTGCAAGAAAGGAAGGCCGCTGAATTTTCCGTTTTGAAGCAAAGGGGTTTATCGGTAGCTGAATATGAAGCTCAATTCTCAAGATTATCTCAGTATGCTCCACATCTCGTGGGTACCGACAAAATGAAGGCAAGGAGGCTCTTAAATGGCTTAAGGCCTCAATATATTACTCAACTCGTCCCGATGGATATCCAAATTTATTCTGATGCAGCACGGAGAGCACATCTCCTAGAAGATGCAACGGAGTTATTGGATCGCATCCGAGGAAGGGAAGCCAAGAGAGAGCAAGTTATCAGGTTCGGAAGTTTCAAATCTTCCTTCGGGAAGAAAAGGCCCAATGACAGGCGTAACTTCAACAAGGATGGGTAAAATTTCAACAAGGGTGGACGTAACTTTCAAGGGGACAAGAAGCAAAGAACCTTTGATAAGCAAATTGTTCCTTTCTCTATGTCATCAAAGGAATTATACAAATTCTACGAGAAACCCAGACACAAAGCCGAGGAATGTTGGAGAAAGCTCGGCGCATGTCTTCGATGCGGGAGTCGGGAGCATAGGATCCCAAATTGTCCTCTTCTCAACGAGCAAGCTTCACCGGAGAAGCTTCCACCTATTGTCAAAAAGCAAGGAAGACTTCAAGCTCTTATGGATGCGGAACCTACCGAGGAAGGAGGCGTCATGGAAGGTACTCTTTCTGTGTACTCAAGGCATGCCTCTGTCTTATTTGACACCGGAGCTACGCATTCATTTATATCTACAAGATTTGCTAGTCTTTTACCTATGAAGCCTGTTCCATTAGATTCTACACTCACTATTACTACCCCTATTGGAACGAGAACGGAGATTAAACATTTCTATGCTGCTAGTGAAGTTCTAATTAGCGGTTATAACTTACCCGCTGATTTGGTATGCATGGAGATGGACGGATATGATGTTATATTAGGTGTCGATTGGCTATCTGCACATGGTGCTAGTGTCAACTGCAAGTTGGGTACGGTAACTATTATGGGTTACCCCAACCTCTTATTTTCTGGTATCAGGCATTCTAGACACATATCTCTCATTTCGGCCCTCAAAGCCGAGAAATTATTAAGGAAGGGTTATGTCAGTTTCTTAGTTTCTATCACTATGACCGAGCACACAGAACCTTTTCTAAAGGACATTCCTATCGTTCGGCATTATTCTGATATATTTTCGGACGAGTTGCCTGGTATTCCTCCAGAGAGAGAAGTTATCTTCTCTATTGATTTAATTCTGGGAGCTGCACTAGTTTCTAAAGCTCCATATCAGATGTATACCGTTGAAATGAAGGAGTTAAAGGAACAACTATTGGAGTTATTGGAAAAGGGGTTTATCCGACCAAGTACTTCACCTTGGAAAGCTCCGATCCTCTTTGTTAAAAAGAAGGATGGTTCGATGAGACTATGTGTTGATTATCGACAATTGAATCAACTCACCATCAAGAATAAATATCCATTGCCGAGGATTGATGAATTATTCGACCAGATTTCTGGAGCTCAATATTTCTCAAAGATCGATCTTCGATCTAGTTATCATCAATTAAAGATCAAGGAAGGGGATATTCACAAGACTACATTTCGGAGTAGGTATGGGCATTACGAGTTCACCGTTATGCCTTTTGGCCTAACAAATGCGCCTGCCGCATTTATGCAATTAATGAACAGCGTATTCAGGCCATACCTCGATCAATTTGTGGTTGTCTTCATTGACGACATTTTGATCTACTCCAAGTCAAAGGAAGAACATGAAGAACATCTCAAGAATGCCCTTCAATTATTAAGAGATCACAAGCTTTATGCCAAATTAAGCAAGTGTGATTTCTGGTTGGAGAAAGTTTCTTTTCTTGGTCACATAATTTCCCGGAATGGTATCGCTGTCGATCCTTCAAAGGTCGAGGCCATAAAGAATTGGGAAAGACCTACTAGTGTGACGAAAATTCAAAGCTTCTTGGGATTGGTTGATTATTATCGAAGATTTATCAAGGACTTCTCCAAGATTGCGGTATCTTTGACAAGATTGACAAGAAAGGAGAACCCCTTTATATGGTCCGGAGAATGCGAGAAGAGTTTTCAAACTTTAAAGGATTGTCTGACGACTGCCCTTATTCTCACATTACCTACGGAAGGAGGAGGAATCGAAGTGTATGCTGATGCATCCGGAATTGGCCTAGGTTGCGTATTAATGCAACATGATAAGGTTATAGCATATTCTTCAAGGCAATTAAAGAAACACGAGGAAAATTATTCCGTGCATGACCTAGAGCTGGCAGCTGTGGTCTTTGCTTTAAAGATCCGACGACATTATCTCTATGGCGAAGCCTTTATTGTGTATTCCGATCACAAGAGTCTCAAATATTTATTCTCTCAAAAGGAGCTCAACATGAGACAAAGATGGTGGTTGGAATACTTAAAGGATTTTGATTTCTCTATACAATACCACCCTGGGAAAGGCAATGCCGTAGCTGATGCTCTTAGCCGGAAGCCAATGGCCTTACTATCAAGTTTGATGGTTAAAGAATGGCATCTACTTGAAGAAATGGCAAACTTAAACCTCAATGTGGAGGAGAAGAAAGACAGAGTGTTTATTGCAAATATTCGACTCCAACCTGAGTTACTCTCGAAAATCAAGGAATGGCAAGATGATGATCCAATGATCGTTAAAATTAAAGAGAAACTAGATGTAATGCCCTGGATCCTTGGTGGATCTTTGCTGGATCCTTTGTAGGTCTTGTGGGATCTTTGTTGGATCTTTCAGATCTCTTTTGGATTGGTTTCGTTGAGTTTCGGTTCACTTTGGTGGCTTTCGAGTTGAGTTTGACGAGCCGTGTGGGTTTCTCTCACGTACTAGTTACGGAACCCTACGGTGAGTTTGTTTGTCAATTCTCGAACTCGTGGATGCTACAGCGACGATGTACTCTTTGAGCCGGTCGTTTCGGCTATTTTTGCATATTTTTCTGAATTTGTGCATTTTTGGCGCATTTTCGGAATTTTCAAAAATTAGGAAAATTTCCTAATTTCTTCTCTTTTTCTTTCCTTTTCCTCTCTCCTCCTTCTCATTCGCCGCCGTCGCCTCTCTCTCGCTCCCGTTTTCTCTCCCGTTCGCCTCCTCGGCTCCGACTGCAGACAGAGGACCCAGAGGCACGTGTTGGGGACGTGATGGAGCTGGCTGGGTGCGCGATGGAGCAAGGATCGGATCGATTCTGGCGCGATCCCGTTCGGTGGATTCAAAGCCGACGAAATCGGTTCGCGAGTGGATTTTGGCGTGGTTTAGTCCTTTCGGGGCTCGGTTTCTTCGGTGGAGGTAGGGTGACTGATCCTCACTCCGTCCTCTCCGTTTTCCCTGCCATTGCACGTCGTTCGGCTAGGAAACGGTCGAGTTTGGGCTTGGTTTGCCTAAACGTTGATTCTCGTGGTTTTTAGGGTCGGCCGGTAAACGGAGACCGTTTGCAGTGTAGTTAGTTTTAAACTGACCGCTGGGATGTTAGGATCCCGTCCACGTTGAATTCGTGTTGTTTGGTGTTCATTCGAGGCTAGTAGAAGCCCGGGAACCTCGGTGACCCACTTAGGGTCGATTTGTCTAAATCGCCCGAATCTTGCGTTTGTGAGCTTGCATGTGGGGTTTTTAGTCCCCTAGTGTTGTTATTTGTCGTTTGGGATTGTTTCCCCTGCGCTTCGGCGTGTATGGGGCGTGGAACGGGCCGATTTGGCCGTTCCTCTGTTTTCTCGCCGTGAATGATGTAGCGGTCGTTTCAGAGACCGTTACTTGGCTCTGACGGCCCTACGATAGACCGCCATTTGGCTTGGCATTCTTGAGTTTTCTGGCTTCTGGGTGAGTGACGGCCCTAGGGTGGCGCGTCGCTTCCCTGTAACGCACCTAGGTCTGCGCGTTACTTCGCTTATTGTTGCCTTGTTTTGGGGTTGAGTCGGTTGGTCTAACGCCCTTGACCCAGCGCGTTAGATGGAAGTAACGCGCCCTGCCTTGGCCGTTATTGTTTGTTTGACCGACGTTGACCGTAGAGGTGGTTCCCCTGACGGATGGTTTCCCATCCGTTATTTTGTGAATAACGTGCCTGCCCTTGGCCGTTATTTGTTGTTTTGTGCTGGGTTGAGGGTGGCTGTGCCGTTATGAATAACGCGCCTGCCCCTGTGCGTCATTTGTCTCTGACGCGTCTCCCCTACCGCGTTGTTTGCTTGTAACGCGCCTGGCGTTGTGCGTTACTTGGTTTTGGTTGTGGGTGCGTTGGCTCCGACGCGCCTGGTTTTGTGCGTCGGGTGGCTATAACGCGCTCGCTCCCGTGCGTCACTTCGTTTGAGCTCCGTTTGGTTTGGGTTTGTGTTGGACCCGACGGCCCCGGTCTGGCGCGTCGGGTGGGTGTGACGCGCCTGGTGCTGCGTGTTGCATGCTTTCGTGTCTTTCGAGGTAGGTTAGGGCGGTGTAAGTGACGGCCTATCGTCCGACCGTCGCTTGGTGAGTAACGGCCCTGGTCTAGACCGTCACATGCTTGTAGCGGTCTAGGTGTGGCGCGTTACTTGCCTGGTGCCCCGTTTTCCATGATTTTGGTGTTGGCTTGTCTTGGCTTGGCCTTGTGGTATGCCCGTTGTCCCGTGGATGTCTTCCGACGTCCTATGAGGGATAAGACTATGTTGTGAGGTGGCCAGGAGTCTTCTTGCTTGAGGTAGGACTCTTTTTCCTACAGTTCAAGTATTGTGTTGGGTTCAGGTCAACCCGGTATGACCCAGTGGTTGACATGTGACCTTGTGTGTGTGTGTCTCGGTGGTTGTGCCTGGCTCGAGACACTATTTCTGGATGCCTCGAGGGGTTGCCTTACCTCAGTTTGCGTGTCCAGGTGTGCTGAGGGTTCTTGGTGTTTCCCTCAGGTCTCCATGTGTCGTTTTCTGCGGAGCGTTGTTTTGCTGGCTTAGGATTAGACCGATTGGCGGCTTGTTCCGCTGCTTGTGGCGATCTTGCCTTTGAGTCGTTCGACTCAGGGATCGTTACGTCGTAGGTCTAGTTGCCTGGTCTTGAGTCTGTTGGCGGTTGTTCGACTGCCTGGGTGCTTTGTGGTACACGAGACAGGGCTTTTCTTAGACTGTCTGTGCTTTAGCACCTGTGTTTCAGAGTCTGTGCCTTGTGAGCCTCCCCTAGTTGTAGCCCTAGGCTTTTGCCGACCCACTGGGAGTGGTGGAGGGGTTTTCCTATTGTGTTTGGTACGTATGGTTTTTAAGCTAGTTCCGTGGGCCCTGGCCAACGGTAGCGTCCTACCGAGGGGAATACTAGCTAGAGGCCTGACCTAGGTAGAGGTCGGTGTATGCAGACGTGGTCAGGGACTGAGGACTTGCGTCGACGGGCGTGACACTGACTAGTCACTCGCAGTTGGTGTTGTAGTTTCGTGCTGTGGTACCTTGTTTCCTTGGAACTGTTGATCCTTGGACCTGGTTCTTGGTGTGTCTTGTCCTTGAGTGACGTGACATTTGTGGCGCAGTGTAAGACGTCAGTGGACGCATCTGGCTGTTCTTCTGGGAGGAGGGTGCTCCTATCACTTGGTGCGGTGACTCTCAGTGTTTTCTTGCGCGCTGTGACCTTTTCGAGTTGCCCGCTTGTGGCTGTACTCGAGGTCAGTGTTTTGTAGTTTGCATGATGTTCTTGTCATGCGTGGGGCTGTGTGCACGACGTTTCCAGTCGTGTTGGTCTGTGTTTTCGGCGTCGGCGTCTGCCTTCGCCCTTGCTTTGGCTGATGGGCTGGGTTACCCTACTGTGTGAGTTTGGGGTTGACCGTCTGTTGCCGTTTGGAGTAGCTTAGGGTGCCGAGTTCTCCTCAGTGGCCGTTGTCCCGTGTTTTACGGCCTCGCTCTTCTTTGTTGTTGAGCTCCCCTTGCTCTTAGCCTGTTCCCTACTCCTACTGTCCCTGTTCTGTTTACAGCTTTGTAGTGTAGCTTTTCCTATTTTGTTGCACTTGCTGTTTCTATTGTTGCTTCCGTTGCACTGTGCGTTTTCCAGTGGGGATCCGCGTGACCCCTACTGAGTTTCTGTTTAGAGACTCACCCCTACTTTTCAGGTGGGTTACACCGTCTGCCTCTGCTGTTCCTGGGAGCGCGTTGTTGTAGCTGCCAGCTGTACCTGCGTGAGGCTTCCCCCGACTTCTGTGTACGTTCTTTTCGGTCAGACTGTACTTGTCGTCTTTCGTTTGGACTAGACTCTGGTGTATAATTGTAAAATTTGAATTATTAATGAAAATGTAATTTTTTTCTGCTACTTTAGCAAACCATGCTAATGAAATTTAATTGCTTGCTGTTATATCTGTCAGTTCAATGTACCACACGAAAATCCTTTTTCCCTTCGGCGCTTTCCCACGCTTGGGAGGCCTCGCGGGTCCCATGCGGTACCACGTGTATCCGGTAGTCCTACCGGGTATACCGGGTATCCGGAATCCGGGTCGTCACAGCTTGGTATCAGAGCTGTGTTCTGAGATGTTCAGAATTTCTTTCTCTGAATTATCAGAGCATTGTTGTGTGAAGTACATGGGAATCGCAGATATATAGTTTCCAGAGTCGTGAAGGTCCAGTACAATCTCTTGCTGGCTTAGGTGTTGCGATGGTTTATCGCATTATTTTCTATGTGTGGTCTTATGCGTGCTTGGTTGGCACTGTACGAGATGGTTTTGCTCTCGACTGGATGTGACGAGGGGCTTCGTTCGGTTTTGGTGTTGATCTCGATCGTGTTGCACTTGGCAGTGTTTTGTCGGGTGGAATAAACCTGCAGTGCATTGTTCGAGATGTTTCGGTGTTTTGCTCAGGTGGCTTATGACTTTTAGTGTTGGTGTGATGACCATGCACATTCTTACGTTGCTTTGGTTGTCCTAGCTTGAGTTTGCTCAGCTCCTGATGCGTTTCGCTTCTGTTGAAGTGCTCGATTTGATTCCGTGTTGGAGAAGTTGTTCTGGCAAGCTAGGATTTCCCTTCCTGGTGAGCTTTCGTGGTTGAGCTTCTTGCTTCTCGTTCCTTCTGGTGGAATCTTTTCGAGGTTTGCCTTGGATTTACTATCTTAGTGATGCCTTGTCTTGTGTCTGCTTAAGTGTGGATAGCTTTGTTTTGAGCCTGATCTGCTCTCTACTTTACGGTTGCTTGGCTTTGGACTCCAAGATGGTGTTAAGAGCTATTGTGTACCGTGTTGTCGTGCTGTGTCCAGCGGCCGATGTATCGTGAAGGCTCATTTATCATTTTCAGGACGTGAAGGTAAGCTGAGATTGATGCTTTCCTTGTGCTTTGTGCTGAAGCTGGTGCTCTTCTCTTGTTGCACTTAGGCTCCTTGTGATCGGTTGTTCACGGGATCGGTACTCGTGGCGTGTCGTTTGCGATCTTTTGTTGATTGCGAAGGCACTTGGTGTGTGATGAGGTGCGACTACCGAGGTTATTCTATTGCCGTGTGCATTGTGTATTGTAAGAGTACGCAGCGGTAGTGTGTGGGCTGGCTACCCATGGGTTTAGAATCATGTTTTCGAGTTTCTGGCCGGTCGAGAGAATTGTTCTTTCTCGTGGTGACTTTGTCTTGGCTTCCTGTGCCTTGACATTGTTGTTGCCGTGCCGTGTTGTGTCGGTTGCCCGTTTGCTGTTGGCATTGGCATTTGCGAGTGTTGGGGAATCTGTCGGAATTCCTTGCTGATTGAGTACCCTTTTACTCTGCATGTCTTTTCTTGGGCGTTGTGCTCTCGAGGCGTGTTCGTAGTCCTTGAGGTGCGTTCCCCGAGATTGTAGTTGTTTCTCGTTGTTGTGGGTCTCTCCTTGGTGAGCAGTCTGATGCGTGACCTGTTCCCGTGTGGTAGTGTGCTCAGTTGTTTCTGTGCCTTGACGTGACCCTGCTTGCAGTTGTGTTCCTTGGTTCTATGTTCTTCACGGAACCGGAATCCTGCAGGTGCTGCCGTTGTTGTTTTGGCGCTGTTTCTTTATGATTTTGTGTCTCTGTCTTGGACCATGGTGATGTGGCACAGCCCAAAGACCACTAAATAGGATGAGATGACCCTAGGACTTAGACCCGCAAGCATACAAGCGCTCAATGATTCTCACGATGACGATTTTTGCTCACCCGATTCACACGTTCACCCGGTGGGTCCGGGGAGATAATGATGAAGGTCCGGGGTGGGACCCAATTGTTCTAATGGACTTACAATGCTAGGGCTGACCCCAAATGAGTCTAGGATACCCAACTTTGTGGGCGGCTGGCCCGCAAGGCGGGGGCTTGGTGGCACTCACTCACGGTCCGCGGTGGACACTAACAAACTAGCATGCAAGTTCGAGCCCTCTTCTCACCGCCGACGAGCAATCAAAGCAATACTAAAATAGCAGGAATAAGGCTACTAAGGATAGTATCAGAAGCTCACCTGATCGGTGTGAAGACACCGATCCCGATCGGAGACGACGGCGCGCCGGGAGGCGAGGGTATGCACCCGATCGCCGCGGCGATGTAGCTTGACCTGAAATTGCAAACGGTACAGCACTACTCCTCACGCAGGAGGGGTGATCTTGGGGTGGGGGTTATGCTTAATACATTAAAAACTACCTCCACGCAGGGAGGGGCCTTCCGCCGGCCAAGCGGGGTGGGGAGAGATGCAAAGGAAACCGAGTTTCCGAGCTTCGCCGATTCTGTCTAGCTTCTATAATTCTGGACAGGGAGTTGATGTTGATGCAGCCAATAAATCCACCGAGCTCAGAATCTGATGAGACTTGCGCCAAAAGATTGCTAACCGGAGAGGGGTGCAGCTTGAATTTTTGGTTGACGTTCTGATCTGGGGGCTGACTGCTCCGGCGACTGGAGGATGGATGCAGCTCTGGTCTCTGGCCGAGCTCAGTCTGGAACAGAAGGTTGCAGAAGCGGCCACGGTCGCTCCTGAGCTCAAAATCTGGCACCGCTGGACTCGTTGGAATCGTATACAAGTCTAATTTGCAGAAAAACAAACGGGGGAGTCTTCTGATGTCGGAGATGAGCTGGATGTCCAGAGAAGTGGACGGTGGTCGGGACAGACTGTGAGGAGGCAGACCGGCGTGGTTGTGGTAGAAAATTGGTATCTCTGGTTGTCGGACGCCGAAAAGGATTCTGCCTTCTGTTCCGGAACGCTGACAGGGGGAGGAAGAACTTTGTAGAAGATCCTGAAGGCTGGTTCCTTCAAGGTTCGTCGTGGGAGAGTCTTCTCTGCCGCTCTGGCTTCTGGTCTGAGAAGTTCTGCATAGTCGGAGAAGAATGGTGGTTGCGGACAGCACCGAGCTCGGATGCCGACGAAACCACCTCGCCTGGAAAGATAACTTGCAGAAAAATTGATAAATGTAGGCCTCGCCTCCTGAGTCGTTGAGGGATGGTCGTGGCCTCCTCTGCAAGTTGTTGTAGTTCTGCTTCCTGAAACAGGGTGAGAATGAGGAGACGAAGAAGAGGTGGGAAAGGGAATGGTCAAGAGAGGAAGAGGTGTAAGGTAGTTCTAATGGCTATGGGAGGGAGATGAGAGGTGTTTGAGGGGCTGTGGAGGTTAGAGAGATGGAGGTGGGGAGGGCGAAGTGGGGCTGGAGATGGGGGTGGTCTGCTAGGGATGGTGGTGGGGAGGGGAGTGGGCACAAGGGGAGGGTGAGTGATAGGGAGGGTGGGGGCGAACTTGGCCAAGGGGAGAGGTCTAGGGCGACCAAGGGCAGGGGGGGGGAAGGTTGAAATTCGAATTTGGCCTTGGGAGGGGTGGGGTTTGTGTGGGGAAGTGGGGAATTGTGTTGGGAGGTGGAGGAGTTTCTTTGGGACAAGGAGAGGGGAGTAAATGAGGGGCTTGGGGAAGTGGAGGGTCTTAATGGAGGTGGGTGAGGTAGTGGAGGTGGTTGGGGGTTGGAGTAAGTGAGGGGGGGGGAGGAGGAGAGAGGGTGGGGGCGAACTTCCCTTGGGAGAGAGAGAGAGTGAGAGAGAGAGTGAGGGAAAGAGAGTAAGAGAGAGAGATTTAAGAGGTAAAAGGAAGTGGTTTTTTTCAATATCCCAAAAGTGAGTACAAGTGGAGAGATGGGGCCTATATATAGGCAACCACTCTTTACATGACCAAAATGTCCCTGACAATAGGACAAAAGACCGAGCATAACCTAGACTCAATCCTATGGGCCCATAACTAAGGAAATAAGGCCTAATTAAGCAAAATAAGGGAAATGGACTAGAACCACATGACTCAATAAAGAAAAATACATAAGATAGGACTCAATAAAAGGGAAATACATAAAATGAACCTGGGAAAATGAAGATAACAAGTGGAGACCATGATCAATCCATATCAAGAGTGTGTAGACGACCAAAGCTAGAGGGAGTGTCGTGAGATGCCCTCATCAAATCCCCCGGGGTGGAGAGAACTCGACCCTGTCGAGTATGGGTCTGCCTGACTGTCGTACTGCTCCATCATGTCGGGGTCCAGGCGCATCAAATCCTCCCGACTCACCCATACATCCTCGGTCGGGGGACAGTTCTTCCACCTAACCAGATAGTGCTGATACACCTTGTGCCTTGTAATGATACTATGCTCATCCAGTATTGCCTCTACCTGCTCTTGTCGGTCCCTCAAGCTAGAAAGTGGAGTCCCTCCGGGGGTGTCTCTCATAAGGGGGGGTAAAGGCTCAAGCTCCTCACTAGGTTCCACCGCGGGGCCTTTGTAGGTTACCAGGTCTGCCACGTTGAAGGTAGGGTGTACCCCATAGCTCTCTGGTAGGTCAAGCTCATAAGCATTGCTGCCAAGTCATCGTAGAACTCGAAAGGGTCCCGACCCTCGTGCCCTCAACTTGGAGGCAAGCCTGGGAAGGAGCCGCTCCGTCCTCACCATCACCGGGTCCCCCACTTGGAATTCACAGTGGCGTCGGTGAGCATCGGCCCGTCTTTTGTAAGCCTCATTACTTTTACCTATATGCTTGCGGATATCATCATGCAACTCTTTGATATGCTGTGCAAAGGACTCAGCTGAGACTGACACTCTAGCATGTGGGGGAAGGGGAATGAGATCCGAGGGCTTTCTAGGCCTAAAACCATGTACTACCTCAAATGGACTCTTGCCTATGGACCTATTGACAGAATCATTGTAGGCAAACTCGGCTTGAGATAAGAGGAGATCCCAATTCCCAGGGTGATCCCCTACAAGGCATCGGAGCAAGTTCCCAAGGCTTCGGTTGACGACCTCAGTTTGGCCATCGGTTTGAGGATGATAGGCAGTGGAGAATTTGAGGAGGGTCCCCATCAAGTGCCATAGAGTCTTCCAAAAAAAACTAGTGAATTTCACATCTCTATCGGACATAATAGTCTTAGGTAACCCATGGAGTCGGACTACCTCATCAAAGAATAACCGGGCGATCCTAGAGGCATCAGAGGTATTGGAGCAGGGGATAAAGTGGGCCATCTTTGAGAACCTGTCAACCACTACAAAGATGGAATCATGTTTGCGCAAGGTCTTTGGTAGGCCAAGAATGAAATCCATGCTCAAATCCTCCCATGGTTGGTCGGGTATGGGTAGTGGTGTGTAAAGCCCGGTGTTTTGTCTTACTTGCTTGGCGGATGCACATATGCGGCATTGTCCCACAATGTGGGCCGCATCCTTCTGGAGACTGGGCCAGTGGAATTGCCTCTCAACCAACTCTATGGTTTTGTGGAGCCCAAAGTGACCAGCTAGGCCACCACTATGTAACTCCCAAACTAGGAAGTCCCTAAGTGAAGTCCTAGGTATGCAAAGCCTATTCCCTTTGAACAGATATCCATCTTGAAGTATGAACCCCTTATACTCCTTGAGTGGCTAGGTGGAAAGGGTGTTGTAGTGAGTCCCAAAGTCGGGGCAATGTGGGTATTCCCCTTTGATTCTCTCAAATTCGGTTACCTCCACTTGGACGGTGGAGAGTAAGGCTACCCGCCTACTTAGTGCATCGGCGGCGCGGTTCTTACTACCCATCTTATACTTGAGGACAAAGGTGTAGGCTTGAATGTATTCTACCCATCGGGCATGGCGGGCATTGATCTTTTGTTGAGTGTTGAGATATTTCAAAGCCTCATGGTCCGAGAAGATCACAAATTCTTTGGGTAGGAGATAGTGCCTCCAGTGCCAGAGGGATTGAATCACGGCATAAAGCTCTTTGTCATATGTGGAGTATCTCGTCCTAGCCTCACAAAGTTTTTCACTAAAGTAGGCTACCGGGTGACCCTCTTGGCTAAGGATACCTCCAATCCCTACCCCGGAAGCATCACATGTGACCTCAAAGACCTTTGAAAAGTCGGGTAGGCAAAGGACCGGGGCTTGGGTCATTTTCTCTTTAAGCTCTAGGAAGGCTTTGGAGGCTGCCCTAATCCAAACAAATGTGCCTTTCTTGAGGCAATCCGTGATAGGAGTGGTGATAGTGCTAAACCCCCGGATGAATCTCCTATAGAAGGTGGCTAGCCCATGGAAGCTTCGGGCGTCATGAATGGTTTTGGGCTCGGGCCACTCAAGAATAGCTTGGACCTTTTCAGGGTCCATGGATACTCCTTGGGATGAGACAATAAATCCTAGGAAGGTTAGTTGATTGGTCAAGAAATGACACTTCCCGGGATTGGCAAAGAGACTCTCTTTCCTAAGGATGGTGCACACTTGTTTGAGGTGATCGAGGTGGGCTTCCTTGGATTGGCTATATATGAGGATGTCATCAAAGTAGACAACTAGAAAGATGCCAATGAAGGGCCGGAGGACCTCGGTCATGAGACGCATGAAGGTACTTGGTGCATTAGAAAGGCTGAAAGGCATAACAAGCCATTCATAGAGACCGTCCTTAGTTTTAAAGGCGGTTTTCCACTCGTCCCCGGGCCTAATGCGGACTTGGTGGTAGCCACTTTTGAGATCAATTTTGGAGAAGATGGTGGCTCCCGCTAGCATGTCTAGCATGTCATCAAGCCGAGGGATGGGGAACCTATATTTGACCGTTATCTTGTTGACGGCTCGGCTATCTACACACATGCGCCAAGTCCCATCCTTTTTGGGTGTAAGAAGAGCCGGGACGGCACAAGGGCTTTTGCTAATTCGGAGGAAGCCCTTCTTGATGAGTTCTTCAATTTGCCTCCGAAGCTCGGCATGCTCGGTGGGGTTGAGTCGGTAGTGTGGGAGGTTGGGCAAGGTAGCCCCGGGCATGAGGTCGATGGCATGTTGCACATCTCTCATAGGTGGTAGTTTGTCCGGAAGCTCCTCGGGAAATACATCATGGAAGTCCTTAAGGAGTTGATGAATTTCTAGGGGGTGTGGATCGGTTGGGGTGGATTCCCCTAGACAAATGACAATGGCACATACTTGATCCCCTTGGTTGACTTCTTCCTCAAACTCTTTCCTAGTGACAAGGTGTAGGCTCCTAGGAGGCTCTTTGATGTTACTAGGACTAGGACTTGATGGGGTGGGGTTTGTTGGTGTTGGGATGGGGGGAAAGGTAGTGGGTCCCTCAAGGGAGGGAGAGGCCTTCTTAGGTAGAGTGCGGGGTGGAGATGGGTTGAGTTGGATCTTCTTCCCCTCATGAATGAAGATGCAAGCATTGGTTCTTCCTAAGAAGGTGGCATCTACATCGTAGATCCAAGGCCGTCCTAAAAGGATACTCCCAACTTCCATTGGAAGGATATCACACCACACTTGGCCTTGATAGGATTGGAATGTAATTGGGACAAGGCAACGGGCACTAACGGGCATGGAGGTGGTATTAATCCATGCTACCCTATATGGGTGGGGATGTGGGGAGGTGGCAAGGCCCAAAAGTTTAACGGTGTCGGGTGACACCACATTCACACTACTTCCATTGTCCAATATGACCTTCCTAATATGGCTCCCTATTCTTATGTAGGTGTGGAATATGGTGTTTCTTCTCCAATCATGCTCTTGGTTTTGAGTGAGGGTGCATCTAACCACCCTGAGGTGGGATTCGGTGGGTGGAGGAGGTTGTTCTTGGTTGCTCTCTATGTAGTGGTTCTCATACTCCTCCTCCCATTCAAGAGAGGGTTCATATACCTCAATCTCTCCTTCAAATTCAGCTTGGGGTTGGGGGTTGGTCTCCTCTATGAGTAAGTTTGATGCTCCCTTGGTGGGGCATTGATTGGCAAAGTGTCCATACCCATAACACCTAAAGCATTGCTGCCCACTTTGATGGTTTGGGGTCACCTTAGTGTGAGGGAGAGTGGGTGTCGAATTGGGCCTATTGGGAGTTGTGTTTAGGGGCCCACTTGCGGGGCGGAATGGTGGATTGGCATTAGGAGGGGTGACCCGTGTGGGAGGAGTTCCCATGGGTGTAGGAAGGAGACCTCTTTGGGGTGGTGGGGGGTTGGCCCGAGGTGCCATGGCTCTAGGGTCCATTCCCCGAGGGGGAACCATTCGCGTGTACCAAGAGAATTTCTCGGCATCCCGAGCTACTTGGTAGGCTTGCTCTAAAGTTGTTACTTGACGCATGAATAGTTCCTTTTTGATATGGAATTGAAGCCCATTCCTAAAGCGGGAGAGTGTGACGGAGGGGTCCTCTTGGACTCCACATTTGAGGAGGTAGTAGTCAAACTTTTCAATGTATTCCATAACGGTCTTTCCTTCTTGAGTCAAGGCTTGCCATTCATCTAGGAGGTTTTGATGGTAGGAGGGTGGGACATATTTGAGTTTGAGTTGGTCTTTCATGGCCCCCCATGTGGTGATTGGAACTTCCCTCCTAACTATCCTTAAGGCTTCAACATTCATCCAATGAGTTTTGGCAAGTTTGGTTAATTGCATCTTTGCAAGTCGGACATTCCTATCCTCGGTCATTGGGTACCAATCAAAATATTGATCCATGGCTGCCTCCCAATCTAAGTAGATGCTCGGATGATGAGATCCATCAAAAGTGGGAGCATCGACTTTCACAAGTCTCATTAGTTGGTCATCCGGGTTGTCCCGGGGAGGCCTCTCATTCCTTCTAGGGGGTGGGTCCCTTTCCGGTTCGGGAGGGGGGTCAAGGTTGAGTCCTCCTATGGCTGGCTCCACATGTGGAGGGGGATCTCTCCTATCTCCTTCCCTTGGAATAGGTCTATTTTCCTCAAGTTGTTCAAGCCGGGCCGTAATACCGTCAAGCCTTCCCATAATTTCGATCATGTAGTCCACAAGAAACCTCATTTGGTCGGGAAGCTCATGCTCATTGTGAGGGGGATTTCCTTGGGGATTGGGATTCATGGTGTTATTGAAAGAAGATGGATTGCCTTGATAATGAGTTCCACTACGGGTGGTCATGCAAGGTTGGGTGGGCTATGCAAGGGTGTGCGAATGCACCTAAGAAAGACTTAGTGTGACCCAAGACTAGACTTGTAAGGACAAGCCTATGACCGCTCTGATACCACTTGATGTGGCACAGCCCAAAGACCACTAAATATGATGAGATGACCCTAGGACTTAGACCCGCAAGCATACAAGCGCTCAATGATTCTCACGATGACGATTTTTGCTCACCCGATTCACACGTTCACCCGGTGGGTCCGGGAGATAATGATGAAGGTCCGGGGCGGGACCCAATTGTTCTAATGGACTTACAATGCTAGGGCTGACCCCAAATGAGCCTAGGATACCCAACTTTGTGGGCGGCTGGCCCGCAAGGTGGGGGCTTGGTGGCACTCACTCACGGTCCGCGGTGGACACTAACAAACTAGCATGCAAGTTCGAGCCCTCTTCTCACCGCCGACGAGCAATCAAAGCAATACTAAACTAGCAGGAATAAGGCTACTAAGGATAGTATCAGAAGCTCACCTGATCGGTGTGAAGACACCGATCCCGATCGGAGACGAGGGCGCGCCGGGAGGCGAGGGTATGCACCCGATCGCCGCGGCGATGTAGCTTGACCTGAAATTGCAAACGGTACAGCACTACTCCTCACGCAGGAGGGGTGATCTTGGGGTGGGGGTTATGCTTAATACATTAAAAACTACCTCCACGCAGGGAGGGGCCTTCAGCCGGCCAAGCGGGGTGGGGAGAGATGCAAAGGAAACCGAGTTTCCGAGCTTCGCCGATTCTGTCTAGCTTCTATAATTCTGGATAGGGAGTCGATGTTGATGCAGCCAATAAATCCACCGAGCTCAGAATCTGATGAGACTTGCGCCAAAAGATTGATAACCGGAGAGGGGTACTGCTTGAATTTTTGGTTGACGTTCTGATCTGGGGGCTGACTGCTCCGGCGACTGGAGGATGGATGCAGCTCTGGTCTCTGGCCGAGCTCAGTCTGAAACAGCAGGTTGCAGAAGCGGCCACGGTCGTTCCTGAGCTCAAAATCTGACACCGCTGGACTCGTTGGAATCGTATACGAGTCTACTTTGCAGAAAAACAAACGGGGGAGTCTTCTGATGTCGGAGATGAGCTGGATGTCCAGAGAAGTGGACGGTGGTCGAGACAGACTGTGAGGAGGCAGACCGGCGTGGTTGTGGTAGAAAATTGGTATCTCTGGTTGTCGGATGCCGAACAGGATTCCGCCTTCTGTTCCTGGACGCTGACAGGGGGAGGAAGAACTTTTTAGAAGACCCTGAAGGCTGGTTCCTTCAAGGGTCATCGTGGGAGAGTCTTCTCTGCCGCTCTGGCTTCTGGTCTGAGAAGTTCTGCACAGTCGGAGAAGAATGGTGGTTGCGGACAGCACCGAGCTCGGATGGCGACGAAACCACCTCTCCTGGAAAGATAACTTGTAGAAAAATCCAGAAATGTAGGCCTCGCCTCCTGAGTCATTGAGGGATGGTCGTGGCCTCTTCTGCAAGTTGTTGTAGTTCTACTTCCTGAAACAGGGTGAGAATGAGGAGACGAAGAAGAGGTGGGAAAGGGAATGGTCAAGAGAGGAAGAGGTGTAAGGTAGTTCTAATGGCTATAGGAGGGAGATGAGAGGTGTTTGAGGGGCTGTGGAGGTTAGAGAGATGGAGGTGGGGAGGGCGAAGTGGGGCTGGAGATGGGGGTGGTCTGCTAGGGATGGTGGTGGGGAGGGGAGTGGGCACAAGGGGAGGGTGAGTGATAGGGAAGGTGGGGGCGAACTTGGCCAAGGGGAGAGGTCTAGGGCGACCAAGGGCAGGGGGGGGAAGGTTGAAATTCGAATTTGGCCTTGGGAGGGGTGGGGTTTGTGTGGGGAAGTGGGGAATTGTGTTGGGAGGTGGAGGAGTTTTTTTGGGACAAGGAGAGGGGAGTAAATGAGGGGCTTGGGGAAGTGGAGGGTCTTAATGGAGGTGGGTGAGGTAGTGGAGGTGGTTGGGGGTTGGAGTAAGTGAGGGGGGGGGGAGGAGGAGAGAGGGTGGGGGCGAACTTCCCTTGGGAGAGAGAGAGAGTGAGAGAGAGAGTGAGGGAAAGAGAGTAAGAGAGAGAGATTTAAGAGGTAAAAGGAAGTGGTTTTTTTCAATATCCCAAAAGTGAGTACAAGTGGAGAGATGGGGCCTATATATAGGCAACCACTCTTTACATGACCAAAATATCCCTGACAATAGGACAAAAGACCGAGCATAACCTAGACTCAATCCTATGGGCCCATAACTAAGGAAATAAGGCCCAATTAAGCAAAATAAGGAAAATGGACTAGAACCACATGACTCAGTAAAGGAAAATACATAAGATAGGACTCAATAAAAGGAAAATACATAAAATGAACCTGGAAAAATGAAGATAACAAGTGGAGACCATGATCAATCCATATCAAGAGTGTGTAGACGACCAAAGCTAGAGGGAGTGTCGTGAGATGCCCTCATCACATGGTCTTGTCAGTTGGCTTGATGTGCTCTCTTTTCCTGGTGGAGTTAGCTTGTGACTCGATCAGATGTGATAACTGGCTTTGTGCTGACTTGATTGTGTTTGTGGTCTAGTGTTATTGTTGTCGTTGGTGTCCTGTGTGCCAGGTGTTCCCTGTTACCTTTGGCACTGGAGCCGATGATGTGGTCGAGCTGTCAGCTGTGAGGACTGTGTCTCCTTGTGTAAGCTGCCGCTTGCCGTGCTGTCGTTGTGTTTTTCGGTGTTGGTTATCGGTTGCTGTGGCAGTCGTGTCTCCGTTCCTGGTGAGACGTAAACGACGTTGCCTTGCTTCGGAGGTGTCAGATGTGTTCACTTTGGTGTCATGCTCGTGCTGTGGACTTGCTGTCTTGGAAGCTAGAGCGTGTACCTGTGATTGTGGTCTGACCTTGTTCCTCTTAGCAATGTTTTTCGAGATTTGTGTCATTTTTCGTGGTTGTGTTGCTGGGTTGTTCTCCCTTGCTTCTCCTTTGTTAGTCCTTAATTTCGAGGGTGAAATTTCTTAAAGGAGGGGAGGATGTAATGCCCTGGATCCTAGGTGGATCTTTGCTGGATCCTTTGCAGGTCTTGTGGGATCTTTGTTGGATCTTTCAGATCTCTTTTGGATTGGTTTCGTTGAGTTTCGGTTCGCTTTGGTGGCTTCCGAGTTGAGTTTGACGAGCCGTGTGGGTTTCTCTCACGTACTAGTTACGGAACCCTACGGTGAGTTTGTTTGTCAATTCTCGAACTCGTGGATGCTACAGCGACGATGTACTCTTCGAGCCGGTCGTTTTGGCTATTTTTGCACATTTTTCTAAATTTGTGCATTTTCGGCGCATTTTCGGAATTTTCAGAAATTAGGAAAATTTCCTAATTTCTTTTCTTTTTCTTTCCTTTTCCTCTCTCCTCCTTCTCATTCGCCGCCATCGCCTCTCTCTCTCCCATTTTCTCTCCCGTTCGCCTCCTCGGCTCCGGCTGCAGACGGAGGACCTAGAGGCACGTGTTGGGGACGTGATGGAGCTGGCTGGGTGCGCGATGGAGCAAGGATCAGATCGATTCTGGTGCGATCCCGTTCGGTGGATTCAAAGCCGGTGAAATCGGTTCGTGAGTGGATTTCGGCGTGGTTTAGTCCTTTCGGGGCTCGGTTTCTTCGGTGGATGTAGGGTGACTGATCCTCACTTCGTCCTCTCCGTTTTCCCTGCCATTGCACGTCGTTCGGCAAGGAAACGGTCGAGTTTGGGCTTGGTTTGTCTAAACGTTGATTCTCGTGGTTTTTAGGGTCGGCCGGTAAACGGCGACCGTTTGCGGTGTAGTTAGTTTTAAATTGACCGCTGGGATGTTAGGATCCCGTCCACGTTGAATTCGTGTGGTTTGGTGTTCATTCGAGGCCGGTAGAAGCCCGGGAACCTCGGTGACCCACTTAGGGTCGATTTGTCTAAATCGCCCGAATCTTGCATTTGTGAGCTTGCATGTGGGGTTTTTAGTCCCCTAGTGTTGTTATTTGTCGTTTGGGTTTGTTTCCCCTACGCTTCGGCGTGTATGGGGCGTGGAACGGGCCGATTTGGCCGTTCCTATGTTTTCCCGCCGTGACCGATGTAGCGGTCGTTTCAGAGACCGTTACTTGGCTCTGACGGCCCTACGATAGACCGCCATTTGGCTTGGCATTCTTGAGTTTTCTGGCTTCTAGGTGAGTGACGGCCCTAGGGTGGCGCGTCGCTTCCCTGTAACGCGCCTAGGTCTACGCGTTACTTCGCTTGTTGTTGCCTTGTTTTGGGGTTGAGTCGGTTGGTCTAACGCGCTTGACCCAGCGCATTAGATGGAAGTAACGCGCCCTGCCTTGGCCGTTATTGTTCGTTTGACCGACGTTGACCGTTGAGGCGGTTCCCCTGACGGATGGGTTCCCATCCATTATTTTGTGAATAGCGCACCTATCCCTGGCCGTTATTTGTTGTTTTGTGCTGGGTTGAGGGTGGCTGTGCCGTTGTGAATAACGCGCCTGCCCCTGTGCGTCGTTTGTCTCTGACGCGTCTCTCCTGCCGCGTTGTTTGCTTGTCACGCGCCTGGCGTTGTGCGTTACTTGGTTTTGGTTGTGGGTGTGTTGGCTCCGACGCGCCTGGTTTTGTGCGTCGGGTGGCTATAACGCGCTCGCTCCCGTGCGTCACTTCGTTTGAGCTCCGTTTGGTTTGGGTTTGTGTTGGACCTGACGGCCCCGGTCTGGCGCGTCGGGTGGGTGCGACGCGCCTGGTGCTGCGCGTTGCATGCTTTCGTGTCTTTCGAGGTAGGTTAGGGCGGTGTAAGTGACGGCCTATCGTCCGACCGTCGCTTGGTGAGTAACGACCCTGGTCTAGACCGTCACATGATTGTAGCGGTCTAGGTGTGGTGCGTTACTTGCCTGGTGCCCCGTTTTCCATGATTTTGGTGTTGGCTTGTCTTGGCTTGGCCTTGTGGTCTGCCCGTTGTCCCGTGGATGTCTTCCGACGTCCTATGAGGGCTAAGACTACGTTGTGAGGTGGCCAGGAGTCTTCTTGCTTGAGGTAGGACTCTTTTTCCTACTGTTCAAGCATTGTGTTGGGTTCAGGTCAACCTGGTATGACCCAGTGGTTGACATGTGACCTTGTGTGTGTGTGTCTCGATGGTTATGCCCGGATTGAGACACTGTTTCTGGATGCCTCGAGGGGTTGCCTTATCTCGGTTTGCATGTCCAGGTGTGCTGAGGGTTCTTGGTGTTTCCCTCAGGTCTCCGTGTGTCATTTTCTGCGGAGTGTTATTTTGCTGGCTTAGGATTAGACCGATTGGCGGCTTGTTCCACTGCTTGTGACGATCTTGCCTTTGAGTCATTTGACTCAGGGATCGTTACGTCGTAGGTCTAGTTGCCTGGTCCTGAGTCTATTGGCGGTTGTTCGACTGCCTGGGTGCTTTGTGGTACACGAGATAGGGCTTTTCTTAGACTGTCTGTGCTTTAGCACCTGTGTTTCGGAGTCTGTGCCTTGTGAGCCTCCCCTAGTTGTAGCCCTAGGCTTTTGCCGAACCACTGGGAGTGGTGGAGGGGTTTTCCTATTGCGTTTGGTACGTACGGTTTTTAAACTAGTTCCGTGGGCCCCGGCCAACGGTAGCGTCCTACCGAGGGGAATACTAGCTAGAGGCCTGACCTAGGTAGAGGTCGGTGTGTGCACACGTGGTCAGGGACTGAGAACTTGCATCGACGGGCGTGACCCTGACTAGTCACTCGCAGTTGGTGGTGTAGTTTCGTGCTGTGGTACCTTGTTTCCTTGGAACTGTTGTTCCTTGGACCTGGTTCTTGGTGCGTCTTGTCCTTGAGTGACGTGACACTTGTGGCGCAGTGTTAGACGTCAGTGGACGCATCTGGCTGTTCTTCTGGGAGGAGGGTGCTCCTGTCACTTGGTGCGGTGACTCTCGGCATTTTCTTGCGTGCTGTGACCTTTTCGAGTTGCCCGCTTGTGGCTGTACTCGAGGTCAGTGTTCTGTAGTTTGCATGACGTTCTTGTCATACGTGGGGCTGTATGCACGACGTTTCCAGTCGTGTTGGTCTGTGTTTTCGGCGTCGGCGTCTGCCTTCGCCCTTGCTTTGGCTGATGGGCTGGGTTACCCTACTGTGTGAGTTTGGGGTTGACCGTCTGTTGCCGTTTGGAGTAGCTTAGGGTGCCGAGTTCTCCTCGGTGGCCGTTGTCCCGTGTTTTACGGCCTCGCTCTTCTTTGTTGTTGAGCTCCCCTTGCTCTTAGCCTGTTCCCTACTCCTGCTGTCCCTGTTCTGTTTACACCTTTGTAGTGTAGCTTTTCCTGTTTTACTGCACTTGCTGTTTCTGTTGTTGCTTCCGTTGCACTGTGCGTTTTCCAGTGGGGATCCGCGTGACCCCTACTGAGTTTCTGTTTAGAGACTCACCCCTGCTTTTCAGGTGGGTTTCGCTGTCTGCCTCTGCTGTTCCTGGGAGCGCGTTGTTGTAGCTGCCAGCTGTACCTGCGTCGAGCTTCCCCCGATTTCTGTGTACGTTCTTTTCGGTCAGACTGTACTTGTCGTCTTTCGTTTGGACTAGACTCTGGTGTATAATTGTAAAATTTGAATTATTAATGAAAATGTAATTTTTTTCTGCTACTTTAGCAAACCGTTCTAATGAAATTTAATTCCTTGCTGTTATATCTGTCAGTTCAATGTACCACACGATAGTCCTTTTTCCCTTCGGCGCTTTCCCGCGCTTGGGAGGCCTCGCGGGTCCCATGCGGTACCACGTGTATCTGGTAGTCCTACCAGGTATACCAGGTATCCAGAATCTGGGTCGTCACACTGGATCAACTACCGTATTTTCTCCTGGCTGATGATGGAAGGTTATTATTCAAAGGAAGAACTTGCATACCTGATTGTTCTACAATCAAGGGTGAAATCTTGGAGGAAGCACATCGGTCAAGGTACACTATTCACCCCGGTGCTACAAAAATGTACCAAGACATCAAGAGAACTTTCTGGTGGCCTAACATTAAAAGAGAGGTAGCCAAGTTCGTAAGTCGATGCTTGGTATGTCAACAAGTTAAAGCTGAGCACCTTAAATCGGCTGGTAAACTCAAGCCTCTCGAAATACCGGAATGGAAATGAGATGGTATCGGTATGGACTTCATAGTTGGATTGCCGAAGACCCGAAGTGATTTTGATGCTATATAGGTAATTGTGGACGGGTTAACCAAGTCCGCTCACTTTTTACCTATCAAGACTAAATGGACCGTGGATGTTCTAGCCTCCTTATATATCAAAGAGATCGTAAGGTTGCATGATATTCCAAGTTGTATTATTTTGGATCGAGATCCGAGATTCACCTCTCACTTCTGGAAAGGTTTGCAATCATCTATGGGTACTAGGCTAAGATTTAGCACTGCATTTCACCCTTAGATTGATGGACAAACCGAGAGGACGAATCAGATTATTGAAGATATGTTGAGAGCATGCATGATAGACTTCGGCGGAAGTTGGCATGAACATTTACCATTGACTGAGTTCGCTTATAACAATAGCTATCAGTCAAGTATACAAATGGCACCATTCGAAGCTCTTTATGTCCGAAGCTATAGATCACCTCTATGCTGGAGCGAGGTTTGAGAGAAGGGATTGCTTAGTCCCGATATTGTCCAAGATACAACTGACAAAATCCAGTTGATTCAAGAAAGATTGAAGGTAGCTCAATCACGGCAAAAGAGTTATGCCGACAATCGGAGGAGAGACCTCGAGTTCCAAGTGGGGGAGCACGTCTTCTTAAAGATCTCACCCACTTGTGGAATTAAAAGATTCAGCATCAAAGGAAAGTTGAGTCTAAGATTTATCGGTCCTTTCGAGATTCTGGAAAGAATCGGCGAGGTGGCATACAAGCTGGCTTTGCCTCCTCAACTGGCCGGTGTACATGATGTCTTCTATGTATCAATGCTGAAGAAGTACGTGTACGATCCTTCGCATGTGATACAGTTTGAAGATTTGAAGCTACAAAAGGACTTATCATATGAAGAAAGACCAATGAAGATAATGGATCAAAAATTACACCAACTGAGGAATTGGGCCATTCCGATAGTAAAAGTTCAATGGAGCAAGCGTGGATTTGAGGAAGCCACCTAGGAATTGGAAGAGTCCATCAAGAAGAAGTATCCGGACTTAATCTCAGGTTAGAAATTCGACTTCTCTATTCAAATTTTTGAATTTTAGTTATATAATGTGAATTTAGAGGACCAAATTCTTTTAAGTGGGGGAGGATGTAGAAACTCGATTAATTAAAATGATAAATAATTTTTTCAATGAATTATATAATTAAAATCTTCATGAAATAATTAAATTATATTTTTACAATATGAAATAAACTAGATAAATGTATTTACTTGAATTTACTTAAGGTAAATAGAAATTAAATACTCTAAGCCTTAGAAAAATCATAGCAAGCCCAATTAAAGTCCATATAATGGATTAGGATTATAATTAGCCCATTGGATAATCCATAATGTGCTGAATTAATAGTTAAAGGATTTAATAAAGATTAAATTAACCTTAAATTCGTAACATATGTTTAATATGGCATTTAAGGGATTAAAATAACTCCATATGTAGAAGATTGACTCAACAATCAACCCTTACCTACCAGCCACCTTAGACTAGCCGTTTTTACATTGGTTTCACACCAAATTAAGACTAGATTAAGAGGAGAAGTTGAAATTTTCTTCTAATCCGGAGTTAATGGGTTTGGTAAAATTAGCTAAGGAATCTTGACAAATTTGGACAAGTTTTGGCTATAAATAGGATCCTATTCGACCCTCAAATCATCCTTGGTGGTGTAGACACGCCAAAATTGACGTTACTGTGAGTATATCTCATTTTACCTCGTAATGCCCCAATTTAACCCTCAAATTAACTTTGTTTGAGTGGTTTTCTCATTTTTATTGGATTTCTCCCTTTTTCCTCCCTTTTTATTATTTTACCTTATTTTCTAGATTTTTCTGGGAATTTTTCAGATTTTTTGTGATTAACGACTTGAAGTAGGGCGCGTTTTAAATAACGGCCTGGCCTGAGGCGTGTTTCGAAGAAAGGACGACTAGCGGCAAAGGCGTCAGTTTCTGGAATTTTCTGATTTCCAAAATGAGTACAAATGTTCAAAAAAATAAGAATTAACGTCCCTCCCTGGGTCGTGTTTTTAATTAACGCCTACTCCCTCAGGCGTCTCTTCATCATTTTCAAATAAAGGATATTTTTATTGCTAAAATTAAATCTTTGAATTAACGCCTTTGTTCAGGTCGTGTTTTTAAGTAACGCCTTGAGGCAGGTCGTCAATTTAAATTAACGCCCTTCTGAGAGTCGTTTTTTACCCTTCCGTGTCCTGCTTTCCCTGCTCTGTTTGATCACCCTTTTTGGATTAGGGAAGTAGAGTCCTTGCCTAATGTTTATCTCTTCCAAATTTCAACTAAAACATGTTTTCTTATTTTCTCTTGATTTAATTCCGAATTTCACTTCCTTTCCTCATTTAATCTTTTTTTCCACTTGGGAAAGGGTTCCTATGACTTTCCAAGGTTGAAGGGACACTTGCCTAATGTTTATCTCTTCCAAATTTCAACTAAAACATGTTTTCTTATTTTCTCTTGATTTAATTCCGAATTTCACTACCTTTCCTCATTTAATCTCTTTTTCCACTTGGGAAAGGGTTCCTATGACTTTCCAAGGTTGAAGGGACACTTGCCTAATGTTTATCTCTTCCAAATTTCAACTAAAACATGTTTTCTTATTTTCTCTTGATTTAATTCCGAATTTCACTTCCTTTCCTCATTTAATCTCTTTTTCCACTTGGGAAAGGGTTCCTATGACTTTCCAAGGTTGAAGGGACACTTGCCTAATGTTTATCTCTTTCAAATTTTAACTAAAACATGTTTTCTTATTTTCTCTTGATTTAATTCTGAATTTCACTTCCTTTCCTCATTTAATCTCTTTTTCCACTTGGGAAAGGGTTCCTATGACTTTCCAAGATTGAAGGGACACTTGCCTAAGGTTTATCTCTTCCAAATCCCACTAAAACATGTTTTCCTAATTTCCCTTGGAATTAATTCCGAATTTCAACCCTATAAATAGAACCACTCTCTCCCTTGTGAAAAGAACATCAAGATCAATTCAAGGGGAGGTGCTGCCGGACTAAAGGCTCAAGGAGGAAGACTCCCATGCACCTAAAAGCTTCATCCATGGAGTTCTTCTTCCTCTATTGAAGATTTGGAGCCTCTACATCCATGGAATTCTACATCCTCTTCTTCCTCTATTGAAGAGCTTGAAGCCAATTGGAGAAACCACTAAGCTTTCCCCCTCCTATCTCTTATTTTTCTTTAGTTAATTGCATGCATCATTATTCCATCTCTTCCTTTAATTTCTTTTTATCTCCATGTTGAGATCTCCTTAGTGCAACACTTGCACACCTCCCTATTTGAATATCATTCATCATATCTCCCATACCCTTTTGCATAGGGGTTTAAGGGCCAACACCCACAAGGTGTGTTCTTATACATGATTTTCATGTTCATTTTTATTATGAATTTGATGCTACACTCACCTTGGTTCTAATTCCTATTCTTATTGGTTGTTATCTTTGATCTTTGCAAGGGTAATCAAAAAGGAAGAACTCTCTTCATCGGCCGGCCGATCGGAAGAGAAAGGAAAGCACTCACAATCCCGCGCTTTTAAGGTATTTTTCGCGATCCCTCCATATTGTTATTGGTTATATCCTTTGAGGCCCTCGCGTCTCTGGCGATCACACATCCCCTTAGCATCCTACGCATCCTCCCCTTTTCTCCCTCTTTTCCCATTCTTCTATTCATTTCTTTTTCCTTTTAATTGTTCTAAGTGGATTTCTTAGAATCTACAAATTGGCGATCACGGTGTTACACCTTGTGTTCTTCTTTTATTACCCATTCCCTTAGGCACTCACGTGTGCCATCTCCCTTTTTTGCACCCACGGTGCGCCTCCCTTTGTGCTCCACGTAGCACCCTCCCCACTAGTGATTGGCTAGTTTGTTAGAGTTTTTTTTAGAAATTCCATTTATCCTCTTAAAAATAAAAATTGATGAGCATGTTATCGTTTTATTGATTGCCATGTGATTGTGAGTGTATTGATATTTCTGGCCGTTGGAGGGTTTCTGGGACAGGAGAATTAACGCCCTCCACGAGGGCGCCTTTTTATGTCACGCCTTGCCCTAGGGCGTCGTTTACACGTTTGACGCCTTCTGTGAGGGCGTCTTTTTATTGAGTAGCGCCTCTGGAGCAGGCGTGTTTTGTTTTGATTGCGTGTGCACCACTTGCATTTGACGCCCTCTGGAGCAGGCGTCCTTTTTATGGATAGCGCCCCACATCAGGGCGCGTTTTTATTAGTAGCGACCTTCCACATGTCGTCTCTTTCCTGTGATTTATTTGTGCTTCATTGATTTATATTGATTATTTGGCTCTATTGGTGATTTGCTTATCTCCGTGCACGTATTGCATTCATCTTTGCATTTGGTTTGAGAGACCTCCTCTCTCTACACTAGGATTCCACACACCCTCTTGGTGAAGGAAGGACCCTCCATTGAGCATTCCGTCTCTTTGGATTAGAAATTCCTAAACCAAGCCTCCATAAGCCCCCGCACCCGTGGATTCCCTCACGGACGCCGGGCAGGTTGTACCCTTTTGAAGTCCCGAGTTAGTTGGCCTATACACGGTGAGAAAGTGTTCCTAGTTGGCACCGGAGTTCAAACCATATTGAAACTAGGATCCTCCCTTGTGTGAATCACACCAAACTTTGTTAAAATTCATTAATTCACCAAGGTTCAAACAAATTAAGATCAAAGGTAACCATTCCAACTTGTGTGCTTTTTACATATTATTTTGAACTTTGATTGCATAATGGCTTACCATAAACAAAACAACATGTTTAATTCAATTCATGAGGATGCACAACCGTGCACATCTTATTCTCCTCAATTGCAACATGTTCATCAAAATTCTCACCATACTTTCAAGGGACCACGTCCTCATTCTTATGGTCATGCCCGGCCCATGGGCAATGTCCAAATTCATGGTCCCCCGCTTCAATTTCGAGCCACTACTCCTCCGGGACCGTCTCCTCCCAACGATGAGAAGGTCTCCCAAATCATTCATATATTAGATCATCTCACCCTTCAACAGATCCAAGCCCTTAAGGCCGCCGTTGAGGGTGCATCTCCTTCATCTCGTCCTCCTTCTAATCCCATTCGGGTGGCCCATCACCCACTTCCTTCTTCCACTCATATTCCTAATCGGGTAGCCCATCACCCATCCTCTTCCAATCACAATCCTCCTCGGGTGGTCCGACACCCGCCTCCTTCTATTCCTCCTCCATCACGGCCCCGAGGCCCATTCATTCCTTGCAATCCGGCCCATCCGGGTTCTTCTACGGGTCGGCCCATTAATTCCCCTCCACGGCATTTTTATGCCACCCCTCCTTCAAGGCCCTGCCAACCCTTGGTTGCTCAAGTTACACCCCTCCAACAAACCCTTCTTGATAAAATCACTTTGATGGAGGAACAATTAAGAAGGGTCATGGCTCCTCCTACTCCGGTCAATCCTTTATATGCTGCTTTGGATAATATTACAAAGATGGAGAGAGAATGGAAGGATAGGAGAGATGATTATGATATTGGCAGCTCAAGCAAGCAACAGCCGGCAGATTTCGACGATCAAGTGGACACCGTCCGCCCTCCACCCATCCACACACTTCATTCATATGGCCTTCCACCTCCACATATGCAACACCATTACACTCCTCCATCCACATATACGCCTCCATTACGGCGTCCACTTGAATTTGATAATGAAGAACCGGCAGTTGAAGAATTCGAGGCAGCATACGATGAAGCTCCGCAGGCACCCCTTCCGAGTTTCCTTCGTTTCCCTCTTCCCCCACTTTCATTTGATGAACCCCCTGCTCAGGACAAAGCCATCGTCCCCAATCTAACCCCTATTTCCGAAACCTCTTGGGGTTACGACGATGGGTCGATACTCCAATCACCCACGCCGGCGCATTTTGAGTCTACTCCCACTCCTAACACCGTTCACCCTGTTCGGCGTTTTCTCCGCACCAAACCTCCCCCAATTAACCCTTCATCAATTAAACCCCCACCCACTATACCATTAACCTTCACAACACCAGCCTCCACCGAGCCTTCCATTAAACCTCCACCAGTTATACCATTAACCTTCACAACACCAGCCTCCACCGAGCCTTCCATTAAACCTCCACCAGTTATACCATTAACCTTCACAACACCAACCTCCACCGAGCCTTCCATTAAACCTCCACCAGCTATGCCGTTACCTTTCACAACACCGGCCTCCACTGAGCCTACCATTAAACCTTCCACAATTAACCTCCCATTACCACCGCTTCAACCCACTTTATCTTTAACACCCTTACCCATGGCTAGTCCTGAGCAGGCTTCACCCCTTTTTGCACTCGAGCCAATCCCGTCTGCTTCCGAGCAAAGGGAGAAACTCGACGTGTTTGAACCTCCACTTCCACTCACCCATTTGCCAACACTTTCCATTATACCTCCACCATCCATGAAGCCTTCCGCCTCCGCCTCACCTCCCTTTACTACTCGGAAGGGGAGCGCCACAATAAGTACTTGTACCGAAGATAAGCAAAAGCCGGGTAAGAAGAATTTGGCCATTACCGTGCTGTTCAAGATGCCAGAATTTATTTATCGGATGCCAATCCGGATTATTGTTCCAAGCATGGTCGAAGAAGCCAAGTCGCCGCCATTGCTCAGAGAAGAATGCCAAGTGTTGATGCCATCCAAGGGCCGGGCAGGGCACCCCTTGCTCCAGTTTTCAAATCTTAAACCCATTCTTCCATACAAGGGGCAAATTCCTATTCCGTTCAAATCAATGGGCATGGCAATGCTTCCTGTATCAACTTTCCAACTCCCTTACATTATTGATCCTTGCCTTCTAAGGGGGTTGTCATTTATTATTGAAGCTTCTTCCATTGGGCCGTTTGATTATACACTTTCACTGCCGTGGAGGGGCAGTTATCTTAGTGCTAAGGGGCCGTCCCTTATTTGTTCCACCTTATATGCATCCATTTCTATCACTTTTTCTTCATGGGCCATTCCCGGGGTTACGAGGAGGATCTCGTCCTCTCACCCTTCACATTCTCCATCTTCTTTGCATCTCACGTATTTTGTTGCATTCACGCATTCACTGCATTCATCGCATCCATCATTTTGCATACACCGCCTGATTCCCGGGTTTCCAAACCCGTATCTTCCTCGCCTTCCGGCACCTCCGGATATTCCGAATTTCCCATCTTATTCATCTTCATCCTCGGGATCTGTGGGTCCCCTTACATTGCTCGGGCGTTGCCCCCTCCCCAATCTCTTCTCAGGGCATCGCGTCCCTTTTCAGCTCTTGTATCCGGACCCTCCGGATTTCTCTCACTTTCTCACAGGGCATCGCGCCCCTTTCCCCCTTATTCTTATGGAACCTCTGGACTTTCCCCTAGGGTATCACGCCCCTTTCCATCTTAATCCTCCGGAACCTCCGGATTCTATTTCCCTCCTCCTTGGGAATCGCACCCCTTTCCATCTTATTCCTCTGGAACCTACAGATCTTTCTCTTCCTCCGGGGTATCGCGTCCCCTTTCCTATTATTTCCCCAGAACCTCCAGGTGTTTCGTCCCTTTTCTTAGGGCACGACGCCCTTCCTGATTCCATTCCTCCGGAACCTCCGGACTTTCCCCTCAGGCATCGCGCCCTTTTCCATCTTATCCCTCCGGAACCTCCGGATCTTTCTCTCTTCCCTGGGCACGACGCCCCTTTCCATTTTCTTCCTCCGGAACCTCCGGATCTTTCACCCCTCTCTTTATCCATTGGGCATCGCGCCCCTTTCTGTCTTATTCCTCCGGAACCTCCGGGTTTTCCATCTTATTCTTTCTATCTTCTTCCAGGGCATCGCGCCCCTCCTGATTTCCCTCCTCCGGAACTTTCGGACCCTCCATCTTTCTTCCGATTCATCTTTCTGCTCCTCCGGGACATCACATCCTTCATTTTCTCCCTCTTTTTCCATCATCTTTTTCTCTATTTCTTCCCAGGGCACTGCGTCCCTCGATACTCTATCCCTCTGGAGCCTCTGGATGATTTCACCTATCAGGATTCTACTCCTTTACTCCCAGACCCTCCGGATCCGCCTCTTTCCATCTATCAATTTCTTCTTCTGATTCCCCCTAATCCTGGGTCCGACCCAACTTCTCCCACATCCACTGCCTTGGGCATTTGCCCTTTCTCCCACTACTTTCGAGGCTTTAGTCCTCACTCCTCCTTCTAATTCTCCGCTTCTTCTGTAGACCTTTCATGTGATCAGGGTCTCCACACCTTAGTGAGGGAGTTCTAGCCCTCACCTCTCTTCCTTTTTTTCCTTATTCGTCTGAGTCTGGTCTTGGCACCACTCCTTCTTGTTAAGCCACTTTCAAACCCTTTGCTTCCAATCCTTTTATCTGCCAAAGAGGACAAATCCCATGTTGATCAACCTCGCCTCTAACAGCTGCTTCTACAAAGGTTGCAAGGTAACATATTGGCGTAAGTACTCATTTTTATGATATCATTCCCTCGTTGCTTCACGATGATTTTCAAAATGAAGTGCTTCTTAACAAGATTAAAAGTGGTATTTTAGACATTTATCTTAGGCTTTTGTTTAATTAAATCATTCTCAAAAGAGTCTTTAGGCTTGCTATGCAGCACCTTTGGTTAATAAGAACCCCGCATTGGGAATTCAACATTCTCTCCCCGCTCGTTAAGAGCAACCCTTAGCTGGGCATTCCACACACTTCACGGCGTCCTTAGCCGGCTCCTTTGGTTAAAACACCGTTGCTACTTTGGCCATGCCATGAGTATATCTGGAAGTCCTTTTCTCTTCTTTACTCGGCCGAATGCAGGGGCAAGAGGTTGACGGATGAGATGACCAATCTCGGTAATCCCCAATACGAGAGGAGTCTCAAATAGGGGCAGTCTTCACCCAAAATCAATATGAGTTTTCATATGAGTTTCATGATATACATCTCGCCAAAAGGGCTATTATGAAAATCAAGTCGAAATTTCAATAAATTCAAAATTGTGAATTATGGCATGTCAAGAGTGGCAAAGTCCCCGCAGGGAAAACCCTGGTCGTATGCATGTCAAGGGTCTAAAAAAAATCAAAGGCACAAAGCCCCGGCACAACAGACTACCTCTTTGAGGGGAAACACCTTGGAAGGAATTCAAGTCCTGACATCTCCCATCCTGCATAAAGCTTATCCTCACTTATTCTTCTCTTCTCCCTCCAAGACCGAATGTTTCTCGGGTATGGCCTTGGTAGGGGCACCGTTGATCAAAGGCGGTCAGTTATAGGGCGCCACCCTTCAATGCACGCCCGGCTTTGGAAAATTTTAGCAAAAAGGGAAAGAACGAGGACCCCCAATTAATGGTTTAAACACCCTTTGATGCTGCATTAGCTATGTCTAAACCAAAATTCAAAAAAAATTGAATATTGTAAAATCAAACAAAAAAAAATTGAATATTTCCTGAGCAAAATCAAACAAAAAAAATTGAATATTTCCTGAGCAAAATCAAACAAAAAAATCAGATATTTCTTCCAAAGATTCATAAAAATTGAAATATTTTCTAAAATCCATAAAAATTTGAATATCTTTTTCAAAACTCATAAAAATTTACATATTTCAAAATCCAAAAAAATTGCATTGTATTTTCTGATGGTGTTTTGCAGGAATAACTTTGCAAGGACCAAGAGCACGGGATGAGTCATCTCTCCACTTATTGCTATCAATCTATTGATTCTTCCCGATATTCTCATGACATGCCACCCTGGGCATCATTTTTGATTATCATCTCCCTATATCATTCTGATTATTATATCTCCTGATTATCATCCTGATTATTCATCTCGAGATCTTTCAATCAACTCCTGCTGATTTCTCTTGATTAATTCTGCCACTGGGCATTATATCATTCTGATCATTCAACTCCAAATCTTGATTAGCCAAGTTATCATCCTCATGACAAACAACAAACAATGATGTTTTGCAATGCAATGCTATTCATGCTAAACATGCTTCGCTGTGATTCATGCTTGAATGCTATCCACACCAAGCTTTGAGTGCTTTGAGGTCTATATTGTAATTGCTTATTGATGCTCATTCATGCTATGCTTGCTATGCTTACATGCCCTATTCATTGCTTGTTATGTTTTATATCTTGGCTGATGAATCTTTGAGCGCAGGATAAGAAGCTCTTGGTCCCACCGACTGTGCATCAACATCCAAGCCCCATGATGCTGGCACCTTTTCTCAGTTCCCCATGCTCATTGCTATCACCATCTTCCTGTATGCATTCTACCATATGTTACATACGCTACTAGATTATATCAAGGACCTTGTGGCTGTGGTGAATCTGGAATTTGAGTTCCCCTTCATCAAAAACGATGACGATTCCAGAGGCATCTTAGTCATACGGATAGGCCGTTGAGCCGTCCAAGACTGGGGACGATGGTTCCCTTTTACGAGTTGGTGCGCGGATAAACAGGCTTCGGCTTAGTATCAGCTCACAAAATGGTTTTCTTGACTCAGTCTGGATAGCTTAACAATATTATCCTTGATTATCTTATATTTTCATTTGTCTTAATTTTTTCCTTTTAAACCCAGCATGCATTCATATAGGAATTTGAATCAACTGTTGAAAAATCATTCTGATAAGCTGTTTTGAGGGTTGAATTGATCTTAATCTTCAATATGAGATATTCATTGCTGATGGAATCCTCAGTTCGCCTTGTTGCTGTTTTGGGTCATTTTTCTCGAAAGCTCATTGTTTGGATTTCTATCATCTTATTTTAATCATTTTCCCCTTGATCCACCTTGGCTGCAGCACGTCCACATTGGCTGGTAACCGCTCCCCAATGGTGAAACCTATAGGTTTGTGACCTAAGGTACTTTCACCGCGCTGGAAGTTGATCATTCTCCTTCGTGTCCGCGTGCACACTCCCTCTTTTATCCAAACATCATTGATTTCATTGAATTTCCCGAGATTGCTTCATCTCGAGCTTTTGATTTCATTCTCATCAAGTGATGTTGATTGCGTGTCTCATCACACCTTGGCATCTACTTTTCAGTTTGCTCTGCTCCCTTGCAAAGCAGACGCCAAGGCGGGGCAGCTGTAGACACGCCAAAATTGACGTTACTGTGAGTATATCTCATTTTACCTCGTAATGCCCCAATTTAACCCTCAAATTAACTTTGTTTGAGTGGTTTTCTCATTTTTCTTAGATTTCTCCCTTTTCCTCCCTTTTTATTATTTTTCCTTATTTTCTAGATTTTTCTGGGAATTTTTCAGATTTTTTATGATTAACGACTTGAAGTAGGGCGCGTTTTAAATAACGGCCTGGCGTGAGGCGTGTTTCCAAGAAAGGACGACTAGCGGCAAAGGCGTCAGTTTCTGGAATTTTCTGATTTCCAAAATGAGTACAAATGTTCAAAAAAATAAGAATTAACGTCCCTCCCTGGGTCATGTTTTTAATTAACGCCTACTCCCTCAGGCGTCTCTTCATCATTTTCAAATAAAGGATATTTTTATTGCTAAAATTAAATCTTTGAATTAACGCCTTTGTTCAGGTCGTGTTTTTAAGTAACGCCTTGAGGCAGGTCGTCAATTTAAATTAACGCCCTTCTGAGAGTCGTTTTTTACCCTTCCGTGTCCTGCTTTCCCTGCTCTGTTTGATCACCCTTTTTGGATTAGGGAAGTAGAGTCCTTGCCTAATGTTTATCTCTTCCAAATTTCAACTAAAACATGTTTTCTTATTTTCTCTTGATTTAATTCCGAATTTCACTTCCTTTCTTCATTTAATCTCTTTTTCCACTTGGGAAAGGGTTCCTATGACTTTCCAAGGTTGAAGGGACACTTGCCTAATGTTTATCTCTTCCAAATTTCAACTAAAACATGTTTTCTTATTTTCTCTTGATTTAATTCCGAATTTCACTACCTTTCCTCATTTAATCTCTTTTTCCACTTGGGAAAGGGTTCCTATGACTTTCCAAGGTTGAAGGGACACTTGCCTAATGTTTATCTCTTCCAAATTTCAACTAAAACATGTTTTCTTATTTTCTCTTGATTTAATTCCGAATTTCACTTCCTTTCCTCATTTAATCTCTTTTTCCACTTGGGAAAGGGTTCCTATGACTTTCCAAGGTTGAAGGGACACTTGCCTAATGTTTATCTCTTTCAAATTTCAACTAAAACAGGTTTTCTTATTTTCTCTTGATTTAATTCCGAATTTCACTTCCTTTCCTCATTTAATCTCTTTTTCCACTTGGGAAAGGGTTCCTATGACTTTCCAAGGTTGAAGGGACACTTGCCTAAGGTTTATCTCTTCCAAATCCCACTAAAACATGTTTTCCTAATTTCCCTTGGAATTAATTCCGAATTTCAACCCTATAAATAGAACCTCTCTCTCCCTTGTGAAAAGAACATCAAGATCAATTCAAGGGGAGGTGCTGCCGGACTAAAGGCTCAAGGAGGAAGACTCCCATGCACCTAAAAGCTTCACCCATGGAGTTCTTCTTCCTCTATTGAAGATTTGGAGCCTCTACATCCATGGAATTCTACATCCTCTTCTTCCTCTATTGAAGAGCTTGAAGCCAATTGGAGAAACCACTAAGCTTTCCCCCTCCTATCTCTTATTTTTCTTTAGTTAATTGCATGCATCATTATTCCATCTCTTCCTTTAATTTCTTTTTATCTCCATGTTGAGATCTCCTTAGTGCAACACTTGCACACCTCCCTATTTGAATATCATTCATCATATCTCCCATACCCTTTTGCATAGGGGTTTAAGGGCCAACACCCACAAGGTGTGTTCTTATACATGATTTTCATGTTCATCTTTATTATGAATTTGATGCTACACTCACCTTGGTTCTAATTCCTATTCTTATTGGTTGTTGTCTTTGATCTTTGCAAGGGTAATCGAAAAGGAAGAACTCTCCTCATCGGCCGGCCGATCGGAAGAGAAAGGAAAGCACTCACAATCCCGCGCTTTTAAGGTATTTTTCGCGATCCCTCCATATTATTATTGGTTATATCCTTTGAGGCCCTCGCATCTCTGGCGATCACACATCCCCTTAGCATCCTACGCATGCTCCCCTTTTCTCCCTCTTTTCCCATTCTTCTATTCATTTCTTTTTCCTTTTAATTGTTCTAAGTGGATTTCTTAGAATCTACAGGTGGCATAGGCTATGCTGCTGCGGAGATTGGAGGGGATTTAAAGGGAAGATTCAGAGATCAAAGGGCTTTCTTATTATTGGGGCTATTTTTCTCTCTCTCCTTAGATCTGCTCAAAGGTAGGTGTCTCTCAGGCTAAACTTCGATTAAAGCATGCTATCTTGTGTATCTTTTAGTGCTCTTTCCATTGATACATGTTTCCTTAAATTTCGTTAAGAAATGAGCAAGTTATGGTCTTTTTATTGGAGGGGTATTCCCATTTTTCTTCAGAACCAGAACGCGCTGCCCATCAGGGGCGCGTTTATAAATGCGCTGCCCCGACATGGCGCGTTCCTATACCCTATCTCCATCGTCCAGTTTTAATATATATATATATATATATAATAATGCCAGATCGCGCTGAAATAGTCCAGATTTCAAATATATATATATAAATATATGTCCAGATCACGCTAGCACTGGCCAACGCGATCTTCAGATCGTGCTAGTCAGGGCTAGCGCGTTCAAGAAATTTTTCGGAATGTCCGGGATCCAAAATAAGATGTCGGCTCGGCACAAACAAACAAACAAATAAACAAACAAACAAATTAATAGTTTTGTATCCATACACAACTCAAGCCCACATCTTATGCCCCTTGGGTCCTGACCCAAGGGTGAACTCTCCAACATATAAAGCCAATGAAGTTTTTCTAACTTCCAATGTGGGACTAAAGTTTAGTCACTTACAATAGGAATTATAAGCATTTAGAATCCACATTAATTGTAAGCATTCAGTCACCAAAAAAAAGGAAAATCAATATTAGCATGTTTGAATTTTTACAGCATGTTAAAAATTATTTTTGTAGAATAAAAATTATTTTTAGCATGTAAAAATCTATTTTTACCATATTATTAGTAAACTAATACATGAAAAATAATCCGAGCATGTTAACAATTACTTCCAGCATGATAAAATTATTTTATCCATATTTAGATATGAAAACTATTTTTCAGCATGTTAAATCTATTTAAAACTATTTTTTTTGCATGCTAAACCAAATTACTTATTAAATAATTATTAAATTGATGCATGAAAATTATTTTCAGCATATTAAAATTACTTCCAATATGATAAAATTATTTCCAACATAGTAGAATTATTTTTTGCATGTTAGAACTATTGTCAGCATATTAAAACTATTTAAAAACCATTTTCTGCTTGATAAATCTATTTTCCCATCAAATAATTAGTAAATAAATGTAAAAAAATTATTTCAGCATGATAAAATTTATTTTGTTATCAGAGAATTTCTGTAATCAGCATGGTAAATTTATTTTTATCATCTCATCAGTAAGTTAATGTATGAGAATTATTTTAGCATGTTAAGTATTAATTTTAACATGTTAAAGATTAATTTTCAGCATGATAAAATTACACTCAATATGATAAAATTATTTATAGCATGTTAAAATTACTTTAACATGTTAGAATTATTTTCAGCATAATGAAACTATTTTTAGCATAATAAATCTATTTTCTTAAGCATGAAATTCTATATTTATCATAATATCATTAAATAAATATATGAAAATTGCCTACAGCATGTGAAAATCTGTTTTATCATGTTATCAACAAATTGATGTATAAAAATTACTTTTTAGCATGTTAAATTATTTTCTGCATGATAAATCTTCTATTCTATCTTATTATCATTTATCCTATCTTATTATCATTAAAAATATCAATAATATGTGAAATCATGATTTTAATTTAAAAGTATATACATGTTATCTAAAACTTAATATTTCTGAATTTTAACAGAATTAAGAATAAATTCTCAAATGATTTTATGAACATGGTGCTTACCTACACCACGTTCATAACAGAATTCCGATTGGCTATAAAATCCACGTTTTGGCTAAACTAAAATACCTCTAGAATATAAAAACTTTCTGAAAACATGTCTAGACACTTGTTAAATCAATTGAACATAAGATTAAATTATGGAATTAAAATAAATCTATTAGTTCTATTTACTTTGATTTTTCTTCCTAGTTATCGTTCGTTCTTGAATTCCACGACTTAATGTCGTTAAACATGATGCCTTAAAATTATTATTCACTTCTCTTGCAACTTCTGAGATTTTTGCCAGATCTGTACTTTTTACAAATGAGCTTATTCTTGAAATTCATTGGCCATAGTGTTAAGTGGATGTCTAAACGTACTTGGGATCTAATTATGATCCACCGACCCAATGCCTGGCATTAATGGGGCCCGGTCTGGTCATGGGAGGAGTGCCCGAATGTACTTGTGCCCATGAGAGTTGATTGACCACGGTGTGGCATTGTACCGAAGTGCATGACTTGTTAGATTTTTACGACATTCCACTATTTGTATTACTTGTTTACATGATTACTGAAAAATTACATGAATTACTTGACTTGCGTGAAATGGCCAATTACATGAAATTCTTTACTTGTTCAAAGTTATTACTTGAAAATTTCTCTTGATATCTTGTTATCTCAATTACTTGGAAATTCCACTCATGTTATACACTTTTCGATGCAACTTGGAAATATTACTTAAATTGTTAAACACTTAAAGATTGCCTGATTTTTAGAGATATAAAATCATATTGAGCTTTTTGCTCACCCTACGTTTTTGTTAAATTGTTGCAAGAAATGACATTGAACAAGGGAATGGACAAGAGTGAAAGAGTGATTTTCTTTTCCCTAGGATTTATGTAGATCATTAGTATTTTACAAGAATCCTATACTTTGGGTTTGGAAGTTTGTAATTTGCCTTTATGACTTATGAATTAGCAATGTAAACCTCTATTTTAATGGAATAAAAGTATCATTTTCTCATCAATTTTTGTCTTAGAATTAAATTTCTACATGCTCTGATCGACACGCTTGATTACGACCCGCTCACGCCCTCGATATTCTGCGTCGGGGCGTGACAAAAATAAATTCTAAATGCATAAAGAACATGAAACCAACTAGAATAAAGCATCAATATTAACCAAGTATAAGAAAACAAAGCTTAAAACTTGGTCAATACTTAATTAACTAGGCTTATCATAAGTAAATTAGGGCTATTATGCATTATGTTTCGGATTAACATTAACATAGAACTCAGAAACAAAACCGGTCTCTTCAAGGACCATTTTACAGAGGCTAGCGGTCTATCATAGGGCCGCTAGTGATTCCAAGCGGTCTTCAGGAAGACCGTTTCTTCCTCTGTAGCAGACAGACATTAAAAATCGATGCTCAAGCCTATTTTAGGGCAACATAATGCATAAAAATGATATAAAACATGTAATGAACATGCCAGAAGAAAGTAGGCCAAGAATATGCATAGGAGAATGTAAACTAAGTAGAAATTTCATCTTTTCCATTAAAGGCTAGGTTCATGCATGAAAATGAACAAACTACTAAAACATAAAATACTCCATGTACAATGCATAAAATCAATAGGAAATAGAGGGCTTCTACTCCTAAGCTCATGTTTAAGCCGTTCATGAGATAACCTACCTCTGGACTTGTCCTTAAACTTTGAATTTAGGGCTGGAAGTTAACCCTAGTTCCTGCTCTTCCTGAATCGAACCAGCAACTTCGTGGCCTTTTATCTCTTGATTCCCTTTACCCACGACCACGAAATTTAGGGGGTAAGAAGAAGATACTAAAAAGAACAATTTATTCTAAAGAACATTTATCTAATTACCTCGTTTAAGACTTCTCTCTTGCTGATCAATCTGACCCGGTCGCACAGGTTCTTGAGATTCTTGTGCTGAACCAGCGACTTTAGACGCTTCTAACTTCCTGTAGGCTTGATCTCCTAGAATAAAATTTTGTGATGGGAATCAACACAGGGCACTAACATTTTTATTTTACATTTGTGTCATTTTATTTGTATTTATACCCTTGGCTAATTGGGTTTGTAATTGTAAGGCATTATAAGCCAAAGGGTTATTCTTTAAAGTCTTTGGGTTTATTTACAAAAGTCTAGTGGGTGCAGTAGGGTCCCCCACCCTCTTCCCCATTGGTCCACCTAGGTTCTAGGACCCATGTGAGGTAGGTTCAAAGTCCAACATTGGACTTGGACCAAGGGGGGATAAGAATGGAAAAATTCAAAATTGAAGGCCCTTAAAGTCAAGGGGGCGCCCCCCCTTTAATGTATTATATTCCATGTTGTATTTTTATTTTATTTGGTCATTTGACCACTTGGGAGAAGAAAATCATATTCCTAGTTTACCCCTCCCTAACCCTAGATCTAGGGGTAGTTAAGGTCATTTTTACTTTTCTATATATTCCATGTAATTTCCTTTTGATAGAATTAATGATGAAAAATTGAAGAAAATTTTCCATGGGCGCCCCTCTCTCTCTCTAGCTCTCTCTTGTTCTTGCTTGTTCTTCCTCTCTACCCTCTAGATCAAGGGTGTGAAGCCCTCAATATTGGAGTGAATCCAATTTCTATCTTCCCTCTGGAGTGTGAAGCTCCACCATCGCCGTTCGTGCCGCCGTCGGAATAGCAAGCCGCCATCCCTCCTGCTGTCCAGAACTCTGAGGTCCAGAATAGCAAGCGGAAGAAGAGGTCGGTTCTCCCAGCTCCCAGCTCTGATCAAGCTGATATTTTGAGAGCTTGTTCCTCTCTCTGTTAGCTTTCCAGCAATATAGATTTTGCCCCATTCAAATCCGGTTTGGTATTTTTCCCGCTATTTTCATTCCACCCCTAACAGTCTGCCAATCAACATATCTGCGGGATATATCCCTGATCCCGTATTTTTCCCCTACATCACCTAAAATCCCCAAAAAAGTCATACGTGTCCCTTACATACCCCCCCGTTTGGAGTCTAGATCTATTGTTTTCCATTCGGTCAAAATTCATTTTTAGGGGAAACTCAGTCTGTCCTGTGTGTTTGTCAGTCCGAGCCAGCAAAAATCTTCGTGGAATAGTCGTTTTCATTTTCAATCCATTCACTTGATGGATCTAAAAAAATTATATGTTGTAGCCCTTTGAGTCCTCTATCCATCGATACCAAGTTTCGTTGATCCGACACCTAATTTGGCCGCAGAAATTCTTCTCGTGGAGGCACGCAGTTCAGATCCGAGGACAGGCCAGCAACTCAGTCCGAGAATTAATTCCTCGAAAAATATGCCGGTGCACTCTGGGCCGCCGCCGCTCCCGGAGATCACTCGGCCACCCAGCAGCAACGTCCCAGCAAGATGCCGTAGCAAGGAGATGCACGAGCACTACCGTCCCAGCAGTCATGCCCACCTGCCATATCTCGGGCCCCGCAGAACCGTGCCAACCAGTAGCCCATCTCCGGCCCAAATTGCTGCCCATCAACCAAAGATCGGTCCTCCCGGGCCCCACTTGTAGCCCGTTACCTCCTTGCATGGAGTGGGCAAAAGAATTCAAATGTGTAATTATTGTAATTATTTGTACCGGGAGTTACGGTCTTGGCCGGGATCATCTTCCCCATGCCCGGAGCGTGGAGGTAAATTCGCCACTCTCTCTATTGCATTTGCTTATTTCGCCTTTATTTGTATATGCCGCTGCGAGTGATAGGTTACTAGCTCGATTCAATTTAATCACCGCTGCGAGAGAGAGAGCGAAACCTGTCCCATGACCCGATCGGGGCACGAAAGAGAGCCGATTACCTGACTCATCGCCGGTTCCTCAACCGCGCACGATCCTGCGTTTCCCTCGCTTAGGGACACCCGCGAACTAGACTCCTAGGTTCGCTGTCTATCCCGCATGAAATTGGTATCAGAGCGGAAGGTTGAGTCTAGGGTAGTCTTTGTTTAAATACGAAAAAAAGGAGTCTAAGTCTAAGTCAGTCCAAGGTTGCATTTACATTCCTTTATTCGGTATATCAAAAGGTGTTGCCCGAACGTTAGGTAACGTCTATCGGGAAGGTCGCATATTTGCGAGAGAGGATCTTCGGATCCCATAACTCCGTCAAGTATCGTCTATTGATTAAGTCTAGGTTTGTAGTTGAGTCGGCATTCCAAGTTTGCAACGCATTTTAGAGTCGTGTCTAGTGTCTTGTCCAAGTGTCGGCATGTCCATCTTGTAGTTCCCCATTTCCAATGGACTCCCGGTCGCCCAGGTGATATGACCTTTGGCACACTAATGGACTCCCGGTCACCCAGGCGATCCTTGCACTCTCTCGGATGTCGTCCGCTAAGTCAAAGTTCTCTCGCAGTTTCTGCTCGTTTGCCTCGGGTTTGAAGTGGACGACGCGGAGAGAGGGATTGCTGACCTCCAATGGAATCACGGCTTACGTGCCATACACTAGCTGAAAAAGTGTTTCACCAGTAGCCGTTCCCGGAGTAGTTCGGTGCGACCATAGTACGCTTGGCAATTCCTCCAGCCAGCTTCCCTTGGCTTTGCCGAGCCTGGTTTTGATGCCTTTTAAGATAGTCTTATTAGCATTTTCGACCAGTCCGTTAGCCTGAGGGTGGGCTTCTGAAGTGAAGTGGTTGCGAATGTTTAGGTCGGCACATCTATCTCTGAAATAATGAGAATCAAATTGCCGACCGTTATCGCTCACGATCACTCGGGGGACACCATAGCGACAGATGATCGATTTCCAAACAAAACTCCATACGACCGATTCGGTGATCCTGGTTATGGCTTCGGCCTTGATCCATTTGGTGAAATAGTCGATGGCGACGATGACGAACTTCTTCTGAGCTTGAGCCGTAGGGAACGGACCCAAAATGTCGATCCCCCACCGAGCGAAAGGGTATGGCTCGTCAAGGGTGATGAGCTCCGCAGCGGGCTGATGAATTAGGTGGTCGAAGCGCTGACATCGATCACACTTCTGTACGTAGGTCGAGCAGTCGCGCTGGAGAGTGGACCACCAGTAACCCTGTCATAGCAAGATCCTGGCGAGTGATCTTCCTCCTTGGTGCGCTCCGTAGATTCCTTCGTGTACTTCATGAATCGCTCGGCTGGCTTCGTCGGTGCTAATGCACTTGAGGAGAGGACCGGAGAATGATCTGCGATACAAGGCATCATCCAGCATGATGAAATGCCGAGCTTGGTACTTGAGCTTTCGAGCCTCCCGAGGGTCAATGGGCTCTTGAGAATCCCAGAGCCAGGATATGTAGGGGGTCCGCCAGTCGCTTGAGGGTGCCAAGTCAGTAGTCATAAGCTCAAATTAGATGCTCGGTTGCCCGAGGTCTTCGAGAAAGACTGATCGTGTACTAGCGAGATCGGGCGAGGAGGCCAGTCGAGAGACGGCGTCCGCTCGGGAGTTTTCCTCCCGGGCTATTCGGACTACCTCAAAGCTCTCGAAGAGTTGAGCCATCCTCTTGACCGCCTGGAGGTACATGACCATTTGTCCTTCTCGAGCTTCATATTCACCGTTGACTTGGCTAGCGACCAATTGGGAGTCAGTGTGGATCCTGACTCGTTCGGCCCCCAGTCGTCGAGCCATCCTGGCTCCCGAGATAATGGCTTCATACTCGGAAGCATTGTTGGACGCCTGGAAGTTGAACTTTAGGGCATACCACAGCTCCGGTCCTTCGGGGGACTTGAGGAGAATACTGGCGCCACTCCTTGTTGAATTAGAGGACCCGCCGATGAACAGATCCCAGGTAGGCCCGGACGCTGGTGGAAGTGCTTCTTCAATCGGAACTGTGCTTTCAGCGATGAAGTCTGCGAGAGCCTGTCCTTTAATAGCCGAGCGAGGGCGATACGAGATATCGTAGGCCTCGAGCATGATGGCCCATTTGATGAGGCGTCCCGAGGCTTCAGGGTGAAAGAGAATTTTCTATAGGGGTTCACCGGTCAATACGACGATGGGGTGCCCTTGGAAGTAGGGTCGGAGGCGCTTGGCAGAGGTAACCAATGCTAGCATGAGTTTCTCCGTTGTGGGGTACCTTCTTTCGGCCTCATTAAGCACCTTGCTGGCATAGTACACTATGTTGAGCTATGGTTTTGATGATAACTAAACTTCATGTGTGATGATAATGGTTTTGATGTATGAGTGATCTATGGAAAATGTCTTCATGATAAATTAACTTGTCGTCATGACAAACGAACTCACATGTTGATATCTTGCTTTGCAGGTACTGCTACTGGGCTAGAATGCATGCGCCTTCATGCATGTTTTAGTGTGGGAATGTTAAGACTAATGTTCTTGTTCTTTTTGCCCATACTAATGTAGATTCATTGAGTATTTGTTGATATGAATTGGTTGCTTGTCATTGTGTAAAATCATCTCCACTTCATTGTTTGTCTTTGTTGAAAGGATCATCATTTTCCTCTCACTCATACAAAATCATGACTCAATGATGATTGGATACATGTTGCTCTGGACTGAAGTTGGAACTCATATGAGGTTTGATTGATTTGTATTGGAAATGTCCCTTCAAATGCATGATCAATACTCTGATATAATGTGTAAGTTTCACTTTGCCAAAACTTCTTTGGAGTCAATGGTAAGCTCCCACTCTTGGTTACTACCCTTTAATCCATGGTAAGTATCCATGAAGTGGAAATGAATTTCCATGTGCCTAGATTGGGAGTGATTTATTAGTCGTGCTCTCAATTGACTTCATTGGATAGTTAAAGACTTAATGGTTTCAAAGTGTCTGATGCATATTCTTGGGGAGGTTCTTAAAATGAAAATGTTATCAAAGCATCTATGCGTCTCATGCTAATGCTTTCAAAATCATACTTCATGTCATTTGGGTCTCGATCTCAAAACTAGCTTCATATGTTAATGCATAACCATATATTTTGATTTTGATCTAACCTCTTACTTTAGCATGTTTTTCAGGATGAAAAATCATGGTTGATCTTCATGGGATTATGGTAATATTTAATTAATTATTTTCCATTGATTTGATAGAGGTTTTAGCTATTTTTCAGACCCAAACAAAAAGGGGTCGACCCTCTTAGGTTCTGTCCAAAACAGAACAATTTTTCAGCACCCTCCCCATAGGGGTCGACCCCTGGGGTCGACCCACAGCAAGGGTCGACCCCAAGGGTCGACCCCAAGGGTCGACCCCTGTAAACTAGAACCAAAACTTGGTTCTGTTTGGGTTCTGTTAGCCTGAGGGTCGACCCCTGGGGTCGACCCCTGTAAAACAGAACATGAAAATGGTTCTGTTGGGGTTCTGTTTGCCCGAGGGTCGACCCCAAGGGTCGACCCTTTCCGGTACGGGCCGGCGCCGTCAAATACGACCTTCGTATAAGCGCGCCAAAAGTCTTGTAAATGCGGTCCAAAAGCCCCAAATCACTCTAGGATATGTGGATCTGGTCCCTAGGCTGTCTCTTGACCGTCCTAAACATATAAATACATCTTATTGGGTTGTAAACCCTAAGGAGGAACCAAGTGAGATCTGAAAACTATTTTTTCTTCTATCCTTGTGTGTGTAGGTCGCAGGCAGCTGCTCTAGGGCTTCTTCCACCATGTTGTGAGCGTGAATGTGAAGGGAACAAGCTGCAAACAAGTTTCCAATCGATCCCCAACTGGAAGCTACGTGGAGAATCAAGCCATCACGTCATTTGAGCAAAGATCGTTCATCTATCTCCAAGGTTATTCAAGGAAGATCTAAAGCCAACCTCCTCTCAAGAAGAGAAAGCCATGCAAACTAGAAAGAAGAAGAGCTAAGCAAGCACAGACAGAAGCTCTGATTAAGTGAAGATTGAAGCTACGTTCTAAATCAACAGCATACATTCAAAGAGAAGCCAAATTAGGGGATTTCTAAACTAAGCCTCATTGTCATCATGCTTTGAGTGTCATATTTGTATTTCTCATAAACTCTAAGCATTTGTGTGTGTGTGGATCGTATGGATCCGTGGTCGTGTGTGTGTGTCACGTTTGATTCATGTGTGGGTGTGTGGATCTTACTAGATCTACGTGTGTGTGTGCCTCGTCGTTCTTAGTGTGTGGATTGCTGCACTTGTGGCAGCGTGTGTGTGTGTTGGTGGATCCAGTTGTCGGATCGTGTTGGAGACATCGTCTCCGTGTGTGTGTGTATTGGGGCGCGTCCCCGTGTGTGTGTGCAGGCGTTGTCCTGCGTGTGTGGTTGGAGCGTCGTCTGCATTTGGGGATTTATCCTCGAGTGAACCTTCACCTAGTTTGGTGAGGGGTGGACGTAGGGAGCCCGTCGTGGTCCCGAACCACCTTAAAATCCCTATGCATTGTGGTTTGCTTTGTGCGTTGGCTTGGTTTGATTGTTGAATCCTTTTATATGATCGTGTGAAAACGGTGAGATTGAGAGAATCTATTTCTTAGCTTAATCAACTTCCTTAATCTTGTTGTAAGGAGTTTACTCCACCACACAGCATTCATCTTGTCTTCTAGTGTGGGGGTTAGTGTTGGTTGTAATCTAACTTGCCAGTTCAACAGATTTGATGTTTTAATTGTTGTTTCATTACACTTGTTAAAAGGGAAAGAGTTTCCTTAAAATTTGTAATCACCCAATTCACCCCCCTCTTGGGTGTCATTGATCGTGGGACCCAACACACTGGTCTCTCGACTCCTGCGTCGTTCCTGACCAGGACCGAGCTTACAGTAGAAGGGGTTGCCGAGAGGTAGAGGTGTAAAGCTTCTCCTTGGACTGGTTTGGACAACACCAGGGGTGAGGCCAAGAATTCCTTGAGTCAGCAAACTCCTTCTGACATTCCTCATCTCAGGCGAACGTAGCTGATGCCATTTTGGGTCCCCTCAACAATTTGAAGAAGGGTAAGCATCGTTCGGCCGCCTGAGACAGGAAACGGTTGAGTGAAGCAATGTGCCCCGTTAGGCGTTGGACGTCCTTGATGCAGGTAGGTGGCCTCATGTCAAGGATGGCCTGGACCTTATCGGGGTTGGCCTCGATTCCACGCTGAGTGACTAGGAAGCCTAGGAACTTCCTAGATCTGACTCCGAAGGTGCACTTGGCAGGGTTAAGCTTCATGTTGCACTTCAGAAGGGTGTCGAAGGTCTCTGCTAAGTCGGTGAGGTGGTCTTTGGCCTTCGGTGTTTTGACGAGCATATCATCAATATAGGCCTCGACGTTCCGACCGAGCTGTACTTCTGATCAGTCTCTGATATGTTGCTCCAGCATTCTTTAACCCGAACGGCATCCGGGTGTAGCAGTGTACGCCGAATTCGGTGATGAAGGTAGTCTTCTCGATGTCCTCCGGGTCCACCCTGATTTGATGGTAGCCGGAGTAGGCGTCTAGGAAGCTGAGCTGCTCGTTGCCAGAGGTTGAATCGACCAGTTGATCGATGCTCGGCAGTGGGTAGCAATCCTTCAGGGGAGCCTGGTTGAGGTCGGTGAAATCCACGCACATCCGCCATTTCCCAGAAGCTTTTGGTACTAGGACGACGTTGGCGAGCCATGTAGGGTACAGAACCAGACAAAAGAGGCCAGTCTTCTGCCCCTAGATGACTTGCTCTTTGATGACCGCTTGCTTCTCTGGGGCGTGCTTTCTCCTGCATTGTTGTACTGGCTTTGCTATTGGTCGAGGTTGAGCTTGTGCATCACCACGTCTCCCGGGATCCCGAGAAGGTGCTCATCAGACCATGCAAAGACTCGGATGTATTGAGCAAGGAAATCTTTATATTTTTCCTGTTCCTCAAGTGGGAGCTCAGCTCCAATCTTTACTCCTAGGGTCAGGTCACCGTTAAGGAAGATCGTTAGCAACTCGCCGCCAGGCTCAGATGTGGCAGGTCCCTCCTCGGCTGCCTTTACCCCTTTATTCTTCCCTTCCAGCCTAGTGGCATCAATTGAGACTATGTAGCACCGTCTAGCCACTGCCTGGTTACCTCGAACTTCTCCCACGCCATATTTTGTTGGGAACCTCATCTTTTGGTGAAAGGTAGAGGGCACCGCTCTCATTCGGCTGAGAATGCCTCGGCCGAAGATGGCATTGTATGCCGTCATCCCCTTAATCACGATGAAGTCTACCATAACCGTAACGATTTTGGGCGGGGTGCCGACAGTAACCGGCATGCTCAGTGCTCCCTCGGGATAAGTAGCCTGGCCGTTGAACCCACAGAGGGGGGTTCGGATCGGGCGGAGTTTAGATGGATTCTCTCCCATTTTGAGGAAACACTCATAAGACAATACATCAAGGGCACTACCATTGTCGACTAAGATTCTGTCCACGTTACAATGGTTTACTGTAGCCGATACAACGAGGGCGTCATCGTGCGGGCTGGTTATCCCTCCTAAGTCCTGGTCAGAGAATACCAGGGCCTGCGAGGCCGCTTGTGCCTCAGCAGAGGCTCGGCTCGCCCGCTCGGTGTGACACTTTCTTCCTCGGCTGCTATCTCCGCCCGATGCCATCCCGCCCGTGATGACGTTGATGTGGACTCCGCGGGGGGCGTTATCAATCTCTTCAGTAGCACCTCGGTCTTCCTTTTGCCCGAACACGTACCGAGATAGGTGTCCCTGGCGGATGAGGCGCTCGATCACATCTTGAAGTTGATGGCAATCGTTCGTGTGATGCCCGTGGTCGCTGTGGAACAGGCAATGCTTGCGGCGATTGCGATGCTTGGTCCTCATGGGCTCGGGTTGGTTGAGGAGACCCAAGCCTTTGATGTCTTCGTAGATTTCGTAGACGGGGGAGGTATGTGGGGTATACCGCTCATACTTCTAGGGCTGCTCTTTTCAATCTTCGTCCTGGTTCCACATCTTTCCTTGTCACGTCCCTTGCTCGGACGGTCTCTTCTTGTCCCCCTCCCGACCCGAGCTGGTTGTGCCTCGGCAGGCGCTGAGCACTTCTTCGCGCTCGGCATGGCGCAGAGCCAAGGTCACTAGCTCTGCGAGGGAGGTAGGGGGATGAAGCACTAGCTCGCCCCGTAGGTTCTCATCGCGGGAACCCCCGGTCAAGGCAGTGATGGCGGAGGCCACATCCAGGCGGTGGATGCACAGGGCTTCTGATTTGAATCAGTTGATATAAGCCCGTAACTTCTCCCCCTATTCGTTCTTGAGGGCCAGTAATCCCGCTACTGACCGGGGCAGATCGTTGCCGGTGAAGCTTTCTTTGAATATTCACCCGAATTGCTTGAAGTTGTGGATACTGTCAGGGGCGATGGCTCTGAAACAAGCCTGAGTGCCCTAAACTAGAGTGGTCACGAACGCTCGGCACTTGATCACATCGGACGCCCCACGCAAGGCCATCAGGGCGTCGAAGCTATCGTAATGGTCAGCCAGGTCTCCCTGGCCATCGTACGACTTGAAGGTCGGAAGTGAGATTCTGGGAGATATCTCTACCTTCAGGATGTGGTCGGAGAACGGATATCTCTCCTCACCCTCCGTAGGAGAGGTCTTCTGAAGGCGCGGAGAGTGCGCTCTTGCTCTGCGAAACGCCTCTCGAAGTCTCCCAATCGGAGAGAGAGTTTCGGTTGTTGCTGTCCCGAGGGGCTGGGGGGGTGCACTTGCATGCTGCCCTGACGCTCCTCAGGGGCCTCGGCGTCCGATAACGGTCTACGTGCTCCAGTCTTCTCCCTCCTCGGGGTTGACGAGGCTTCTTACTCCGGGGGAGGGGCGTGCGACGGTCCTCCCGACGGGTTGCGAATGAGTCGCTACCGCCGGAGGATGAAACGGCCTCCAGCAGTTTGCTGGGAGGCATCTCCACGTGGGGGGCTTTTTCTGGGGAGCTGTGACTTCTCCTCCCTGGCCTCCTGGGCCCTCATGAGATCCACGAGGACATCCAATTTTGCGTTGAGGGTTTGGAGGGCGTCGGTGCTCTCGCCGGGAAGCAGTTCCCCCGCCACTGATGGAGGTAGCTCGTTGGCTTGGTTGTCGGACGGGGAATGCTCTGTGGGGAGGGAAGGTGTGCCTTCCTCCATTACCAGAGCTTTTCCCGTATCGCTGGCAGTCCTAGTGCCAGAACTTCTTCGCACCAGGATGGCTCTTTGTACGTTTCCCATAGACGGCGCCAGATGAAGATGGGCGATCTCGCGCTGCTCTTGAGCAGGGAGGAAGATGACCACGTACCCTTGAAGTATAAACTGCAAGAAGGGAAACCAGTCAGGGGTGCCCAGGGATAGATCCCCGGGGAAGACCCTTTGATGCTTAAGTCAGCATAGGTAGTAGAGCACTGGTGCACAGTGAAGACTTAGGAGGAAAATGGAAGCGCGAGATCCCTCTCCACCGAAAGGTGAAGTGGTTCCTTGTCAGGGTTGCTGGCTCTTGCCTTGCTTAGGCTTACCTTCTCGTAGTAGGGCATCCTGTTTAAATAATGGCATGTTATGCGAATTGATCCCTGTGAGCGGAGGAGTTCCAGGGGGGGTTACGTCCTTCATGCGGGCTCCTTACGGCGCGCGGACTCTTGGTCTCCCTTGTCCCCTTGAGCTTCCTGCCATTAAGGGATTCACAACGGCCAAATCAATAAGCTTCCATCAGCGAGCTCGAGCGAATGGCACTTGTTCAAGAGTGGTCCCCCGACTGATAAGTGTTGGGTCGAGACAAGGAATAGGGGGATCCAAGGGAGCTTTCCTGATCGACTGATGCTCAAACTTCCCAACCCGTAGGCCGCCTAGGAAGCGCTTGTACCGAGTGAATTTTTGGACTTTATAATAAGTGGGCTCAGGAGCTGCCACTTTGAGGAGTTGACCCTTGTTCGGTCCGGTTTAGACCTCGTTTGGCCTCTCCGTATGGGCGGTGAGATTTCCCCTCTCCAGATTTCTCTCCTAGGCTGGATGTCCTAGTTGGGCCAAACAAATCAAGATGCAACAATTCCAAAGGCCGGGAGGTAGAAACAATGTTCTTATTTTTGAAGGATAAGCGTGTTTGCTTGCCTTTTGTGCAAGCCTCACAAATTTTATCACTTTCAAACTTTAACTTTGGCAAACCATTCACCAAGTCATGTTTAGACAACTTGGAGATTACTCCAAAACTAGCATGACCTAGTCTTCGGTGCCATAGCCATGCATTATCATGATTGTTAGCTACCAAACATATATCAACGCAAGAAACATCATCAATATCAATGGTATATACATTGTTGCTTCTCTTGCCGATGAATCTGATTTCATTGGAAGTTTTATTTATGACAAGGCAATGGGTTTCATCAAAAATAATTTTGAAGCCTTTGTCACACAGTTGGCTTATGCTCAGCAAGTTATGATTCAAACCTTTCACCAAAATAACATTTTCAATCAAGGTTTCAGAATTCTTACGTATGTTGCCAATTCCAATTATTTTACCATTATCTTTTCCACCAAAGGCAACTGATCCTCCATCCTTGTCTTGCAGCATAGAGAACGCTTTCCTGTCCCCTGTCATATGCCTTGAGCAGCCGCTGTCCAAGTACCACTTGCTCCCCCTGGCTTCAAGACATATCTGCAAGAAACAACATTCTGATGCAAATGATTTTGGTACCCAAGCTAGTTCGGGTCCGTAGGAGTTAGTCCAGTTCTGTGCATATCTTTTCTTGGTCCAAAAAATATGATTTCTTGGTGAACTTTGTTTGAACCAGCAATTTACAATAACATGACCAAATCTACCATAATGATAACAGTTAACAGGTGCAAACATTCTTTGAAATTGTCATGGTTTGGGTTGGACATGTTTTGGTTTAGAATTGGAACATGAAGCATGGTTGTTATCTTTTTCATGAACAAAGGATGTGGTGATCTTATGCTCAAAAGATTTTTTATTTTGAGGAGTGTATCCCAGTCCTTCCTTTTAAAAATTGACTTTAAATCCCAACAAGTTATCTAGATTTTGTTTGCCCTTTACAAATCTTGACAAGGTGGACTGAAGTTCAGCCACTTCTTTATCCAAACTCACATTTTTCTTTTCAAGTTCTGAGTTTGTGGATTTCAGAATTTTTTCTTTAGTTTTCATTTTTTCACACACTTTCTCCATTTCAGACATTTTGCAAGATAGCTCTTCTTTGGCTTTTTCACAATCTGAAATCGTTTGTAGCAGACTTTCTTTTTCTTCCATTGCCTCAAACCATTCCTGTTCCAATTTTTCAAACTTAACAAGGATATCTTCATGTGACAAATCATCAATTTTCTTATTGAGAGTTTTATTTTTAGATCTGATTTTCTTGTATTTAGTATGTAATTCTTCATATTCAGACTCCCATTGTTCATTGGAAATAACATCAGGGTCAGAATTTACCTCTGTTGAATCATCCTCGTGAGCCATGAGGCACAGGCTTTCCACGAGTTCTTGTATCTCCTCATCGGACAGTTCGTCCTCTTCATTGCTCTACGTGGCGACCATGGCTTTGGGCTTTCTGAAATTATCTTTTTTGAATTTCTTCTTCATATCTAGGCACTCTCCCCTCATGTGCCCGAGCTTCTTGCATTCATAGCATATGATGCCACTTGGTTTGCTTGGCTCACCCTTGGTTTGAGTGGGCTTCCTTTGCCCCTTTCTAAAATTGCCTTGGAAGTTTCTCTTCTTCCTCAAAAATCTTTTCACTTGGCGAGTTATCATGGCCAAGTCTTCTTCTTCATTACTTTTCTCGCTGGATTCTTCTTCTTGAAAATCTTCATCAGATTGATGAGCTTTCAATCCAATTACCTTCTTCTTCTTCGTATCTTTCTCAACTGTCCTCTTCATATTTATCTCATAGGTCATGAGTGACCCTATGAGCTCATCAAGAGTGAGTGTGGACAGATTCTTGGAGTCTTCAATGACTATGGCCTTGGTGTGCCACGCAGGAGGGAGGGATCTCAGCACTTTTCTTACGAGCTCAGAATTAGTGTAATCTTTCCCAAGGCTTTTGAGACAATTCGTGATCTCGGTTAGCCTTGCGAACATATCTGAAATTGTCTCTTCAGGCTTCATCTTGAAGAGCTCATAATCTCGGACCAAACGGTTGGCCTTGGTCTCCTTGACCTCCGAGGTTCCTTCATAGATCAGCCGCAACTTGTCCCACATCTCCATTGCTGAACTGCACATGGATACACGAGAAAACTCATTAGGATGTATAGCACATTACATAATGTTCATAGCATTAAAATTTACAGTGCATTTCTTAATTTCCTCGGGTGTCCATTTTTCTTCATCCTCCCCGAGTTTGTAAGGACCCTTGTCCACAACTCTCCAGATCTCACACTCCTGGGCTCTTAGAAAGACATGCATCCCATTTTTCCAATAGGAATAATTTGAGCCATCGAAGTAAGGAGGACGGTGAATGGAGTGACCCTCAGGCATCATACCATTGTTTGCCATTGATCTGGATCTTACTCTAGATCATTAGATCTGAAAGAAATAGAGCCTTAGCTCTGATGCCAATTGAAGTCCCACGATCAATGGCACCGAAGAGGGGGGGGGGGTGAAATGGGTGATTACAGATTTTAATAACTTTTACTTGATTTAAAAGAAGTATTAAGATCAAGCAACAAACAAGAAGAGATTTGTTGGACAACAAGATGAATTTGGCTAGATCAACCCTTACAGTAGTTCTTTGGTACCAGGTGGAGTTAGGGAATCCGAAGATTCTCTCACACAACGTATTTTCCTCCCGATAGGACTGACCGTGCCGATCAGAAGCTACCTTTTGATATACCAGAGATCTACCGCAAAAAGGTTAATACAGCTAGATCTAAACAACGAAACTAGATGATGATACAATAAGTAAAAGTGCTATAGCAGAATGGAGGTAAAAGATAAGGAGCAAACCACACAGAAGACCATGATTTTTAGGTGGTTCAGATGCAACAACTGCAACCTACGTCCACCCCTCACCGATTGTGAGGATTCACACACTATCTTGTAGAAGGTTACAAGATCCAAGCACACACACACACACACTCATGTGAGTTCAGAACTCCCACGAAGGTGCACAAGCACCAAACCAAAAGGAAAAGGGATAAACGAGGAAATCACTCACACATACACACAGATCTGCGTAGATCCACACACACACACACTGGTGTTTCAATATTACAAGAACACACAATAAAAGCTTAGTAAGAGTGGAATGAGAAAATAGAAAATCAAAACATAAATTCAAGCTCCCCCTTAGTGGATGAAGATGGTATTTGATGAAGCTTGCTCCCAGATTGATCTTCACTTGAATGGCCTGCAAATCAGCTTGAGAAGCTTGCACTTGGATGAAGATCTTCTTGCTCGAAGCACTGTTCACGGAGCTACAGTGCACCCTACCTTCTCCTTTGATGGCCTCCCTTGTTCTTGCTTCAATCACTTAGGTTTTTGACCCCAATAAGAATATTTATAGACCTTGGGTGGTCAATAGACATGTCACAGACCAGATCCACAAATCATGGGAAGATTGGTGGCTTTGGGATTAAACATTTCCTAGAAGAAGGACTTCCCACGTTGAGAACAAAAAGTCAACAATAGGGGTTTTTCGAGACTGGCGGTCGGCCTATACACTCGGGCGGTCGACCGGAATTGTTTCAGAAACTGGCCATTCACTTCTGGGAAAACCGGTCGACTGCTACTGGCTGGCGGTCGACCGCTGGCTGGGATTTCTGCCAAAAATAAAGAGTTAGCCAATGCAATATAATATATGAACGAAATAGTTTATGGCTACCTTCTTCCAATTAAGGTGAGTGGGTTTAAGTTTAGCTTTGGTGGTTCGGAAACCAAAACAAGGATTTATGCATTTGGACGGGTTTAAACAATTAAGCTTATTACATGGTGAAGTAGGCTTTGAAAGCGTGTTAAATTCGAACTTGATAGTTGAAACATAGCACGTGATAAAACATATAACCCTGAGTTTTGTTATCATCAAAATCACTTGGATATACTCAACATGAATGCAACAGGTGCATTAGTCAGTCCAAACGACATAACTACAAATTCATAATGTCCGTATCGGCTTCGGAAAGCAGTCTTGTGAATGTCTTCATTCTTAACCCTTAGTTGGTGATAGCTTGACCTGAGATCGATCTTGGAGAAGTATTCCGCACCTGAAAGTTGGTCAAATAGTTCATCAATACGCAGCAGTGGGTATTTGTTCATTATGGTGAGTCGATTCAACTGCCGATAGTCAATACATAATCTGTGGGAACCGTCCTTCTTCTTGACAAATAAGACTGGCACACCCCAAGGGGATGTGCTAGGTCGAATGAAGCCTTTTTCTAGCAGCTCCTGAAGTTGCTTCTTTAAATCCTTCAATTCCGTGGGGGACATCTTGTAAGGAGCTATTGACACAGGTGCAGCTCCGAGTGTGAGTTCAATGGTGAAGTTAACCTCCCTTTCGGGCGGTATGCCAGGTAACTCGGAAGGAAAGATATCAAGAAACTCCTAAACTATAGGGATTTCATTTATCTGGATTTCCTTAGACTCGGTAACTACTACGGAGGCAAGGAAAGCTTCACATCCTTGCGAAATGAGTTTGCAAGCGTGAAGAGATGAAATAAGAGAGGGATGCTTCTGGTATTTGATACCAAAGAAGGAAAATCACGGGAGGCCTGGCTTTCGGAAAGATATTATCATATTTCAGCAATTTATGTAGGCATCATGGTCTACCATCCAATCAACTCCTAATATGGCATCGTAGCCCTTCCATAAAGTGATTTACTTTAAGGAAATCCGTGCTCACTAGATGCTGAGCATAGGGTACCAGCCAAGAAATTGCAATTCATACTCGGCTACCGTCATCATACCTTGACGCAATGAAATGAATTCTGCCGCCTTCCTCTCCTTGACATGTTTGGAAAAATATTTAGCTCGAAAGAGCGTGAGAAATCCTTCCCAAGTGTGTGGTGCGTCCGCAGGTGTTGTAGGTACAGTCTTCCACCATGTACGCGTATCTTTGTTAAGCTGGAATGTAGCAAGGCGAACCTTCTCCTGGTCGGCACATTGCATGACTTCGAAGATACGATTCATTTCATCAATCCAGTTCTCCGCTTTGTCTGGATTGGAAGAACCATTAAATCGTGGAGGATTCAAACTCCAGAAATTACGGTGTAAATCACCAGCGCCTGCCCTCGTGCCAGCTTGGGCCATAGTTTGCAAAGCTTGTGTGAGACCTACAACGGTTTGTTGCAATCCATTCCAATCGACACGATGAGCCATTTGCAATAATAAGGTACTTGAGAAGGGTAAAAAAATTGTTAATTCTAAATGGAATTGGTGGGTTTAATCTTAGAGAGATTTCTAATTAACTATCTCAACGCTGGTTCTACCCAATTTCTCTCAAAGATTGGGTATTTCTTTCCATGTTTCATAGGCATGGATCCTTAAACCTTAGACTTAATCCTATGACATGACTTCTTTTTCATTGGACTTCTAAGCTTAGGCTCTGATACCACTCTAACTTTCACGCCCCGAGCTTTTAATACAGCGGAAGGAATATCAGAACGTGAACAGCCGGCATGGTAAGCCTCTCGCATGCAAGAAATCAGAGCGCAAGACAAGCACATACAAGTAATTGCACAAGTAACTTTTCTCAAATTTCTAACTTTATTGCATCAAATCCAATTACATAATATCATCATTTCTTGACAACTATGACTCAAGAAAATCAAAAATTATAGTATGACTATATTAGACACTTTGATCATCTAAGGCTTCTCACATCTTGAAAACCTTCATTCACTCTCGGACCCGCTGCTAGCATAATCCGAATCTGATGCACTAGTACTTCCTGAAATAGACAAGAAAATATGTATGAGCACACTTACCCAGTAGGTATCTTTGCATCAACAAGAAGGTAATATTTAAATGATTAAGGTCTTAGCTCTAGAATTAAGATCCAAATAAGGATGCGATAAACAAGCGATATAAACCAAGATAATCCAAAATCATGAAATAACTGTGCAAGTAGACATGAATAAGTATAGATCTTGAACACGAAAGAATAATCATGTAGATGTAAATTTGGCCTTTCATAAACAAGAATGTACGAGCATGTAACGAGAAAGTACTTTACACAACCTTGTAAAGGCTATGCAATAACAAGCATGTAAATTTTCATGACGAGCCTCGTGAATTTCACTCATTTATAAGAGAAAGTACTCCTAGTGCAATGGGATGCCAGTATCATCGTACCCCATGGTTTATAGCACGTTTCCGACCATCGGCCGTGAGGACTAGCATAGAGCCCTTGGACACAATCCATGCCCGATCTTGCATCTTCAAGTTATAAATCCAGCTACTTCCATGAGATATAACAATAATGTCGGCCAATAATTCAATTCCAAATAACGATTTTCTAGAGCAAGTAATCAAGGAATAGAACTGATGTGATATGATCTTCCGAGTCTGAGATTTTTCTTTTCTTTTCATTTTCTCTGATATTTCTCATCACTTTTTCCTTTGGTCACTTTGTTTTCTTTTGTTTTCATAAAACAACTTCCCTCCTTTTCTTTTTCTGGGCAATTCCCATTTTCACCACTTTTAAAAGAGCTTTACGAGAGAAAGGGAATAAAGATAAGAGAGGGAGAGATTACGTGAGAGGGAATTTAAGAGAGTGGGGAGAGAGAGGGAGAATGATAGAGTGGGAAAGAGAGAGATCACGGGGGAGGGGTTGTTTGTTTTTATTTCCCTGTTACACAAGCTTCACGATAGAATGAAGAGAGAGAATGGACTAGAGAGGGAGAGAAGAGAGAGGGGGGAGAGAGAGAGCCGCGATGGGATGGTCCTGGGAGCCAGGTTCTGCAGCAGCAGTCCTCCCACCATGATGGAATAGAATGGACGCACCAAACGGTGCTCTGTTCTGAGCTTTCTCCCGCCGTGATCGTCCAAGGTGAAACCGCGGCTGCCCACGGTGTTGCAGGTGGAGGAGAGCTTGGATTTGGAGGGGGACGGGCGACACGACAGTGATGGGGGTGGCCGGCGAGCAGTGGAGTCGTGCCCCGGTGGCAGGAACCGTTCCACGAGGACGCGGCATCGTGTCCAGGAGGTGATCGTCCGAGCTGAGCCGCAACCGTCGCTTGTGGCAAGTGTTCAACGAGGAGTGGGAGGGGTGGTGCTCGGAGCTCGCTCGGTGCAGTTGGGGGGGTGTGGGAGCTGGGCAGGGTGGTGTTGTGTCTGGTTGGCATTTGTGCCGTGGTAGGGTTTTCATGGCAGTGGTGGCTGGGTCCTCTCATCTGGCATGGTGCATGATGACGGGATGAAGGAGGCGGACGGCAAGAAGGAAGGTGGGAGATGGCTATAGGGCCGGCGGTGGCTGGAGAGATGGCAACGATAGTACCGGGGTGGGAGGACGTGGGTGGGGCTTCTCACCCATCTCTGTCGCGGAGACAATGCAACCACGCTTCTCACCCGAGACCATTGTGGGGGTGGCTGTGGGAAAGAGAAAGGGGAAGGGACGGGCATTGGTGGGGAAGGGAGAGTGGTGAGAGGGAAGATGGTGGAAAGGAGGTGGGCAGTGGATGGCCGGGAATCTCACCCGGGGGGGCTTCTCACCGCATCTCCTTCTCGGAGAAGAGCACGCAAGATACAAGGCTTCACACCTCACGATGGTTTCCAAAAATTCTAATCACTTCATTGTCTTAAACAAAGATTACATGACCTTTTGTAGGCTCCACAAAGAAGACCAAAAGATAACTCACCTAACACCTACTTTCTACCACTCATAACTTTTTTGGGAAGACACTCTCTTGGGAAGACTAAAAGACACAAAATAAAAAAAAGACTCTTACATAATTTTTTGTGGACATAATTACTACCAACATAAAACATGACCCATTAAGCCCATACATGTGGCCCAATTAAAAAAAATATCTATTTGATCATTTTGTTGAAGCCGCTTGTCAATCCCTTCAAATTCAACTGCGAACTTTAAATCTTGAATCGACGATTCCATCAAACTCCTCCGCTAGGAAGAGGTTCGACCTCGAACCTCGTAGCTCAAGATCTCGATCTGATGAAACATCCCGATTCCTTAAACTCTGATACCACTTGATGTGATACGATCTTCCGAGTCTGAGATTTTTCTTTTCTTTTCATTTTCTATGATATTTCTCATCACTTTTTCCTTTGGTCACTTTGTTTTCTTTTGTTTTCATAAAACAACTTCTCTCCTTTTCTTTTTCTGGGCACTTCCCATTTTCACCACTTTTAAAAGAGCTTTACGAGAGAAAGGGAATAATGATAAGAGAGGGAGAGATTACGTGAGAGGGAATTTAAGAGAGTGGGGAGAGAGAGGGAGAATGATAGAGTGGGAAAGAGAGAGATCACGGGGGAGGGGTTGTTTGTTTTTATTTCCCTGTTACACAAGCTTCACGATAGAATGAAGAGAGAGAATGGATTAGAGAGGGAGAGAAGAGAGAGGGGGGAGAGAGAGAGCCGCGATGGGATGGTCGTGGGAGCCAGGTTCTGCAGCAGCAGTCCTCCCACCATGATGGAATAGAATGGATGCACCAAACGGTGCTCTATTCTGAGCTTTCTCCCGCCGTGATCGTCCAAGGTGAAACCGCGGCTGCCCACGGTGTTGCAGGTGGAGGGGAGCTTGGACATGGAGGGGGACGGGTGACACGGCACCGATGGGGGTGGCCGGCGAGCAGTGGAGTCATGCCTCGGTGGCAGGAACTGTTCCACGAGGACGCGGCACCGTGTCCAGGAGGTGATCGTCCGAGCTGAGCCGCAACTGTCGCTTGTGGCAAGTGTTCAACGAGGAGTGGGAGGGGTGGTGCTCGGAGCTCACTCGGTGCGGTTGGGGGGGGTGTGGGAGCTGGGCAGGGTGGTGTTGTGTCGGGTTGGCATTTGTGCCGTGGTAGGGTTTTCATGGCAGTGGTGGCTGGGTCCTCTCATCTGGCATGGTGCATGACGACGGGATGAAGGAGGCGGACGGCAAGAAGGAAGGTGGGAGATGGCTATAGGGTCGGCGGTGGCTGGAGAGATGGCAACGATAGTACCGGGGTGGGAGGACGTGGGTGGGGCTTCTCACCCGTCTCTGTCGCGGAGACAATGCAACCACGCTTCTCACCCGAGGCCATTGTGGGGGTGGCTGTGGGAAAGAGAAAGGGGAAGGGACGGGCAATGGTGGGGAAGGGGAGAGTGGTGAGAGAGAAGATGGTGGAAAGGAGGTGGGCAGTGGATGGCCGGGAATCTCACCCGGGGGGGCTTCTCACCGCATCTCCTTCTCGGAGAAGAGCACGCAAGATACAAGGCTTCACACCTCACGATGGTTTCCAAAAATTCTAATCACTTCATTGTCTTAAACAAAGATTACATGACCTTTTATAGGCTCCACAAAGAAGATCAAAAGATAACTCACCTAACACCTACTTCCTACCACTCATAACTTTTTTGGGAAGACACTCTCTTGGGAAGACTAAAAGACACAAAATAAAAAAAAAGACTCTTACATAATTTTTTGTGGACATAATTACTACCAACATAAAACATGACCCATTAAGCCCATACATGTGGCCCAATTAAAAAAAATATCTATTTGATCGTTTTGTTGAAGCCGCTTGTCAATCCCTTCAAATTCAACTGCGAACTTTGAATTTTGAATCGACGATTCCATCAAACTCCTCCGCTAAGAAGAGGTTCGACCTCGAACCTCGTAACTCAGAATCTCGGTCTGATGAAACATCCTGATTCCCTAAGCTCTGATACCACTTGATGTGATACGATCTTTCGAGTCTGAGATTTTTCTTTTCTTTTCATTTTCTCTGATATTTCTCATCACTTTTTCCTTTGGTCACTTTGTTTTCTTTTGTTTTCATAAAACAACTTCTCTCCTTTTCTTTTTCTGGGCACTTCCCATTTTCACCACTTTTAAAAGAGCTTTACGAGAGAAAGGGAATAAAGATAAGAGAGGGAGAGATTACGTGAGAGGGAATTTAAGAGAGTGGGGAGAGAGAGGGAGAATGATAGAGTGGGAAAGAGAGAGATCACGGGGGAGGGGTTGTTTGTTTTTATTTCTCTGTTACACAAGCTTCACGATAGAATGAAGAGAGAGAATGGACTAGAGAGGGAGAGAAGAGAGAGGGGGGAGAGAGAGAGCCGCGATGGGATGGTCTTGGGAGCCAGGTTCTGCAGCAGCAGTCCTCCCACCATGATGGAATAGAATGGACGCACCAAACGGTGCTCTGTTCTGAGCTTTCTCCCGCCGTGATCGTCCAAGGTGAAACCGCGGCTGCCCACGGTGTTGCAGGTGGAGGAGAGCTTGGATTTGGAGGGGGACGGGCGACACGACACTGATGGGGGTGGCCGGCGAGCAGTGGAGCCGTGCCCCGGTGGCAGGAACCGTTCCACGAGGACGCGGCATCGTGTCCAGGAGGTGATCGTCCGAGCTGAGCCGCAACCGTCGCTTGTGGCAAGTGTTCAACGAGGAGTGGGAGGGGTGGTGCTCGGAGCTCGCTCGGTGCGGTTGGGGGGGGTGTGGGAGCTGGGCAGGGTGGTGTTGTGTCTGGTTGGCATTTGTGCCGTGGTAGGGTATTCATGGCAGTGGTGGCTGGGTCCTCTCATCTGGCATGGTGCATGACGACGGGATGAAGGAGGCGGACGGCAAGAAGGAAGGTGGGAGATGGCTATAGGGCCGACGGTGGCTGGAGAGATGGCAACGATAGTACCGGGGTGGGAGGACGTGGGTGGGGCTTCTCACCCGTCTCTGTCGCGGAGACAATGCAACCACGCTTCTCACCCGAGACCATTGTGGGGGTGTGTAGCAACCCTAATAAATGAATAATTGAAATGAATTAAAACATATATATTACAGAAGTAATATATATAAAAGGAATAGGGTTAATTGGACGAAATAAAACAAATTAAAAATAACGCCTCTTATTAAGGCGTTAATTTATAAAGAAACGCCTCTATCCATGGCGTGACTAAAGAAAGGACGCCCACACATGCGGTCGTCAGTTCTCATGCGACCAAATGGGTAAGTAAAAGAAATGCCCCTATCTTGGGCGTGTTTTAAAACATGAAACGCCCTTTTTCAAGGCGCTTTTTAAAAAACGCCCTAAAGTAAGGCGTCAATTAAAGAATACACGCCCTGATCTAAGGCGTTAATTCAGTTCGTGAACCGTTCGAACCCAGAGCTTATCCAGGGAAGATCAACCTAATCTAGTAAGTGTCTATTAGAGTAAGGACTCTATTAGGGATATACTACCCTCAATCAAACCCTACTCTTGTTAGGACTTCAATATCCTATAAATAAGCCTGTTCGATCCAACCCTAAACCTATTTGATCATTCACCTGCTACGGTAAGTTGACGAACAGTGAGTTTTTTTTTTCTGATAATCTTCTTCCATGATGCATGAAGAATATTGATTATTCTTCTTCTTCTCTTCTACAGTTTAAGAGGCTTGGACGTCGTGAAGAACAACAGTAAGTATTCTTCCTTCGCCTCCAACGACTAAGTACAAAGATGTTGATACCTTTGACGTGCCCGCTATAGGTTTTGCAATCGGGACTCATCTATAACCTTCAGAGTTCTTCTTCTACAATCGAAGCCAACATCTTCTTCCATCATCCAGTAGCCGTTGTCTTCAGGAGTGTAGCAAAGCATCATCTTCTTCTAGTCAAAACCCCTCACGGTTGTCTTCGAATCAAAAGGTAGGATTTTCTCAAGTTATTGTAGCCCAAATAAGAATTAATGCAAGATATCTATACATACGTATATGAGCATGGCATGCATACTGTTTATAAGGTTTTATTACGTTTTCTGCAAAATTTTGAAAGAAACGCCCTTGATTAGGGCGCTAATTTAAAAGGAACGACCATGCTAGTGGTCGTCAATTTAATATTTGACGCCCTCTACGCAGGCGTTAATTTCATAAGAATCGCATGTGATTAATAATTGATCCTGTTTAAAAAAATTACCATACATATGAAATAATGATTTTTAATATCTTGCATGACTCTGTGAATTCCTGTTAAATTTTACTGCCATGACATGTCTCCTGTCTCTCGAAATATTATTTATTAAAATATCGTAAATTCCTTGAAATTCACGACTTGGACAGAGTCGTTTTCCATATTCTAACGCCCCAGAACAAGACGTGAATCGGAAAAGTAACGCCCCTTCCTAGGGCGTGTATCTGTTAAAATCCTGAAATTCACATGTTCTGTAAAATGGATTTAGAAAGTAACGCCCCTTCCAAGGGCGCGTTTTTGATAAATTTCTGAGAATAATTATATCCTGTCGAATATGAGACGCCTGCCTCTGCAGTCGTCAACTTTGAAGAAACGCCCCCAGGAAAGGCGTGTTTTTGATAAATTAATGAAATAATGGAAATTCTACAAATTGGCAATATATGTAAACGCCCTTCTGTTAGGCGTTAATTATTCAATACACGACTTTACTTAAGTCGTTATTTTACTGTAAACTATTTTTATCCTGATTCTATTACCGATGGTTTTATATTATACATATACATATATATATCGGCACTATTCTCCATTCCGTGAGTATAGTCCCACTTTTCACGTTGTTTTATCGATCACACTCAATTCTCATTGACATACAAGCTCTCCATTGGACATTCCGTTCCTTTGGACTAGCGAGTTAGTCATAGAGACCTCCGTAAGACTCCTCGTAGCCTTGGATTCCCTCAAGGCCGACTGAGCTGGTTGTACCCTAAAAACCCATTACACAGTTTTTGCCATGTCAATCTAAAGAAACATGGTATACCGGCCCTTATGATTATACAAAGAGTATATCATAAGAAATTCTTGATGGGATGATGATATCATGCCATATCGTGTCATTCTTGTAAACTCCAATTCTATGATAAGAATGAGGGTATCTTGCTTGATCTAATGTTCATGTGGACCTCAATTCTATATAAAGAATGTTCATATTGATTTGTCATGGTACCTAAGTTAAGGGAGCCATATTCTACCTAGTTTTATCGATATCGTGATTATACCGTTATTATCGCCATTCTATGTCCTTTGTCATATTTTGGACTCTATTCTATCAAAGTTGTCATACGTGTCTACAAGCTTGATTATTGAAATTCTATGTTGGCTATAAACAAGAGTGGATGTCAAAACACATGATAAATGCCTGCGCATATAGGGCCCGATCTGGTTCTGGGAGGAGCACTCGAAAGTACTTGTGCCCATGGGAGTTAAAATGATAAGGTATCTGGCATTATACCGAGTACTTGACTTGCTTGATTGGACATTCCACACTCATCTTGTACTTGACTCGTACTTGACATGAAATGAAATGCGTGGCCCGAAAAATGGTAATTTACTTGCTTGATACATGATAGCCAAAGTTCTTCACATGACTTGTTAAATGTACTTGCTTGAATATCTCGAATAAACTTGTTATCTTGTTGGAAGTTCATGACTAAGTTCATCTTATTTTCTTGATATTACATTCTCTCTATCTTGTCGTTTTATGCGAGCATGCATAGCTTTATTGCATTCATGAAAATGTAATTACTTAAACCCCTTGCTAGTACTTGAGATATAATTTCCTACTGAGCGTTCGCTCATTCCGTTTGTCCCTTGTACTTTTCAGGTAAGTCCGACGACGATGGAAGTCAATCGGATGGGAATAGTCAAGAGTGAAAGTGATAGAGCTTCTACAAGTGTCGTCTAGTTGTTTCTATAATTTTCTCGAGTCAACTATGTACTTTTCTTTTTATTAAACAGAGTATTGGATTTGTAATAGTCTATCCATTATGAAATAAAGGATTGGGTTATCTTGCTATTTTGCGCATCTCTGTCTTTGTGTCGAATACACGACCACTCTGATTGACATGATTGATATAGACACGTCGCGCATCTCCGGGTATCTTCCGCGCTCGGGGCGTGACAGTCTTTGTGGTATCAGAGCCTAAGGTATTCAATTCCTAGGAAACCCAAGTCCAAGGATAGGTTTCAAAACCTTTAACCAAGAGGGAGTGGGTAGAACCAAGGGTTAAATGATCAATGAGTCCTTTATAAGATCATAGTGATATAATACTAACATAGCTATTGTAATTGTAGGATAATGGCTGCCGAACGTGCTCAATGGCGCAACATGCAGCGTACCCTTCAAGGGATGACCCAAGTGCTACAACAAGTAGCACAAGGTGGTGCTCCACGAGCTGGAAGCTTACACCAAGCATTCAAGAATATGAATCCCCCGAAGTTCATGGGATCGACCGATCCAGACGATGCCGAGCATTGGGTTCGGGAGATTGAACGTATATTCTGTGTTATGCAATGCACGGATCAGGACAAAGTCTTATTAGCTACTTTCCAGTTAGAAAAGGATGCTAGATGCTGGTGGGAGTCGATTGAAGCTACTATTGACCCAACTCAAGTTACATGGGGTGAATTTGTTGAATATTTCAACGCCAAATATTTCTCTGATAGGGTCCAGGAAAAGAAGGCCGCCGAATTTGCCGCATTAAAGCAAAGATCTTTATCGGTGGCTGATTATGAAGCACAGTTTTCTAGACTGTCTAGATATGCTAAGCATTTAATTAGCACGGAAAAGATGAAAGCCCGTAGATTTCTTAATGGGCTTAGGCCCCACTACATTACTCAATTGGCGCCTATGGATATTCAAGTTTATACTGAAATAGTGCGCCGAGCTCAGTTGCTTGAAGATGCCACGGAACTATCTGATAGGATCCGTGGGAAAGACAAAAAGGAGCAAGTCACAAGTTCGGGTTCTTTTAAACCCAACTTTAAGAAGAGGCCCAATAATGGAGGTTCTTCCTCTCAAGATCAGAAGTTCAAGAAATCCAAGCCTTTCTCTATCACCACTACACCTTCAAACGTAGTATGCAAGCATTGCGACAAGGCTGGTCACAAAACAGAAGAATGCTGGAGGAAATTAGGAGCATGTCTCCGTTGTGGGAGTCGTGAACATCGGATTCCCGATTGTCCATTAATGAATGACCAAGCCGGTGAGGGTAAACGTCCAGTGACAAAGAATGCTCGTCTTCATGCAATCCAAGAGACCGAACCAGAAGAAGAAGGCGGATTGGTGGAAGGTACATTAAAAATTTGTTCCAAATATGCACATGTTTTATTTGATACGGGTGCATCGCATTCCATTATTTCCAAGAAGTTTGTTGACCCATTACCTCTAGAACCAGAATGGATGAAGTTAATATTGTCTACTCCTCTCGGAAACGAGACGGATATCACACATCATTACCAAAACTGTGAGGTATTGGTTCGAGGAAAGAATTTTCCTATTGATCTTATCTGCTTAGATCTAAAAGAGTATGATGTTATACTAGGAGCAGATTGGTTATCCAAATACCAGGCAACGGTTGATTGCCGTGATAGCAAGATTATTTTCAAGGAATTTCCGGAACTGACTTATACTAGTCCTAAGAGTCGAAGCAAATCCCCTCTTATTTCGGCTCTTCGAGCAAGCAAGCTCGTCAGGAAAGGATGTGTATCCTTCCTTGCTTTTGTCACTATTAAAGAAGCTAAAGAAACCAAGATAGAGGACATTCAGGTAGTGCGAGAATTTCCAGACGTATTTCCGGAAGAATTGCCGGGATTACCCCCTCAAAGAGAAGTGGCCTTCACCATTGACTTAGTCCCTGGTGCTGGTCCTGTTTCAAAGGCACCATATAGAATGTCCCCTGCTGAACTCAAGGAGTTGAAGGAGCAGTTGATGGAACTAATCCGAAAAGGGTTTATTAGACCAAGTACTTCCCCGTGGGGAGCACCAGTCTTATTTGTAAAGAAGAAGGATGGATCCATGAGATTGTGTATCGACTATCGACAGTTGAATCATCTTACTATCAAGAACAAGTATCCACTGCCGAGAATCGATGAGTTATTTGATCAGATTTCAGGATCCAAATATTTCTCCAAGATTGATCTCAGGTCGGGATATCATCAATTAAGAATCAAGGATGATGACATTCACAAGACCGCATTCAGAAGCAGGTATGGCCATTACGAATTTGTTGTTATGCCTTTTGGACTAACAAATGCCCCTGCTGCCTTTATGCAGTTAATGAATAACATATTCAGGCCTTACTTGGATCAATTCATAGTAGTCTTCATTGACGATATATTGATATATTCTAAGACTAAGGAAGAACATGAGGAGCATTTGAGGATTGCATTGCAAGTCTTGAGGACAAATCAATTATATGCTAAACTCAGCAAATGCGAGTTCTGGCTTGAAGAAGTGGCTTTTCTCGGACATGTCATATCCAAGGACGGTTTATCTGTAGATCCGTCAAAGGTTGAAGCTGTAAGAAACTGGGAAAGACCCACTAATGCAAGCGAGATCAGAAGCTTCTTAGGTCTTGCAGGCTATTATCGGCGATTCATCAAAGATTTCTCTAAGATCGCCGTGCCCCTTACAAGGTTAACTCGCAAGGAGATCCGATACGAATGGAGTGAGGAATGTGAAAGAAGTTTTCAAACTCTCAAAAATCATCTCACCACAGCTCCGGTCTTAGCTCTACCGATAGAAGGAGAGAAATTCGAGGTCTACACTGATGCTTCTGGCATTGGCCTCGGATGTGTCCTAATGCAACAAGGAAAGGTCATAGCATACTCTTCACGTCAGCTGAAGAAGCATGAGGAGAATTACCCCGTCCATGACTTAGAACTGGCCGCGGTAGTATTTGCCCTAAAGATATGGAGACACTACTTATATGGAGCACAGTTTACTGTATACTCCGATCACAAAAGTCTCAAATATCTATTTTCATAAAAGGAGCTAAACATGAGACAAAGACGCTGGCTAGAATATCTCAAGGACTTCGACTTCAATATCCAATACCATCCCGGAAAGGGTAATTATGTTGCTGATGCCCTTAGTCGAAAACCGAGAGCAATGATAGCAAATTGTATGATGCAAGAATAGAGGTTACTTGAACAATTCTCCGAGCTCAATATAAGCTTGGACACGGAATCCAAATTTGTCACACTATCTCATGTAAGCATACAGTCAGACTTATTATCTGAGATACAAGCGCTTCAGGATGATGATCCTATATTAGTGGAAATCAAAGGCAGATTAGAAGGACAATCTGATTTTCAACTAACTTCTGAGGGAAGATTATTATTCAAAGATAGAACTTGTATACCTGATTGTCCGGAATTAAAGAAGAAGATCTTAGATGAAGCTCACAGATCAAGATACACCATTCATCCTAGATCAACTAAAATGTACCAAGATGTAAAGAGGAACTTTTGGTGGCCCAATATGAAAAGAGAAATAGCGGACTATGTATCACGCTGTCTCACATGCCAACAGGTCAAGGCGGAACACCAAAAGCCTGCGGGAAAACTACATCCTCTAGATATTCTTAAGTGGAAATGGGAGGATATTGGTATGGACTTCATCATGGGTTTGTCTAAATCTAAAGGAGGACATGATGGAATCTGGGTTATCATTGACCGATTAACTAAATCGGCACATTTCTTGCCAATAAAAAGCCGATGGTCAATTGATGTGCTAGCAGCACTGTACATCAAGGAAATAGTCAGGATACATGGAATTCCTGTCTCAATCGTGTCTGACAGAGATCCCCGTTTTACTTCTCATTTTTGGAAGGGATTACAACATTCGTTAGGAACAAGGCTCAACTTTAGTACTGCTTTTCACCCACAAACGGATGGTCAGACCGAGCGAACTAATCAAGTTGTTGAAGATATGCTGAGAGCATGCATTATTGACTTTGGAGGAAGCTGGCATGACCACTTACCTTTAGTTGAATTTGCATATAATAATAGCTACCAAGCTAGTATCCAAATGGCACCTTTCGAAGCCTTATACGGAAGGAGTTGCCGATCTCCCATATGTTGGAACGAAGTTGGAGAGAAACAACTATTAGGTCCAGACATGGTAAGGGATACAACTGAGAAGATACAGGTAATCAGAGAAAGATTACAAGTTGCTCAGACAAGGGAAAAGGCTTATGCTGATACCAGAAGAAGAGATCTTGAATTCCAGGTTGGAGATCATGTATTTCTTAAAATATCCCCTGGACGTGGCATACGAAGATTTGGTGTTAAGGGTAAGCTTACGCCAAGATTCATCGGACCATTTGAGGTACTCGAAAGAGTAGGCGAGGTTGCTTATCGCATCGCGTTGCCTCCTCAGTTGTCCGAGGTACACAATGTATTTCACATATCTATGTCGAAGAAGTATGTGCACGATCCGTCACATATTATCGAGCATGGAGATCTGGTGATCCAGAAAGATCTCACATATGAACAGAGGCCTTTAAAGATATTAGATCGAGAAATACGAGCTCTAAGGAATAAGGTTATTCCCATGCTTAAGGTGCAATGGAATAAGAATCCTGAACACGAAGCGACATGGGAGACCGAGGAATCTATGAAGAAACGATTTCCCGAGTTATTCTAAGAGGTATATGTTCTACACTCTCCACGTGTATAATTATATATATATTGAATTTGGGGACCAAATTCTTTTTAAGTGGTGGAGGGTGTAGCAACCCTAACAAATGAATAATTGAAATGAATTAAAACATATATATTACAGAAGTAATATATATAAAAGGAATAGGGTTAATTGGACGAAATAAAACAAATTAAAAATAACGCCTCTTATTAAGGCATTAATTTATAAAGAAACGCCTCTATCCATGGCGTGACTAAAGAAAGGACGCCCACACATGTGGTCGTCAGTTCTCATGCGACCAAATGGGTAAGTAAAAGAAACGCCCCTATCTTGGGCGTGTTTTAAAACACGAAACGCCCTTTTTCAAGGCGCTTTTTAAGAAACGCCCTAAAGTAAGGCGTCAATTAAAGAATACACGCCCTGACCTAAGGCATTAATTCAGTTCGTGAACCGTTCGAACCCAGAGCTTATCCAGGGAAGATCAACCTAATCTAGTAAGTGTCTATTAGAGTAAGGACTCTATTAGGGATATACTACCCTCAATCAAACCCTACTCTTGTTAGGACTTCAATATCCTATAAATAAGCCTGTTCGATCCAACCCTAAACCTATTTGATCATTCGCCTGCTACGGTAAGTTGACGAACAGTGAGTTTTTTTTTTTCTGATAATCTTCTTCCATGATGCATGAAGAATATTGATTATTCTTCTTCTTCTCTTCTACAGTTTAAGAGGCTTGGACGTCGTGAAGAACAACAGTAAGTATTCTTCCTTCGCCTCCAACGACTAAGTACAAAGATGTTGATACCTTTGACGTGCCCGCTATAGGTTTTTGCAATCGGGACTCATCTATAACCTTCAGAGTTCTTCTTCTACAATCGAAGCCAACATCTTCTTCCATCATCCAGTAGCCGTTGTCTTCAGGAGCGTAGCAAAGCATCATCTTCTTCTAGTCAAAACCCCTCACGGTTGTCTTCGAATCAAAAGGTAGGATTTTCTCAAGTTATTATAGCCCAAATAAGAATTAATGCAAGATATCTATACATACGTATATGAGCATGGCATGCATACTGTTTATAAGGTTTTATTACGTTTTCTGCAAAATTTTGAAAGAAACGCCCTTGATTAGGGCGCTAATTTAAAAGGAACGACCATGCTAGTGGTCGTCAATTTAATATTTGACGCCCTTTACGCAGGCGTTAATTTCATAAGAATCGCATGTGATTAATAATTGATCCTGTTTAAAAAAATTACAATACATATGAAATAATGATTTTTAATATCTTGCATGACTCTGTGAATTCCTGTTAAATTTTGCTGCCATGACATGTCTCCTGTCTCTCGAAATATTATTTATTAAAATATCATAAATTCCTTGAAATTCACGACTTGGACAGAGTCGTTTTCCATATTCTAACGCCCCAGAACAAGGCGTGAATCGGAAAAGTAACGCCCCTTCCTAGGGCGTGTATCTGTTAAAATCCTGAAATTCACATGTTCTGTAAAATGGAATTAGAAAGTAACGCCCCTTCCAAGGGCGCGTTTTTGATAAATTTCTGAGAATAATTATATCCTGTCGAATATGAGACGCCTGCCTCTGCAGTCGTCAACTTTGAAGAAACGCCCCCAGGAAAGGCGTGTTTTTGATAAATTAATGAAATAATGGAAATTCTGCAAATTGGCAATATATGTAAACGCCCTTCTGTTAGGCGTTAATTATTCAATACACGACTTTACTTAAGTCGTTATTTTACTGTAAACTGTTTTTATCCTGATTCTATTACCGATGGTTTCATATTATACATATACATATATATATCGGCACTATTCTCCATTCCGTGAGTATAGTCCCACTTTTCACGTTGTTTTATCGATCACACTCAATTCTCATTGACATACAAGCTCTCCATTGGACATTCCGTTCCTTTGGACTAGCGAGTTAGTCATAGAGACCTCCGTAAGACTCCTCGTAGCCTTGGATTCCCTCAAGGCCGACTGAGCTGGTTGTACCCTAAAAACCCATTACACAGTTTTTGCCATGTCAATCTAAAGAAACATGGTATACCGGCCCTTATGATTATACAAAGAGTATATCATAAGAAATTCTTGATGGGATGATGATATCATGCCATATCGTGTCATTCTTGTAAACCCCAATTCTATGATAAGAATGAGGGTATCTTGCTTGATCTAATGTTCATGTGGACCTCAATTCTATATAAAGAATGTCCATATTGATTTGTCATGGTACCTAAGTTAAGGGAACCATATTCTACCTAGTTTTATCGATATCGTGATTATACCGTTATTATCGCCATTCTATGTCCTTTGTCATATTTTGGACTCTATTCTATCAAAGTTGTCATACGTGTCTACAAGCTTGATTATTGAAATTCTATGTTGGCTATAAACAAGAGTGGATGTCAAAACACATGATAAATGCCTGCGCATATAGGGCCCGATCTGGTCCTGGGAGGAGCACCCGAAAGTACTTGTGCCCATGGGAGTTAAAATGATAAGGTATCTGGCATTATACCGAGTACTTGACTTGCTTGATTGGACATTCCACACTCATCTTGTACTTGACTCGTACTTGACATGAAATGAAATGCGTGGCCCGAAAAAGGGTAATTTACTTGCTTGATACATGATAGCCAAAGTTCTTCACATGACTTGTTAAATGTACTTGCTTGAGTATCTCGAATAAACTTGTTATCTTGTTGGAAGTTCATGACTAAGTTCATCTTATTTTCTTGATATTACATTCTCTCTATCTTGTCGTTTTATGCGAGCATGCATAGCTTTATTGCATTCATGAAAATGTAATTACTTAAACCCCTTGCTAGTACTTGCGATATAATTTCCTACTGAGCGTTCGCTCATTCCGTTTGTCCCTTGTACTTTTCAGGTAAGTCCGACGACGATGGAAGTCAATCGGATGGGAATAGTCAAGAGTGAAAGCGATAGAGCTTCTACAAGTGTCGTCTAGTTGTTTCTATAGTTTTCTCGAGTCAACTATGTACTTTTCTTTTTATTAAACAGAGTATTGGATTTGTAATAGTCTATCCATTATGAAATAAAGGATTGGGTTATCTTGCTATTTTGCGCATCTCTGTCTTTGTGTCGAATACACGACCACTCTGATTGACATGATTGATATAGACACGTCGCGCATCTCCAGGTATCTTCCGCGCTCGGGGCGTGACAGGGTGGCTGTGGGAAAGAGAAAGGGGAAGGGACGGGCAATGGTGGGGAAGGGGAGAGTGGTGAGAGAGAAGATGGTGGAAAGGAGGTGGGCAGTGGATGGCTGGGAATCTCACCCGGGGGGGCTTCTCACCGCATCTCCTTCTCAGAGAAGAGCACGCAAGATACAAGGCTTCACACCTCACGATGGTTTCCAAAAATTCTAATCACTTCATTGTCTTAAACAAAGATTACATGACCTTTTATAGGCTCCACAAAGAAGATCAAAAGATAACTCACCTAACACCTACTTCCTACCACTCATAACTTTTTTGGGAAGACACTCTCTTGGGAAGACTAAAAGACACAAAATAAAAAAAAAGACTCTTACATAATTTTTTGTGGACATAATTACTACCAACATAAAACATGACCCATTAAGCCCATACATGTGGCCCAATTAAAAAAAATATCTATTTGATCGTTTTGTTGAAGCCGCTTGTCAATCCCTTCAAATTCAACTGCGAACTTTGAATCTTGAATCGACGATTCCATCAAACTCCTCTGCTAAGAAGAGGTTCGACCTCGAACCTCGTAACTCAGGATCTCGGTCTGATGAAACATCCTGATTCCCTAAGCTCTGATACCACTTGATGTGATACGATCTTCCGAGTCTGAGATTTTTCTTTTCTTTTCATTTTCTCTGATATTTCTCATCACTTTTTCCTTTGGTCACTTTGTTTTCTTTTGTTTTCATAAAACAACTTCTCTCCTTTTCTTTTTCTGGGCACTTCCCATTTTCACCACTTTTAAAAGAGCTTTACGAGAGAAAGGGAATAAAGATAAGAGAGGGAGAGATTACGTGAGAGGGAATTTAAGAGAGTGGGGAGAGAGAGGGAGAATGATAGAGTGGGAAAGAGAGAGATCACGGGGGAGGGGTTGTTTGTTTTTATTTCCCTGTTATACAAGCTTCACGATAGAATGAAGAGAGAGAATGGATTAGAGAGGGAGAGAAGAGAGAGGGGGGAGAGAGAGAGCCGCGATGGGATGGTCGTGGGAGCCAGGTTCTGCAGCAGCAGTCCTCCCACCATGATGGAATAGAATGGACGCACCAAACGGTGCTCTGTTCTGAGCTTTCTCTTGCCGTGATCGTCCAAGGTGAAACCGCGGCTACCCACGGTGTTGCAGGTGGAGGAGAGCTTAGACTTGGAGGGGGACGGGTAACACGGCACCGATGGGGGTGGCCGGCGAGCAGTGGAGTCGTGCCCCGGTGGCAGGAACCGTTCCACGAGGACGTGGCACCGTGTCCAGGAGATGATTGTCCGAGCTGAGCCGCAACTGTCGCTTGTGGCAAGTGTTCAACGAGGAGTGGGAGGGGTAGTGCTCGGAGCTCGCTCGGTGCGGTTGGGGGGGTGTGGGAGCTGGGCAGGGTGGTGTTGTGTCTGGTTGGCATTTGTGCCTTGGTAGGGTTTTCATGGCAGTGGTGGCTGGGTCCTCTCATCTGGCATGGTGCATGACGACGGGATGAAGGAGGCGGACGGCAAGAAGGAAGGTGGGAGATGGCTATAGGGCCGGCGGTGGCTGGAGAGATGGCAATGATAGTACCGGGGTGGGAGGACGTGGGTGGGGCTTCTCACCCGTCTCTGTCGCGGAGACAATGCAACCACGCTTCTCACCTGAGACCATTGTGGGGGTGGCTGTGGGAAAGAGAAAGGGGAAGGGACGGGCAATGGTGGGGAAGGGGAGAGTGGTGAGAGGGAAGATGGTGGAAAGGAGGTGGGCAGTGGATGGCCGGGAATCTCACCCGGGGGGGCTTCTCACCACATCTCCTTCTCGGAGAAGAGCACGCAAGATACAAGGCTTCACACCTCACGATGGTTTCCAAAAATTCTAATCACTTCATTATCTTAAACAAAGATTACATGACCTTTTATAGGCTCCACAAAGAAGACCAAAAGATAACTCACCTAACACCTACTTCCTACCACTCGTAACTTTTTTGGGAAGACACTCTCTTGGGAAGACTAAAAGACACAAAATAAAAAAAAAAGACTCTTACATAATTTTTTGTGGACATAATTACTACCAACATAAAACATGACCCATTAAGCCCATACATGTGGCCCAATTAAAAAAAACATCTATTTGATCGTTTTGTTGAAGCCGCTTGTCAATCCCTTCAAATTCAACTGCCAACTTTGAATCTTGAATCGACGATTCCATCAAACTCCTCCGCTAGGAAGAGGTTCGACCTCGAACCTCGTAGCTCAGGATCTCGGTCTGATGAAACATCCCGATTCCCTAAGCTCTGATACCACTTGATGTGATACGATCTTCCGAGTCCGAGATTTTTCTTTTCTTTTCATTTTCTCTGATATTTCTCATCACCTTTTCCTTTGGTCACTTTGTTTTCTTTTGTTTTCATAAAACAACTTCTCTCCTTTTCTTTTTCTAGGCACTTCCCATTTTCACCACTTTTAAAAGAGCTTTACGAGAGAAAGGGAATAATGATAAGAGAGGGAGAGATTACGTGAGAGGGAATTTAAGAGAGTGGGGAGAGAGAGGGAGAATGATAGAGTGGGAAAGAGAGAGATCACGGGGGAGGGGTTGTTTGTTTTTATTTCCCTGTTACACAAGCTTCACGATAGAATGAAGAGAGAGAATGGATTAGAGAGGGAGAGAAGAGAGAGGGGGGAGAGAGAGAGCCGCGATGGGATGGTCGTGGGAGCCAGGTTCTGCAGCAGCAGTCCTCCCACCATGATGAAATAGAATGGACGCACCAAACGGTGCTCTGTTCTGAGCTTTCTCCCGCCGTGATCGTCTAAGGTGAAATCGCGGCTGCCCACGGTGTTGCAGGTGGAGGAGAGCTTGGACTTGGAGGGGGACGGGTAACACGGCACCGATGGGGGTGGCCGGCGAGCAGTGGAGTCGTGCCCCGGTGGCAGGAACCGTTCCACGAGGACGTGGCACCGTGTCCAGGAGATGATTGTCCGAGCTGAGCCGCAACTGTCGCTTGTGGCAAGTGTTCAACGAGGAGTGGGAGGGGTAGTGCTCGGAGCTCGCTCGGTGCGGTTGGGGGGGTGTGGGAGCTGGGCAGGGTGGTGTTGTGTCTGGTTGGCATTTGTGCCTTGGTAGGGTTTTCATGGCAGTGGTGGCTGGGTCCTCTCATCTGGCATGGTGCATGACGACGGGATGAAGGAGGCGGACGGCAAGAAGGAAGGTGGGAGATGGCTATAGGGCCGGCGGTGGCTGGAGAGATGGCAATGATAGTACCGGGGTGGGAGGACGTGGGTGGGGCTTCTCACCCGTCTCTGTCGCGGAGACAATGCAACCACGCTTCTCACCCGAGACCATTGTGGGGGTGGCTGTGGGAAAGAGAAAGGGGAAGGGACGGGCAATGGTGGGGAAGGGGAGAGTGGTGAGAGGGAAGATGGTGGAAAGGAGGTGGGCAGTGGATGGCCGGGAATCTCACCCGGGGGGGCTTCTCACCGCGTCTCCTTCTCGGAGAAGAGCACGCAAGATACAAGGCTTCACACCTCACGATGGTTTCCAAAAATTCTAATCACTTCATTGTCTTAAACAAAGAATGATTTAAAAAGGACATTATACTCCGGCAGCATTTCGACAGCATAACGATACATTCATTAAATTCCATAACTTAATATTAACCTTTTTAACATAGTTTTGGAACTCCAGATAATCCTAAGATCATCTAAGAACTCAAGAAAACCAACCCCAAAGGTCAAGCCTTGGGTTAGACAGATTCAGGAACTAAGCGGTTGTTTACTGGACCGTTTCGTTCATAAAGCGATCATAGTCTAGATCGTTTCCTAAAAAGAGAGTCGACGCATGAAAAAGAAGTGTCGACGCAGGGAAACCATCTGGAGCTTTAGCGGTCTAGTGAATGGCCGCTAACTGAATCAGACGGTGAACCATAGGGCCGCTAAGGTCCAGAGTACATAAAACACCAGTAAAGTGCTTTCTAGATAATTAGGTTTTAATGGTACAACCAGCTCGGTGTCCTAGTGGGAATCCCAGGCTCGCGGAGTCTTACGGAGGCCTTGAAACATAATCCCCTAGTCCGACAGAAGGAATATCCGGCGGAGAGGTTCATAAGTCCAAGAAAAATGTGCCTATAAGTGCAAAGTGCAACTAATGACAATATACCGGGATATGTGCCATGTGCTTAAGAAAATGACTCGTAGATAAGAAAGGATCATGATAAAATAGCGATAAACTACTAGTGAATCCAATTCATCTACCACTTGAAATATGCATTTAGTACAAGAGTATATAATTTTGGCATGAAATTAACTTAATATTAAAATAAATTCCAAATTCATAAAGAACATGAAACCAACTAGAATAAATCATCAATATTAACCAAGTATAAGAAAACAAAGCTTAAAACTTGGTCAATACTTAAATAACTAGGCTTATCATAAGTAAATTAGGGCTATTCTACATTATGTTTCGGATTAACATTAACACAGAACTCAGAAACAAAAGCGGTCGCTTCAAGGACCATTTTACAGAGGCTAGCGTTCTATCGTAGGGCCGCTAGTGATTCCAAGCGGTCTTCAGAAAGACCGTTTCTTCCTCTGTTGCAGGCAGACATTAAAAACCGATGCTCAAGCCTATTTTAGGGCAACATAAGGCATAAAAACAATATAAAACATGTAATGAACATGCCAGAAGAAAGTAGGCCAAGAATATGCATAGGAGAATGTAAATTAAGTAGAAATTTTATCTTTTCCATTAAAGGCTAGGTTCATGCATGAAAATGAACTAACTACTTAAACACAAAATACTCCATGTACAATGCATAAAATCAACAGTAAATAGAGGGATTCTACTCCTAAGCTCATGTTTAGGCCGTTCATGAGATAACCTACCTCTGGACTTGTCCTTAAACTTTGAATTTAGGGCTGGAAGTTAACCCTAGTTCCTGCTCTTCCTGAACCGAACCAGCAACTTCGTGACCTTGTATCTCTTGATTCCCTTTACCCACGACCACGAAATTTAGAGGGTAAGAAGAGGGTACTAAAAGGAACAATTTATTCTAAAGAGCCTTTATCTAATTACCTCGTTTAGGGCTTCTATCTTGCTGATCAATCTGACCCGATCGCACAGGTTCCTGAGATTCTTGTGCTGAATCAGCGACTTTAGACGCTTCTAACTTCCTGTAGGCTTGATCTCCTAGAATAAAATTTTGTGATGGGAATCAACACAAGGCACTAACATTTTTATTTTATATTTGTGTCCTTTTATTTGTATTTATACCCTTGGCTAATTGGGTTTGTAATTGTAAGGCATTATAAGCCAAAGGGTTATTCTTTAAAGTCTTTGGGTTTATTTACAAAAGTCTAGTGGGTGCAGCAGGGTCCCCCACCCTCTTCCCCATTGGTCCACCTAGGTTCTAGGACCCATGTGGGGTTGGTTCAAAGTCCAACATTGGACTTGGACCAAGGGGGGACAAGAATGGAAAAATTCAAAATTGAAGGCCCTTAAAGTCAAGGGGGCGCCCCCCTTTAATGTATTATATTCCATGTTGTATTTTTATTTTATTTGGTCATTTGACCACATGGGGGAAGAAAATCCTATCCCTAGTTTACCCCTCCCTTACCCTAGATCTAGGGGTAGTTAAGGTCATTTTTACTTTTCTATATATTCCATGTAATTTTCTTTTGATAGAAGTAATGATGAAAAATTGAAGAAAATTTGCCATGGGCGCCCCTCTCTCTCTCTAGCTCTCTCTTGTTCTTGCTTGTTCTTCCTCTCTACCCTCTAGATCCAGGGTGTGAAGCCCTCAGTATTGGAGTGAATCCAATTTCTATCTTCCCTCTGGAGTGTGAAGCTCTACCACCGCCGTTCGTGCCGCCGTCGGAGCCGCCATCACGCCGCCACAAGCTGCCATACCTCCTGCTGTCCAGAACACCGAGTTCCAGAACAGGAAGCTGAAGAAGAGGTCGGTTATCCCAGCTCCCAGCTCTGATCGAGCTGTTACTTTGAGAGCTTGTACCTCTCTCTGTTAGCTTTCCAGCAATATAGATTTTGCCCCATTCAGATCACGTTTGGTATTTTTCTTGCTATTTTCATTGCACCCCTAACAGTCTGCCAATCAGCAGATCTGCGGGATAGATCCTTGATCCCGTATTTTTCCCACCCCCTTATACATCTCCTAAAATCCCCAAAAAATTCATACGTGTCCCTTACATACCCCCCCTTTCACCATAATTTTTATGGAGTCTAGATCTATTATTTTCCATTTGGACAAATTTTATTTTTAGGGGAAACTCAGTCTGTCCTGTGTGTCTGTTAGTCCGAGCCAGCAAAAATCTTCGTGGAATAGTCGTTTTCATTTTCAATCCATTAACTTGATGGATCTGAAAAATTTATATGTTGTAGCCCTCTGAGTCCTCTATCCATCGGTACCAAGTCGTCGATCCGACATCAGATCTGGCTGCAGAAATTCTTCTCGTGGAGGCACACAGTTCATATCTGAGGACAGGCCAACAACTCAGTCCGGGATTTAATTCCTTAGAAAATACGCTGGCGTAATCTCAGCCGCCACCGCTCCCGGGGATCACTTGGCCACCCAGCAACAACGTCCCAGCAAGCCGCCGCAGCAAGGAGACGCTCGGGCACCGCCGTCCCAGCAGTCGGGCCCACCTGCCATCCCTCGGGCCCCGCAGAACCGTGTCGACCAGCAGCCCATCTCCGGCCCAAATTGTTGCCCGTCAACCAAAGATAGATCCTCCCGGGCCCCACTTGTAGCCCATTACCTCCTTGCGTGGAGTGGGCAAAAGAATTCAATTATGTAATTATTGTAATTATTTGTACCGGGAGTTACGGTCTTGGCCAGGATCATCTTCCCCACGCCCGGAGCGTGGAGGTAAATTCGCCACTATCTCTATTGCATTTGCTTATTTCATCTTTATTTGTATATACCGCTACGAGTGATAGGTTACTAGCTCGATTCAAATTAATCACTGCTGTGAGAGAGAGAGTGAAACCCGTGCCGTGACCCGATCGTGGCACGAAAGAGAGCGGACTACCCGACTCATCGCCGGTTCCTCAACCGCGCACGATCCCGCGTTTCCCTCGCTTAGCTACGCCCGCGAGCTAGAGTCCTAGGTTCGCTGTCCGTCCCGCATCAAATTGGTATCAGAGCGGAAGGTTGAGTCTAGGGTAGTCTTTGTTTAAACACCAAAAAAAGAGTCTAAGTCGGTCCAAGGTTGCATTTGCATTCCTTTATTAGGTATATCGAAAGGTGTTGCCCGAACGTTAGGTTACATCTATCGGGAAGGTCGCACATTTGCGAGAGAGGATCTTTGGATCCCGTAACTCCACCAAGTACCGTCTATTGGTTAAGTCTAGGTTTATAGTCGAGTCGGCATTCCAACTTTGCAACACATTTTAGACTCGTGTCTAGTGTCCTGTCCAAGTGTCGGCATGTCCATCTTGTAGTTCCCCATTTCCAATGGACTCCCGGTCGCCCAGGCGATATGACCGTTGGCACACCCATAGGTTTGGAAACCATCCCATCTCCTTCATTAGGCCAGAGGCCTCGAACTTTCATGGCTCCAAGGTCCCGAGCGACTACCGACTTTGGGAAGCCGCTATGGACAAATACTTTGATTATTACCCCATGTTCGAGGCCATAGAATTCACTTTTGCTAAGGAGCGGCTTCTTCATGAAGACGCCGGAAAATGGGACGACATTGAACGCTTAAGGGAAGTTAGGAGGTAATGGCCCATCGAGTCATGGTGGGACATGAAGAGGGAGCTTAGGAGGGTCTACCTTCCTCTCCCGGTCCTCCCCAACCAGCCCCACCCAACCACCTCCAACCTTCCTCAGCCAGTCACCTCCCACCGGGGTTGTCATAGTCGGAGGCAAAGAGCCCCACACATAGTAGAGCCTAGACCCAAGCCTAGGCCGGTTGATTACGGGTGAATCCACCACGTTACCCCTACTCCAACCCACACCGTTGCCGAACTTGTGCAAATGATCTCGGATTGGGTGGATAGGAGGTGTGCTTATATTGAGTCATTGGTCTCCCCTTGCCCACCTCCGAGACAGGAGGTAGCCATACCCGAGCCTAGGGAGGTCATAGCCGGTAGCCCCAACCTGGCCCCACCTACAGGGTCCCAAGGACCTCTTCCCATCCGGGAGGACAGTCCTTCCCCACCCATGAGAGCTCCTTTGCCCCCACCCCCACCTCTGATCTTTATTCGGAGCTACCTCAGCCGAAGCAACTCGTGTTTCTAACAGGAAAGTTTTTCATCGCCGAGCCACTACTTAGTTGGCACAAGATAGGCTTTTTCCATAGAGCATCATGTTATCCATCCATGGACCACACACTACCTTTAGTGTCGGTCAATTCATTCCATACCACATTCAGGTCTAGTCACCATGTTGATACATTGCATTACCTACTTAAGGGATTAGACCAATAGTTGCAGTTGACGCACTTATTGGCCCCAGGCTTCGACCGACCCACAGGTCGTAGCTTCACCCATCCCGCTTTGGGGTCTATTACCTCCATGTGTACCGTAGGTCATGTCACCACAGAGATCCTTTTATTCCTCCCTATGCCCGCCGAGCCGTATTTCTTTCCACTTTTCCCGAGGGAGGAACCATATTGTCTACATGAGATCACCGTCCCACCCAGCACAATAGATGAAGGTGACCATTTACACCTTCATGAATTTCAAACATGGGACTATGTAATGGAGGAACCTGCCACGAGGGGTCACACATTTTTTGATCCATTCGACCCCTTCTCTAGTGGGCCTCGTGACCCATCACTTCCTTTATACCTTGTCAGGGAAGTCCACTACCACACCCCTTCCCCATTGGCCAGTCCACTTAAACTCAGCCAAGGGACCGTTCCACGGTCATCATATAGGGGTGACGAAGAAAGAGCATTCGGCTCTCCTAGCCCTCCTAAGTCTCCCAAATCCAACAGGCAGCCGCATGCTAGGGGCATACTAGGATGTCTAGGAGTTCCCCATTCCGTCAACCATCGATTGCATCTAGTGTATGCATGACACACATTTGGATGTCCTGGTCCACCATTGCATATGTATGAGTCGGACTAACAATAGGTTTGTTTAGGGTCATGTGTGAGTCTTTGTTTCGTACAGTTTATTTGTCGAGTGCATAGTGAGTCTGCATACATCGAGTTGAGTCGGTCTTTTGTCAGCTCGCATTGTTAGTCCCTTTCGAGTGCGAGGCAAGTCGGATCTATTGCGTACGTTATAGACTCGCCGGAATTTGGGATCGGCCCTACCTCATCATATCGGATCTAGTCACATAAAGGGACCCAGCGATGATTCCTAGTGAGTCTTCGAGCCGCCTCCTCCCCTTTGAGAGTGACCCCACCCCAGAGTGTCCACCACTAGCCTCATTCCCACAGCAGCATGCGCATATCGAATATATACGGGATTAGCAGGTGACGATTACTTGGAGTGGAGCGTACTCTGCGCTTCCAGGTTCAGTGACGGATCTGCCGGAGCCACACGAGCAGCTGCACCCCTTACTTGACGGGGTCGAGTTCTTCCTACCCGGGGAGAATTAATGGGAATCAACACTGGGCACTAACATTTTTATTTTACATTTGTGTCCTTTTATTGGTATTTATACCCTTGGCTAATTGGGTTTGCAATTGTAAGGCATTATAAGCCAAAGGGTTAGTCTTTAAAGTCTTTGGGTTTATTTGCAAAAGTCCAGTGGGTCCAGCAGGGTCCCCCACCCTCTTCCCCATTGGTCCACCTAGGTTCTAGGGCCCATGTGGGGCTGGTTCAAAGTCCAACATTGGACTTTGACCAAGGGGGGACAAGAATGGAAAATTTTAAAATTGTAGGCCCTTGAAGTCAAGGGGGTGCCCCCCTTTAATGTATTATATTCTATGTTGTATTTTTATTTTATTTGGTCATTTGACCACATGGGGGAAGAAAATCCTATCCCTAGTTTACCCCTCCCTAACCCTAGATCTAGGGGTAGGTAAGGTCATTTTTACTTTTCTATATATTCCATGTAATTTCTTTTTGATAGAATTAATGATGAAAAATTGAAGAAAATTTGCCATGGGCGCCCCTCTCTCTCTCTAGCTCTCTCTTGTTCTTGCTTGTTCTTCCTCTCTACCCTCTAGATCCAGGGTGTGAAGCCCTCAATATTGGAGTGAATCCAATTTCTATCTTCCCTCTAGAGTGTGAAGCTCCACCACCGTCGTTCGTGCCGCCGTCGGAGTTGCCATCAAGCTGCCACAAGCCGCCATCCCTCCTGCTGTCCAGAACTCCGAGTTCCAAAATAGCAAGCTAAAGAAGAGGTCGGTTCTCCCAGCTCCCAGCTCTGATCGAGCTGAGATTTTGAGAGCGTATTCCTCTCTCTGTTAGCTTTCCAGAAATATAGATTTTGCCCCATTCAAATCCCGTTTGGTATTTTTCCCGCTATTTTCATTCCACCCCTGACAGTCTGCCAATCAGCAGATCTACGGGATAGATTTTTGATCCCGTATTTTTTCCACCCCATTATACATCTCCTAAAATCCCCAAAACATTCATACGGGTCCCTTACATACCCCCCCTTTCACCATAAATTTTCTGGAGTCTAGATCTATTGTTTTCCATTCGGTCAAAATTCATTTTTAGGGGAAACTCAGTTTGTCCTGTGTGTCTGTCAGTCCAAGCCAGCAAAAATCTTCGTGGAACCGTCATTTTCATTTTCAATCCATTCACTTGATGGATCTGAGAAAATTATATGTTGTAGCCCTCTGAGTCCTCTATCCATCGGTACCAAGTTTGCGTCGATCTAACACCTGATCTGGCCGCAGAAATTCTTCTCGTGGAGGCGCACAGTTCAGATTCGAGGACAGGCCAGCAACTCAGTCTGGGAATTAATTCCTTGAAAAATACGTCGGCGCACTCTCAGCCACCGCCGCTCCCGGAGATCACTCGGCCACCAAGCAGTAGCTTCCCAGCAAGCCACCGCAGCAAAGAGACGCCCGGGCACCGCCGTCCCAGCAGTCGGGCCCACCTGCCATCCCGCGGGCCCCGCAGTACCGTCCCGACCAGCTACCCGTCTCCGGCCCAAATTGCTGCCCGTCAACCCAAGATCGTTCCTCCCGGGCCCCACTTGTAGCCCGTTACCTCCTTGCGTGGAGTGGGCAAAAGAATTCAATTCTTTAATTATTGTAATTGTTTGTACCGGGAGTTACGGTCTTGGCCGAGATCGTCTTCCCCACGCCCGGAGCGTGGAGGTAAATTCGCCACTTTCTCTATCGCATTTGCTTATTTAGTATTTATTTGTATATGCCGCTGTGAGTGATAGGTTACTAGCTCGATTCAATTTAATCACCGCTGCGAGAGAGAGAGCGAAACCGGTCCCGTGACCCGATCCGGGCACGAAAGAGAGCCAACTACCCAACTCATCGCCGGTTCCTCAACCGCGCATGATCCCGCGTTTCCCTTGCTTACGGACACCCGCGAGCTAGAGTCCTAGGTTCGTTGTCCGTCCCGCATCATTTTTGGGAGTAGTTATACCTTAGTATTATGAACAAAATCTTCTAAAGAACATACCTCTAATTCGTCCTCCTTATCTCAATTCCACGCTAGCCAAAAGTAAGGGTCGCGTAGGTTGGTTCTGGGGTCTATTTCTAGGTTTAGCTAGAGTTTTAAAAATGTACACGAACTTAGAGTCCTAATTAGGTCACCCATTTGATCTAAATCTATCTTAGAACCTTCTAGCTAACGGATTGCATCGATCCCAAGTGATTAGGATGCTCAAGTTTCCATCTTTTCACGCCTTCTTCTATTCTCGGAATCTGCAGTGCTTGGCGGTCTAGTGCTAGACCATTTATTCTCTTATGCGGTCACCTGATAGACATTTTCTTCTGTTGGGTGCCAAATTTGAACAGTTTCAAACTCTTCTGATATTATCTCCTATTATTATCCATTTACTTATTTACTAAAGAGTAATTATCCCCTTAAATTCCGTAAATACACTAGTTTAAGCTTCTAGAATATGGGCCAAACCTTATGGGCTTGGTTTTGGGTCATTTAGGGCCTATGTAAAAGATTAGATTCATTTACATAATATTGGACTTTAATAATTAGATTTAATTAACTATAATTCATTTAATAGCCCATTAGCCTTAAATTAATTCTAGAAAAATCTTAGAAAAATCCGATTATATTTCTAGAAAATTCACAATATTATTTATAAAATCTTTGGGTATTACACTGCCAACGGTTGCTATCTGACCCTTTTTTCCTTTGAAAGTTGCTCGAACGTCTGTCGGTGCGGACGTCGATAATTGATATCTTGGGGAATTGTTGAACTTCTTTGAGCATCTTTTGAACATTATTAGGCATCTATCGACTTGGGTGCCGATGCATTCATCGTTCTCATCCTTGAATATTGTTAATCATCTGTTGGCTTAAATACCGATGCACTCACCTTGTATATTCTTTGGAATATTATTGAGCATCTACCGGCCTGAATGGCAGTGCATTCATCTTGTAAATTCTTGAATATTGTTGCATCCAGCGGCCTAAATACCGATGGTTGAATATCTTTGATGTTTCTGAATATTCTTGAGCATCTATCAACCTAGGTGATGATGTATTAACCATTCTCTGCTTTGAGTATTATTGCTCATCCATCGGCTTGAATACCGACACATCAATTTTGCATCTTCTTTTAAAAATTATCGAGCATCTGTCGGCATGAACACCGGTGACTGGATGCGCTTCTATCATCCTTCATTCTTTCATTCTTTTTTAATTTTATTGCTATCTGGGACTCCACCACTTGGATAGCCCCTGCCATCAGTAGCAAATGTGAAGTGCAGGAATCTGCAATAAAACAGCCTTTGGAAGGTTTAGATTGCCGTTTCATTCATCACTGCAATAAGTGACCATTGCCCTTGGTACGGGGGAACATATTCGGCTGTAGTCATGTACACCATTGTTGGTATTTCATACATTTGCCCTCAGAACAGCGTACCATCAATATCTTTCAGCATTTTTTTTGATATACATCTGCCCATAAAGTGGGTACCATCTATATCTTTCATCATTTTTCTCTGGCTTCATTCCATAGCTTAAGGGACTTGTGATGTCCTCTATAGCAGATTGCTCTTCGGCTGATGTGGTGCGGCTATATTAGCCGCCTTCTTAAAGTTGAGCATTTGATGGGGGCAAGGTGGGTCCACTTTATATTCCCTTACTTGTAATTCACCCTTCTGAATTAGGCTTTGAATGACATCTTTGAAGACATAACAGTCTTCTATAGGGTGCCCAAGCATCTGATGATATGGGTAGAAGCAAGGATCATTTTTTCTCGCAGCATCACCGGGCTTCTTTGAGTCTGAGAGTGTAATCTTGTTGTAGTGGGTAACCCATTCAAACAAGACCTGAGTCTTTTCCTTGGGGAAGGAGTAGGGTTTCATCATCTTATTCCTTAGAGAGGGTTCCGGCTTGGCAGGCATAGCTGAGGAAGGGCTAGTTGCCTCTTTCGCCTTCTTTCTTTGCTCCTCGAAGGCTTGAAAGTCAATGGTGTGAATTTTATTTCACATCGGTGATACGCGTAGCGGAGAGTGAGATAGAAGGGGGGGGTGAATAGATCACTCCCCAATTCGATAAACACAGCCACAAATTCTTAGCCCCTGGCTACTATAGTGATAAAGGCCACGTAAATAGACAACGAAGATGATAAGAGAAGAACTGATATCGAGAAAGCAACCACAAATAAGCAAAGTCTCAAGAAGTTGGAGAGCAGCACACGAAAACAACCAAACCACAAATGAGACAGCAAGTTTTTTTAGGTGGTTCAATTGCTATATGCAATCTACGTCCACCCCTTACTCAATCGAGTAAGGCTTCCTTGCACTTGAGTTTTTTTAGGTGGTTCAATTGCTATCTGCAATCTAAGTATCTTCCTGACAACGTCTCCCTCAGCCATCTCTTTTCCAAGCCCCTTAAGACTATTCGTGATCAGAGACAATCTGGCATACATCTCAGTTATGGTCTCCTCTGATTTCATTTTAAACATCTCATATTCAGAGGTGATGAGATTTACCTTTGTTGCTCTCACTTGAGCTGTACCTTCGTAGATTAATTCCAGCTCGTCCCACATTTTCTTGGCCGTCCTACATGCTGAGATGCGAGTGTATTCGTCTGGGTGTACAACACACTGGATGATGTTCAGGGCTATCCAGTTGAGCGACGATTGCTTGACTTGATCATCTGTCCATGCATCCTCGTTCGGTGGTAGCTCGTATGGCCCTGTGGTGATCACCCTGCACAACTTGTGGCTTTGCGACCTGATGAATACCTCCATCCTATTTTTCTAGAATAGATAATTGTTACCATCAAAGAAAGGAGGACGACTGATAGATTGTCCCTCAGCCATAAAGCTTCGAGGACCATTAGGGTTAGCCTGACTGTTGGCCCACATGGTGAAAACCCGCTCTGATACCAAATGATATGCGCAGCGGAGAGTGAGATAGAAGGGGGGGTGAATACATCACTCCCCAATTCGATAAACATAGCCACAAATTCTTAGGCCCTGGCTACTATAGTGATAAAGTCCACGTAAACAGACAACGAAGATGATAAGAGAAGAACTGGTATCGAGAAAGCAACCACAAATAAGCAAAGTCTCAAGAAGTTGGAGAGCAACACACGAAAACAACCAAACCACAAATGAGACATCGAATTTTTTAGGTGGTTCAATTGCTATCTGCAATCTACGTCTACCCCTTACTCAATCGAGTAAGGCTTCCTTGCACTTGAGTCGCACACAGCAGACTCAGTCTGCAATAACCGTTGCCAAATAGCTTGTACAGAGGAACAGCCTCCTCAATCTTCTAATCGACCAGAAGAAGAACACCGGAGAACTATCTCCCTTCCTTTGCACGCAGCAAAGGGAACCCTGTGCAGTTACTCCCAAGTAACTCACACAACCAGAGGATTAAACCTCTCTTCCTCCCAGACAATGGAGGGAACTGGAGAACCTCTCTCTTCCTCCGAACAGTGGAGAGTAATAGTATGGAATGAAGATGATCAAAACAAAAACTTGAAAAACACACGATCGGTAAGCGACAATATTCTTTAGAAACAAAGACAATGTAGCTTCCGTAGAAGCAGATCTTCTCATTCACTAACACTTCTTCCTCTCGAAAATTTTCTTTCTCTTCTGCTGCCCTCACTTTCTTCTTCTTCTGCTGGCTCTCTTTCTCCCCCTTTTTGTTCTCGTTGTTATTTTTTCTCCTGCTCAGCATTCACTTTTTATAGAGCATCAGAGGACGGGCGTGTGCTTTCCATTATTCCCGCTCAAAGGCCTTAGCCCACGTGGCAGAATCCCACCTCACTTCTCTCCATGTGTCACGATCCTGCCACCTCCTCCATACTGGGATCACGAGCCATTCTTATTCTTCTCAAAAAAATACCTGACAGACAATCAGAAGAAAGCATTTCGGATACTGGTAAGAAGGATGACATTGCATTGGGCATATAAATGCTAAATGCACGAACTGGGAGTGATGCACCGAATATATAAAACATGAGGCAAATGTTGCACCGAATGTGAATAGACATAACATGCACTGAGTAGAGATATTCAGGTGAACCATTGAATTGACTTACTAAAGTGATTGACCCCATGTGCACAGACTCTAGCGTCCACCCGTGCAGCTGGTGTGCACAGACATGGGTCCAAGAGGCACACGACGAAGACTTTGTACTGAGTCAAAGGAAAGGGTCAAGGATATGCACGGACTTTTAAAGACAACTGTGTAACATAGTAGATGCACCGAGTTGGATTTGCGAGAATTGCAGTGAGATAAAAGAGAAGAATCATCTGAACGAAAACGGATGCAAGACAGACCTTGCACCGAGTCTGAAAGGCGAGACGCACAAAGATGCACAACCAAGATATGCACGAACCTAAAAGTGTATGCTGCAATGAAATACAATGAAATGCACTAAGCCAATTTATGTCTAGACACGTAATGCACCGAGATGGAAACAGGGCTACAATGTTTGTGAGTGAGACAGAGACTTGCACCGAATTGATAAAGAGAAGTACAAGACATCGCTTGCACCAAGACGTATTTGCACTGAGATGAAGAGACAAGATCTAACGGTCCATACCAGACGACGATTGCACCGACTAGAGTTTGCACCGACCTCGAGAGGTGAGATGCAAGGACATGTTATGCATGGACCTTAAAGCTATTACCACAGACGTCCTTCATGTTTTGAAACAAGTAAATGCACCGAATGTATAAATTGATCTAGGGATAAAAATAAATTGATTTATAGTGTGTGACATCATCAAAACCTTAGGGATGCAACAATCTCCCCCTTTTTGATGCTGGCAACACTATGAATCAAGCAATATCAAGGCATTAAAAACAATCAGTTAAAAAATAGGCCAATCATACAGACAAAATGAACACATCTTTAAAAATCAAAACAAGCGCATGCAGACAAATCAAGCACAACTTCTGAACCTCAGCTCTCTCCTCTCTCCCCCCACATAGAAAATGAATGATCTCTCGGATATTGTGAGACCTCATGACCTCTCTCCCCCTTTGACATCATCAAAAGGTAATGAAAGGTGTATGAAATTGTTGGAGACATGAGGAAGAAGTATAGTGACTTCTTAGTGTAGAAAGACCCATCAACATATCTTAAGAGAATAAGTGAGGTGCTAAAGTCAAGTGAAGATTCTTGAACTCTGGTAATCAATAGAGAATTAGTATGAAGGAGAAGTTTATCCACATACATGGTGTATGATGTAGAACAGGGGTGAACAAGCATGGCAAGATTTCTGATTAAAACAATAGTACTTTGTAGATGACAAGAGACAAACTCAGAGAAGGTGTTTTCATAGTATTGAGGACAAGCATTTCAGACCTTTGCACAGAGACAAGGGATAAAATAGAGAGAGCAATAAGATCAATGAGTAGTTTGGTAAATCACACTTTTGACATTAGAGAGACACCTTGATTAGAGGCCGGAATCCCCAGTTACTCAGTGTGAGTAGCTCATTACTTCTTCCTTTTGAAGAGCAGAGTTAGTAACTGTGACTTTTTACATGGGGAAACACCTTGATCAGAGGCCAGAGTCCCCAGTTACTCACCACCTTGTCACCATTGCTCTGTGATGATCAGAGACATTAAAGTCATTTTGCATGCAGATTTTTCTTTAAAAATGTTGACACCTCATGACATAGGAGTTACTTCACTTCATTGATGAAGCTCCCAGTTTCTCAGTGATCAAGCCATAGACCTTTGTTCATTTAGTTGATCCCTTATGAAGTGGAGAGATAATGATTGAAGACAATACTCGAAGAACTGTTTCTTTGTAATGAATCTTGAAATCTAGATTTCAAGTTGTTTTGAACAAATATCAAGACATGCAGGTTTTAGCCTGACCTGAAATCATTGACAATGTAGGAGGATATACTTTGACCACTTAATCCAAATCTCTGATAAACTACTAGAGGAAAGATTCTAGCAAGACTTTAGTAACACAAACTTATAGACTTAAGAGATGAATCATATTCTACTAACTGAGAGAACTGCACTCATTCAATCATGAAAACCAGTAATGACACACATCTGGTCAGTCTTTTTGAGTTAATCAAAAATTCACTACCTATCCAGCTCCCCCTTAAACGAAGCACTCAATGAAACTAATCAGCAGATACATAAAGCTCCCCCTTACAATAAGGACAGACTTTTCACACAGCATTTTACCAAGATAGATCAATTCAATATTAGGAGAAAAATAGTTAAGATAATTTGAACAAGCCTAGTTCTCTCCTTAATGTGGTGAATTTGTCATTGTCCAGAGGCTTGGTGAAGATGTCAGCAATTTGATTAGCAGTGCCGACATGAATCAGTTCAAAGTTGTTCTTAGAAACCTCATCTCTTATGAAATGATGCCTGATTTCTATGTGTTTGGTGTGGGAGTGCAGAACAGGATTCTTGGCTAGGTTGATGGCACTGGTATTATCACAGTAAATAGGTGTGCACCCCAGGTCTACTTGATAGTCCTGAAGTTGGTGTTTAATCCAAATGACTTGTGTCCCACAACTCCCTGCTACTACGTATTCAGCCTCTGCAGTGGAGAGGGCCACAGAGTGTTATTTCTTGGAACCCCAAGATACTAAACACCCACCTAGAAATTCACAGTGACCACTAGTGCTCTTTCTATCTAGTTTACACCCGGCATAATCTGCATCTATGTATGCAACTAAATCAAGTGTGTGTGATGCAGGAAACCATAAACCAAGGGTGTGTGTAGTGGACAGGTATCTGAAGATTCTTTTTACTGCAGCTAAATGCAATTCAGTGGGTCTAGATTGATACCTTGGACACATTCCTACACTGAATTGAATATCAAGTCTTGAAGCAGTCAAATAAAGTAGAGATCCAATCATACCTCGATAGAGCTTGGCATCTACTTCTTTACCTGTCTCATCTCCATCCAATGAGGTGTTGGTACCCATTGGTGTTGTAATGTGCCTCAAGTTGTTCATGCCAAACCTCTTGAGAATTTTCAATGTGTACTTGGTCTGGTTGATGAAGCATCCATCCTCTAACTGTTATACCTGTAAGCCAAGAAAATACTTTAATTCACCTACCAAACTCAATTCAAATTCAGCAGACATCAATTTAGAAAATTCATTGCATAGTTTAGAGCTAGTTGACCCAAAGATAATATCATCTACATATACCTGAACAATGATGAGGTCTTTATTTGAGCTCTTCGAAAAAAGAGTTTGATCTACTTTACCTCTGTGGTAGCCCTTGCTGATCAAAAATTCTGTCAGTCTTTCATACCATGCTCGAGGAGCCTATTTTAGGCCATACAAGGCTTTATTCAACCTGAAAACTTGGTTAGGTTGAGGGGAAAATTGAAATCCGGGGGGTTGTTCAACAAAAACCTCTTCCTTGATAACACCATTCAAAAAGGCACTCTTCACGTCCATTTGCTGGAGTTTTATGTTCTTGGAACATGCAAATGCTAGCAGTATCCTTATTGCTTCCATCCTAGCAACAGGTGCATAGGACTCATCGAAATCAACACCAAATTCCTGACAGTAGCCCTTGGCTAGTAGTCTGGCTCTATTTCTAGAGATGATTCCATCTTCATTCATTTTATTCTTTAACACCCACTTAGTTCCTATGACATTAGTATTTTCTGGTCTTGGAACTAGCTCCCAGACATTATTTCTTTCAAATTGACCTAACTCCTCACACATGGCATTAGTCCATGACTGATCACTTAAGGCCTCTTCTATTGATTTGGGTTCAATTTGAGAGACCAGAGCAATTAGGTCCTGGTTATGAACATTCCTAAAGTGAGACCTAGTTCTAAGAGGTTCTTCAAGATTGCCTAATATGTTATCTATTGGGTGATCTTTAAGATATCTAACATTTATTGAAGACTCACCTGTCTCAGCCGGCTCTACCTAGTTGGGAGCATCTGATGACTCATTTGGCTGAAGCTCCTCTTCTTCTTTGTCTTCTAGGAATTCTCCATTGTGCTCCGTTAGTGTTTTCAATGTTAGTAACACCTTTTGCTTCACCAAAAATAATGTGTGGAGACTCCTCAACTTTCTGATCAGTTATGTTAAAGACCCTATATTCTCTTGACACTTCAGAGTATCCTAAAAATATTCCAGGACAGCTTTTAGCATCAAATTTATCTAAGTCTTTCTTGTCATTATTATGGATAAAGTATTTAGCTCCAAAAATCCTGAAATGAGTCAGATTTGGTTTCTTACCTTTTAACAGCTCATAGGGTGTTTTCTTGTGGATTGGTCTTACCATGGCCCTGTTGATTGTATAAGTTGTTGTATTGGCCACCTCTGCCCAAAATTTCCTTGGTAGTTGACTCTCAATCAGCATGGTCCGGGCCATCTCTACAATGGTTCGATTTCTTCTCTCCACAATTCTATTCTACTCTGGTGTCCTGGAGAAGAAAACTTGTGTGTTAGTCCCTCTCTTTCACACAGTTCAGAAAACATGAAGTTCTCAAATTCACCTCCATGGTCAGATTGAATTGAACAAATTCTTTATTTTCGTTCTTGTTTGACTTTATTAAAAAATTGTTTGAATTTTTGAAAAGCATCATTTTTGTTGGCTAAGAAAAAGATCCATGAAAATCTGGAGTGGTCATCAATGATCACATAACCAAATCTACTTCCATTAAGACTCTGAGTTCTAGTAGGACCAAAAAGGTCCATATGGAGAAGTTCCATTGGTCTAGACGACAATGGCTCAGATCTTAGCTTGAAGGACATTCGGGTCTGTTTGCCTAAAGCACAGGCAACACAGACTTTTGAAATTGAACTGAACTTGATTCTAGGCAAGCCTCTAACTAAATCATGCTTGATCAATTTATTTAAAGTAGAAAAACTAGCATGGCCTAAACGTCTATGCCAATCAAACGCGTCACTTTCAGAATTGGCAGACAAGCATAGATTAGAATCAGACTCAACATCTAAGTCTACAAAGTAGACATTATTGGTCCTGTTGGCTACAAATTTAATGCTATCAGAATTTATTTCAAAAATTTTGCATGAATTATTGTCAAACACAACCCTGTGACCCTTATCACATAATTGACTTATCCTAATCAGATTGTGTTAAAGACCATCCACAAGTAAAACTTTCTCAATGGAGTTAGTGGAAGACTTACCAATAGTACCGACCCCAATGATCTTACCTCTGTTCATTCCTCCAAATTTGACCAGACTCCCTACCTTCATTTCTAACTTGCTGAACTTGGATCGGTCTCCTGTCATGTGCCTGGAGTAGTCACTGTCGAGATACCATTTGTTGTTCTCAGCTGCCAGGCACACCTACACAAGCAAAATCAAGCAAAGTAGTTCGGAACCCAAGATGAGTTGGGTCCTAAGACATCATTCAAATCTTTAAGCAGATGTTTAGGGATCCAGAATTGTCTCAACTTGGTTTTCTCTTGCACCTTAATTTCTGGTCTATTGAAGTTGTGAGTGGAGGTATGTCCAGCTGGTCTGGAGAAATGAAATCTATTCCAGTTATTAGATTTCTCATCCCTGGGGTATCTCCTGTGAGCTTGTTGATTAACAAATTTTTGAGGATGAGTGTTGTTTCTCCAGTAACTCTTGTCAGGACCCATTCTTTTGTAGTAGTTCCAACTTTTATTCTGATTCATTTCCTTGGCCCAGCTACTACTTATGTTCTGGCGAATGGGCTTAGTGAAGTTCTTCACAAAACTCATTCCTATTTTAGATGATCATCCAGCATTGTTTGTTAAATTTTCTTTTGGACATTGAACACTCTGGTTTCTGTTTGAGCTGAATGGTGTGTCCAACTTTTATTTTCCCTTTTCCGGGCAGAAGGTAGTTGTCTTAAACTGAAATGGTCTCTTGTTGGATGGGTCATAGCCTAAACCCTCCTTGTTGAAATTAACTCTTGTACCTAGTATAGAATCTAGATTCGATTTTCCTTGAACAAATTTTTTCTAAAACTTTTTGTTTGTCCTCCAACTCTCTTTGCACAGACTCACAATTTTTCAAGAGTTCAGAGTTGACTTTCTTAACAGCTTCATACTTCTCTGTGATCACACTATTTTCATTCAGACATTCTTCAAATTTAATCTTGAGTTGGTTGAGCTGTGTGTGAACTTCCTGGTTCTCAAGGGTTTGCTTTTCATTCTCCTTTTCCAGAGAACTCATTTCTTCTAATTCTTCTTTTAGTTTCTGATTTTCCTTACAGATTTGCGTTTGTTCTTCAACATTGGTATTGAATTTTCTCTTCAGAACCCTATGCTCTTTACTAAGTGAATTGAACTTATCTAACAGTTCTGCATAGGCGTCTTCCCAGTCATCGATAGAGAAATTCTTGAAAATATTTGTTACCTCCTCTTCGCTGTTTGCCATCAGGCAAATTTCTTCTTCATCCTCCTCTGAGGAATTGTCTTCCGGATCCTCTTCCTCATCGCTCCAGGTGCAGACCATTGCCTGTGGCTTCTTCTTCTGCACTTTCGAGCTCTTCTTCTGAGGGTTGGGACCTTTCCTCTGAAGATCAGGGCAGTCCCCTTTCATGTGTCCGGATTTCCTGCAATGAAAACATGTAATTCTCTTAGTACTCCTATCTTTGTCATTGCTGGAATTGAAGTTCTTACCAGAAGGGTATGACTTCTTCCTCCTGAAGGTCTTTCCCTTAGACCTTAAGAATTTTTTGAATTGGCGAGTAAGCATTGCTTGCTCCTCTTGGTCGAGATCTGACAATCCATCAGGCTCACAACTACTACTCCCGCTACTGTTGCTTCCCTTACTGCGGGACGCCCTGAGGGCAATATTCTTGGTCTTTCTGTCGCTTCCCTCACCATTCCTTTTAATGTTCATCTCATACGTCATAAGGGATCCTATGAGTTCGGTGACAGTCGTAGTCGTCAGATCCCTTGACTCTTCTATCATAGTGGCTTTTGTATGCCATGAAGGGGTTAGAGATCTAAGTATCTTCCTGAAAACGTCTCCCTCAGCCATCTCTTTTCCAAGCCCCTTAAGACTATTCGTGATCAGAGACAATCTGGCATACATCTCAGTTATGGTCTCCTCTGATTTCATTTTAAACATCTCATATTCAGAGGTGATGAGATTTACCTTTGTTGCTCTCACTTGAGCTATACCTTCGTAGATTAATTCCAGCTCGTCCCACATTTTCTTGGCCGTCCTACATGCTGAGATGCGAGCGTATTCGTCTGGGTGTACAACATACTGGATGATGTTCAGGGCTATCCAGTTGAGCGACGATTGCTTGACTTGATCATCTGTCCATGCATCCTCGTTCGGTGGTAGCTCGTATGGCCCTGTGGTGATCACCCTCCACAACTTGTGGCTTTGCGACCTGATGAATACCTCCATCCTATTTTTCTAGAATAGATAATTGTTACCATCAAAGAAAGGAGGACGACTGATAGATTGTCCCTCAGCCATAAAGCTTCGAGGACCATTAGGGTTAGCCTGACCGTTGGCCCACATGGTGAAAACCTGCTCTGATACCAAATGATATGCGCAGCGGAGAGTGAGATAGAAGGGGGGGTGAATACATTACTCCCCAATTCGATAAACATAGCCACAAATTCTTAGCCCCTGGCTACTATAGTGATAAAGTCCACGTAAACAGACAACGAAGATGATAAGAGAAGAACTGGTATCGAGAAAGCAACCACAAATAAGCAAAGTCTCAAGAAGTTGGAGAGTAGCACACGAAAACAACCAAACCACAAATGAGACATCGAATTTTTTAGGTGGTTCAATTGCTATCTGCAATCTACGTCTACCCCTTACTCAATCGAGTAAGGCTTCCTTGCACTTGAGTCGCACACAGCAGACTCAGTCTGCAATAACCGTTGCCAAATAGCTTGTACAGAGGAACAACCTCCTCAATCTTCTGATTGACCAGAAGAAGAACACCGGAGAACTATCTCCCTTCCTTTGCACGCAGCAAAGGGAACCCTGTGCAGTTACTCCCAAGTTACTCACACAACCAGAGGATTAAACCTCTCTTCCTCCAAGATAATGGAGGGAACTGGAGAACCTATCCCTTCCTCCGAACAGTGGAGGGTAACAGTATGGAATGAAGATGATCAAAACAAAAACTTGAAAAACACACGATCGGTAAGCGACAATATTCTTTAGAAACAAAGACAATGTAGCTTCCGTAGAAGCAGATCTTCTCATTCACTAACACTTCTTCCTCTCAAAAATTTTCTTTCTCTTCTGCTGCCCTCACTTTCTTCTTCTTCTGTTGGCTCTCTTTCTCCCCCTTTTTGTTCTCGTTGTTATTTTTTCTTTTGCTTAGCATTCACTTTTTATAGAGCATCAGAGGATGGGCGTGTGCTTTCCATTATTCCCGCTCAAAGGCCTTAGCCCACGTGGCAGAATCCCACCTCACTTCTCTCCATGTGTCACGATCCTGCCACCTCCTCCATATTGGGATCACGAGCCATTCTTATTCTTCTCAAAAAAATACCTGATAGACAATCAGAAGAAAGCATTTCGGATACTGGTAAGAAGGATGACATTGCATTTGGCATATAAATGCTAAATGCACGAACTGGATGAGATGCACCGATTATATAAAACATGAGGCAAATGTTGCACCGAATGTGAATAGACATAACATGCACTGAGTAGAGATATTCAGGTCAACCATTGAATTGACTTACTAAAGTGATTGACCCCATGTGCACAGACTCTAGCGTCCACCCGTGCAGCTGGTGTGCACAGACATGGGTCCAAGAGGCACACGACGAAGACTTTGTACTGAGTCAAAGGAAAGGATCAAGGATATGCACGGACTTTTAAAGACAACTGTGTAACACAGTAGATGCACCGAGTTGGATTTGCGAGAATTGCAGCGAGATAAAAGAGAAGAATCATCTGAACAAAAATGGATGCAAGACAGACCTTGCACCGAGTCTGAAAGGCGAGACGCACAAAGATGCACAACCAAGATATGCACGAACCTAAAAGTGTATGCTGCAATGAAATACAATGAAATGCACTGAGCCAATTTATGTCTAGACACGTAATGCACCGAGATGGAAACGAGGCTACAGTGTTTGTGAGTGAGACAGAGGCTTGCACCGAATTGATAAAGAGAAGTACAAGACACCGCTTGCACCAAGACGTATTTGCATTGAGATGAAGAGACAAGATCTAACGGTCCATACCAGACAACGATTGCACCGACTAGAGTTTGCACCGACCTTGAGAGGTGAGATGCAGGACATGTTATGCACGGACCTTAAAGCTATTACCACAGACTTCCTTCATGTTTTGAAACAAGTAAATGCACCGAATGTATAAATTGATCTAGGGATAAAAACAAATTGATTTATAGTGTGTGACATCATCAAAACCTTAGGGATGCAACAATCGGTTGTTCACCCATAGGCTTGTTCTTCTGATTTGGAGTGGCAGTGGCCAGGCAGTATTTTGCCAAAAAGGCCTCAATATCAGCCACAATATCATTCAAGAGATCGAAGGATTTGACTTTAATGCCAATCATCCTTGTTAAGATATCCATCTTCAGATTGTGCTTGCATATCTAGACAGCTTCTTCATGGCTTTGCGGGTGCTGACATCTGGCGCTGAGGTCTCTCCATCGACAGAGATAATCCATAGAGGATTCGTTGTCCTTTTCTTTAGTCTCATACAGCTCTGCCTTGGCAATTTCTTCCTCGGCTGGCTTTATTTCCATCATTGTTTTCATCTTTGTCTCATTCATCGTCGCCAGAGCTAGCGGACTCAGGCACAAGCTAGGTGGGTGCAGACCCATTTTGCTCAGCTTGCTCTACAGCATCTCAACTTCTTGCAATTTTTGATGTAGCTCTACCATCATAGCAAAGCCATGTTGATGGGAGCAAGGAGCACTACCCCCCGTCTTAAATTTAGGCGGGACCATTGACGCTTTATTACCGACGCCGGGTGCATCTAGGCCCTTGGAAACTGATATCTTCGCCCTTATGCCCCCACATGAAGGGGGAGTGGGATGGCATGCTTCTTCATCTGGCAATGGAAGGTGTCCACATTTCTCTCGAGACTTATTGTCATAGCGGGAGCCAGAAGCTTTATCTTGATCCGCCCTTGTTGGTGTGAAGCATATCTCTTCGCCCTCTTCTTCAGCGGTCTGGCTTCCACTGGGCAGGGTCGACAGCATATTGCAAGAGAGGAGGACGCCCCCCCTCGTATTCTTTGGCTTTTTCTTCCTTTTCCCCTTGGTGGTCGGCATCTGCCCCCACAGTGGGTCATCTAGCGCACTCGACGCCCTTGATTTCTTTTCTTCTTATTGTATCAGGTCCAGGGATCTGAACTGCTCCCGTGGGATGGGTTCATTAGAGTGTATTGTACGAGCCTTCGACATTTCCTTAGACAATTGCCAGTGTAGAGATATCATATTGACTGTTCTTTTTACCTTGGGCAGTTCATGCGGGTGACGAGGGTCCACCTTGTATTCATCCATCTGGAGTTCTCCCTTCTTGATCAACCCTTCAATAGCATCTTTAAATACATAGCAATCCTCAATAGGATGCCCCTGTGCCTGATGATATGGGCAGAAGTGGGGGTGTCTTTTCTTTTGGCATCATCGGGTCTGTTCGACTCCGGAAGGGTAATCTTGTTAAATTTGGTGGCCCATTCAAACAGGACCTGAGTCTTCTCCTCGGTAAAGGAATAGAGCTTGCTCATTCTGGCTCGCAAGGCGGGGCCTTCAAGCTGATCAGCCGACTTGGCGGGAGGATGGCGGGTAACCCCTTTATCTTTGTCGTTTTGTTGCTCAAACGCCTTGAAGTATACTGTAGTAACTTCTTCAGGCGCGGGCCATTTATCAGCCGATCTAGATTTATGGGTTACAACAGTGGGAGTAGGAGATCGATTGGAGAGGAAGGCCTCGATCCCGCTACAATATTGTTTAGTCAGTCAGATTTCAATTCCTATCATCTTCTCAAGGATTTCCCGCTTCAGATTTTGCTTGCATATCTGAACGGAATCTTCTCGATGTGGCGGTCGCCTGCATCTCATGCTGAGATCCCGCCATCTTTTGATATACTCCATGGCCGTTTCATCATTTTTCTGCCTGGAAGCATACAATTCGGCCATTGTGACCTCTTGCTCAGCAATATGGAAGCACTCTCGAAACTTTCACTGCATATCTGGCCAGTCACTACTGGACCCTGCTGGTAGATTCGAGTACCACTCAAAAGCGAGTCCCGTTAGCGAGGACCCAAAGAACTTTAGGAGGTAGGCTTCATTTGTCGCCAAATCGCCCATCACGTTCACGTAATAGGCTATGTGCTCCTTTGGTGATCCTTGCCCGTTGAATTTTTCAAACTTCGGGGGCTTGTTGATGTTGGGAGGGAGTCTTTTAGCAGCATATGGGACTTTGTATACATCGAACGAGGCATAATCATCATCGCCTCAATCCGCCAGCTTCATATCTATTATTTGCTCAACCATCAACTTGCTCACCATTGCCAGATCCACCGGGTCTGGATAGAAGTGTGCTTGCTGCATCTGAGACGTGGCCAACACCGCGGCTTGAGGCATAGTAGCGGAAATCCCCTGATGTTGAGGACCCGGTGGTGGTATCGGGGCCATGCCCCCAGTAGAGTTGTGTAGTGGCTGAAAAGCTGGCATCTGAGGTGAGCCCTCGAGCTCATCGGCGCTATGCCGTGATGTTTCAGGAGGGGCTTCCACCTACCTCAAGGATGACGCTTGCATGCTCACCTCACTCATTTGTTTCTTCAGCATCTCAATATCCTGTTGATACTTTAGGAGCAACATCATCATCGTTGGATCGGGGGTGGAAGGGCTAAGTGCTGGGCCTCCTCCCTCCAACGAAGCATCCGAAGCAAGGGTTGGTTTCTCACCCTCGTCTTCATTTTCAGTAGTAATCACGTTTGCAGCCACCGTGACTACATCCATTCATGTTTCCCCAACAAGGGCTTGCACTGCATCAGCTGCAACCTTCTTTCCTCTAGTGATAGGACTGGGCCTCTCAGCGAACCTAATCACCTCTTCAGATTGTTCAAGTAGAGACCCATAACGGCCAGCCACTCTAGCCATGTTACATCTGAATATCTAGAGGTGATGGTTCCTCCGTATCACCCTTCTGGCCGGCTGCCTAGGGAAGGTCAGCCTGTCAAACATCGAGACCCTCGGTGTCATTTCTGCATCAAAGGATGGTCCATAGCAACTGGACCCTTCATCAGCAATCTCTTCCAGGTTGACTTGTACTCCCCGATCTTCATCTTCTACAGCGCTTATGGTCTTCAAGAGCTGCTGCGTTCCTTGAGGGGTGTTCCCGAGACCCCGGAAATATCCCCGAATGGCTTGGGTAATGTCACCTTGCCTATATGTGGGGCAGAGTGTTGATGGTGCTGTGATGTGTTGAGCCGACGGCCTGTAAGTGAAGCGTTGTTGTTCAACTATCTTGTTGCATCTTCGGTTGGGAGCAAAGACATTTGCTTGCCGGCCATAGCCCTAGAAGGCTGGTCTACGAGGTGTTGCAACTGGCACCTCAGTTCTCTTTCCTTCTTCTCTTTCTCTCCCATCAAACCTGTCAACTCTAACAGGCTCCAGTTGAACAGTAGCGGGGGCCCGCCTTTGCTTGGGCACCCATATTTGTTCAAACTTGGTCGGCTTCGGGGCTAGACCTCCCCTTGATCCAGACTTGACACGGTCCAGCTTATCTTGAGCCAGCACCTAGAATAAGTTCCGCACTGGTACAGCTGCAATCACCCGGTCGGGCGAGATCTTGGCCTGTTGGCCATTCAGAAACACGTAGACTCCTCCGATTAGAACAGACTTTCCCGACGTCGACAGCCGGCCTTACAGTATGCCGGTATTCATTTTGGCTGCCCTCCTGGCAGCCGAGGATTGCTTCTTGATGTTGGAAGCATGGGAGTAGATGTGGTGGACGTAGCAGCCCACCGTAGCAACATTAGTTGTGGTCGCCTTTGCAGTAGCAACCGGCTCCATCTCCTGGACGTCCAGGAGCTCGACGAAGGCTACCCCCAAAAAGTTGGGGAAGCCCACAACCGGTGGGAAATCACCGAACTTCATAGGAACGACCAGGTAGCCGTACTTGGCATGATCAGCAACCACGAGCGGTCCAAATGAAACAACCATCGTATTATCAGGATGCAACCTGCAATCGTAGATTTAAAGCGAGTTAGTATTTTAGGAGGAGGCCGTCGGGCCCCTAATCCTGGTGAGAAGATGAAAGGAGGTTTGGTCCCACCGGGCATGCCAAACTTGTTGGACGCACTTGTGAATGCAGATCATCTTTTAATTCATTTGTTTTTGGTTCTTATGGTTCTTTTCGTTTATTAGGGGGTTCATTTGATTATATTAAGTGCGAAGGCGTGCTAGTCACTGAAGTGACATTTATTCGGGCTTCAAGTCTGGGGTGGTCGGAAGCCATGGGTACGCTCCGTCTGACCAACCAGATGATTGTGAATATCAGGTCAGGAGTAAGAACCCACCGTGCCATAAAGGTCACGACGTTAATTACATCCCCTCGGAGAGAGGAAAACCTTTGATTAAATGCCAGGAGAAGGGGCCCTCGGGCCTTAAATCAGTATTAATTAAAGAAAGGAATGAGAGTTCTAAACTTCAATAAAATAGCCCCTATTGAGGGGTAAATAACTGAACAAAGTCGGCCATTAATTGATCAGTTCATATCCAGACGAGAGTCCCAAATTGTAAATATGTCTGCCAGAGACATGGCAAATTTGATATCCGGGAGTATATCCCAATGGAAATTCGGTTAAAACACAACGGGCGATCGGCCAAGAGCGGGGTCAAGCTTTGACCATGATGGGATGATCTCGAGGTTGAAGCATGACCCGTGGAGGCATTATCAATATCCCCAGGCACAGGGTCCAATAGAGGTGAGAGCTTTTAGCATTTCTTCTTTTATTTTTGTTGTACGTTCATTTATTTTCTTTTATTCTTTATGCATTATCAAATTTTATCAATGGTTTATGTAATTAAAGTTATTATTTTATTATCTTATTTATTGTTTATTCTTTTGTTAATGTCATGTATTATTTTTCTTCTATTCCTTTGTAACGTTGAGCAGGTCAGAGGCCGTTGCGTTGACGCATGCTCTCAGTGCGTCGACGCACAAGGCTTCCCAAAGGCTAGTACCGGGGCTGGTATCAACTGAAACGTCGACGCATGAAGAGCGATGCGTCGACGCACAAGGCCCACTAGGGGCTGGTGCGGCTATCGCGTCGATGCTGAGAAGGGCAGCGTTGACGCATAATAGAAACATAGTGAAGGCTGTGTCGACGCAGCTTTCGGACTACGTCGACGCGATAGATGCCAACGCCCAGTCCAGCCTCTTCTCAAGTTCAAGCCTCATTCTTTTTGATTCTTTTGCTTCTTCTTTTGCATATGGAATGAGTAAATGCATGCTTTGTTTAGCAAGAAGGCAAGTGCTAATGCATTGCTCAATGCAAAGGGGATGCATGAGGGAATAGATTTAATCATGCTTATATAGCCCTAGCAAGGATTGATATAGTTTAAATGATGCATGTCGGATGCTAGGTTTTATTCCCTACAAGACACAATCAATAGGTAGCGGCCGGGCTAGGGGAGTCGACCCCTGGGGTCGACCCCTGATGCAGCAGATGGCGGGAAGAGTGTAGAAAAATGGGGGGTCAACTCTGGGAGTCGACTCTCCTCACAGCAGATCTCAAGGGGTCTTCAGTGGTGAAGAATAGACTTTAGTGGTGACAAAGAGATCCTAATGGCAACAAATGCGGGCTTAAGAGTAAAAAAAATAAACAGTAGTGACAGCTAAAGCAACAAGCGCGAAGAGTGGAGAAGCGGAGTCAACTCCGGATGGTTTTGAAGCCGGCTCCAAATGGTTTTAGCTGTGGCAAATGGGTGGCAACAGTGATAGATTGCTTTAATGGTGAAAAGAAACTCAGTAAAGCTGGGGAATAGAAGCAGAAGGTGATTTATGGAAGGAGGGTTGATTTCGCAGGGTTCAAGAGTCAGCTCCAAGTAGCTTCACAAGGGAGGTAGAAGTGTTTGATAGGGGTGATAAATGGGGCTTATGGGTAACAAATGGGCTTGTAATGGTGAGAAATAACCCGTAGAGGTGACAAATGGGTAGAACATCGACGGCTGGGGTTAAAGCTGAAACAGCGTGGAGAAAGAAGGGGCAGAGTCAACTCCGAACAGTTTTGGAGTCGACTCCAAACAGCCAGGATGACATTTTCTTGCTCGTTGCTCATTTATTCATTTCAACAATGCTCTTTTTAGATGTATTCTTAGTAGCACGGCCTGCACAATTATGCATTCAGAATGTTTGACTCTGTATTTGGCATGAGTGCATTTCCTTCAGCACTTTCTTTTAGTTTAAGCGTTGCTCCTCACTCTTTTGATTCTTTGAATTTATTTAACATAGCACTGTTCACAAACCATGGCATTCAAGCATGCATATGCAGATGCATGGGCTCTATTTCACACACGTGAGACATGCATGATGCATGAAGTAATGGCTTAATCATGCCCATGAGGGTTCAACAAATGCTGGTGTCGATGTAGATGCATGCAAGGCATACGATTTATTTTAGTTGGGCTAGTTATCAGGCACTAGCTGAGTTGAAGAAGTTTTGACTCAAAGAGATCAAAAGGAAGCTGCCAAGAGGCAATCTAGCAGGCTGACAAGCTGGTGCGTCGACACAATAGAGGAGATGCGTTCACGCAATGAGGGTTTGGTCGACCGAAATTGGCTAGATGACTAGGAGATGCAAGCATTCAGGGGTTGTTCATGCACACGATGCACGAATGGTTCAATGCAAATGTGGACATCAATGAATTGCTCAGTCTCCAAGGAATGCATGCGAGAATAGTTTTAAACACTTTCATGTGGTTTTAGCAAGGGTTAGTATGAATCACAAGATGCATACAAGGTGTTTATTTTAGCTCATGGTACGGCCGGCTATTGGGCAGTAGGGGAATTGGAAAAGGGGTCGACCCATGGGTCGACCCCTGCTGCAGCAGGTTGCAGACAAAGCTTGGATAAAAGGGGTCAACCCTAGGGGTCGACACCCTCAGAGAAGACTTCAAATGTTTGTTGTTTGTTTGAAAATATGCAGATGTGGATGCAGAAAATGAATGAGTATGTGATTACACATATGAAAATGAGTTGAGTTTTTTTGTTTGGCCACTTCTTTGGATGCATCACATATTTCTTTTATTCATGCGTTTCTTTTTATTCAGATCTACCCTTGATCAGTCTAGTTGCTTCGCTTGTGTAGAGATATGTGCATCACTTATTTGATTGCTTATTCAGAGAGAGAGAGAGAGAGAGAACATTCTCTTCAGCATTTTTAGTTCAAGCATTGTTTCTTCATGTGTGATTCATTAGTTTAAGCATCATGCTCATTGCTTGGTCCATACTTAAGCATTGGTTTAGATTTTGTCTAAGTCCAAAATGCTGGAGAAAATTGGGCAGCACCTCCCCCAGACCCGGGTTTTGGGCGTGAAAAATAGGAAGCACATCCACAAAAAATTCTGAGATGCCCCCTAAATTTGAGAGTGAGCCAAGGACGGCTACTCCATATCCCAAAATTGGGTAGAGAGAACACCCCAAGGACTAGCCTACAAAGGGATCTCTACTGATCCAGGGATGACTTTGCTTCCAACCGCATCATGCACTTGTGCAATTTATTATTCTGGATCTAAGGCCATTAATGTCCAACCCTCCGATGAAACATCCACCAAAGAACATGCTATAGAGGAGCAGATCCCTGGGGTGGTATGAGGGTGGTTAAAGAGAGAATTCTGATCAGTGTGAAATCGTGATGTGCCCCTCCCCCAAAGGCAGGTCTTCCATTATGAAAGCATTCAGTGAAACCAATGAATATACACTATTACTCAATGGATTGAAGTCACAAGCCACACCTAGGATACCAGCGAGCCTGTACCCCAAGTGGAGATGCAAAACACCGATGTTCAATGCCTTGTTATGCTATAAACCACAGAATGTGTAGCTAGGACAAACATGGGCTATATATAAGATGCAGAAACATAGAAGGGAGCTGCTGCCATTCCCATACGAAAAATGGGATGGTACAACGTTATGGTGAAAATATTCAGGCAGCACTCTGTTGGGCATTCACGCAAACGGCACATCGTTGGTGTGTGGTTGACATGGAATGAGCAGCAGCCTCTAGCTAGGCCGGGACTGGATGGAGGAAAAGTAAAAAAAAAAGCACAGAATCTAATGGATATGGGGCTAAGCCAGAGTCTCTACAAGCCATAGCCGTGGGTGAAGAGGCAGATGGCTATCTCCCTAGAAATCAAAGGCACCGAGCAATGAACAGCATAACCATATTAAGCAGATGGGAAAAACACGTGAAATAAATGTAGGCAGCAAACCCAAACCAGCAGTGACGGCTAGGAACCGTCGAAGATATCGGGGAAGGGACCCTTATGATTAATGTCGCCCCTGAGGGTGCTATCACAATGAAGAAATCAGGGAAGACATACTTGAACCAGAAGGCAACATACATAAACGATGAAATCATAGTAGGATTGAGGGGGTGGGGATTGGCAAGACATATGCAAGATCCATAATATTCACATCCAAGCACCAGGAGCTCATTCTATTCATTTCAAATAAAAAAAATACATCATCCCAAGACCAACGAGTCTGGGAAGTGCTCAAGCGTACAGTAAAAAAAAAAGAATAGAAACACATCTAGGGAAAAAAAAAAGAAGGGGGAGGGCGGAGCATTGACTCCTCTCCCTCCCCAAGCAGCACACCTTCTCTCTTCCTCTCTTCCTCTCTTTCTCTTCACGCACAGGAGTAGCAGAGCACTCTGAAAATTGCCCCATATGGGAGCTTCGAACAGCCCCAACCAGGGGAAGCAAGAATAGCCAGCCGAAGAGAGGAAGGGCCGACCGCTCTGCTTCAAGGTGTTGGGTCTTTTTTATAGAAGCGGGGGTCTTTTTCTTCTTTCCCAAGGCAACGCAAATCGGGGATATTCCCCAATCATTGGGGCCCTCGATCCACATAGTTTGTACAGCTTGTACGGTCTTCTACAAATGCCTCTTTGGATCACGCACCACGTCCTGCCTTTCCTTCTTCTTTTTTCTTTCGTGCTTGAGGGTGCGTCGACGCAGGGTGTGAGCTACGTTGATGCAGCCTCTTACGCTCGCAGCTTCTCTGTTTATATATCTACAGATGCGTCGATGCCATTGTGACAGTGCATCAACGCAGCACGTTGCCAGGGGCTTCTTTCTTGACTTGTCTTCAGATGCATCGGCATAGGGTTAGCTGTGCATTGACGTAGTCCTTCACCCAACGCACATGGTTGCTAGCTTTTCAAGCCTACGTTGACGCAGTGGCATTGTGCATCGACGCGGCTCCTACACATTTCGCCCTTTTAGCCTTGTTAGCCATTATTCAGTCTCTTGAGCTATTTTTCACCCTTGGTGACCTATTTGTCACCACTAATCTCCATTTTTCAACCTTGTTCACATAGGGTCTCCAGTGTTGACTTTTGTTTCCAGCATCACGACTTCATTGCTACGTTGACGCCTATGGCATTATGTGTCGCCGCTATCTTTCATCCAGCACGGCCAGCTATCAGCTCCTCAAGCCTGCATCGACGCACGTAGTGAGCTGTGTTGACACGGCCTGCAGTTCGAGGGCTTTTCCTTCTTTTCTTCAGCTGATTGTGCTTGGTTATTAGTGCCATGATATTTTAAGTGTCCACAACACACTATGCACATTGACTTGTATTGCCAAAAACCAAATAACCATGGATCCATACAATGAATGAGCATCACTCAAGCAATTTACTTCAAGACTTATGTGAACTACTTAAGCACATTGTGATCCTTAAGAACCATGAAGAATATACATGTAAACACACTTAAAGCTCAGTTTTCCTCAACCAAAAATCAAGAGAAATTAGCCATGCATTTTACCAAAGTATGAACATGATTTACACTACATTCCTCAAGTTTAATGTATTCAATCCAATACACATAAACCTTCAACATCCCAAATGCAAGAAGTGCATATTGCATAGCTGGGTCAACGCAATATATGGGCAGGTCAACTCCATTGTTTGGGAGGGTCGACGCGGTAGCTTATCCAGAATTCACTCAATGACAGATTTGAGAATTCCATGGCCTTACCAAAATTTCTTGAAGAATGTAGACATGGTTTACCACTTATTTTGAATCATGGACAACAAGATGAATCATTCATCCAAACATTTGACTCCTATAAGATGTGATCCTGCAAAGCATCATTTAGCTCATTGGACAGGATGCAAACATGTTGCTCAATGATACACACACACAAGCACACTCGGTTTGTTATCATTAAAACCAAGCACCAAAATCAACTAGGGGATGCAACAAGAATGTATGATAGATTTTGGTGATAGTTGGCATGAGCATTTGCCGTTAATAGAATTTGCATACAACAATAGTTATCAGTCCAATATCAAGATGGCACCATTCGAGGCACTTTATGGCAGGAATTGTAGATCCCCTTTGTGCTAGAGCGAAACTGCAGATAGAAGTTTGCTAGGACCAGATATGGTGTAGGATACTACTCAGAATATTAAGTTGATCAAGGAAAGATTGAAAGTCGCTCAGTCAAGGCATAAGAGTTACGCCAATAACTAAAGCAGAGAGTTGGAATTTCAAGTAGGAGATGATGTGTTCCTCAAGGTATCACCAACTAGAGGAGTTAAGAGGTTCGGTATTAAAGGAAAAATATGTCCAAGATATAATGGTCCTTTCAAGATTCTGGAGCGAGTAGGAGAAGTGGCTTACAAGATTGCTTTGCCACCGTAATTGGCAGGAGTGCATGATGTGTTCCATGTATCTATGTTAAGGAAGTATGTCTATGATCCTTCGCATCTAATTCGGCTTGATAATCTAGAGCTACAAACATACTTGTCTTACGAGGAGAGGCCTACAAAGATCTTAGACCACAAGTTGCATCAACTAAGGAACAAGGCTATACCTATGGTAAAGGTTCAATGGAGTAGGCGAGGTCAAGAAGAAACTACTTGGGAGCTAGAGGAGGCTATTAAGAGGAAATATCTGCAATTATTTTTCGGTTCATGCTTAACCCCCTCTTAGAACTTGTGTGAATTTGGGGACCAAATTCTTTTTAATGGGGAAGGGTGTAGCAACCCGAAGAAACATATAACCCATAATGTGAATAACAATAGACCTTAACCATTAAACTAATAAAAATTAACCCAATTAATAGGCTAAAACTCGTTAATGGGCTTCAATAATTAATTTCCATCTAAAACCCTTTTCACATGCTTGTTCGAATGGGCTTATCTCTTTAGGTCAACCTTAGGGTTCTCTTGTGTTAGGATTCTTAGGGTTGAGTCGATTGAAGATAGGAAACAACTTCAATTAAGGAAGATGAGGATCAAAGTTGGCAGGCGGCTATTTCAATAGAAATAGGATTCTTTTAGGACTCGTATAGCTGTAGAAATGTAGCACCCCCGATAAAACAATAGAGAAGTTGAACTTTTTAAACAAACAATCCCCTTGCCCTCCACAGGATCTTTGCGCTTGGCCCCCCACGGCCTGGAAGACCCCGTCTGGGCCATCCCCTTGCCCTTATCTTCCCCTCGGGGGCACCCCTCAGGAGCTCGCGACTCGTCTGCAGCTGAATCATCACCGAGATCGATCACCTCCCGTTCGGCCGCAGGCTCCTCCTCCACAGCCGGCCGCCTGGTTTTTGCGCAGAAGAAAGATATGGTCAGGAAAAGAAAATGGTCTCATCATCCGACGAAGAAGCTGATTCGTACCGTCCGAACCTGTCGGCTGTAGCCACGTGAGGAGGCACCGCTCGATGTTCTCCTGGGTAACCAGCTCCTCCATGGACTGGCGATGCTTCAGCAAAATGGTGGCATACTCCTCCACATCCGAAGAAAACTCGTCCTGCCTCGGAGGGATGTTCAGATGGAAATTGGGCATTACGGGACACCTCCAAGTCTCCTCCACCGAAAAAATCTCCACCCAAAAGAACTGAGTCTTCCATCCCTTGTGGGAAGAGTCCTTCGAGGCTAAGGAGACACAGCTCCTGTTCCATCTTGCCTGGATGAAATAGAAGCCCTTCCCGGCCGAGGAATGCGCCTTCAGCTCGAAAAAATAATAGAAGAGATCCAAGGAAAGAGGAACCCCGCATTGGCGCCAGAGGATGCGAAAGGCAGAGAGAAGAAGATAAGAGTTGGCCACCAACTGTATGGGAGACAACTTAAAGAAATCAATAAGCTTCAGAACAAAGGGCTCGAAGGGAAGGCGGAAACCATTCTTCCACGACAGAAGGAAAAAGTAGATATGGCCCGTACGAGAATCCAAGCTCGTCTCGTGCGGGGCAGTCACGATAAAGTAAAACTTATAGGGCAGGCGAAACTGGTGCACCAGCCGTTTCACCTTCGCCTCCCCTAGCTCGCTGTAGTTTGGAGCCGGCGGTATCACCATCGCCCTCGCCTCAGGCTCACCCTCCCACTCTTTGACCTCCGGACGTTGGTCCGCCATGGGATCTGAAGAGGAACTTGAAAGGAAATGCTTCCAAGACTCCGGAGATTCTGGAAGAAGAGGAAGCTGTCGAACCACCTCCGCAGTTATCTCCGCCAACTCCACGAACGCCACCGCAAGCCTCTGCTCTTCCGTCGTGTCCTCACGATGCATCAAAGAGCCCAAAATGCAAGCACGAAGGAGAGCAAAAACCCTAAAACGGAGAGTGTCTGGAACGACAACAAGCGCACAACGCCTATATTCTCACGCGGAAGGCGGCACATCATTCCGACCTCCAAGAAAAGGGGGCCCCCTCATTTCAAATCCGCCAGGATTATCATCATTACGGGCCCAGGTGACCATGACATGTTGTTTCTGAACACCGTCAGATCTCCGCCCACCTGAGCCACGCTGGTCCAAAACCCTAACGGCTACTCCTTCGAGCCTAGCAAGGCTCGGGAGTAGGAGGGGGACAAGTGGAGAAGGGGATTTCTGTAGCCCATTTAAGAGCGGCAGAACAAGGTCCAGCAGGACCAAACAAGGCCCAACTCGCCTAGGTGACAGCCCCACAGGGGCCACCTAAAGCCCAATAAGATCATTCGGGATCAAGCCCTTCCTCGGCGGCCATTAGGTTCGGAAGGCCCGAGCATCGGTCCGGTCGGAGGAAGACCCAAAGCCCGACTCATCCCCCTCGCCGGGATAAGGGCCAGTGCCCCGCGCCCACTCCGATCGAGCCTCACCCGAGCTACGCTCATCGCCCGGACAGGGCTGGCGCTCTTCAAGCTCAGCTCGATCGACGATTGCTTATCCATGCTGCTGTTGAGAGCCCTTTATGAGTAGGAGTTTACAAGGATACGGGACCCACAAGTCCTCAAGGTTATAAAGAGCCCACGATGATGACGTAAAGAGCCCACGTCGAGGACGTAACCCCCTAGAACTCCTTAGCTTATGGGACTCATGAGGCTAGCACACTATTTAAACTGGGGACTCCCTCCAGCAAACGGTAAGGCCTACACACGCCTAAAACCCCCTGAGCAGGAACCACTTCACCACCTTGGTGGAGAGGGATCTCGTGCATCTCCTTCCTCCTCCCTTCATAGCTTCCACCACTACTCTACTGACTTGGCATCGGAGGGTTTTCCGCAGGGAACCATCCCTGGGCCCCCTGATCTTTTTCCCTTTTCTTGCAGTTCACTACTCGGTGATCATCTCCCCCAGCTCAGGACCAGCACAAGATCACCCCTCTTCACAAGGTACATGCGATCATTTCTTTATTTTGAGATAATCCCTCTAGCGATCACACTCCTTAGTAGCATCACATGCTCCCTTCCCTTATTACTTTTATCCTTCTTATGTTAATTTTTCTTCCTTTTTAAATGTATATGTGACACCTTCATAGTGACTGCCACGGAAGTCGATGAGTTTAAACTTGAAGACATCCGTGTAGTTCGGGATTTTTCTGACGTTTTTCTAGAAGAATTGCCTGGCTTACCCCAGGAAAGGGAAGTGTCATTCACAATTGACCTTGTCCCTGGTGCTGGTCCTATTTCCAAGGCACCATATAGAATGTCCCCCACTGAGCTAAAGTAGCTAAAAGAGCAGCTAGTGGAGTTATTGAAAAAGGGTTTCATCTAGCCAAGTACTTCTCCGTAGGGAGCACCCGTGCTATTCGTCAAAAAGAAGGACGGATCGATGAGACTATGCATTGATTATCGGCAGCTAAATCACCTTATAATCAAGAACAAGTACTCACTACCGAGAATCGATGAGCTATTCGATCAATTATCTGGAGCTATATATTTCTCCAAGATTGATCTTCGTTCTGGTTACCACCAACTGAACATCAAAGAAAAAGACATTCATAAAATTGCATTCCGAAGTAGGTATGGGCATTACAAATTTACTGTTATGTCTTTCGGACTAACAAATGCCCCTGCAGTTTTCATGCAGTTAATGAACAACATCTTCAGGCCCTACTTAGACCAATTTGTTGTGGTCTTTATTGATGATATTATGTTCTATTCGAAGACAGAAGCAGATCATGAAGTACATCTTGAGCAGGCATTACAAATATTGAGGGAAAATAAATTATATGTCAAATTCAGCAAGTGCAAGTTCTAGCTCGAGGAAGAATTCTTCTTGGGCCATGTAGTCTCGAAGAACGAAATTTCTGTCGACCCTTCAAAGGTCGAAGCTATGAAGAATTGGGAACAACCAACAAATGCAACGGAGATCCAAAGTTTCTTGGGTCTAGCTAGTTACTACCGGCGTTTCATCAAGGACTTCTCAAAAATTGTAGTTCTTCTTACCTGATTGACTCATAAGGAAGTATCTTATGAGTAGAATGAAGACTGTGAGAAGAGTTTCCAAGCTTTGAAGGATCTCTAGACCACTGCTCCAGTCTTATCATTGCCATTTGAAGGAGAGAAATACAAGGTATATACCGATGCTTCTGGTATTGGCCTCGGATGTGTATTGACGCAAAATGGAAGGGTCATTGCGTACTCTTCCCGGCAACTGAAGAAGCATGAAGAGAACTACCCGGTGCATGACTTAGAGCTAGCTGCGGTGGTGTTTACCTTGAAGATCTGGAGGCACTATCTCTATGGAGAACAATTCATAGTATACTCCGATCACAAAAGCCTCAAGTATTTATTCTCCCAAAAGGAGTTGAACATGCGGCAAAGGCGATGGCTCGAATATCTCAAGGATTTCAACTTCACTATACAATACCATCTTGGTAAGAGTAATTCCGTAGCTGATACCCTTAGTCAAAAGCCGAGAGCAATTTTGGCCAACTGTATGATACAAGAATGGAAGTTGCTGGATAAATTCTAAGAACTCAATATAAGCATGGATGAGATGAACATGTGTATTATTCTATCCCATATGAATCTACATCCAGATTTGGTACCTGAAATTAAGAGGCTACAAGAAGAAGATCTTGCACTGGAAGAGATAAAGGATAAGCTGGACGAGAGACTTGATTTCAAGCTGGCACCCGATGGAAGATTACTATTTCATGAACGGACATGTGTACCTGACTGTCTAGAGTTGAAAAAGAAGGTTCTTGAAGAAACTCATCGATCGAGGTACACGATCCACCCTGGAGCCACTAAGATGTACCAAGACTTGAAACGAACTTTCTGGTGGCCTAATATGAAAAGGGAGGTAGCGGACTTCGTGTCTCATTGCCTAACATGCCAACAGGTGAAGGCAGAACGTCAGAAACCCACTGAAAAATTGCATTCGATAGATATTCCAAAGTATAAGTAGGAAGATATCGGCATGAACTTTATCATGGGCTTGCCCAAGTCTAGTAGCAGACATGATGGAATTTGGGTAATCATTGACCGTCTAACTAAATCGGCTCATTTATTGCCTATCAAGAGCTGAAGGTCAGTTGATGTACTTGCTGCCCTATATATCAAAGAGATGGTTAGATTGCATGGAGTCCCTATGTCAATTGTATCTGACCAAGACCCACATTTTACCTCTCATTTCTGGAAGAGTCTACAACACTCTCTGGGATGAAACTCAACTTCAGCACTACTTTCCATCCCCAGACAAATGGACAGACCGAAAGGATAAATCAAGTTGTTTAAGATATGTTAAGGTCATGTATTATAGACTTCGGCGGAAGCTGACATGACCACTTACCCCTAGCCGAGTTTGCATATAATAATAGCTATCAGGCTAGTATCCAAATGGCACCTTTCAAGGCAGTCTATGCCAGAAGTTGCCGATCTCCAATATGCTGGGATGAAGTCGGTGAAAAATAAATTCTAGGCCCAGATATGGTAAGAGATTCTACCGAGAAGATACACCTCATTCGAGAAAGGTTAAAGATAGTACATTCCAGGCAAAAATCTTATGCTGACAACAGAAAAATAAATCTAGAATTTCAAGTTGGAGATCATGTTTTTCTCAAGGTATCTTTCGGCCAAGGTATTAGAAGATTCGGTGTTAAGGACAAGCTTACACTGAGGTTTATTGGTCCATTTGAAGTGTGGGAAAGAGTAGGTGGGGTGGCTTACCGTATTGCCTTGCCTCCACAACTATCGGAAGTGCACAACGTATTTCATGTTTCTATGCTGAAGAAATATGTGCACGATCCTTCCCATGTCATTGACCACGCTGATTTGGTAATACAAAAGGACCTTACCTACGAGCAAAAGCCAACGAAGATCCTCAACCGAGAAGTTCAAGTTTTAAGGAACAAGACGATCCCTATGGTGAAAATCTAATAGAATCGATACTTAGAACAAGAAGCTACATGGGAAACTGAAGAGTCAATGCAAGGGAGATTTCCGGAGCTATTCTAGACTGTAAGTTCTCTGCACCCTTCCTATCTCCGTATATGCAGTTGAATTTGGGGACCAAATTCTTTTAAGTGGGGGAGGGTGTAGCACCCCCGATAAAACAATAGAGAAGTTGAACTTTTTAAACAAAGAATTCTACATGAAGGCTTTATAAAAAGAACCATATCTTATGAGGACTACTATATAAATATACAAAGCCCAACATCACTTAAATTCCAACACATGGATAGTACGTAGTGGGGTTTCTCTTTTTCCAACCCAAAAGGAATGGGTGCCCCTTACCAGGGTGCCATTCATCAAATGAAGCCCCCATGCAAGGGCGCCATTTCCTTCAGGGGCCACCAACCAATTATATATTAATATATGCATACATCTTAAAGACTAACACGTGAAGGTTGCAGTTAGTGTCTAAAGCCATGAAGAATGGACGCCCTCATGCAGAAGCGTCATTTACATGAACAGGGTCTCCCATTTAAGGCGCCCCTATACTAGGGCGCCATTTCCAAAGTGCTTCTAGAAGACTTGAGACACGAACAATCTCATTTAGCTGGCAAAGCACCATCCTCTAACCATGGACATCAATGATCTAGGATCTTGTTCCCCAACCGGACCCGCAAGGCAATAAATGAATGCTTTGCGTTGGCAACCAGATTTCCTATAACTATTTCCCTCCGTAGCACAGGCAGAGGCTACTGCCGTTATCAATGCTACTTGTAGAAGAAAATACTTCCCTTCTTTCCTTCGGAAGACGTGAAAGGGCATCTTCTTCCTACATTCTACGTCCTGCTGCTGGAGCTTTGCGACGAAGAGCGTGCCTTACTTTATTCTCTAAAGCTCTGCTGAGAAGGGGCTTGGCATGGATTTCTTCTTCCTTCTACTTCCTGTACCACGTGTATCACTCCAAAAAGGTAGGTGTTCTCAAGATCTAACCCAACTCGTAGCAAAAGTAGGGTAACATAACATGCTAGTATAATCCATCTGTTATTCCATGCAGCATGTTTCCATACTCTATAGCATGTTACACGGGTTTTAAGTAGAACAACTATAGCCTGTTACACCAGTTTTCTACATAGTCTGTTATACTGATTTTACGGGATTCAAACATATCTCGTGACACCAACTTTTACAGCCTTAAAATATCTTGTTTAGCCCTAGCATATAACCTATTTTACAAGATGTACATATATGTTTTAAAAACCCAAAATGTCTAGCCCTCAAGTAAAGGGCGCCCCTCACTAGGGCCCCATTTCCCGAAGGGGCGCCCCAAGCCAGGGCGCCATTTAAATGAAGACTGTTCACAGTGTCGTCAATTTATTTTCCAGCAATTAATGATCAACGCATTCAAAAATCTATATCTATTGAACTAAACAAGAAAATTCTTGCTGAATATGTTTCTGTGATACTGATATTTTCCATTATCTGTCCATATCCTTAATTCCTGATTCTGAGAAACTTTGGAAAAATGAATAGTGCATGACCCAACTGAATAGGCGCCCCTGACCAGGGCACCATTTACTTTAATTGATGACCCTCCAGAGGGTCGTCATTTAAATGAAGACCCCCTGGGGAGGCGCCAATTCCTTTTCCAGCAAATTATAGACACCCCGTTAGAAAAATTAAAATCTATGAAACTGAAACCCAACAAATCTGCATGAACATAATTCTGAACTCCCGATAATTTTTTCTGTCTACCCATGACCTTTCTTCCATATTTCGAGAACCTACAACATTATGAATAGTGTTATGAGTATAGAAATGCACCTGCCCGGCGTAAATACAGCCAAATGAATTGGCGCCCTAGCCAGGGGCGCCAATTGATTGAATAGCGACCCTCCAGAGGGTCTTCATTTAAATGAAGACCTTCTACAAGGGTCCCATTTTCCTTATATGTATATATATAGAATTTTGAAAGAAGCCCTATCCCCCAGGCGCCAATTGACTGAAAGAGTGCCTGACCCCCAGGCGCCAATTGCATGAAAGACTGCCTGACCCCCAGGCACCATTTCTTGAAAGACTGGGTAACCCCCAAGCGCCATTTCCTGAAAGCCTGAAAACAGGGCTAACCCCTGGGCGCCAATTCAGTGAGGCAACCTACTAGCTGCCAATTTCGTCTAGATGATTTAGTGAGCAACAGATTCCGTTCTGATTCCTGATTTGTCTCGTGGTTTATACCGACATAACCCTAGTTCATCTCCTACATAATATATGCCTTTGAACACCATCCCATGACAGTCTACCTTATCTATATCCTACAATGGTCAACCCTTGAAATTCTATATTGGCTATAAAATGAGAGTGGATGTCAAAAGAAATACATGAAATGTTGTGCATATAGGGTCTGATCTGGTCCTAGGAGGAGCGCCCGAAAGTACTTGTGCCCATGGGAGTTGAATGATCACGGTGTTTAAGCATTGCACCGAAGTACTTGCTTGACTTGAGACATTCCACACTTACTCTCTCTACTTGCTTGACTTGACTTGCGTGGCCCAGAATGGGCAATACTTGACTTGCATGGCCCGAAAAAGGGCAAGGTACTTGCTTGATTGAAATAGCCAATTCTATTGACACGTACTTGATACTACTTGCCAGAACACGAATTTTACTTGCTTGAACATGATTCTTAATTGCTTGTACATGAGTTCTTGCTTGCCTGAAAAGTGGAATTAATATCTAGAAAGTTCTTGATATCCTGCTTGTCAAATACTTGAAATCATATGATACTCTCTCTATACAGTTCTTGATCTCTTACTTCTTTATCATGCATAGATATACCTGTGTACCTGAATTTTATTACTTGATCATCATGCATTGTTATACCGCATTACACGTAACATGTAAACCACTTAAAGATTGCTCGAACTTGAGATGTAATTCCTACCGAGCGATTCGCTCATCCAGTTGCATTCTAACATTTTTCAAGTAATTTAGATAGCGACATCCACATGAACGGGAATGAGACCGAGTGAAGAGTGATAGAGTCACCAGTCATCTACTGCCAATTAGTCGTGTCCTTTGTGTTTTAAGCCATACCTTGTATCTTTAGTTATGATTGGTTGATTCGAATGAAACTTGTTGAGGCTTGTAGCCCAGTAGATGGATTTGAATAATGATGTCACGGACTAGAATTGTCGTTAATAGATTGATTGTATAATTGTCATCTGGGACATTTGATATCATTTTAGAAATTTAAAACTTAGTCATTATTTAGTCTTTTGGGCACTCTGTCTTTTGTTTAAAAAAAATTGCATACTGCTCTAATTGAATGGTTCTATATAAGCTGGCCATGACCCCAAGTATCTTCTGCGCTCCGGGCGTGACAGTCTTCATGGTATCGGAGCCTAGAATTTCAATTTCCTAGGGAATAAGAGGTTAGGAAATTAGAAGTCATGATTGAAATCTAGGTAAAACCCAAGTCCAAGGATAGGTTTACACCTTATACCAGTGAGATGGGTAGAGCCATGGGTTAAGTTCTATAATGACATTCGACCTTATAAATTAAACATGATACTAAGTACCCTTAAATTCTCTTGTAGGATCATGGCCGCTGAAAGAGCACAATGGCTCGAGATGCAGCGCATCGTGCAGGGTCTTACGCAGCACTACAACAAGTAGCGCAATGCGGAGCTAACCGTGGAGCTGGTGATCTCCACAGAGATTTTCACAACATGAACCCACCAAGATTCGCGGGTTCGTCTGACCCCGAACATGTTGAAAATTTGTTGAAGGAGATTGACAGAAATTTCCATGTAATGTAATGCACAGATTAGGAAAGGGTCCTACCGGCTATATTCCAACTGGTGCGGGACGCTCGACGCTGGTGGGAATACGTAGAAGCAACATTGCCTAATGACCATGTCACATGGGATGAGATTGTTGAACATTTCAACAACAAGTACTTCTCCGATCGTATTCAGGAGAAGAAGGCCACGGAAGTTGCCGCACTGAAACAACGGACCCTGAAAGTGGCCGAGTATGAGGCCTAATTCTCAAGATTGTCCAGGTATGCATCCCACTTGGTGTGTACGAAAAAGATGAAGGCAAGAAGGTTCCTTAATGGGCTTCGGTCCCACTATATTACACAACTTGCACCGATGGACATCCAAGTCTATTCGGAGATGGTTCGGCATGCCCAATTGCTAGAAGACTCCACCGAATTATCTTAAAGGATTCGAGGAAAGGACAAGAAGGAACCCATCATAGGCCCGAGAAATTTCAAATCATCATTCAACAAGAAGCAGTTCTTCAATGGAGGGGAGTCCTCCAAGGGAAAGAGGTTTCAGGAGAATGACAAGCCTTTCTCCACCACTACACCTTCTAAGGAAATTTGTAAATACTGTGACAAGGCTGGTCATAAAGTCGAGGAATGCTGGAGGAAACTAGGAGCCTGTCTCCAATGTGGAAGCTGAGATCATCGAATTCATGATTGCCCATTGATGAATGAGCAAGCCACTAAAGATGAGAAATGTATGGCAAAGAAACAAGGCCGTCTGCAAGCTCTCCACGAGACGGAACTCACAGAAGGTGGAATTGTGGAAGGTACTCTAACTATTTGTTCTAAAACTACACAAGTTTTATTTGATACCAGAGCAACTCATTCATTCGTTTCCAAGAAATTTGCTGCTTCATTTCCTAAGAAACCTGAACTGTTAGATTTGGTCATATCAACGCCTCTTGGGAATGAGTCCGATATCATGTATCACTATCCAAATTGTGAGGTTATGGTTAAAGGAAACAATCTACCTGTCGACTTGATATGCATATATATGAAGGGGTATGATGTCATACTAGGTGCTGACTGGTTATCCACGTATTAAGCAACTGTAGATTGCCGAAATGGAAAGGTAACTTTCATGGATTTCCCAGAGCTGGTTTACAGTAGCCCTCGAAATAGATCACCTCTTATCTCAGCTCTCCGAGCTAGCAAACTCATGAGTAAGGGATGTATGGCTTTCATAGCATTTGTAACTATAGACACGCCAAAATCGATGCTATGTTGAGTAAATTTCATGTCACAATGTAATGCCCTAAGGTGGACTTCATTACTGGTTTAATAAGTTGGTTTTCCCATTTTCTTTAGATTTTCTTTGAAATAATGCCCTTTGAGGTGTCACTATTTCCTCGAATAACGACCACTTATTCGGTCACTGTTTTTAATTCTTTCCAATTTTAGATCGGAATTAAATTCCTTGAAATAATGCCTTCAGTACAAGCGCTCTTTAATGAACGCCTCTGTGCGTGGTCGCAGATTATTAATTTTTAAAGTATGGAAAGTCCAAAATTCCAGTGAAATAGCGGCAAATCCGGAGGCGCTATTTAAAACATCGACTGTTTATAGGTCGCCATTTTAGTTTTTATTTCTGTCTCATCTGCAACCTTCCCAGACGAACTCCTTCCTTGTTTTAACTCTATGATCAATTGAGTGAAGGAGATCTATGATTGTTATCTTCCTTTGATCTTATCCTACGGGAATAAGGCTTCCATCCCTATAAATACTCTCTGATCTACCTCGCGCGAGGCACTAACACATGCACATACGCCCCCTGGATTGAGAGTTCATCTGTTAACCTACTGTTGTTGTTCCTTGCTGCTGCCGTGGTGTTGCCTTGCTCAAAGGCTTGAGTGTTCTCCCCTCTATCCTTCTTACAGGCGCAGAAGAGGATATCCTCCCTCCTTTTATTTCTATGCATATTATAATCATCATCATACCCACGGTTACTCAGAGCATCTTAAGCATATCTCATATATTTCTCTGTTGCATACATACCTCTCCCATCCGTTACTCTTCTTAGGGGTTTTAAAACAAAATCGCAAGGTGTGTTCATGCCCATATTGCATATTCTCATTCTATTGAGTATAGATACTACACTTCTCTTGACTAATCCAATCTTTTACTTGTCTCTGCTTGTCTTATAAAGGTAATCAAGAGTAAAAACCCCCTTCATCGGCTGGCCGGTTGGAGGAGGAAGTTGGATCCACGTCTACACCCGCTTCACAAGGTACATGCGATCATTTCTTTATTTTGAGGTAACCCCTCTGGCGATCACACTCCTTAGTAGCATCACATGCTCCCTTCCCTTATTACTTTTATCCTTCTTGTGTTAATTTTTCTTCCTTTTTAAATGTCTATGTGACACGTTCACAAATTGGCGATCACGATGGGACCCTTGCTATTTTTATTTTGATTACCCCTCCTTTGGCACCCACGTGTGCCCCTCCCTTTGGCACCCTTGTGTGCCCCTCCTTTTGGCACCCACGTGTGCCCCTCCTTTATGCTCCACGTAGCACATTCCCTTTGTGCACTATTTGCACACCCCCCACTTGATTAGCCAATTTTTGCACTGTCCATAGCATTTTTAAAGAGAAAATTTGATTTTTATGGTAGTTTACATTACACTCCGTTCTCTCAAATTGATCAGCGACTTCGCAGAAGTCGCTATTTTAGGAACCAACGACCTCTCACAAAGGCGCACATCGGATTTTTTTTATTAACTATTTTATGATCTACGCCCCTTCACAGAGGCGTTATTCATAGTTTTAGCGCCTACCTCAAAGGTGCCAATTCCTACGTCACTGTTGACTGCCTTTCGTAACATTTTACTATTTCGGCTGTTAGCGCCCCTTTATAGAGGCATCATTTACTATTTCAGCGGCTGTCACATAGTCGCTATTCACTTAGGCAGCGATCGTTGCCTGGTCGCTATTTCCCCCCGATATCATTGCCTCTCTTTCTAGGATCGGACAAATTGTGCATGACGGAGACCAAGTCTTCGTTGAATTCCATAAATGGTTTGGGAAGACCACATACTGTGATGGAGCTTGGTGTCAAATTGGCACTTTGGCGGGCCCTTGCATAATCCTAGGTAGGAGATGGTTAGATGAAAGGAATGCCAACATTGACCTGACACGTCGGACTTGCCTAGTGCATCCGCCACACCTTTCGGGAGCCTTCCGATTCAACAACACCCATGTCCTCTCCCATCCACCGGAGTCCCCTCCTTGTTCACCACCCCGTGTGCATTACACACCGGCTAGCAACACCCCATCATCAAAAGACCTTCCCACCCCATTGGCTTTAGAAGAAGTAGTTACCCCTACCCAAGGGGAACTTGAGGAGGTGACCGAAGACCATGAGGCTCCCCTAGATTGGGAAGAAGAATATGAAGCCCAATTGGGTCAAGAGAACTCATTCCTTCCCAAAGAGAATCCATTGAGCCCAATTGGGTGCACCCTCCCCTATGAGTTACAAGATGCCCAACCTAGGCCTCCACTACTACCCCTCCCCATTCTATTCCAAGTCCCCCATTACCCACCACCCAAAGAGCACCACATGCCAGTCATCATCACCCCACCTACAAAGGACCTACTCACCTCCTTGGTAGAGGAAACCATGATCCCCACACCCGAACCCCTAGTAGGGAACACCCCAGAACCACTCCCCATCTTGGGGGAAAGTCATGGCCAAAACGAGGAAGAAATTTCACCTTTCATGCCACCCCAAATTTGGAGTGAACTTATCATAAGTGGGCCCTTGGCTAGATGGCTTGTGGAAAATCGGGCTCACCCTATCCTGCCCCATGCTTGCCTTGCCACGGAACAACACCTCCCCATAGTACCCTTATCCACCTATCACACCACAATCCAATCATCCTATCAGGTGGAAACATTAGGGGATCTTCTTAAGGGTATAGTTTGGCAAATGGAGCTAACTGACATGTTGACTACTGTAGCCGACCGACCTAGGAGCCTTGTCCTCCTACACCTATGTGTCGGATCCATCTCCTCCATTTACACTGTAGGTTGCTACACTAGCGACCTTCTTTTACTCCTCCCTACACCCGATGAGCCCGATGCTATCCACAAACTTGAGTTGCTTATCTCGGGTAGAACAACCAGCCCTCCATTCATGGCCGACCATTCCACCAAAAACCTTGGCCCGATCACTTTACTAGAGGAGGAGAATCCGCCATCAAGGAGTTGTGAGGACCAAAAGGACCTAGAGTTCTTCTCCTTAGGTGACCCTTACCATGACCCCTTCGATCCCTTCCTATACCCACCCACCTTACTCACCACCAACCTGTCCCTACCCCATCCAACCTTATTGGACCAAGCCCACTCCATTTTCCTTGACCCCTTTGACCCCTATGAGTGGAAACTCCCACACCAATCCATATACATGGGAGAAACCATTTGGATGGGAATGCATGTGCCACTACATTTTGCATCATTTGGTAGGGCTAGTAAGCCTAGTCATGTCATACATGTCACGTACACTTTAAGCCCAATGCATGACTGACTCACATTTGGATGTGCTGGTCCTCCCTCATTCATCATTGATCATATGCACGTTAGGAGCATCTACGGGTGTCCAGGTCCCCCGGCATTCATCACCACTTTATGTGATAGGTTCTCCTATAGATACCATGGCCCTCCCACCATTGTTATGAAGACTAGGCATGATAGGGCCACTAGTGGTTGCCCCGGTCCACCTAAGTTCATCAAGGTCCACATGGCATCACAACATGATAGGTCAATTTACGGTTGCCCCGGTCCACCTTTACACACCAAGCTTTTCACACCCACACCGCATCATAGTACATGGCATACGCATACACGCAAGCAATTCGCAATGAGCGGTGAGGTTCACAAAGAGCGGATAAGAGCTCGCAAGTGCCACTTGGAACTCCAAGTAGGCGATTTGGTGATGATGGCATCGGAGTGGCTCTACCTTAGGGTCACCTCCCATTCGAGGGCACGAGGACTTGGACCTTTTCCTGTTCCTAGTGACTTTGACAACACAGCTTATGGATTGAATTTACCAATGGGTTATGGGATATTCCCCACTTCTCACGTGGCTGACCTGGCACCCTATATGGGCACCGCGGCGGATCCTAGTGAGTGCTTTGAGCATATATCTTCCTTTGAGAGGGACACCCCGGAGAGCTCCCACAAAATAGCCTTGAGAGCCCGACGTGTGCACACGGAGGCAATACTAGGCAAGCAAGGTTCCATCGCCAGCAAGAGGGTGCGCCTGAGCCACCATGAGAGGATGAAGGACCGTCCCCTGGTCGCAGACACAAGGTTGAGTCTGGAGGTCGTGGTTCGCCCGGAGCTACTTTGGAGGACCGCTACCCCGGTGGACCCATACTCGACGGAGTCGAGTTCTCCGCAGCCGGGGGTATGATGAGGACATCTCCTACCACTCCTCACTCTTTCGAGGTTCCCGTTGCTTGCCAGCTATGCGTCATCATGTTCGCGGCATTTTTTTCTTAATCATGACTTGTAATTTTTATATTTTCTTGAGTCATAGATTATGTAATTTCCCTTTTATTGAGTCAAGTACCTAGGTTAAAGAGTCATCTACCTAGGTTAATTGTCATTAGAGTGGTTAATGAGTCAGTTGGGCCCAATTAAGTGGGCTAGGCCCATGGGCGCCCCCCTTCCCCCTTGGTTTATTGTCATTAGTCAAAAACTCAGGGTCTTTTGTTAAATTGTGGGTTTCCTATAAATAGGACCCCAACCCCCCCCCATTTAGAGCAAATGAATTATTGAGTTTAAAATCCACAAGATTTGTGTCTCTGGCTCTCTCTCTCTCTCAAGCTCTCTCTCTCTCTACCTCTCTCTCTCTAAAGGGGGCGGCCCCCTCTCTCTCTCCTCCCCCTCTCTCTCCAAATTTCGCCCCTCTCTCTCTCTCTTCTCCTTGCCACATCATCCTCCACCTCATCCCAACCCTTCCCCTTCCCAAGGTCCACTTAATTCCTCCCATTACTCACCATATCCCCAAGCAACCTTTCACCTTCCAAGACAACCTCTCCCTTTCCCAAGCCACCCCTCCATCTCCCAAGGGAGAATCCCACCTCCCCAAGCACCTCTCCACATCCCCAACACACCTCTTCCCCTTCCCAAGACTACATTAACCATCCCCACATTAAACCAAGTTCAAATCTCCCTCTCCCTCCAAGCCACTTGCGCCCCCCCCTTTCACCCTCCACCATTGGCCGCACCCCCCCTTCCCCTCCACCTGCTAGCTGCGACCCAACCTCCTTCTCCAACCTCTCCACCATCTCTACCCACCACCATCCAAGCCCCACAGCCATTAGCCCCCTCCCCATTGCAGTCCCTTCAACCCTTCTCCACCAAATAGCCCCTTTACTCTGTTCAACCTGCAGGTAGCAGATTGGGGCCTGACTTGCAGAGCCGGCTCCGGAGTCATACGACGTCATCTGGAGGTGTACCTTACATATATGGAAAGGTCTGCGAGTCTTCTTCGCAAGTGAGGTGGAATCGTCTCATTCCGACTTCGCTACAGTTCAAGGTGATCATTCTCCCCCGACTGCGCAGAGCTTCCCCAATAGAGTACCTGAATCAGAAAGGGAGCTGTTCCACGACGAACCACGGAGGAATTAGGCTGAGGGCTCTTCTACAAAGTTCTTCCTCGTTCTGTCTGTCTTCAGGATCAAGAAGCGGAACATCGATCGGAGACCGTGGTCCCAAGTTACCATTTTTCTCCCTCAGCTGCGCGGGTCTACCTCCCACAGTCTGCAACGACCTGCCTCCACTATTCTGAGTCCCCCAGTCCTCTCCGACATCGGACGGCTTCCCCGTCAGTTTTGCTGCGAAGAAGACTTGTCCACAATTCCAACACCTCCAGAAGTTCATGATTCAGAGTACGGGAGCGGTCGGGGCAATCCCTGAAAGCTGCTGTCAGAAATAGGAGGCTGCCACGCCCAGATTCTGCCTCCCTGATCGAACCTCGTCCCGGACCCGCAACTGCATCAGAAGAATTCAAAAAAATTCAGAGGCATCCTAGTTCCAGATACGAAGCGTTCCCCACTGGTCTCGCCATCGGAAAAATTCCAGAACATGATCTACAGCCTCGACACCAACTGTCAGTCAGCCATCGCAGAAAGCAGGCAGATTCAGCCTCGGCTTCTCCTTCCGCATTTCCGGCGAATCCCCCCTCCCCGCCTGGCCGGCTCACCGCCCCTCCCTGCGTGGGGGTAGTGCTTGCATGTAATTCAATCATCCCCACCCCAAGTTCACCCTCCTGCGAGAGGTGTAGTGAATGTAACTAATTAAGCAGGACTCAAGCTTCATCGGCGCAGTGTGCGGGGAACCCACACTTCCCCGCTCGCCCTCGTCTCCGGCCAGGATCGGTGTCTTCACACCGATCAGGTGAGCTTCGGACCACTCCCCTCTGCTGGTTCCTTACCTTTGCTTAGTTTAGTATTATCCCTTGATCTGCCGTCGGCGGTGAGAGAGAGCTCGTCCCAACATTCTGTTTAATCAAGTGCCACCACGGGTGAGTTGTGAGTGTGACATTACATCCCACGCCCTCGGCGTGCCGGCCGCCCTTGACATTGGGCATCCCTGGCCCATTGGGGTCTATCCCTAGCTGGCCATATCCTTGGAGCCTCGAGGCCCAACCTCGGACCCCCACCACCATAGCCGGTCCACCTACGGATCCGGGTGCGCGCGACGCGGGTCAACCGCTTGTGAGAGATCGCCATTCAGGCCGAATTGCTTGCACATTTAAGTCCAAGGATTTGTGTCACATCACTAAAATTTCATTTAAGAAGGAAAATAAAGTCTGTAATGCATGTACACAGTCCAAGCAAACTAGGAAGTCATTCAAGTCTAGAACTGAAAACATGTCTTCCAAATTGTATGAGCTGATACACATGGATCTTTTTGGACCAACTAGATCAGTCAGCTTATCAGGTAGGAGATATGGGTATGTATTAGTGGATGACTTCTCTAGATATACTTGGGTATTTTTCATTACACACAAAAATGATGCATTTTTTAAATTTCAAGAGTTCTACTTGAAATAAACAAGAAAAATGAAAATCCAATTGAAACTATTCTGTCTGATCATGGAGGTGAGTTTGAAAACTCACAATTTGATGAATTTTGCAGGGTCAATGGGATTACTCATCGGTTCTCCTCACCAAGGACACCAGAGCAAAATGGAGTGGTGGAGAGGAGGAACCAGACACTTGTGGAGATGGCCCGTACACTCCTAGTTGACGGAGGCCTACCAAGAAAGTTTTGTGCAGAGACAGTCAACACTGCATGCCATGTAATTAACCGAGCCATGGTAAGGCTGTTCACTCAGAAAACATCTTATGAGATTCTAAATGGTAAGAAGCCTTCGATTGCTCATTTCAAGGTCTTTGGCTGTAAGTGTTTTATACACGTTAACGATAAAAGAGACCTTGACAAATTTGAACCTAAAAGTGATCCAGAAATCTTCCTTGGATATTCTGAAAATACTAGAGCATATAGGGTGTACAACCTGAATTCTAAATGTAAGACCCCAGAATATTTATAAATTATTTTTGGTATATTTAATGAGAATTTTAAAGTCCTAAAATGGATTAATAAATAAACATTGAATTAAATAAATCATTAGAAGGCCTAATTTATGTTAAGCAATTAATCTAGCTTTGATAATTGAAACCCAAAAGGTTTTAGGACCAAGCCCATTTAGTTTGGCCCATATTCTAGAAGGTTATTTAGCTTATTCACGGATTTTAAGTATAATTACCACTTAATAAGATAATTGGAGGATAAATGGATAAAATAGTGTTATTAAAAATTAAAATTCTGAATGCGTTGGATGTAGCGGTCTATCGAGTGACCGCCACAGCCGTGTAACGCACCTACCCTGGACCGTTACACTCTGCGAGTTCCGTAAGTTAAAGAACTCGTGAAAAGATTGAAACTTTAGATTCTTATCTACAAGAGACATAATTAGAACGATATGTTAAGTCACTAGGGACTCTTAGAGATCAGGTTTTTGCAGAATAAGGACTCTATAATCGATCTAATCCTCAAACCCTAGCTAGAACTCTATAAATAGGACCTAGTTCTGAACTGTCTGACCCTTACTTTTACTCGCGTGGAATCAAGGTAAGGAGTCATAATTTTCGGTAAGTTCTTTAGAAGCTTTTGTTTAGTATATTTTAGACTAATAGCCCTCCAAATTTCGTGCTAGGAGACCAAGCAACCAAGGAGATTGAAGCTCCCCAAGTTGCCGATTTACCACAAGAAGAGCAAGGACCAAAGGGTAGCACCTAGCATCAAATTCAAAGTTTAAAAGTCTTAGAAGAGGTAGGTTATCTCATGAACGGAAAAAATAACATGTTAGGGATAAAAGCCCTCTGATTTTGTTTGAGTACATGCACTTTAGCTCATGAATTTCATGTTTTAGTATAATCATGCATACGTACCTATTCGAAACCCTAATTACATTGAAAAGGAACTTCCTTGTGAAATTCACTAGAACCCATGCATGATATTAGTTTAGCTTTCATTCTATCATGTGGGAAGTTATATATATATGATTTTCAGACATGATGTGAGTTGAAACTTAAGTCATTATTATCTATTACTATAAGCAGAGGCTCTGACGGATCATGGTAGGACCGTCACATGCATGTAACAGCCTTACGATAGACCGTCACACACTCTGTTATGTTTTCGTTTCACTGTTGTCTCTAACGCACCAGGACAGGAGCATTACATTACTGTAACGGCCCCTCGATAGACCGTCACAAGCACTATGACGCTCTCCTGTTAGACCATTAGACTCTGTGTTCTGTCAACCCATGACAGAATAGTAACTAGTTAAGTTAACTTATAAATAAGCCTAGTTAGCTAAGTTTTGACCTGTTATTATTTCAAGTTTACTTACTAATTCATATTGGAATCTGCATGATCTAGGCATCTTGAACTATTTTAAGTTATGATAATCTCATTGGCCAAAACTCTATAGTTTTGTATTCTAAATCATGATTTTCCAAATATTGTAATGACGGAGTTTCCTCATGGTTTCACAATGTTACACATTCTTCCTCTATCTATAGAGTCATTTTCTTTAAGTACATGGCACATACTCCGGTATGTTGTCCATTAGTTCACTTTGCACTATAGGAACATTATTCTTGGACATGAGGACCTCTCTATTGGATATTCCTTCCAATGTACTAGGAAATCTTGTTTTAAGGCCTCCGTAATTCTCCGCGAGCCTGGCATTCCCACTAGGACGCCGAGTTGGTTGTACCATTAAAACCCATTGATTAGATTTCACTATCGATGTTTTCTGGTTGTTAGTAGTGTAACGGCCCTATATTGGACCGTCAGGCCACGTAACGGCCCAATATACGACCGTCACATTCATCTGAGTTCGATATCTTGATTCTGGACTCAGACCACTGTAACGGCCGAATCTTGGACCGTCACATCATGTAACGGCCCAGTACTCGACCGTCACACTGCTTGAGTATTTTAACCCAAGGTGGACCAAGGGTTGATATTCCAGGGGTTTTAATGGACTATTAATGATCTAGAATTTATCATATTGATCAAGAAATCTAATATAAGGAATGGAAGATAAAGAACGTATCGTTATGCTGCCGATTTATTTCTATAAGCATAACCTTGCTTAAGTCATTCTTGATTCCTCATAATTCTTATTGAAGCATTCATTCATTGAATTATTGTTATCATAAGCTTATTGGACTTATTACATTCTTGGCCATATTTTATTGTTAACATGCGTGGAAGTAATTTGATTTATACTTGAAGATGCGATCGAGCACTGATTGTGTTCAAGGGCTCTATGCTAGTCCCCTCGGCTGATTGTCGGAAACATACTATTTTATAAACCATGGGGTATGATGCTACTGGCGTCGCATTGCGCTGGGAGTACTTTCTTTATAAATAAGTGAAAATCTACGGCACGACATGACATTCTTGTACATGACTTTCTTGCTTGATATTCCACAGAAATTCACGAAGTACTTGCTCATAAGCTAAAGATATTGGGGTGATGATTATGTGACTTGCTAGTACATTCTCGATACATTCTTGAAAGGTCAATATCATGTTCTTGTTAGATTCTTACTAGTTCGTACTTGCTCTCATTCTAACTTACTTGGTCATCTTGTTACTTTGGTTTAATCGCATGATTGATCGCATTTGCATGATTTTTACCTTATTCTTTAGAGTTAAATTGTTAATCACTTTAATAGTGCCTTCATGTTGATGCGAAGATACCTACTGGGCAAGCGTGCTCATTACCTATTTTCTAATCTTTTCAGGAGATGGAAGTGATTCGAATTCGGATTCGGGTTATACAAGTAGCGGGTCCGAGAGCGAATGAAAGTATTGTCAAGATGAGAGTGCAAACTTAGGAAAGTCTAAATTATTTAGATTGAGTCTATGTAATTTCCTATTTCTTGAGTCTAGTGCATAATGGAAATTGAATTAGTGGATGTATTTGAATATTTGATTATCAATGAAATAAAGTGGGAGTTTGAATATATATATATATTGTGCAATTGCATCTTTATGTGTGATTGTCTTGCGCTCTGATTGTTCTTGCTCGCAAGAGACTTACCATGCCGGCTGTTTGCGCTCCCCGAGTTAATCTTCCGCTGTAATAAAGGCTCGAGGTATGACAGTTAAGTTGGTATCAGAGTCTAAGTCTCAGGACTTAGGGAAAAGAGTCATGTCATAGGATAAGTCCAAGGTTTAAGGACCCATACCTATGAACTAAGGAAGAAATTTCCATACCCATGTGAGAATTGGGTAGAGCCCAGGATGAGATAGTTATATAAAAATTATCTTAGGATAAATCTTCCCGACTCTAAATAACTAAAATGTCCATGATTCTCAGGTACCTTGATTCTCAAAGGCTCATCGTATAAACTGGGACGAGATGCAGCAAACTGTTGCGGGACTTACTCAAGCCCTACAAACAGTGGCCCAAGCCGGTGGAAGGGCTGGCGCGGGTAACTTGCACGGTAATTTTTGAGGTTTAAATCCCCCACGATTCTCTGGATCTTCTAACCCGGATGAAGTAGAAAATTGGATTGACGAGATGAATCGAATACTCGATGTCATGCAATGCACCGACCGGGAGAAAGTTCGACTTGCCACATTCCAATTAAATAAGGATGCTCGTATGTGGTGGAAATCCGTTCCGACACCACCTGTAGATGCACATCATATATGGGAGGGTTTTCTTATACTTTTTCGAGCCAAGTACTTTTCCGAGCATGTAAAGGAGAGAAAAGCTATGGAATTTGCCTCCTTAAAACAAGGCGAGAGAAAAGCTATGGAATTTACCTCCTTAAAACAAGGCGTGATGTCTGTGGCAGAGTATGAATTACAATTCTCTCGACTAGCACCATATGCTCCTCACTTGATAAGCACAGATTTATTGAAAGCCAACCGATTTATGGATGGTTTAAGACCCGGATTTATCCAACAACTGGGAATCCAGAATATCCGCACCGATACGAAAATGGTTCAAAGAGCGCATCTATGTGAAAGAACCATGGAGAAGGTAGAGAAGCTCCGAGGAGAGAGGTCAAGCCGAAAACATGATAGGCAAGAAGAGAACGAAGTAGATGAGGATGAAAATCGTCACATTAAGAGGTTCCGTAGTGGGAACGGGAATGGAAAAAGAAATAGAAATGGAAACGGAAAGAACGAGAAAGTTAAAGAAGAAAAGGAGCAAGCTGTGGCACCTTGCTCATTTTGTGAAAAGTTTGGGCACTCGGCAGAACAATGATGGAAGTGGCTCGGTGCTTGTCTCAAATGTGGAAGCCGGGAACATCGCTTGCCCCTATGTCCTTTCATCAACGGACAATCATCAAGGGATAACAATGGACGTGGGAAGCAAGGTCGATTAAATGCCATTCTAGACGAGGAAGGTAAGATGATAAAATGTACTTTCTTAACCCATTCGTCTCACATTAATTCTTAATGCATTAAAATAAGTACACTCTCTGAAATCCATATATTGAATTTGGGGACCAAATTCTCTTAAGTGGGGGAGGGTGTAAGACCCCAGAATATTTATAAATTATTTTTGGTATATTTAATGAGAATTTTAAAGTCCCAAAATGGATTAATAAATAAACATTGAATTAAATAAATCATTAGAATGCCTAATTTATGTTAAGTAATTAATCTAGCTTTGATAATTGAAACCCAAAATGTTTTAGGACAAAGCCCATTTAGTTTGGCCCATATTCTAGAAGGTTATTTAGCTTATTCGTAGATTTTAAAGATAATTACAACTTAATAAGATAATTGGAGGATAAATGGATAAAATAGTTTTATTAAAAATTAAAATTCTGATTGCGTTGGATGTAGCGGTCTATCGAGCGACTGCCACAGCCGTGTAACGCGCCTACCCTGGACCGTTACACTCTGCGAGTTCCGTAAGTTAAAGAACTCGTGAAAAGATTGAAACTTTGGATTCTTATCTACAAGAGACCTAATTAGAACGATATGTTAAGTCATTAGGGACTCTTAGAGATCAGGTTTTTGCAGAATAAGGACTCTAGAATCTATCTAATCCTCAAACCCTAGCTAGAACTCTATAAATAGGACCTAGTTTGAACTGTCCGACCCTTACTTTTGCTCGCGTGGAATCAAGGTAAGGAGTCATAATTTCGGGTAAGTTCTTTAGAAGCTTTTGTTTAGTATACTTTAGACTAATAGCCCTCCAAATTTCGTGCTAGGAGACCAAGCAACCAAGGAGATTGAAGCTTCCCAAGTTGCTGATTTACCACAAGAAGAGCAAGGATCAAAGGGTAGCACCTAGCATCAAATTCAAAGTTTAAAAGTCTTAGAAGAGGTAGGTTATCTCATGAACGGAAAAAATAACATGTTAGGGATAAAAGCCCTCTGATTTTGTTTCAGTACATGCACTTTGGCTCATGAATTTCATGTTTTAGTAGAATCATGCATACGTACCTATTCTTAACCCTAATTACATTGAAAATGAACTTCCTTGTGAAATTCACTAGAACCCATGCATGATATTAGTTTAGCTTTCATTCTATCATGTGGGAAGTTATATATATATATGATTTTCAGACATGATGTGAGTTGAAACTTAGTCATTATTATCTATTGCTGTCAAGCAGAGGCTCTGACGGATCATGGTAGGACCGTCACATGAACGTAACGGCCTTACGATAAACCGTCACACACTCTGTTATGTTTTCGTTTCACTGTTGTCTCTAACGCACCAGGACAGGAGCGTTACATTACTGTAACGGCCCCTCGATAGACCGTCACAAGCATTGTGACGCTCTCCTGTTAGACCGTTAGACTCTGTGTTCTGTCAACCCATGACAGAATAGTAACCAAGTTAAGTTAACTTATAAATAAGCCTAGTTAGCTAAGTTTTGACCTGTTATTATTTCAAGTTTACTTACTAATTCATATTGGATTCTGCATGATCTAGGCATCTTGAACTATTTTAAGTTATGATAATCTCATTGGCCAAAACTCTATAGTTTTGTATTCTAAATCATGATTTTCCAAATATTGTAATGACAGAGTTTCCTCATGGTTTCACAATGTTACACATTCTTCCTCTATCTATAGAGTCATTTTCTTTAAGTACAAGGCACATACTCCGATATGTTGTCCATTAGTTCACTTTGTACTATAGGAACATTATTCTTGGACATGAGGACCTCTCTATTGGATATTCCTTCCAATGTACTAGGAAATGTTGTTTCAAGACCTCCGTAATTCTCCGCGAGCCTGGATTCCCACTAGGACGCCGAGTTGGTTGTACCATTAAAACCCATTGATTAGATTACACTATCGATGTTTTCTGGTTGTCAGTAGTGTAACGGCCCTATATTGGACCGTCAGGCCTTGTAACGGCCCAATATACGACCGTCACATTCATCTGAGTTCGATATCTTGATTCTGGAGTCAGACCACTGTAACGGCCGAATCTTGGACCGTCACATCGTGTAACGGCCTAGTACTCGACCGTCACACTGCTTGAGTATTTTAACCCAAGGTGGACTAAGGGTTGATATTCCAAGGGTTTTTATGGACTATTAATGATCTAGAATTTATCATATTGATCAAGAAATCTAATATAAGGAATGGAAGATAAAGAACGTATCATTATGCTGCCGATTTATTTCCATAAGCATAACTTGCTTAAGTCATTCTTGATTCCTCATAATTCTTATTGAAGCATTCATTCATTGAATTATTGTTATCATAAGCTTATTGAACTTATTACATTCTTGGCCATATTTTATTGTTAACATGCGTGGAAGTAACTTGATTTATATTGAAGATGCGATCGAGCACTAATTGTGTTCAAGGGCTCTATGCTAGTCCCCTCGGCTGATTGTCGGAAACATACTATTTTATAAACCATTGGGTATGATGCTACTGGCGTCGCATTGCGCTGGGAGTAATTTCTTTATAAATAAGTGAAAATCCACAGGCACGACATGACATTCTTGTACATGACTTTCTTGCTTGATATTCCACAGAAATTCACGAAGTACTTGCTCATAAGCTAAAGATACTGGAGTGATGATTATCTGGCTTGCTAGTACATTCTCGATACATTCTTGAAAGGTCAATATCATGTTCTTGTTAGATTTTACTAGTTCGTACTTGCTCTCATTCTAACTTACTTGGTCATCTTGTTACTTTGGTTTAATCGCATGATTGATCGCATTTGCATGATTTTTACCTTATTCTTTAGAGCTAAATTGTTAATCACTTTAATAGTGCCTTCATGTTGATGCGAAGATACCTACTGGGCAAGTGTGCTCATTACCCTATTTTTAATCTTTTCAGGAGATGGAAGTGATTCAGAATTCGGATTCGGGTTATACAAGTAGCGGGTCCGAGAGCGAATGAAAGTATTGTCAAGATGAGAGTGCAAACTTAGGAAAGTCTAAATTATTTAGATTGAGTCTATGTAATTTCCTATTTCTTGAGTCTAGTGCATAATGGAAATTGAATTAGTGGATGTATTTGAATATTTGATTATCAATGAAATAAAGTGGGAGTTTGAATATATATATATATTGTGTAATTGCATCTTTATGTGTGATTGTCTTGCGCTCTGATTGTTCTTGCTCGCAAGAGGCTTACCATGCCGGCTGTTTGCAGCTCCCCGAGTTAATCTTCCGCTGTAATAAAGGCTCGGGGCGTGACAGTTAAGTTGGTATCAGAGTCTAAGTCTCAGGACTTAGGGAAAAGAGTCATGTCATAGGATAAGTCCAAGGTTTAAGGACCCATACCTATGAACTAAGGAAGAAATTTCCATACCCATGTGAGAATTGGGTAGAGCCCGGATGAGATAGTTATATAAAATTATCTTAGGATAAATCTTCCCGACTCTAAATAACTAAAATGTCCATGATTTTAGGTACCTTGATTCTCAATGGCTCATCGTATAAACTGGGACGAGATGCAGCAAACTGTTGCGGGACTTACTCAAGCCCTACAAACAGTGGCCCAAGCTGGTGGAAGGGCTGGCGCGGGTAACTTGCACGGTAATTTTTGAGGTTTAAATCCCCCACGATTCTCTGGATCTTCTAACCCGGATGAAGTAGAAAATTGGATTGACGAGATGAATCGAATACTCGATGTCATGCAATGCACCGACCGGGAGAAAGTTCGACTTGCCACATTCCAATTAAATAAGGATGCTCGTACGTGGTGGAAATCCGTTCCGACACCACCTGTAGATGCACATCATATATGGGAGGGTTTTCTTATACTTTTTCGAGCCAAGTACTTTTCCGAGCATGTAAAGGAGAGAAAAGCTATGGAATTTGCCTCCTTAAAACAAGGCGAGAGAAAAGCTATGGAATTTACCTCCTTAAAACAAGGCGTGATGTCTGTGGCAGAGTATGAATTACAATTCTCTCGACTAGCACCATATGCTCCTCACTTGATAAGCACAGATTTATTGAAAGCCAACCGATTTATGGATGGTTTAAGACCCGGATTTATCCAACAACTGGGAATCCAGAATATCCGCACCGATACGAAAATGGTTCAAAGAGCGCATCTATGTGAAAGAACCATGGAGAAGGTAGAGAAGCTCCGAGGAGAGAGGTCAAGCGAAAACATGATAGGCAAGAAGAGAACGAAGTAGATGAGGATGAAAATCGTCACATTAAGAGGTTCCGTAGTGGGAACGGGAATGGAAAAAGAAATAGAAATGGAAACGGAAAGAACGAGAAAGTTAAAGAAGAAAAGGAGCAAGCCTGTGGCACCTTGCTCATTTTGTGAAAAGTTTGGGCACTCGGCAGAACAATGTTGGAAGTGGCTCGGCTGCTTGTCTCAAATGTGGAAGCCGGGAACATCGCTTGCCCCTATGTCCTTTCATCAACGGACAATCATCAAGGGATAACAATGGACGTGGGAAGCAAGGTCGATTAAATGCCACTCTAGACGAGGAAGGTAAGATGATAAAATGTACTTTCTTAACCCATTCGTCTCACATTAATTCTTAATGCATTAAAATAAGTACACTCTCTGAAATCCATATATTGAATTTGGGGACCAAATTCTCTTAAGTGGGGGAGGGTGTAAGACCCCAGAATATTTATAAATTATTTTTGGTATATTTAATGAGAATTTTAAAGTCCCAAAATGGATTAATAAATAAACATTGAATTAAATAAATCATTAGAATGCCTAATTTATGTTAAGTAATTAATCTAGCTTTGATAATTGAAACCCAAAATGTTTTAGGACAAAGCCCATTTAGTTTGGCCCATATTCTAGAAGGTTATTTAGCTTATTCGTAGATTTTAAAGATAATTACAACTTAATAAGATAATTGGAGGATAAATGGATAAAATAGTTTTATTAAAAATTAAAATTCTGATTGCGTTGGATGTAGCGGTCTATCGAGCGACTGCCACAGCCGTGTAACGCGCCTACCCTGGACCGTTACACTCTGCGAGTTCCGTAAGTTAAAGAACTCGTGAAAAGATTGAAACTTTGGATTCTTATCTACAAGAGACCTAATTAGAACGATATGTTAAGTCATTAGGGACTCTTAGAGATCAGGTTTTTGCAGAATAAGGACTCTAGAATCTATCTAATCCTCAAACCCTAGCTAGAACTCTATAAATAGGACCTAGTTTTGAACTGTCCGACCCTTACTTTTGCTCGCGTGGAATCAAGGTAAGGAGTCATAATTTCGGGTAAGTTCTTTAGAAGCTTTTGTTTAGTATACTTTAGACTAATAGCCCTCCAAATTTCGTGCTAGGAGACCAAGCAACCAAGGAGATTGAAGCTTCCCAAGTTGCTGATTTACCACAAGAAGAGCAAGGATCAAAGGGTAGCACCTAGCATCAAATTCAAAGTTTAAAAGTCTTAGAAGAGGTAGGTTATCTCATGAACGGAAAAAATAACATGTTAGGGATAAAAGCCCTCTGATTTTGTTTCAGTACATGCACTTTGGCTCATGAATTTCATGTTTTAGTAGAATCATGCATACGTACCTATTCTTAACCCTAATTACATTGAAAATGAACTTCCTTGTGAAATTCACTAGAACCCATGCATGATATTAGTTTAGCTTTCATTCTATCATGTGGGAAGTTATATATATATATGATTTTCAGACATGATGTGAGTTGAAACTTAGGTCATTATTATCTATTGCTGTCAACAGAGGCTCTGACGGATCATGGTAGGACCGTCACATGAACGTAACGGCCTTACGATAAACCGTCACACACTCTGTTATGTTTTCGTTTCACTGTTGTCTCTAACGCACCAGGACAGGAGCGTTACATTACTGTAACGGCCCCTCGATAGACCGTCACAAGCATTGTGACGCTCTCCTGTTAGACCGTTAGACTCTGTGTTCTGTCAACCCATGACAGAATAGTAACCAATTAAGTTAACTTATAAATAAGCCTAGTTAGCTAAGTTTTGACCTGTTATTATTTCAAGTTTACTTACTAATTCATATTGGATTCTGCATGATCTAGGCATCTTGAACTATTTTAAGTTATGATAATCTCATTGGCCAAAACTCTATAGTTTTGTATTCTAAATCATGATTTTCCAAATATTGTAATGACAGAGTTTCCTCATGGTTTCACAATGTTACACATTCTTCCTCTATCTATAGAGTCATTTTCTTTAAGTACAAGGCACATACTCCGATATGTTGTCCATTAGTTCACTTTGTACTATAGGAACAGTATTCTTGGACATGAGGACCTCTCTATTGGATATTCCTTCCAATGGACTAGGAAATGTTGTTTCAAGACCTCCGTAATTCTCCGCGAGCCTGGGATTCCCACTAGGACGCCGAGTTGGTTGTACCATTAAAACCCATTGATTAGATTACACTATCGATGTTTTCTGGTTGTCAGTAGTGTAACGGCCCTATATTTGACCGTCAGGCCTTGTAACGGCCCAATATACGACCGTCACATTCATCTGAGTTCGATATCTTGATTCTGGAGTCAGACCACTGTAACGGCCTAATCTTGGACCGTCACATCGTGTAACGGCCTAGTACTCGACCGTCACACTGCTTGAGTATTTTAACCCAAGGTGGACTAAGGGTTGATATTCCAAGGGTTTTTATGGACTATTAATGATCTAGAATTTATCATATTGATCAAGAAATCTAATATAAGGAATGGAAGATAAAGAACGTATCATTATGCTGCCGATTTATTTCCATAAGCATAACTTTGCTTAAGTCATTCTTGATTCCTCATAATTCTTATTGAAGCATTCATTCATTGAATTATTGTTATCATAAGCTTATTGAACTTATTACATTCTTGGCCATATTTTATTGTTAACATGCGTGGAAGTAACTTGATTTATATTTGAAGATGCGATCGAGCACTAATTGTGTTCAAGGGCTCTATGCTAGTCCCCTCGGCTGATTGTCGGAAACATACTATTTTATAAACCATTGGGTATGATGCTACTGGCGTCGCATTGCGCTGGGAGTAATTTCTTTATAAATAAGTGAAAATCCACAGCACGACATGACATTCTTGTACATGACTTTCTTGCTTGATATTCCACAAAAATTCATGAAGTACTTGCTCATAAGCAAAAGATACTGGAGTGATGATTATCTGGCTTGCTAGTACATTCTCGATACATTCTTGAAAGGCCAATATCATGTTCTTGTTAGATTTTTACTAGTTCGTACTTGCTCTCATTCTAACTTACTTGGTCATCTTGTTACTTTTGTTTAATCGCATGATTGATCGTATTTGCATGATTTTTATCTTATTCTTTAGAGCTAAATTGTTAATCACTTTAATAGTGCCTTCATGTTAATGCGAAGATACCTACTGGGCAAGTGTGCTCATTACCCATTTTTTAATCTTTTCAGGAGATGGAAGTGATTCAAATTCGGATTCGGGTTATACAAGTAGCGGGTCCGAGAGCGAATGAAAGTATTGTCAAGATGAGAGTGTAAACTTAGGAAAGTCTAAATTGTTTAGATTGAGTCCATGTAATTTCCTATTTCTTGAGTCTAGTGCATAATGGAAATTGAATTAGTGGATGTATTTGAATATTTGATTATCAATGAAATAAAGTGGGAGTTTGAATATATATATATATTGTGTAATTGCATCTTTATGTGTGATTGTCTTGCGCTCTGATTGTTCTTGCTCGCAAGAGGCTTACCATGCCGGCTGTTCACACTCCCCGAGTTAATCTTCCGCTGTAATAAAGGCTCGGGGCGTGACAGTTAAGTTGGTATCAGAGCCTAAGTCTCAGGACTTAGGGAAAATAGTCATGTCATAGGATAAGTCCAAGGTTTAAGGACCCATACCTATGAACTAAGGAAGAAATTTCCATACCCATTTGAGAATTGGTTAGAGCCCGGGATGAGATAGTTATATAGAAATTATCTTAGGATAAATCTTCCCGACTCTAAATAACTAAAATGTCCATGATTTTTAGGTACCTTGATTCTCAATGGCTCATCGTATAAACTGGGACGAGATGCAGCAAACTGTTGCGGGACTTACTCAAGCCCTACAAACAGTGGCCCAAGCTGGTGGAAGGGCTGGCGCGGGTAACTTGCACGGTAATTTTTGAGGTTTAAATCCCCCACGATTCTCTAGATCTTCTAACCAGGATGAAGCAGAAAATTGGATCGACGAGATGAATCGAATACTCGATGCCATGCAATGCACCGACCGAGAGAAAGTTTGACTTGCCACGTTCCAATTAAATAAGGATGCTCGTACGTGGTGGAAATCCGTTCCAGCACCACCGGCAGATGCACCTCATACATGGGAGGGTTTTCTTACACTTTTTCGAGCCAAGTACTTTTCCGAGCATGTAAAGGAGAGAAAAGCTATGGAATTTGCCTCCTTAAAACAAGGCGCGGTGTCTGTGGCAGAGTATGAATTACAATTCTCTCGACTAGCACCATATGCTCCTCACTTGATAAGCACAGATTTATTGAAAGCCAACCGATTTATGGATGGTTTAAGACCCAGATTTATCCAACAACTGGGAACCCAGAATATCCGCACCTATACGGAAATGGTTCAAAGAGCGCATCTATGTGAAAGAACCATGGAGAAGGTAGAGAAGCTCCGAGGAGAGAGGTCAAGCTGAAAACATGATAGGCAAGAAAAGATCGAAGTAGATGAGGACGAAAATCATCACATTAAGAGGTTCCGTAGTGGGAACGGGAATGGAAAAAGAAATAGAAATGGAAACGGAAAGAACGAGAAAGTTAAAGAAGAAAAGGAGCAAGCCGTGGCACCTTGCTCATTTTGTGAAAAGTTTGGGCACTCGGCAGAATAATGTTGGAAGCGGCTCGGCACTTGTCTCAAATGTGGAAGCCGGGAACATCGCTTGCCCCTATGTCCATTCATCAACGGACAATCATCAAGGGATAACAACGGACGCGGGAAGCAAGGTCGATTAAATGCCACTCTAGATGAGGAAGGTAAGATGATAAAATGTACTTTCTTAACCCATTCGTCTCACATTAATTCTTAATGCATTAAAATAAGTACACTCTCCGAAATCCATATATTGAATTTGGGGACCAAATTCTCTTAAGTGGGGGAGGGTGTAAGACCCCAGAATATTTATAAATTATTTTTGGTATATTTAATGAGAATTTTAAAGTCCCAAAATGGATTAATAATAAAACATTGAATTAAATAAATCATTAGAAGGCCAAATTTATGTTAAGTAATTAATCTAGCTTTGATAATTGAAACCCAAAAGATTTTAGGACAAAGCCCATTTAGTTTGGCCCATATTCTAGAAGGTTATTTAGCTTATTCGCAGATTTTAAAGATAATTACCACTTAATAAGATAGTTGGAGGATAAATGGATAAAATAGTTTTATTAAAAATTAAAATTCTGATTGCGTTGGATTTAGCGGTCTATCGAGCAACCGCCACAGCCGTGTAACGCGCCTACCCTGGACCGTTACACTCTGCGAGTTCCGTAAGTTAAAGAACTCGTGAAAAGATTGAAACTTTGGATTCTTATCTACAAGAGACCTAATTAGAATGATATGTTAAGTCACTAGGGACTCTTAGAGATCAGGTTTTTGCAGAATAAGGACTCTAGAATCGAAATAATCCTAAAACCCTAGCTAGAACTCTATAAATCGGACCTAGTTCTGAACTGTCCGAACCTTACTTTTGCTCGCATGGAATCAAGGTAAGGAGTCATAATTTCGGGTAAGTTCTTTAGAAGCTTTTGTTTAGTATACTTTAGACTAATAGCCCTCCAAATTTCATGCTAGGAGACCAAGCAACCAAGGAGATTGAAGCTTCCCAAGTTGCTGATTTACCACAAGAAGAGCAAGGATCAAAGGGTAGCACCTAGCATCAAATTCGAAGTTTAAAAGTCTTAGAAGAGGTAGGTTATCTCATGAACGGTAAAAACAACATGTTAGGGATAAAGGCCCTCTGATTTTGTTTGATTACATGCACTTTAGCTCATGAATTTCATGTTTTAGTAGAATCATGCATACGTACCTATTCTTAACCCTAATTACATTGAAAAGGAACTTCCTTGTGAAATTCACTAGAACCCATGCATGATATTAGTTTAGCTTTCATTCTATCATGTGAGAAGTTATATATATATGATTTTCAGACATGATGTGAGTTGAAACTTAGGTCATTATTATCTATTGCTGTCAGCAGAGGCTCTGACGGATTATGGTAGGACCGTCACATGCATGTAACGGCCTTACGACAGACCGTCACACACTCTGTTATGTTTTCGTTTCACTGTTGTCTCTAACGCACCAGGACAGGAGCATTACATTACTGTAACGGCCCCTCGATAGACCATCACAAGCACTGTGACGCTCTCCTGTTAGACCGTTAGACTCTATGTTCTATCAACCCATGACAGAATAATAACTAGTTAAGTTAACTTATAAATAAGCCTAGTTAGCTAAGTTTTGACCTGTTATTATTTCAAGTTTACTTACTAATTCATATTGGAATCTGCATGATCTAGGCATCTTGAACTATTTTAAGTTATGATAATCTCATTGGCCAAAACTCTATAGTTTTGTATTCTAAATCATGATTTTCCAAATATTGTAATGACGGAGTTTCCTCATGGTTTCACAATGTTACACATTCTTCCTCTATCTATAGAGTCATTTTCTTTAAGTCCATGGCACATACTCCGGTATGTTGTCCATTAGTTCACTTTGCACTATAGGAACATTATTCTTGGACATGAGGACCTCTCTATTGGATATTCCTTCCAATGGAATAGGTAATCTTGTTTCAAGGCCTCCGTAATTCTCCGCGAGCCTGGGATTCCCACTAGGATGCCGAGTTGGTTGTACCATTAAAACCCATTGATTAGATTACACTATCGATGTTTTCTGGTTATCTGTAGTGTAACGGCCCTATATTAGACCGTCAGGCCATGTAACGGCCCAATATACGACCGTCACATTCATCTGAGTTCGATATCTTGATTCTGGACTCAGACCACTGTAACGGCCTAATCCTGGACCGTCACATCATGTAATAGCCCAGTACTCGACCGTCACACTGCTTGAGTATTTTAACCCAAGGTGGACCAAGGGTTGATATTCCATGGGTTTTTATGGACTATTAATGATCTAGAATTTATCATATTGATCAAGAAATCTAATATAAGGAATGGAAGATAAAGAATGTATCGTTATGTTGCCGATTTATTTCCATAAGCATAACCTTGCTTAAGTCATTCTTGATTCCTCATAATTCTTATTGAAGCATTCATTCATTGAATTATTTTTATCATAAGCTTATTGAACTTATTACATTCTTGGCCATATTTTATTGTTAACATGCGTGGAAGTAACTTGATTTATACTTGAAGATGCGATCGAGCACTGATTGTATTCAAGGGCTCTATGCTAGTCCCCTCGGTTGATTGTCAGAAATATACTATTTTATAAACCATGGGGTATGATGCTACTGGCGTCGCATTGCGCTGGGAGTACTTTCTTTATAAATAAGTGAAAATCTACGGCACGACATGACATTCTTGTACATGACTTTCTTGCTTGATATTCCACAGAAATTCACGAAGTACTTGCTCATAAGCTAAAGATATTGGGGTGATGATTATGTGACTTGCTAGTACATTCTCGATACATTCTTGAAAGGTCAATATCATGTTCTTGTTAGATTCTTACTAGTTCGTACTTGCTCTCATTCTAACTTACTTGGTCATCTTGTTACTTTGGTTTAATCGCATGATTGATCGCATTTGCATGATTTTTACCTTATTCTTTAGAGTTAAATTGTTAATCACTTTAATAGTGCCTTCATGTTGATGCGAAGATACCTACTGGGCAAGTGTGCTCATTACCTATTTTCCAATCTTTTCAGGAGATGGAAGTGATTCGAATTCGGATTCGGGTTATACAAGTAGCGGGTCTGAGAGCGAATGAAAGTATTGTCAAGATGAGAGTGCAAACTTAGGAATGTCTAAATTGTTTAGATTGAGTCTATGTAATTTCCTATTTCTTGAGTCTAGTGCATAATGGAAATTGAATTAGTGGATGTATTTGAATATTTGATTATCAATGAAATAATGTGGGAGTTTGAATATATATATATTGTGCAATTGCATCTTTATGTGTGATTGTCTTGCACTTTGATTGTTCTTGCTCGCAAGAGACTTACCATGCCGGCTGTTCGCGCTCCCCGAGTTAGTCTTCTGCTGTAATAAAGGCTCGGGGCGTGACACTAAAACTGTTGAGGAATCTCCACACATTATCTTTGATGAGTCCTGAAATAATCTGATGATGGTCTATGCAGGAAAGAAAATGATGGAGAAATTCTGAAGGAAGGAAACTCTGCAGACCAATCAGATAATGAAGAAGAACATGAAGAGAACAATGCAGAAGAGCCTGCTATTCAGGGGGAGGTAAATGAAGGTCAAGATAACCAAGTTATCAATATCAGATTTCTAAGAGATCATCCAGTAAATAATGTCATTGGTAACTTAAATGAACCCCTAGGACTAGAGGCTACTTTAGAGCACAGCATGAGTTAAATGCATATGCATTGGTTTCTCATGTAGAACCCAAATTCATTGATAGTGCCCTCAAAGATGTGCATTGGATCAATACCATGCACGAGGAGCTTAATCAATTTGATAGGAATAAGGTGTGACATCTGGTACCACCTCCTGATCATGGGACTGTCATAGGGACAAAATGGGTTTTTAGAAATAAAACTGATGAGCTAGGTAATGTAGTTAAAAATAAAGCTAGACTTGTTGCTCAGAGGTACAATCAAGAATTCAGAATTGACTTTGAAGAGTCCTTTGCCCCATTAACCAGGTTAGAGGCAATTAGAATACTTTTGGCTTATGCATGCTCATTAGGAATAACTCTCCAGCAGATGGATGTCAAATCTACTTTCCTCAATGGGGAAATAAAAGAGGATGTCTTTGTGAGACAACCTCCTGGCTTTGAATGTTTAGATTTCCCTAATTATGTTTATAAGTTGAATAAAGCTCTTTATGGCTTGAAGCAAGCTCCTAGAGCTTGGTATGACAGGCTCAACAAATTTCTTACCGAGAAGAAGTTCTCAAGAGGTGAGATTGACCAAACGCTGTTTACAAAGGTAAGTCATCCTGGCATACTCATTGTTCAGATTTATGTGGATGATATTGTATTTGGGTAAACTAACCCCAAATTGTGTAAGGAATTTTCTGATTTAATGACACAAGAATTGGAAATGAGCTCAATGGGTGAGCTAAATATGTTTCTTGGACTGCAGGTGACACAAACCAAGGATGGAACATTCATCACCCAGTCTAAGTACATAAGGGACCTGCTGAAGAAGTTCAAACTTGAGAACCTCAAGGATATTGCAGCACCAATAGGTACTTCAACAAGTCTTGATGAAGACCCCAAAAGTAAAACAGTGGATCAAAAGCTGTATCGAGGTATGATCGGATCCCTTTTGTACCTTATTGCATCTAGGCCTGATATACAATTTGCAGTGTGTTTATGTGCTAGATTTCAGGCTAGTCCTAAGGAGTCTCATTTTACTGCAGTGAAAATGATCTTTAGGTATCTTTCAGGCACCCAAGAGCTTGGTCTTTGGTACCCTGCTAAGTGTGAGCTGGAGCTTCTAGCATACACTGATGCAGACTATGCTGGGTGTCGGATAGATAGGAAAAGCACTAGTGGCTATTGCCAATTCCTAGGTGGCTGCCTAGTATCTTGGGCTTCACAAAAGCAACACACAGTTGTCTTGTCCACTGCACAGGCAGAGTATGTCGCAGCAGGGAATTGCACAGCTCAGGTACTATGGATTAAGCACCAACTTTCTGATTATCAGATAAATTTGGGATGTATTCTAATTTTATGTGATAATACTAGTGATATCTGCCTAACTAAGAATCCTATTCACCACTCTAGGACTAAGCATATTGAGATTAAACACCATTTTCTTAGAGATGTAGTGAGCAAGAGTGAAATTGAATTAGTCTTTGTTGAAATTGAAAAATAAGTTGCTGATATTTTTACTAAACCCCTTGGAAATGAAAGATTTAAATATCTAAGAAGAGAATTGGGGCTTTGTAAATTTCAGCATGAAAATGACTAATTTCATTCTTGTATTGTCTTCTGAAATGCTTGGAATAATAGTGTCTGCCTGTCTTTGAATTTTTGAATAAAGAATGTTTGATGTTAGAATAATTACTTGTGCACTGAGTATACAAGTTGATGCACGTCTTGCACAAATAATCCCTAAAGTCGATGCATGGTTGTGCATATAGTCGATGCATTGAGCTAGAACTTGTTTCCCATACTTGCCTTGTATAGAGTTCAAGTCGATGCATGTTTTACACATAGTCGATGCATGTTTTCACCTGGTGTATAAGTTTTCAGCATGTTGTCGATGCATCTTATGTTTAAGCAGCATGAAAGTCGGTGCACCTTATGATGTCAGAGTCGGTGCATCTTGCATATCAGAGTCGGTGCATCTTAAGTCAATACATCATGATGTCAGGGGGAGTGCAATTGAGTCTGATCTTAGTTCAACTTCTCTTATTCTCTCCTCCTTCTCAGAAATTTTTATCTCGTGACACCATTCACATTCAGTCTATTCTTGGAAACCATTTGAGCTGCTCCTATACTTCATTGTCTACTTCTATCACTCTGATTGGATAACAGTCTTGGAACTGGTTCATTACTTTGAGCATCAGGCACTTCAATTCCCTTAAGAATCACATGTGTTTCTTGAATGAACTAAAGGTTTAATTTTAATAAACTGTAGAGTCTAAGAACTGCTCTTTAGAAAATAAGGTGATAGAAAACATTTATAACTCTTAACCTTTGTTTCATGATTTCAATGAAAAGGTCTTTACTGTATCTGAACTTTTCAGACTTAGTGATGTCTAGGCTGGGAAAACTAGAACAAGTATTGATTTTGAAAAAGTATCTCTGAAAAGTTATAAGGGCAACATCAATAAAATCTTTAATGAAAAAGAATTGAACAAAGTGGCAGAGCAATGACTGAATTGCACTGAGAAACTGAACCATACATCAAGGAAGTGGAGAGGACCCTATGTCATAAGGTGTTTCATGTTATCTTTGTTCACATGGTCAAATCTATAGGGCATGTTTCATTGAGTAACTAGGGGTACTGGCGTCTGATAAACGTGTACCCTTAATGTCAAAGGTGTAAATCATCTTGGTAGTTTTTATTCAGAGGCGGATGTAGGAGTTTATGCCTAGTAACTGGGGGTACTTACATCTAACCCACGTGTACACCTAATGTCAACAGCATAAATGTCACTTATCTGTTCACTAATTTCAGATTAGAAGTGGAAAAGAAATGATGTAACCCTTCAAGTGCAAAATGTTCTGAAACATCAATTAGTTCATCTCAATACATATTCAGGTTACTCTCCTTGATATTCACTGTTTCTGAAATATGTAAGATATAGTCTTGACCTAGTCTGTATAGTCATGTGACTTAGGTTACTTGCTATAAACGGGCACTATGACCATATTTCAGAAACTCAGTGATTTAACTCTACCTTCTATAACCGTTAAACCTGAACTTACTCAAGAATGCATACTGATTGATTCTTATGAATAAAAATTATTCATGATCTGCTTATATTCTAAACCATTGCATAGAATGTTATCTAGTCTATCTCTTCTACCCTTCCACTATCTCCCTACCTCCTTATTTGCTGATGGCAAAGGGGGAGAGTTTATGGTCTTCTTCCCCTTCCTTCCTTATGACATAGGGGGCGAGATTGCATTCTGATGGCAAAGTGGGAGTAAGTATAAAGGTGAGTCAGTCTATGAGAGTCTGTAATGGTGTTTGAGAGAAGGGAAGAGATAGAGTCAGAAATTCAGGGGGAGCATCGTAAAGGATTCATTCAGGGAGAAAGTCTGTGCATAGTGTCTGCACTTGCATGTAAGTCATCTGACTGTGATTAATGTCTCATCAAAATACATCATTTCATGGTATTTATTATTTGGGTTGCCATCATAAAAAAGGGAGAGATTGTTGGGACTCCTCTGGTTTGATAAGCAGCATGTACACTGCTTTGTGCTGAAATGTTTTGATGATTGACAAATAGTTGTTTTGATGATTAGCAACAGTAGTGCTTGATTTCGTTGACTGCATAGTTGACTTTGACAAATTTACTCTGAAATGATGTTGTGTGTATCTTGATGAAATTTATATGACAGACATATAAATGTTGTCTGCATGTTTACACTTAGGCTTTGCATTAGAATGAAGTCGGTGCAATACTAAGTCAGTCTGCATTGAGTTCATGCATAGAGTGCATTTCCAACGCATCAAGTCCGTGCATGCATATATCAAGTCGGTGCAAGCCATGTTGCTTCACACGACCAAGTCATTGCAAAGGTCATCCATGCATTATGTAAGTCGATGCATTGGTAGTTGTTGCACAAGACCAAGTCCGTGCAGGCTTAGCTCAAGGCACACTAAGTCGGTGCAACACTTCTCGCTGCACGCTATCAAGTCGGTGCAACCCTTGCTGCTGCACACGACCAAGTCAGTGCAAGTGTCATTCGAGCATTAGTTCAGCACGCAACTAAGTCCGTGCATGCTTATGTCTAGGCACATATAGTCTGTGCAAAATGTCTTAGGCAACTCGGTGCATAAGAGCTCATGCATTTAGCATTTGCACATTAAGTCTGTGCAAGTCAAGTATGTTGCAAAAGTAAGTCTGTGCAACCTTTGCCCGTCACATGATTAAGTCTATGCAAGGTTGGTCGCACATACACACAAAGTCCAAGCATCTTATACTTTGGTCTGTGCATGCCATGTTATTTGGAAGATAACGTAGGTATATGTCTTAGTCTTTTGCACATCCAGGATCGGTGCATTGCATCCAAAGTCGGTGCACGTTATACATCTTGCATATGAAAGTCTGTGCATATCCTGCATTGCATAGTGACAAAGTCTGTGCAACTCTCATCTTTTGCATGCATAATGTCTGTGCAAGGTTGGTAATGGCACAAGCTGGTTAGTACAACGTCTGCATTGTGCACACATCAAGTCTGTGCACATTTAGTTCGAAGCTCTAATTAACTATGTGCATCTTTCTACTATCTTTTAGATTGTTTCAAGTTGACAATAAGTCTGACCTTGACAGGATATCTGCTCGAATATTTTAAGAAAGGCACGTGATCCAAGCATGGAGGAGGCGCCAAGATGATGCCACGTGGCCTGACTACTCCAGATCTGGATCAAGCTCTGAGCGGGAATTGTGGCGAGCACACGCCCTACCTTCTGCTACTTCCTATAAATAAGGAGAGTCTTCTTCAGGAGAAGACTGATCATGATTGTGACATTGAGAGAACAAGAGAAGAAAGAGCAACAGCCAGCACGATCCATAGGGAAGAAGATAGAGCAGCAGATCTGAGAAGAAAATCTGAGAGTGAGAGATTTGAGAGTCTGAGAGAGAGAGCTTTGTTGATTAGTTTCCTGGTTCAGAATCGGAACTGAGTTTGCTCATTGTTGAGCTACATTCCCATCATGGGTTTTTCTGTTTCTTCGTTTGTTTTCATTTCATTTTTATAAACTCTTGTTCAAGCTGTTCGTCAGTGGAGGTAAAGTTGTAATTCCTCAGAGGGCAGAGGTGTGGTATCCTCTGGACGGGTGATGCTGTAATTCCCCAGCGGTTGCAGAGGAGGACTCCTCTGGTCGGCGTAAGCTATAAGGCCCAGCTGTTTGTAGGGTTTTCACCCCGAAGCTGTGGATTAGCAGGTTAAGCTGTGTATCAGTGGGAAAGCACACTCTGGTTGGTGTGTGGGGTGGACGTAGACCTCGGGTTTGAGGTCGAACCACCTTAAAAATTCTCCATCTACTGTGTGATTGCCTTGTGGTTTGTGCTCATCTTTATTTTAGTTTCATTGCCCAGTATATGAATGCTTAAGACCGCTTGTGTTTTGATCTTCTAGCTTGATGTCATTCCCTCTACAAATCATCAATGTATAAAATTCCCACACAAGGGGCGCATTATCAAAGTCACTAGCATGCCCATTCTGCCGTCAGACGATATACACTCAGCAACGTCAGTACCCTCCATATGGCCAGCTGATAGGCCTCTATTATCAGTGTTAGATTTTGTCGATCCATGGAATGATTTTTTTAGGCCTCTAGTCTCAACCCCTGCATCAACTTTAATGTCCCCTCTACCCACCAAGGGGAAGAAAAATAAGAATATGATGAATCCCCCGGGGTGGAACATTTTGATGAGAATGGGATACAGATCCAGCAAAGGTCTCGGTGTTAACCTCCAGGGCAGAGTAAAGCGTATCAAGAATTGCAAGTTAATTCCCCGAGGCGGGCTTGGATACAAAGGGCCGTGCAAAGAAAAATGTGATAAAAAAAATGAAGAGCCATGGGCTACTATGACTTCTACTTTAAAAATAGATAGGCAACCACTCACATGGTCTTTGTGCGCTCACTTTGTGAAGGGGCCCATTCAATAAGATTACGAGCAAACTACTATAGTTACTTCATTACTTGGTCACTAAGATGCGCATTCACACCAGTTTGCTTGCCATTTAGCACCTTTAGTCACCTATAAGGCTCTGGAGCTGTTAAGGCCTCTTAAAAGAAGGAAGATGGATGATCCAGAGTGTGACTGGTATAGATGGTTTGACATGAATGATATCACAATTTCCTTGAGTCATTTATTCATGCCGACGGATCCAAAATGGCCACCACTTGTTCATTATTTGATAGAGAAGCCGGCTACCATTACTGACAAGAGGCAGTTGCTCAGCAATTACACCGATACGGGAGAGCCTGACGTGCCATTTGAAGATGGTTTCACTATAGATAGGCTGTGGGCCGGCCTCTTTTTCCTCAAATCCATTCATCCATCACTTATTATCTGTTCGCTTGATAAGCTATTTACCTCCACCATTCCCAGACCACCCGCGGTCTTGATATCCTTTTTCCCGGATCTACTTCAAAGTCCATCAATTCCTCCTTTGCTCCTCGAGCAATTCTCTCAGCTTTCTATCATGCCCGTGCATGGGCATTCCCTTATTCAATCCTTTTCCAATCTTGCGATTTCAACACCACCCGCTACTCCTTCTTCCCACTGTTTCATTATTGATAAAGGAAAAAAATGCCAAAATTCCAACTCTTCAATCCTCTATCTCTGTTGAGGAGACCTCCTATTTTACGAATGAGTGTGCCCCGATCCAAGGGCCGCTCATTCAAGGTCCGTTAATTGGCTTCCTTTTTCCCTCTGACAAGGGAGATTCCTTTGTACCTTCTCCTATATCAACTTCTTCTTCCCCCTCTCCTTTAGGATCTAATGATCAGGCTAGTTCATCTTCTTCTTCTAGTATTAAGAGTCTCGGGGTAGTTCCCTCTAGGAAAGCCAAGGGTAGGCAGATTCCCCGTAGGTTTTCAAGAGAGCTAGCTAAGAGATGCAGGGCATGTTTAGAAATTCCCCAATTTATAGAGGATCCGATTTCCATGTCGGATTTGGAATTTGAGGGTGTGTGCTCCTTAGATGAAGGGTTCGGGGTTTATGAGATTATGAATGATGAAGACCCTATTGAAGAGGGGGATGAAGTATATGAAGAATATGAGGACGAGGCTGACGCTTTTGCTAGTGGCATGAGGAGATTCGACAAACCGTCAGTCTCAGTAGAAGAGCCTACCAATGAAATCAATCTGCGTACTGAAGAAAACCCTAGGATCATCCTCATAAGCAAAAATTTGTTGCCTTCCGAAGAGAAGGTGCTTATCAAGGTTTTACAAGAATTCAAGGACACGTTTGCATGGAGTTATGAAGATATGCCGGGTCTAGACCCTGCGCTTGTTGAACACTATTTAACACTTAAGCCAGGATCCGTCCTGATCAAGCAGCGGTTAAGACGTTTCTACCCTCATATGGCATAAAAGATGAAAGAAGAGGTCGATAAGCTCCATGTGGCTAGATTTGTTAGAGTCGTCCTCTATCCCAATTGGGTGGCTAACATCGTCCCACTTATGAAGAAGGATGGAAGAGTTAGAATTTGCATAGATTTTTGGGACCTTAACCGTGCGTGTCCTAAAGATGATTTCCCCCTCCCTCACATTGATGTACTGATCGATAATACGGCAGGGTATGAGACCCTCTCTTTCATGGATGCCTTTTTCGGTTATAGTCAGATTCACCTGGCTGAGGAAGATCAAGAGAAGACTTCATTTACTACACCTTGGGGTACTTATTATTATGTGGTCATGCCATTCAGACTCAAGAATGCCGGAGCCACCTATCAAAAGGCCATGATGGCTATTTTTCATGATATGATCCACATCTATATAAGGGTGTATGTTGATGACCTGGTAGTGAAATCAAGAACAAGGATTGAGCATCCCAGGGTTCTAGCTAAGGTCTTGCAAAGAGCTTGAGAGTATCAATTGAAAATGAATCCTAAGAAGTGCGTGTTTGGTGTTTCGCCAGGGAAGTTGCTTGGGTTCATTGTTAGTAAAAGGGGAATTGAGATTGATCCTAACAAGGCGAGGGCAATAAGAGATATACCTTCTCCCAAGAATTTAAAAGAAGTTTGAGGATTAATCAGGAGGTTACAGTTTATTCGCCGGTTTGTCTCCCAACACTCACAAAGGTGTAGGCCGTTCTACGAGCTTACCAAGCTAGGAGTCAAATTTCATCGGGATGACAAGTGTCAGGCAGCTTTTGATGGATTGAAGGACTATCTATCAAATCCTCCTATCCTATGGCCGCCAGTTCCAGGCAAGCCGCTTGTTCTTTATATTTCTGTCCTTGATGACTCAGTAGGTGATGTCCTAGCGCAAGTTGATGAAGAAGGTAAGGAGAGGGCAACCTACTACTTGTCAAAGCTTCTCAATCCCTGTGAACAGAGGTATACAGCTATGGAGAAGACCTGCGCAACTCTAGTCTGGGTAGTTCAGAAATTAAAACATTATTTCTTAGCTCATGAGGTTCTTCTCATTGCTCGCATAAGTCCCATCAAATTCCTTCTTGAAAAATCTGTCTTTACTGACCGATTAGCACGATGGCAAAGCTTCCTTTCTCAGTTTGACATCATTTACGTTCAGCAAAAGGTGATTAAAGGCTATGCTATCGCAGAACATCTCGCTCATCACCCTATTCTGCGGTTCGACCCTGTCCGCTCAAAGCTACTAGATGAGGAACTGATGTCCATTGACCAATCCTTAGATCCAATGTGGACATTACATTTTGATGAAGCTCTGAACTCTCATGGTATGGGAATCGGCATAGTCCTTTTAACACCCGAGGGTATCACCATTCCACTCGCCTCTCAGCTTGCATTCCCTGTTACAAACAACATAGCTGAGTATGAGGCTCTTCTGGCCGGACTTGAGGCCGCTCATCAATTTGGTGTCACCTAGCTTAAGATCGTTGTTGATACTCAGCTTATCCTTCGCCAAATGCTCACCAAGTGTCGCACACTCAATCCCAAACTCAAGCCCTACCAGGAACTTGCTTCTGCTTATGCCAAGCTCTTCACTAAGTTAATCTTTGTTCATGTTCCTCGAGATCAGAATATTTTAGCTGACGCTCTTGCTTCGCTTGCTTCCTCCTTGGTTTTCCTCCCCGAGCGGGATTTCCATTATATCATTCTTCAAAAGTGTCTCACTCCCGCTGTTAAGGATCCTGCATTCCTTAGTGTTAAGGAAGAGGTGCTTAAGAAGGTTAAGGATGGTGGAATCATTGGGAACAAGGAGGTTATGCTATTAGATTTAGAAGAAGAGCTGGCCGACGAAGAGAAACTGTGGTATTATGAGATTGCTAAGTATTGTCACAATCAATCATACCCCGAAGAAGCCACGGCAGAAGAGAAAAAGGTTATTAGAAGAATTGCTCAAAGATACACTTTGGTTGGAGGTGAGCTCTACATAAGAGGTCTCACTGGTGTTTTGCTTAGGTGCCTCGACGATGATGAATCATGGAAGGTCATGGAAGAGGCACATTCTGGAGTCTGTGAGGGTCATATCAATAGCCAGATGTTAGCTAAGAAAATCCTTAGACTAGGCTCCTATTAGCCTGTTGGGTTCGGTGCTAGTATTCAGAGGGGGGGTGAATGAATATGGCCTATAAAAAAACTTTCACCCAATATAAAATTTCGCTCAAAAAGGAACTATGATGCTAACTAGAGAGATTTACCAAATCTGAAAGCTAATCAACTATTCTGTTCGACCAGTTAGCAGACACATGGAGCGCCCCTATGCATTCATCTAGCGGAAGCACAAATGAACAAATCAAACCACAATGCACAAGGGTTTTTAGGTGGTTCGGTCCAGCAGACCTACATCCACCCCACACTCAACCCGAGTGTGGCTTCACTAACCGCTGGGCAACACAGCTTGCCAACAATCAGCTGGGCCTCACAGCTTGCCAACCGCTGAGCATCACAGCTTGCTTCCGCTGGGCAATACAACTTAGCCATCGCTGACTCGCAGCTTGAACCCGCTGGGGAATACAGCTTAACCCGTCCGAGACCAAGTCTCACCAGCTGAGGATTACAGCTTTACCTGTCCAGTGGAAACCTCCATTGCCCGCTGAGCTACACAGCTTGCTGTCCAGAGGCAGCACCTCTGCAAACCGCTGACAAACAGCTTGAAGAAATGTATAAAGGAAAATGAAAATAGAACAAGACAGTAACGGAAAGCTGAAGCAATAAAGCACAAAATATAGCTCAACAATGAGCAACTTCAGATCTGGTTTTGAACCAAAGATCTGAGGAACGAACTCCTTCTCTCTCTCTCTTCTTCTTCTTCTCTTCACACTCTTCTCGAGCTCTCTGCCTCTCTTCTTCTTCTCTTCTGCTTCTTCCCTCTTTCTTTTCTTCTTCTTCTCTTTTCTCTGGATCGAACAGCTCTCTATTCTTTCTCTCCGCTTCTGCTCTTCTGCTTCGATCTGGATTGTGGCTCTCTGTTCTTTTCCTTTCGCCAACTCGATCTGTCTTCATCTGTGGACGAAGACCTCCTTTTATAACAGCAGCTAGTAGGAGGACAGCACTGGGCGCGTGTGGCTTCCACATTTCCCGCCTAGAACTTTTGGCCACGTGTCAGCTCTCTGTCAGTCCTTCAACCTTGGATCACGTGCCCTCCTTAAGCTTCACGATCAAAGCACCTGTCAAACAGAGTATCGGATAAGTCATCAGTTTAAAGAACAACTCTGTATAGACTTATCAGAAGAACAGCGTTTTAGAAGAAACATGGACGAGGTTAGAACGAAACAACACGAACTAACAAACGGTAACGACACGGAGACAACACGAAGACACAATAGGGAAATGACACGAAGTCAGTGAGAACAACACGAGGGCAGAAGAGTGATACGGCTATCACGAAACGTAATGAGGCAGTGACACTAAAACAAAAAGACTCGAGGAACAACAGTAAGTGACACGAAGTTAAATAAGCAGACATAAACGATGACACGAGATGCAACTAGAAGACAGAGAGAAGCGACACGAGGTTCACACAGAAAACGACCCGAGGTGGCACAGAAAGTAACACGAGGTGCTGCAATATTCTGCACGCAGTGGAACAAAACGACACGAAGACACAGAAACAACAGTAACCGACACGAAGTGTGGTTACAAAATAAGAACGACACGAGTTCCAGGAAACATGACACGAAGTCATGAAACAACACGGAGACGAAACAGTAACCGACACGAGTTGAAAACAACACGAAGACGAAGACTGAAATCGACACGGAGTGTGGTCAAAGCGAGAAAGACACGAAGTCTAAAGTGAAAAACTAACACGAAGATAGAATACAAAGAAACCACTCGAAGTTAGGACAACACTAGGAAAAGACTGCACGAAGTGAAAACAACACGAACACAGAAGATGACACGGATAGAACAACACGAAGTATACCTCATACAAGTTATCCTGTCAAGCATGGAAATCAACACGAAGTGTTGTAAGCTTAGACGACACGAAATCTTTTCATGTTAGTGAAGGGAAACAACACGAAGTGTGACTCAAGTGGCACTGAAAGCAACACGAGGTGAGACTTCACGCTGTACAGACTTTGACGAAGCAGAAGACTGTATAGACTTGGAGACCCAAAGCCATTGTATAGACTTTGATGCCCAAAGGCGATGAACAGTGAAACAGTGTATAGACTTCAAGTAAAGACCAATGTGTAGACTTGAAGATTGAAGGCGATGTACAGACTTTGATGCCCAACACCAATGTATAGACTTAGGAGCATATGACACGGCTGTACAGACTTCGCCTAAGACGCTGTACACACTTAGCCTAAGACAATACATGGGCTTGAACGAGAGTCCAATGTATAGACTTTGTCTTAACAATGAATGTGTAGACTTGATCAAGAGTCCAATGTGCAGACTTGATGAGTGTGCAAACTTATCAACGAAATGCACAATGTATAGACTATGCACATGCATGAAGAGTGTATAGACTAATGAAATGCTTTACCCTGCAGTGTATAGACTTTAAAGAAATACATGCTACAGTGCAATGTCTAGACTTGCTATATGCACGAGACGCTGTCCACTGTCTAGACTTGCGATGCCTTCGCCAAATGCATACTACAGTCCAATGTATGGACTTAGACGAATGATGCATGAGACGCTCAATGTATCGACTTTGAGCTTGATATGCAGTGTATAGACTTAGAGCATAAACCCCACGATGCAATGTATAGACTATGCACATACCAGAAGTCTAACACAAACAATATATCAGTCATACACGTGCATTCTCCAGATGATATACAAATCACAATCATGAAGCTATCATCAAAGCACAATGTCATCAAAACACAATAACATTGCTATCATCAAAATATAATATTCACTGTCTTGCTATCATCAAAACCAAATAGCATTGCTATCATCAAGGCGACATAGCACATGCTTGTGCCTAAGAGGCACAACATTCTCCCCCTTTTTGATGATGGCAACACAATGTGACAGTGAGTCACACATAAGATTTTCTCCCCCTTTGATATGATCAAAAAGAGAAAAATAGTAAAAACAAGAGTGCAAAGTGCATTATGCATGCAAGTTCCTCTAGAACATTCTCCCCCTGAATGTAAGACTCCCCTGAATTATTTCTCCCCCTAAATGAATGCTCCCCCTTTGAGAAGGGATATGAATAGATAAACAAGGTAGAGAAGGTAGGAGGATCACTTGATAACAGCTGAATCATAGGTTCAGAAAGGAAGCATGATTATAAACAACTGTTAAAGTATAAGAACCATCAACATACAATTTTCAAAAATTCAGGTTTAACAGTGATAAATCTAGAGTAAAACACCTGACCCCTGAAAAAAAGTTTTAGATTCCATTTATAGCAATGAATCTAGGGCACATGGTATTAATAGATAAGTCTAAAATAATACCCTTTTGTGTCTAAACAAGGAAATTCAAGAGAGGCAACCTGAACATGTATTGAGAAAAACAATTTTCACTCAATGACTTTTGATTTTCGAAGGGTTACAGCAGTTTGATTTCATTTTTGATTTTCAGAACCTGAACTAAGTAAATAGATCAGTGGCATTTATGCTGTTGACATTAGGTGTACGCCTTGATCAGAGACAGGTACCCCCAGTTACTAGGCATAAACTACTAGACCTATTTCAGATCAAAACCTACAAAGAATAGTCTTCACTTTTGACATTAAGGGTACACCTTGATTAGAGGCCAGTACCCTCAGTTACTTGGTGAGGACTCCCCCTATAGATTTGACCCTATGAACAGAGATAGTCTAAAGCACTTCATGACATGTGAATTTTCCTAATTCTTTGGAGGAGTTCACAGTTTCTCAGTGCAATCAGCCATTGCTCTGTCACTATGTTCAGTTCTTAACATTAATGATCTTATTTACTGCTGCCCTTAATTCTTTTAGAGTGATTGATTGAAAAATAGTACACACTCTTATTCACCTTTTCTAGAAATTTCCAGATCAACACATTTAGGCATTACAAAAAACTTTTTCTATTTTAGCTATGAGACAAAGATTAAGAGCTATAAAAGTTTTCCTTCTATCTCAGATTCTGAAGGCAGATATTTGACTCTTCAATTTATAAAGGTTAAACCTTTAGTTCTTTTCAATTTGTGAGAGAGATTCTTATAAAATAACAATTGAAATAATCACAACTCAACGTACTGAACCAGAACCAGAACTGCTGTTCAGTGAAAAAGATGGGGAAAGGATAGCAATTGGCAATATGGTTCAAAGATCAACTGATGTCAAAGAATATGAATCATTTGAATGAGAACACTGAGAAGTGAATAGGATTCAATGAATTGAATAGAACTCTCAGCTCCCCCTGACATCATGATGCAAGAGATATGCTATGCAATATACTGTCCTACATGCAAACTATGCAACAAGGATACATAAGACAGGTATGCAATCAATACAGATTTATACATCCAAGTTATAAGCATTTTTTATCCTTTTTCAGATTCTTCAAAAATATGATGCAGTACACTGTTCTACATGAGGACTAGACCCTTGGTACTTGACAGAGAACCTGGTCTCAAGGACCATCTCACACATAGTAAAAACCTCCAGGCAGATTTCCCTGCCTTTTAGTAGCTTACCATTTGATATACGAGGGTTATGCAAGATAATGCAACGTAAAGCAGTCCTACATGCATTGAACAACTTCATTGACAGTCATGCAAATGATGTATGCAGACATAAGACACATGCATAGACTGTGTACACTAAATGAACCATTCACACTTAGTCCAAGTATGCATTCAAATACAAGCATGCAATGCATTGACACAAAGCATATATAGTGCATCAACTGAATATGCTTAGCGAAACATTCAATTTTTGTTCAACATATAGCAAGAGAAGAGCATCAGATATATGCAGAAATGAATTCAATAGCTGAGTCTGGAATACAGACTGATCAGCTAGACATGGAGAGATCATCAACAATCAATCAAGCAGATCAACATGAAGCTCACATTTTTCATGCTCACGGTTTCAGATAATGGAATTTAAAACAGATTTCAGAACTGACCTGAATTGAATCATGGAGTTTTCTTTTTGAGTGCCTTGGTTGACCCCTTTTATTTCTCCTTCCAAGGCACACCTGCAGCAAGTCAATCAAGTTGATCCTGCAGAGACCCAAGCAGTCTTGGGTCCTGCACTACCCCTATCAGGTGTTCTAAACAGTTTCTTAGCAACATGGTCATCAAATTTCATCAGAAAATAATTGTCCATAGAGTGACCAAGTTTACCACAATATCTACATGAAACAGCAGATTTTCTGGTCCTATGATGCATATCAACAGCAGCATGAGACCTATGATAATGAGCATGAATTGTTCTGTTGTAAGCATGAATTTTTGATTTACCATTACCTACCCACCAGCATTCAGAAGCTCGGTGGCCAGGTTTTCCACATTCATAACAAACAAAAGTCTTTTCTTTAAGACCAGCTTTATTTCTGCCCAAGAAATTTTTGTTTGGAGGGAATCTTACAAATTTGGAATTAAAATGATTTCCCTGAACAAACCAGCAGTCCTTGACTGCATGCCCATACTTACCACATTCAAAGCATCTAAGATGCTTGTTGTTTGATTCATTTTTCCCCCTGTGATTTCCTGACCAGCATTCATTTGCCTTGTGTCCAGGCTTGTTGCAATTGAAACAGATGATATGCTGACCTGAAGTAGATTCATATCTATGTGGGCCATGAGCATGTGTGAAAAATCTAGAGTTCAAATTATTGTCTTCTTTCATTTTAAAGCATGGATTCATTAGATGATCACGCCTACCACAGTAGTAACAATAAGCAACAGATTTCTTAATGGCATGATTTCTGTCGGATGAATTCCTAGAATGCATTGCTTCACTAGCATGCTCATCTTCAATCAACAATCTGCAGTCATCCATTACATGTCCTATCTTGCCACAATAGTAACATGACACTTGTGATTTCCTGATGACATGATTACTAACAGATTGACTAGATGCATGTGAATGAATACATGAAGCATGAGCATTTTGCATTGACCCATTACATTCAGCAGAGCTAACAAATTTCAGAGTACAACCAGAAATATTCTTAGCCTTCTTTGTTTGACTCTTTCTTTTCAATTTCTGATTATTCTCAACAGATTTTGTTTGCTTTTCAATTTTCTGGGCTTTGAACTGAAAGACAGATTTTGAAGATGATTTCTCATTTTTATTTTGTTTTGGGGATTGCCTTGAAGTACCAGCTACATCAGAGCTTTGGACAAAAGTGGTATATAGCTGGTCTTTAGTGATTTTCTCAATGTCAGAACAGCAATTTGTTCCCCCTTCAGAGTTATCATCCTTCCTCTTCCCAACAGTTTTCGTTTTTCCTTTAATCTTGGCAGACTCAATAGTTGAATTTTCCAGATTATGAATTTTATTTTCCAAGCTAGCAATGTGAAGTTCATAACTGGCTATTTCTTGTTCACTGCAATTAACACATTCACTTAGAACTTGGTTTGCAGTTTTATACTTCTCAATTTCTTGTTCTAGACTGTTCAGAATTTTTGAATTTTCATCATAGACAGCCTTTCCTTTTTCTGTAGTGAGAAGTCTTTCAGATAAGCCAGTATTCAACAACTTCAGTTTTTCAACTTCAGCTTTTAATTCAGTGTTTTCTTTCTCAAGATTTTTATCCTGAATTTCATTGTTAGCACATCTCTCTCTTCCAGACATGTGCTTCAATTTTTTAATCAGTTTATCTTCTCTTTCTTCTGCTTTAATTTTCTCAGCGAGCAGATTTTTGTGATCATCTTTAAGTGAGGCAATTTGTTTATTTAGCCATTCATTCTCACTAAAGAGATCTTCATTTCGTTCTCTTAAAGCAGAGCATATTTTACAATCTGATTTAGCAGAAGAGGACTGTGAAACCTCACTGATTTCATTCATTCTGATAATAAGAGTTTTATTCTTCTTTTGAAGATCCTCATTCTCTAATTTCATTTTATCCAATTCAGAATTAACTTCAGTTAGTTCTTGCATGCCTTTTAGATGCTCATTTTTCTTATCATTCAGTTGATTCTCAAGTTCAGACATTTTGTCTAAGCATGTTTGTTTTTCAATTTTTAGAGAATCATTTTGTTTCTTAAGATTCTGAACATCTAGCATGCATTCATCATAAGACTTTTTCATATTTGGACAGTTTTCACAGGAATCTTTCAGATTTATTCTATCACATTTCTTTTTCAACTTTTTGTTCTCAGATTTCAATTTCTTGGATACTTCTAACAAATTTTCATACATCTCTATTAATTCATCGAAAGAGTATCCTTCTGATTCAGAACTTACCTGAGATGAGATCTCATCTTCATCATCCCGGTTGGCCATCAAGCAGCTATCACCTTGTTGATTATGCGCAGAAATGACTCCGTCATATATCTCCTTTCCAGATGTGCACTTGAGAGCAAAAGGGTACATATCAATATTGATTGCAGCTCTTAAGATGTTAAGGATTATGACATTGTCACGGTTCTTTATACTGTCCTCTTTAGACCACTTGGTCTCATCATGAGGTAGTTTGTGTGGGCCTTTAGATAGTAGGCTCCATAGTTTGGGATCTATGGAATCTACGTACACACATAGGCCTCCTAGCCAACTATCAAAGTTAGAACCGTCATAAACTGGAGGTCGACCCATTTAAGTAAGAGGCAACCAGATACAGCGTAGTAGACCAGATGACAGGGAATGCAGCAGAACCAGATGAGCAAAGTAATGCACAAGTCGATAAAATAAAATATCGAGCACTGAAAGCACACTCTGAAAAGCACCAAACAAATCAGCAGGATTCTCTGCAGATTGTCAGATCTGATAGATCAGAGACCCGCTCTGATACCAATTGTTGGGTTCGGTGCTAGTATTCAGAGGGGGGGGTGAATGAATATGGCCTATAAAAAAACTTTCACCCAATATAAAATTTCGCTCAAAAAGGAACTATGATGCTAACTAGACAGATTTACCAAATCTGAAAGCTAATCAACTATTCTGTTCGACCAGTTAGCAGACACATGGAGCGCCCCTATGCATTCATCTAGCGGAAGCACAAATGAATAAATCAAACCACAATGCACAAGGGTTTTTAGGTGGTTCGGTCCAGCAGACCTACATCCACCCCACACTCAACCCGAGTGTGGCTTCACTAACCGTTGGGCAACACAGCTTGCCAACAATCAGCTGGGCCTCACAGCTTGCCAACCGCTGAGCATCACAGCTTGCTTCCGCTAAGCAATACAGCTTAGCCATCGCTGACTCACAGCTTGAACCCGCTGGGGAATATAGCTTAACCCGTCCGAGACCAAGTCTCGCCAGCTGAGGATTACAGCTTTACCTGTCCAGTGGAAACCTCCACTGCCCGCTGAGCTACACAGCTTGCTGTTCAGAGGCAGCACCTCTGCATACCGCTGACAAACAGCTTGAAGAAATGTATAAAGGAAAATGAAAATAGAACAAGACAGCAACGGAAAGCTGAAGCAATAAAGCATAAAATATAGCTCAACAATGAGCAACTTCAGATCTGGTTTTGAACCAAAGATCTGAGGAACGAACTCCTTCTCTCTCTCTCGTCTTCTTCTTCTCTTCACACTCTTCTCGAGCTCTCTGCCTCTCTTCTACTTCTCTTCTGCTTCTTCCCTCTTTCTTTTCTTCTTCTTCTCTTTTCTCTGGATCGAACAGCTCTCTATTCTTTCTCTCCGCTTCTGCTCTTCTGCTTCGATCTGGATCGTGGCTCTCTGTTCTTTTCCTTTCGCCAACTCGATCTGTCTTCATCTGTGGACGAAGACCTCCTTTTATAACAGCAGCTAGTAGGAGGACAGCACTGGGCGCGTGTGGCTTCCACATTTCCCACCCAGAACTTTTGGCCACGTGTCAGCTCTCTGTCAGTCCTTCAACCTTGGATCACGTGCCCTCCTTAAGCTTCACGATCAAAGCACCTGTCAAACAGAGTATCGGATAAGTCATCAGTTTAAAGAACAACTCTGTATAGACTTATCAGAAGAACAGCGTTTTAGAAGAAACATGGACGAGGTTAGAACGAAACAACACGAACTAACAAACGGCAACGACACGGAGACAACACGAAGACACAATAGGGAAAACGACACGAAGTCAGTGAGAACAGCACGAGGACAGAAGAGTGATACGGCTATCACGAAACGTGATGAGGCAGTGACACTAAAACAAAAAGACTCGAGGAACAACAGTAAGTGACACGAAGTTAAATAAGCAGACATAAACGATGACACGAGATGCAACTAGAAGACAGAGAGAAGCGACACGAGGTTCACACAGAAAACGACCCGAGGTGGCACAAAAAGCAACACGAGGTGCTGCAATGTTCTGCACACAGTGGAACAAAACGACACGAAGACACAGAAACAACAGTAACCGACACGAAGTGTGGTTACAAAATAAGAACGACACGAGGTCTAGGAAACACGACACGAAGTCATGAAACAATACGGAGACGAAACAGTAACCGACACGAGTTGAAAACAACACGAAGACGAAGACTGAAATCGACACGGAGTGTGGTCAAAGCGAGAAAGACACGAAGTCTAAAGCGAAAAACCAACACGAAGATAGAATACAAAGAAACGACTCGAAGTTAGGACAACACTAGGAAAAGACTGCACGAAGTGAAAACAACACGAAGACAAAAGATGACACGGATAGAACAACACGAAGTATACCTCATACAAGTTATCCTGTCAAGCATGGAAGTCAACACGAAGTGTTGTAAGCTCAGACGACACGAAATCTTTTCGTGTTAGTGAAGGGAAACAACACGAAGTGTGGAAACAACACGAAGTGTGACTCAAGTGGCACTGAAAGCAACACGAGGTGAGACTTCACACTGTACAGACTTTGACGAAGCAGAAGACTGTATAGACTTGGAGACCCAAAGCCATTGTATAGACTTTGATGCCCAAAGGTGATGAACAGTGAAACAGTGTATAGACTTCAAGTAAAGACCAATGTGTAGACTTGAAGATTGAAGGCGATGTACAGACTTTGATGCCCAACACCAATATATAGACTTAGGAGCATATGACACGGCTGTACAGACTTCGCCTAAGACGCTGTACACACTTAGCCTAAGACAATGCATGGGCTTGAACGAGAGTCCAATGTATAGACTTTGTCTTAACAATGAATGTGTAGACTTGGTCAAGAGTCCAATGTGCAGACTTGATGAGTGTGAAAACTTGTCAACGAAATGCACAATGTATAGACTATGCACATGCATGAAGAGTGTATAGACTAATGAAATGCTTTACCCTGCAATGTATAGACTTTAAAGAAATACATGCTACAGTGCAATGTCTAGACTTACTATATGCACGAGACGTTGTCCACTGTCTAGACTTGCGATGCCTTCGCCAAATGCATACTACAGTCCAATGTATGGACTTAGACAAATGATGCATGAGACGCTCAATATATCGACTTTGAGCTTGCTATGCAGTGTATAGACTTAGAGCATAAACCCCACGATGCAATGTATAGACTATGCACATACCAGAAGTCTAACATAAACAATATATCAGTCATACACGTGCATTCTCCAGATGATATACAAATCACAATCATGAAGCTATCATCAAAGCACAATGTCATCAAAACACAATAACATTGCTATCATCAAAATACAATATTCACTGTCTTGCTATCATCAAAACCAAATAGCATTTCTATCATCAAGGCGACATAGCACATGCTTGTGCCTAAGAGGCACAACATAGCCCACTCTAGAAGAGGATTGCTTAATCTATGTTCGAAGGTGTGTCAAGTGCCAGCTGCACACCGACAAAATCCATTCTCCTGCTTCTTCGCTCCATCCCATGTCCTCCCCATGGCCTTTCTCCATGTGGGCCTTTGATATCATTGGACCTCTTGGTGATTCAAACCTTCTCACAAGATCAAAATCATTTATACTCACGGCCACGGAGTACTTCACCAAGTGGGCGGAAGCGGAAGCATACATAGAGATCAAAGCGTCAACGGTGTGCAAATTCATAATGAAGAATATCATTGCAAGATTCGGCATCCCGAGTACCATCGTCACCGATAATGGGCCCTAATTTATCTCTCAAGAGCTTCAGGACATCTGCAACAGGTATAACATTACATTACATCATTCGTCTCCTTATTATCCGCAGGGTAATGGCCAGGCAGAGGCAACCAATAAAACTTTGATTAAAATTATCCAGAAAATGTGTGAAGCTAATAAATATGTGGATTGGCCAGAAAAGCTCGTAGAAGCTCTGTGGGCCTACCGTACTTCCACTCGTACCCCTACTGGGCAAACCCCTTTTGCCCTTACTTATGGGATGGAGGCGGTAGTTCCTTATGAGATATTCATTCCTTCTCTTAGAGTGCAATTGGACAAGGAGCTCTCTATCGATCAATGTCGTGAATCTCTCCTTGCACAGTTGGAACTCTTAGATGAAAAGCGACTGGACACCGCCGAACACACAAGAGTTTATCAAAATAGGCTTTCACATTTCTATCAAAAGAATGTAATTGAGAGAAAATTCAAAGTCGGCGAAATGATAATCAAAAGAATCTTTGTAAAGCCGGGTGGACCCTGTTCAAAACTTCAACCAAATTGGGAAAGGCCTTATGTAATAAAAGAAGCTTATCCTGGCAACGCTTACAAATTGGTTAATGCTGAAGGGGTAGAATTAGCTTACCCTTGGAATGGGCTATATCTCAAGAAATACTACCCTTAAGTCTCGAAAAAAAAGAAGAAAAAAATAGAAGAAAAAAAGGAAAATGAAAGTTGTAGGCTGGCATGGTGCATAGGCCGTGAAACCTAAAAAATTAAAATCTCCAATTCATTCTTTAGTCTTGATGATTTAATCACGGGTCAGTGCCTGTACACACAACACAGTTAGCTCGTAAACTCAAGCGGTTCAAAATCTAAGGAAAGTCAGAGCTAAACCAAGAGTGTAAAGAGTTTACCCGTTCTCTTCTCTTTGGTTCATAAGGGGGAGTACGATTCAGGGAAGATTACCGAACCTACCCGCCGCCCTAGTAGGTGGAAGTCAGGGCCCAAAGGGGAGCAACATGCTACAAAGCCCGAGTACAATTAGATCTTTATTTTCAAAAAAGAAAAGTGCAAAGTTACGTTAATATATGCAAAAGAAAAGCATGTCAAGAGGGCAAAGTCCCTGTAGGGAAAACCCTGGTCGTAAGCATGCATCTCAAAAAGGGCAAAAGGCAACAAAAAATTCCCTAAGCTAAAGACCGAACCCCAACATGCATTAGGGTAGGGGAGGGAAGCTTCCCGGTCCTCCGAAACCCCTCATGAGCTTCCTCAATTTACTCTTCATTTCCCCCTCCGTGGTATGTCAAAAGCTTGATGGATGGCAAAGATGGACTTAGGAGGATGTGTCGCACGAGGCTATGAGTAGAAGCACCAGTTGTAAAGCACATTGACCCTTTTTTAAATTACTTAAGAATGATTAATGAATTTAAGATGGTGAATGTGTAGGGTTTCAAGACCTTTATACCATGCTAAGACTATTTTTTTAATTTAATTTAAAAAAAGAAAAAAGAATTTTTTTTTGAATTGACGTCCTAACGGAAGTCGTTATTCATTAAATAAATGACTTGTAATAAGTCACTATTCTATTCAAAAAAAATATTTTTCAATAAGCGCCAACTCACAAAGTCACCATTTAATGAATTAACGCCTTTTCCTAAGTCGTTATTTTATTCCAAAGCAAAAAAAATGAAAAATGAATGAGCGCCTACTCACGTAGACGTTGTTTCAGTAATAGGCGCCCTTTGCTGGGTCGCCTTTTCAGATAGAAGCCTGCCTCTCCACTACCCAGCATCATTTGCTTGCTTGCATTTTCCGCATGATCATCTTTTAAAATTCTAGTTTGCATCTGTTTGCTTGCGTGTGAGATTATCTCCTATTTTCATTATTTACCTTAGTTGATTAAAGGCTTCGCCCCTTGACCCTCTGTCAAGGTCAAAAAGGACATTCCCCTTGCTTATTGAGTAAGGGGTCAAGCCGAACAGATTGATTAACTTGTTTGTTTAAGTGTGGCACACTGGGATAAAGCAAAGGAAAAAAGACAAAGGTACACAAGTGCTCAAAATGACAAACTCAGGTATCGCTGAAAATCTCATATATATATATATATATATATGCATAAGTATCTATATACAAAAACAAAGGAGGTGGTACATATACTCTCACTCTATCTAGCTCTCGCCTCCACCCTCCTCTCTCCTACTCTCCGCCTCACCCTCGTCTGGGTGACGAGACCGTGGTGGGAGCATGGACCCCCGGGAAGCAACAGAACCTCCTGCTCGAGCCTGCTCCTCTGCCTCGTTCCTCTACCGAGTCGAGGAACCTGCTAGGTAGGTGGTGCTGGCGAAAGCATTGGAGTGGCCCGCAGCTCGCGCCTGCTCTCGACCCCTCTGAAGGCGCTCCTCTGAAGCCCGTAGCCGCTCCTGAACAACGGCCAACAGTGCCCTCGTAGTCGCAAGCTCATGCTCATGCTCCATCTGCTCCTCCCGCTTTCCGGCGCACTCCCTCCTCTCCACCTCATGGAGGATCCTCAGCACGATCGCGTCGCTGGGCAGCTCCTCTCGCAGTCTCAGTGCCTCCTCTAACTCTGCAACCCGCTGGTCACGGATCGCAAGCTCGGTGCCGGCTAGGGCGGACCGAGTAAGCGCCTCCTGTAGCTCTGCAACCTAAACCATTCAGACAAGTATCAGTTTCATATTTCAATTCCATAAACATTTGAAATAATTTACTTCTTTGCTTACCCGCTCGGTTAGGTCGCGCTCCGCCGCCTCAGCTTGTGCAACTGCTCCCGCGAGTCGCTCCTCCAGGGCAGTAACCTCTGCACTTGACTCACTCGAGCTGGATGCTCCCCCTGCTCCTCCAGCTGCTGCTCCCTGCTGGGCACGCTGCATTCATTGAGGTAGTCAGTGGCTAAACATCATGATATCAGGAATAAACAAAAACATATAGGGCACTCACCAGAGTCTCTAAGTCCGCCCGTGTGGTCGCCAACTGGGCCTCCAAGGTGTGGAGGTGGGCATGTAGGTCCACCGCTGATGCATCCCGCGCATCCCGCATAAGTCATTCATTAGTTGCATGTCTCATAAGCATATAATTTAAATTAGAAAGCATTTATACATACCCCTCTTGGCCTCATCTGAGGTCGGCCTGCGTACGTCTCCTAGTAGCGCTAGAGGTACGCCGAGCTGTCTGGAGCATGTAAACAACTGGGATCCCGCCCTACAGTCAGTCAGCGAACTGCTCTGGGAACCGCAGCCTCCAGCCGATCGCCCTCGTCCGTCCTCGAGTCTTCCACCCGGTACCACGTGGTTCAGCTGCCTCGACCCACTCCTGGTGCAGGCCGAGTGTCCTCATCGCCAACCTAAGCCGTAACGGCTCAATCTCGTTCAGGCAATGAACCCAAAGGTCACGCCTGAAGCGAGGTCGGCCCGCTACGACCCACGGCTGGCCCTCATCTGGCATCCCCTCATATGGTCTCCAGACCACCTGCATGCACATCATGTTATCACATTTATATATATATAAAGCAGGAAATAAAAAAAATGCATCATGTTTACATGCATACCAATGAAGGGGGGTAGTCTCGGAACTCCCGTCTCACGACCCTCAGCTCGTAAGCATGAGGTGCTCCAGTCACAAGTGGCAGCCACCGCCTAGCCAGAGGGTAAGCAGCCTCGTCTCCGGGTTGGGGGTCGGCTCGGTCCATCGGCATGTAGAGATGGCTCTATACCTACATTCATTAGCATTTATTAGTCACACACATAATAATAATAATAATAATAATAATAATAATAATAATAATAATAATGAGAAAAAAGAGAGTGCATACCTGAAGAAAAGGTGAGAAACCGCTGATGGTCGTCTCTTGACCTGTCCCTATGGACAGGTCGGCTATCAAGTTAGCCAACAGGGCGGCTCCCCAGGCGTACTGCCCCACTCCCTCCAAGTCCTCAAGGATGCTCAAAAATTTGCAGTTGATGTCGTCCCCCTTTATCCCCAGCAGCAGTCTCCCGAGCATCAGGAATAGGAATCTTCTCATATCTCTGTCTGCTCTCTCTCTCTGAGCTGGGTCCTAGAAGTACACGGCTCGGGCTCTCCCAATCAGCCACTCTGCGTACTCTCCTAAAGACTCTCCCGACCTCTGCCAAGAGTCTCCTTATCCCATAGCCCTCGTCAAGTCTGTGCGACTGATCATCCTACACGGGGGGTTATACAATGTGTCTATGCCTAAGAGTCTCACCGCTAAATCTCCATAATCTGAGATGGTCACCCCGCTCACTACCTCACCGTCTACTCTTAGCCTGGTGATCCTAGTGACATCCTCTAAGCTCGGTACCATATGACCCCAGGGCATCAAGAATGCCCGGCTAGCCCTATCCTATCTCTCCCTCAAAACCTGAATCAGGACTAGATCCGGGCGCACAGGCTCTGTGCTAAGGAAGGGACCGAAGCCCTCGCCTCTACCCTCGCCCTATGGAAGTCGAGCAGTCCCTGGTAGGTAGCTATCACCTGGACCCAAGAGATGCGGGTCCGCATCAGCCCCTGCAGCATGAGAATAGAAGAATAAAACAAATGCATGGTCTATATATCAATTGGTTTAATATTTTTCACTAATTTTAATTGGCGACTGCATAGGGGTCTCTATTTTATGAATTAGTGACTTAAGCATGGTTGCTCTATTGAAAAGACGCCCAGGGACAGGGCGCCATTTCTTCAGGTTATTCCAGGGAATCAGTGGTTCATATAAAATTAAAAATAATAAAAATGCGTATAATAATTTTTAAAAAAATTATTTTAAAATGATGCCTAGCATGTTGTCGTTATTCTAAAAAATAATATATATATATATATAAATGGATTTGTTTCGCGACCCCCATACGGGTCGCTGTTTCATGAAGAGGTGCCCTCTTCTGGGTCACCATTTCTCTATTGTCTCCAACCACCATGGGATCCATGGTGTTCATGCTATATTGAAAAGAAAAAAAGTAAAATAAACAAAGTAAAAAAAATAAAAATCGTTGCACTCACCTTGCTGGGTGCAGGGTCCATGAGCCCTCCCCGCAGTGGCCGGCGGGGAGGAGGAGGGTTGCCGCCATGCTCGTCGCCATCGTCCTCGCCTGCGTCATGGTCATCACCGTGGTCCTCTCCACCTTCTCCTTCTTCTCCCTCATCTTCGTCGGCGTCGTCGTCGCCGCCATCTTCATCCTCTTCTTCTCCTTCTTCTTCTCCTTTGTTTCCTTCTTCTGTTTCATCATCACCGTGCTTCGCTGTCGGAGGTTCCTCGGCTGCCACAGGAGGAGGCACCTCCTCGCCGGCGTTCTCGTCTGTGTCCAAGTCAAGCACAGCAAGGGCCATAACCCTCTGCCGTTTCCCAGAGCCACCCGAACCGCTCACGAACGCCATGTGGGAGTGGGTTTGAGAATGAGGGTGAGAGATTAGATAGAGATGAGAGGCTATCGCCGGTGAGGGTTGTAGAGAACGGGAAGAGTGGCATAGGGAGAGAAGTGGGGAAGAAGAAGATAGATGGGCAGTAGATGAACAAAAGGATTTTAACGGTTACTGTTTCTAAAAAAATGGCGCCTAGGTTGAAGTCGTTATTCATAAATTAAACGCCCGCCCATGAGGGCGCTATTCTATGGAATTTATCATTTTTGGAAAATATTGGGAAGTCGCGACTTGAAGTAAGGCGTTGTATCACAAAAGAGTGCTCTTGTGAGCGGACGCTATTTCATTACGTGTATTGGGGAAAGTGCGCCTGACAGATAATTATGAGGGTGTCATTCAACGGTCATTATGGAAAAACGACATAGTGAAGGGCGCTATTTCATGAATAGCGACCTCTCGTGGAGGCGTCATTTCAGGAGTTTATTATTTTTTTCATATTTTGTGTTAGAACTGAAGGAATTAACGACAAGGAGGAAGGCGTGGATTGTCGAAATCCAACACCCTGTGGTTGTCGCTATTTCTTACAGAGTGTGTGTCTTTGAACAGAATCAAGGGATTTGGAAGATATGATCATTGTTAAACATAACCATTGGCTCAATTAAGGAAAAATCTCTTTATTCATTGAATGGAAGTAATCATTACATTAATGAGCCACCTTGGCCCTCAAGTTCTTCAGAGCTATTACATAACTTTTCCATTGCTCTTTATCTTCGTCCACACGTTCCATGGGCCGGTGAAGCTTGATGACCCACCATAGAGCTTAAATTGTCTTGGTGTCCTCTTTATCACCCTTTGAGCTCAATTCTCTTTTCTTGATGGGTGGTAGATGAGAAGCTTCCTCAAAGTTATGGCGAGGAAGGCCGAGTTGAGAAAGGCATCAGTGAGAGTTGTAAAGCATGAACTCAGTGGCGCCAATCAACCTTAGCTCCACTCCGGAGGAAAGCCTTGCATGAAGATCTTGGGTCTTGAGGAACCCCGATGCACATGTGAAGCCATTTTGTGGCATTGTCTTGAAGTGGCCGCGCCAATCGACTCGTTTCTTGAGTTTGGGTACTCGATTGACCACTCTTTCACATAGTCCGAGTGTGCCCGTCATATGGTGGAGTGGGATCTTGGAATAGATCCTAGAAGCTTGTTGGGTTTCCTCACATGAGTCAAATTTGAAGTGGAGGTCCACCCAACTAGTGAGTAATAGCATAGACCCATATAGGGGCCTCCCCATAGAAGCCGAGGTGAGCCCACTATAGAGGTAAGCCAAGACCGCCGGCCCAATTCTTTTTCCCTCCCAAATGCCGCATATGGCGCTCAATTGTGCTTCTTCCAAGAAATCATCCACCGAGGGGAATAGCAAAGCTCCCGCAAGGCAAATCACCACAGCCTTCATGATTAATTCCATCTCCTCTTCTTTATTCTCTTTACCTAAAGCCTTGTATACCCATGCCGCTAGCTTCATCAAATTGATCCCCTTTGCTACTCTTATTTGTTCTATTATTTTTTGGCTTGGGATTAGGCTTGCTAGCATCTCCATGGCACTTATGGGCTCTTGCATGATTGCCATCTTTTCTTCATCCCCTTGCTTTAGGCCCTTCAATCCTAGAAGCATCTCCATTTCTTCCAATAGGATAGTGGCTTCAAAGGTTGGGAACAATAAGGTATGGGTGTGTGGGTGCCATATTTCTATGAGGGCTCCTATGGCGGCCCAATCAAAGTGAATGTCATTATAGTGTTTGGCATGGGTCACTAAGCCTAGAAGATGCCACTTGGAGAGATGTGATCTCATGTCAAGTGTGATTTTGGAGAGAAGGAGAGGTAGCCATTGGATCTTGGTGAATCTCCTAGCACCCGGGATAAGTGGGTAGTCCTGAAAATTGAAAAGGAAGAAAGAGAGGTTTTCATTAGAATCTGAGAGAAGATTGAAGAGAGGTGAGATAGAACTAAGGTTTTTCCTGAACTTACTTGGCCTAATGCAATTCTTCCACTACTGTGCCCTTCTACTTCATTGATTCTTGCAAATCCAACTTTGGTCCTCTTTAAGGGTCGTTGTAGCAATTTCTCCATTAATAAATCTATGATGAAATAGCTTGTTCTCTATTGAAGCCTGTTGAGTAGAGCTCGCGGTTCCTGATAATTCCCTGCACAGAAGAATTGGTTGATTTGAAGAAACCTCGGAGTTCTTTTTATAGAGATAGGCCTTGCTCTATTAGAGTTCGAGGCGGAAAAGGAGTGAGCGCTCGGTTTCCAATTCGAACACAGTTTTTCGGAACACAAAGAAATAGCGACTTCCACTATTTCACTATTTCACTATTTAAAGAGCGACTATAGAGGAGTCGCGATTTACTTATGGAGCGTCTGCTTTTACGGTCGCTATTTCTGTGAACAATGATGTGTTTTAATTTCGTGGATTTTATATATATACATATCCTTCATGGAGCGCCCGCGTGTAGGGTCGCCATTTCTTGCAAATAGTGCTAGTTTTGAATTCATATGGATCATGATAATGGGCTTTATATATACTAGAATCATTATTGATTTTAAGATTGCACTCATTATTATATTCTCGTAAATATGTCATTTCTTGTGGTGTTGATAATCTTTGAGCGCAGGAAAGAATAAGCCACACAGATTGCCAAGGCGCTCGAAGTGTTTTTTGGTGATAGTTCTCATCCCTGTACTCTCTCGTGTATGCATTTCTACTTTATGTTATCTACGCTATTATACCATATCAAGGACCTTGTAGTTCTTATGAACTTGGAATTTGAGTTCCCCTTCATAAAAAATGGTGATAATTCTAGGGGAGTCTTGATCGCACTGATAGGCCGTTGGGTTGCCTAAGGCTTGGGACGGTGGTTCCAATTTCTAAGTTGATGCGTGGATAAACGGGCTTCGACTTAGTATCAACTTAGAGATCCGGATTCTTGACAAGGACTGGATAGCTTAGTAATATTATCCTTGATTATTTTCTATTTTAGTTTATTTTAATTTTTTTTCCTTTTAGCACAGCATGCATCATGTAGGACTTTGAGCTTGACGTCGGAAAAATCCTCATATTAAGTCAATAATGAGGGTCATTCAGCCTCGATTTGAGTTGACATGAAATATTTCATTCCCAAATAAAGTATTATGCTCTCCTTAAAGCCGCTTGGGCTGGTTCCTTGAAAGCATCCTATTCCTTGGATTCCTACCTCACTTCACTTTATTTTCTTGCAAATCCACCTTGGTTACAGCACGTCCACATTGGCTAGTAATTGCTCTCCAATGGTGTCTCCCTTTTTCGTGCCCACGTGCACATTTTGTTGGCTTAGTTTTCATCCAGGCAATCGTTGCTTTCTCATAATCATCTGAAGTTGTTTCATTCAGAGCCATAAAAGATTTCCAATGCTTAGTGTCGGAGGCGTGTCACATCATACCTTGGCATCTACTTTTCAGTACATTTCACCCTCATTCTGCTTTATTTTCGCTTTCACTCCGTTTTATTTCCATTACGCTTCATTCTGTCTCACTCCCTTGCAAAGCAGACACCAAGGCGGGGCCGCTGTAGAAATGCCAAAATCGATGCTATGTTGAGTAAATTTTATGTCACAATGTAATGCCCCAAGGTGGACTTCATTACTGGTTTAATAAGTTGGTTTTCCAATTTTCTTTAGATTTTCTTTGAAATAATGCCCTTGGAGGTGTCGCTATTTCCTGGAATAATGACCACTTTTTCGGTCGCTATTTTTAATTCTTTCTAATTTTTGATAGGAATTAAATTCCTTGAAATAACCCCTTTAGTACAGGCGCTCTTTAATGAACGCCTCTGTGCACGGTCGCAGATTATGAATTTTTAAAATATGGAAAGTCCAAAATTCCAGTAAAATAACGACAAATCCGGGGGCGCTATTTAAAACAACGACTGGTTATAGGTCGCCATTTCAGTTTTTGTTTCCGTCTAGTCTGCAACCTTCCCAGATGAACTCCTTCCTTGTTTTAACTCTGTGATCAATTGAGGGAAGAAGATCCATGATTGTTATCTTCCTTTGATCTTATCCTACGGGAATAAGGCTTCCATCCCTATAAATATTGTCTGATCTCTCTCACGCGAGGTACTAACACACGCACATACGCCCCCTGTATTGAGAGTTCATCTGTTAGCCTGCTATTGTTGTTCCTTGCTGCTGCCATGGTGTTGCCTTGCTCAAAGGCTTGAGCGTTCTCCCCTCTATCCTGCTTACAGGCGCAGAAGAGGATATCCTCCCTCCTTTTATTTCTCTGCATATTATAATCATCATCATACCCACGGTTACTCAGAGCATCTTAAGCATATCTCATATATTTCTCTGTTGCATACATACTTCTCCCATCTCTTACTCTTCTTAGGGGTTTTAAAACAAAACCACAAGGTGTGTTCATGCCCATATTGCATATTGTCATTCTATTGAGTATAGATACTACACTTCTCTTGGCTAATCCATTCGTTTACTTGTCTTTGCTTGTCTTATAAGGGTAATCAAGAGTAAAAACCCCCTTCATCGGCCGGCCGGTTGGAGGAGGAAGTTGGATCCACGTCTACACCCGCTTCACAAGGTGGAGAGGGGGATTTCTGTAGCCCATTTAAGAGTGGCCGAACGAGATCCAGCAGGACCAAACAAGGCCCAGCTCTCCTAGGTGACAGCCCCACAGGGGCCACCTAAAGCCTAATAAGATCATTCGGGATCAAGCCCTTCCTCGACGGCCATTAGGTTCGGAAGGCCCCAGCGTCGGTCCAGTCGGAGGAAGACCCAAAGCCCGACTCATCCCCCTCACCGGGATAAGGGCTAGCGCCCCGTGCCCACTCCGACTGAGCCTCACCCGAGCTACGCTCATCGCCCGGACAGGGCTGGCGCTCTTCAAGCTCGGGTCGACCGACGATTGCTTATCCATGCTGCCGTTGAGAGCCCTTTATGAGCAGGAGTTTACAAGGATAAGTGATGGGGACATCACCTCCCATGCCCACGTTTACCGTTCGTCTCCTCACCCCGGTTGCATCCGGCATGGTTTAGTCATTTAATTTTGAGTCCTATGTAATTTTATTTGAGTCATTTGATGTATTTTCCCTTTTATTTGAGTCATGTTCCTAGGTCTTGCATTTATTTTACTAAGTTTGAGTGTCATTAGATTGTGTAATGTGCTATTGGGCCCAATTCTTCGGGCTTGGCCCATGAGCCCCCCCTACCCCTTCGGTTATTTGTTATTGAGTCTTTTGTAAGGGACTTTTATAGAAATATGGGTTTCTTATATATAGGACCACATTCCCCCTATTTCAACTTAATGAATGAATCAATGAAAAATGTCATTTGAGTATCCAAAGCTTAGTTTAGTGGAGTGATTCCAACATTTTTTGGGTGAGAAACCCTAGGGGAGAGATTCCCCACCCTTCCCTCTCCTAATCCCTCTTTTTCACTCCACTTTCTCTCTCCTCACCATCCAACCCCCAACTACCCCTCCCACTTTCCCAAGCACCCTTCCCACTACCCCAAGCACCCCTTCCCTTCCCCTTCTTCTTTCTTGGTCATTGGAAGCTACTTCGAAGTTGTAGTTTACTGTCCAGAGGTTGCAGATGAACCAGTAACTTGCAGCAGCCACCACGACTTCCTACGGACGAGTTTGAAGGCACAAGAGGCATCCACAGAAGCGTCTCCCTGTCTTCTTCGCAACAGAGTAATTTCGTCTTCATCCGAGCTGTGTGCTGCCCAAGAGCTTAGTTCTTCCACAACAGCGCAGAGCTGCCCCTGCTGAGTACCAGAACCGGATTAGAAGCACTACCACGATGAACCTCGGAGGAATCAGCCCCCAAGATCTTCTACAAAGTTCTTCATCGCTCTATTTACTTTCAGATTCAAGAAGCGGAAGTTCATTCAGCATCAAGGAGCAGAAGTTACCAATTTTCTCCCCCGAACGCGCGGTTCTGCCTTCTACAGTCTGCACCGACCCCTCCTCACTCTTCTGGTTCCATAGATTGTCTCCGACCTCTTCTGGTGTCCCTGTTTCTTTTTCTGCAAAGAGGACTCACCCATGGTTCTAACGGCGCTGACGGCATCAAATTTGGAGTTTGCGAGCCGCCAAGACAGCCTCTGCATCCTACTATTGGTGACCTGCCCCTGCTAGTCTGAGAAACAGAGGCCCTGTTCAAGCTCCTATCCCGACCAGCAGCGACTCCAGAAGAAATTTAGAAAATTCTGAGGCATTCCCCTTCCAGCTACGAAGGTTTTCCCTCTAGTTTCATCATCAAAAAAATTCATGATCAAGATCTACAGCAGCAACACCGACTCTCTGTCCCGGCTCGCAGACAGCAAGTAGATTCGGCGTCCACCCTTATTCCTCGTTCTTTGCTTTAGTTTCCCCACCCTGCTTGACCGGCTGAAGGTCCCTCCCTGTGTGGAGGTAGTATTTATTGTAATTTCTATTAACCCCCACCCCAAGATCCCCCTCCTACGTGAGCTGTAGTGTTGTAACTTATTTGGGCAGGCCAAGCGACACCGCCGCGGCGTGTGGGGATCCACTCGCCTCCCCGCTCGCCCTCGTCTCCGACCGGGACCGGTTTCTTCAATCCGGTCGAGTAAGTGCTGAAACCTTCACTGCGCTTAGTGCTTGTCTTTCAATATTAGTTCTAATTCCGCTGGTGATGCGAGTGAGAGCCCGATCCTCAAGCCCCATAAACTTGAGTGATCACCGTGGGAATATTGCAACCGGTGCCTTTGGCACTTTGTCGGCCCCCTTGATTTGGGCATCCCCACCCTTTGGGAATCAAGTCTTGGCCTTGCTGGCCCTCTACCAGCAAGGGCCCAACCCCACATCCTCCCCTTGGCATTGCCAAGTCACCCCGGGCTTGGGTGAGTGACGATAGAGCGGTGGCCCAATTTGGCCCGTTTTGAATGCGATTGTGCTTGCTTACATTAGGTCCGAGGTCGTGTCACATCAAGTGGTATCAGAGCAAGTCTTTAACTTGTCTCTACAAGTCAAGTCCTAGGGCATGCTTGCATTCTTGTCCGAACCATGCATTGTCAACCCATCATTGTTAACATTGAGTTCTGGGTCACATGGCTCCTCTCCCAATCATATCCCATGCATGCTTACCTAATGGAAAGCCCGTAGAAATTGATTTCACTGACCTAGAATCTGAAAATTGGGTGTCCCCCGATATCGTTACCTCTCTTAGTAGGACCGGACAAATTGTGCACAATGGAGACCAAGTCTTTATTGAATTCCATAAATGGTTCGGGAAGATTAAGTATTTGGATGGGGCTTGGTGTCAAAAGGGAACATTGGCAGGTCCATGTATAATCCTAGGTAAGAAATGGTTAGATGAAAGGAATGCCAACATCGACCCAACACGTCGGACTTGCCTTGTGCGTCCGCCACACCTTTCGGGAACCTTTAAATTCAACAACCTTTTATTCTCCCACCCGCGGGAATCCCACCCTCGTTCACCACCCCGGGTGCACCATACTCCGGCCATCATCACCTCACCATCAAAAAACCTTCCCACTCCATTAGTTTTGGAAGAAGTAGTCCACCCGCTTTGCCACATGAAGACAAATATCCCTCGGGAACCTATCCCCTCCATAGAGAGCACCCATGTCCCAATTGAAGAGGAAGCCTCGCACAAGGATCTTCACCCTACACCACCCCCTCTAGATAACGCCGAATTCATCTTAGAAGATTCCCTTGTTAGGTGGCTAAGGAAGAGCCTAATTAGAGAGACCTCGACCCATGTTTGCCCTCCCATAGAACAAAATTTTCCCCTAGTGCCCATCTTCTCCTATCACACCACAATCCAAGCATCCTATCAAGTGGAGACTTTAGAGGATTTTCTTAGGGGCTTAGCATGGCAAATTGAGTTCACTAGCATGTTGACTCCTATGGCCGAACAACCTAGGAGCCTTAGCCTCCTACACCTATGCATTGGGTCTATCACCTCGGTTTGCACCAATGGTTGCTACACTAGCGACCTCCTTCTATTCCTCCCTACATCGGATGAGCCCAACCTTCTCCTCGATTTATAGCTTCTTATCTCGGGTAGAAAGCCAAGCCCTCCACTCATGGCCGACCCATTTGTCAAGAACATTGGCCCAACTATCATAGGGAATGATGACTTAACACCTTTTAAGGAGGAATGATGACTTAACACCTTTTAAGGATCTTGAGGATATGGAGTTCCTCCCCCTAAGTGACCTATTTTACGATCCATATGATCCCTTCCAATGGTAGTCAAGGGACTCATATGACCCAACCATCTTACCAACCACCCACCCTGTCCTACCCTCACTCACCATATTGGGCCAAACCCACCTCATCCATGACCCGGGCTGCACCTTGGGAGCCATAACCTTGGACCATATATCCCTAGGGAATAAGGTGGTGCCCCACCCCATGATGACCACCTTCTTAGATCCATTCGATCCTTTCCAATGGGAGTTCAAAGGTTGTCCCACACCTATACACATGAAAGTCACTTTTGGGAAAAGCATGCATGTGTCTAGGCTTTCCACACCCCTTGGCATGAACACTATGTTGGGTCCATTCATTCATATCACTCACATGTCAAGTAGAAAGCATGAGTGGGCCACATTCGGATGTCATGGTCCTCCTTCATTCATCATGGATCTTAAGCATGTCAAAAGCATCTACGGATGTCCAGGCCCCCCCACATTCATCACCACTTTACATGATAGGTTCACCTACAGTTGCCCCGGCCCACCTAGGCCCACCAAAGTCTACATGACAACATTGCATGATAAGTCCACAAATGGTTGCACCAGCCCACCAAGGTTCATCATGGTCCATCTGGCATCATGGCAGGATAGGTCCATCTATGGTTGTCCAGGTCCACCCATAACCACTAAAAGGATAGCATTCACAAAATTACATGAAAACATTTGCAAGCACATCAGCAAAAAGAATGAGGCTTATAAAAGGCTGGCCGACCCTCATCGGCATCACCAAGAATTCCAAGTGGGTGACCTTGTGATGGTAAGGATGGAGAGGCTCTCCCCGGGAGCCAACTCTAAACTGAGGCCACGTGGGGCTGGTCCCTTCCAGGTCTTGAGGCGCATAGGTTCAAATGCCAACGAGTTAGATCTCCATGAGGAGTATGGAATAAGTTCCACATTCAATGTTACCGACCTAGTGCCATATAAGGGACCCACGGTAGTACATAGTGAGGAGATTGAGCCTACTTCTTCCCTTGAGAGAGCACCCACCCATGATGATAAACCACCAGCCAAGAGAGCCCAGCGTGAACAAATTGAACAAATATTGGATGAACAAGTCACTACCACTCGGAGAAAGGTATATGAGCGCTATCTTGGCAGGTGGATGGATCGGTCTCATTCGGGAGACTTGAGGGCGGTACCACTTCTACACCCTCCAAGGAGGGAAGGACACTTACTCGACAGAGTCGAGTTCTCCGCACCCTGGGAGTATGATGGGGACATCACCTCCCATGCCCACGTTTACCGTTCGTCTCCTCACCCCGGTTACATCCGACATGGTTTAGTCATTTAATTTTGAGTCCTATGTAATTTTATTTGAGTCATTTGATGTATTTTCTCTTTTATTTGAGTCATGTTCCTAGGTCTTGTATTTATTTTCCTAAGTTTGAGTGTCATTAGATTGTGTAATGTGCTATTGGGCCCAATTCTTCGGGCTTGGCCCATGAGCCCCCCCTACCCCTTCGGTTATTTGTTATTGAGTCTTTTGTAAGGGACTTTTGTAGAAATGTGGGTTTCCTATATATAGGACCACATTCCCCCCATTTCAACTTAATGAATGAATCAATGAAAAATACCATTTGAGTATCCAAAGCTTAGTTTAGTGGAGTGATTCCAACATTTTTTGGGTGAGAAACCCTAGGGGAGAGATTCCCCACCCTTCCCTCTCCTAATCCCTCTTTTTCACTCCACTTTCTCTCTCCTCAACACCCAATTTCAAATTTTCTTCTCTCTCCTCCTTTCCCAACCACCTCAACCCCCATCTACCATCATTAAAGCCCTTCACTTCCCCATGGCCTCCATTACTCCACCCCTCTAGTCCCAAGGAGATCCCTCACCATTCCAACACCATCCTCCACATTCCAACACCACTTTCCCCATTCCAACACAATCAACCCCTTCCCCACACAACCCCACAACTTCCAAAGCATATTTGAATTTGAAATCCACCCTTCCCTCCACTCACTTGTGCCCACCCTCACCTTCTCCTCTCACCCACCTTCCCAAATTCGTAGCTCCTCCTCCCACCACCTGTTAGACCCCCTTCCAGACCCCATTCTTCCCTTCCCCCACCTTAGAACACCCCCTCCTAGACCCCCTCATAGCCCGGGCTTTCCCCACACTCATCCACCCCCATTTCCCCTCCCATATACCCCATTCCCCCCCATCATCATCAACCTACAGCTCTCAACTGAAGATCTATAGCAGAGCAGCAGTTTGCAGCGGCCACCACGATCACCTCCGGACGAGTTTGAAGACCCAAGAGCCATCGTCGGAAGCGTCTGCCAGTCGTCTTCGCAACCGAAGTGGTTTCGTCTTCTTCCGATCTCCGAGCCATCCTGGAGGTCCATTATTCCACAGCTACGCGGTTCTACCTCGGCTAAGGACCTGAACCAGTTCAGAAGCTCTGCCACGACGGACCCTGAAGGGATCAGTCTTCAAGTTCTTCTTCAAAGTTCCTCTTTGGCCTGTCTAGTTTCAGATTCAAGAAGCGGAAGTTCATTCAGCCTCCGGGAGCAGAAGTTACCAATTTTCTCCCCCGAACGCGCGGTTCTGCCTTCTAAAGTCTACACCGACCCCTCCTCACTCTTCTGGTTCCACAGATTGTCTCCGACCTCTTCTGGTGTCCCAGTTTCTTTTGCTGCAAAGAGAACTCACCCACGGTTCTAACGGCACTAACGGCATCAAATTTGGAGTTTAGGAGCGGCTAGGACAGCCTGTGCATCCTACTTTTGGTGACCTGCCCCTGCTAGTCCAAGAAATAGAGGCCCTGTTCAAGCTCCTCCCCCGACCAGCAGCGACTCCAGAAGAAATTAAGAAAATTCTGAGGCATTCCCCTTCCAGCTACGAAGGTTTTCCCTCTGGTTTCGTCATCAACAAAATTTCTGATCATGATCTACAGTAGCAAAACCGACCCTCTGTTCCGGCTCGTAGACAGCAAGTAGATTCGGCGTCCACCCTTATTCCTCATTCTTTGCTTTAGTTTCCCCACCCCGCTTGACCGGTTGAAGGTCCCTCCCTGTGTGGAGGTAGTATTGATTGTAATTTCTATTAACCCCCACCCCAAGATCCCCCTCCTACGTGAGGTGTAGTGTTGTAACTTATTTGGGCAGGTCAAGCGACACCGCGGCGGCGTGTGGGGATCCACTCGCCTCCCCGCTCGCCCTCGTCCCCGACCGGGACCGGTTTCTTCAATCCGGTCGAGTAAGTGCTCAAACCTTCACTCCACTTAGTGCTTGTCTTTCAATATTAGTTCTAATTCCGCTGGTTATGCGAGTGAGAGCCCGATCCTCAAGCCCCATAAACTTGAGTGATCACCGTGGGAATATTGCAACCGGTGCCTTTGGCACTTTGTTGGCCCCCTTGATTTGGGCATCCCCACCCTTTGGGAATCAAGTCTTGGCCTTGCTGGCCCTCTACCAGCAAGGGCCCAACCCCACATCCTCCCCTTGGCATTGCCAAGTCACCCCGGGCTTGGGTGAGTGACGATAGAGCGGTGGCCCAATTTGGCCCGTTTTGAATGCGATTGTGCTTGCTTGCATTAGGTCTGAGGTCATGTCACATCAATAAGGGACCCACAAGTCCTCAAGGTTATAATGAGCCCACGATGAGGACGTAAGGAGCCCACGTCGAGGACGTAACCCCTGCCTGGAACTCCTCAGCTTACGGGACTCATGAGGCTAGCGCACTATTTAAACCGGGGACTCCCTCTAGGAAATGGTAAGGCCTACACACGCCTAAAACCCCCTGAGCAGGAACCACTTCACCACCTTGGTGGAGAGGGATCTCGTGCATCTCCTTCCTCCTCCCTTCATAGCTTCTACCACTGCTCTACTAACTTAGGCATGGGTGGGTTTTCCCCAGGGAACCATCCCTGGGCCCCCTGATCCGTTTCCCTTTCTTTATAGTTCACTACTCAGTAATCATCTCCCCCAGCTCAGGACCAGCGCGAGATCGCCCCTCTTCATCTGGCGTCGTCTGTGGGAAACGATCAAAGAGCCAGCATGGTGCGAAGAAGTACATGAAGGAGATCCGCCGGCGATAGGGGGAAGGCCATGGTGGTGGGGGGAGAAGGCCCTTCTCAGGTCGCGCAAGACCCCCCCTCCAACGCCAGCACCCCAGCCGAAGAACCACCTCCGCCCGCGGTAGTAGGGCGACCACCCAATGATGGCGCTGACGCTTTCCAAGCCCTCAACGCAAAATTGGATGTCCTCATGGAACTCATGAGGACCCAGGCGGCCACGGAAGGACGGTCATGCGTCCCTCCGGAAAGCCCTCCCCATAGAGACGCGTCACAACACACTGTCGGAGGTCACTTCACCCTCCGAGGACTGCAGCTTATTCGCAACAGGTCAGGAGGACCTTCACAAGCCCATCCTCTGGAGCAAGAGGCCTCCTCCACGCCGAAGCGGGGAAAACCTGGGGCACGCCGTCCGCACTCGGAGACCGAAGTCCCCAGGGAGCACAAGGACAGCCTGCCATCGCGTCCCCTTAGCCCTACAGCACAACGGCAGCTGGAGTTATCCCTCTGTCTACGAGAGTTCGAGAGGCGCTTCGCAAAGCAGTAGCGCGCCTTACGCACCTTGCAGAACACCTCCCCAGTAGAGGACGAGGAGAAATCCCCATTCTCTAACTATATCTTAAAGGCAGAGGTATCTCCCAAAATCCCCATTCCAACCTTCAAGTCTTACGACGGACAGGGCGACCCGACCGACCACTTCGATAGCTTCGACGCCCTGATGACCCTTCATGGGGCGTCCGACGCCATCAAATGCCGAGCCTTCGTGACCACCCTGGTCCAAGGCGCCCAAGCATGGTTCCGAGCCCTCACCCCCGGATCCATCCGAGGCTTCAAGCAGTTTGGGCGAGTACTTAAGGAGAGTTTCAACGGCAGGGGCCCCCCAAGGCCGGTAGCGGGGCTATTGGCTCTAAAACAGGCGCAAGGGGAGAAACTCCGGGCTTATATCAACCGATTCAAGTCGGAAGCCCTGAGAATCCCCCGCCTGGATGTAGCCTCGGCCATAACCGCGCTGACCGGAGGCACCCGAGACAAGAACCTCGGCCGCGAACTTGTCCTCCACCCTCGCTCGACCCTTGCCGAGCTAGTGACTCTGGCTTTGTGCCACGCCGAGTGCGAAGAGGTACTCAGCGCATGCCAAGGCGCAACCGGCTCGGGTCGGGAGGGGGACAAGAAGCAGGCACCCGAGTCAATCTCAGGCCAAGGAAAATGGTGGAACCGAGACGGGGAGCATAAAGAACCATCCCGGAAGTACCAGCGGTACACTACCTTAACCGCTCCAGTGTACGAGATATATGAAGACATCAAAGGCTCGAGCCTCCTCCGCCAACCCGAGCCAATGAGGTCGAAAAGCCGCAATCGCAGCAAACATTGCATGTTCCACAGCGACCATGGGCACCACACCGGCGATTGCCACCAGCTCTAGGATGAGATCGAGTGCCTCGTCTGCCAGGGACACCTGTCCCGATTTGTTGCCGGGCATAAGGAAGACCGAGGCGCCCCTGAGAAAATTGACAGCGCCCCTCGTGGGGTCCACATCAACGTCATCGCTAGAGGAGCTGCATCAAGAGGAGACAGTGGCCGAGGGAGGAAGCGTCATGCTGAGCGGGTGAGCCGAGCCATTGAGTCTCCCAAGGCCCCGCCAAGTGGGCCCCAGGTCATAGTCTTCTCCGAGCAAGACCTGGAAGGGCTGACCACCCCGCTTGACGACGCCCTAGTCATATCAGCCACGATAAACCATTGTAACATAGATAGGATTCTAGTTGACAATGGAAGTGCCCCTGATGTTTTATCTTATGAGTGTTTCCTTAAGATGGGGGAGAATCCGTCTAAACTCCGCCCGATCCGAACCCCCCTTTGCGGGTTCAATGGCCAGGCCACTTATCCCGAGGGAGCCCTAAGCCTGCCGGTTACCCTCAGCACCCCACCCAAAACCGTTACGGTTATGGTGGACTTCATAGTGATCAAGGGTATGATATCATACAACGCAATCTTCGGCCGATGAATCCTTAGCCGAACGAAAGCGGTGCCTTCTACCTATCACCAAAAGATGAAGTTCCCCACTAAAAATGGGGTGGGGGAAGTCTGGGGCAACCAAGCGATGGTCAGAAGGTGTTATAATATCTCGGTCGAAGCCACAAGGCCGGACAGGAAGAACAAGGGCCTCCGGGAAGTCGAGGAAAACCCGCAACCTCCGAGCCTGGAGGCGAGTTGCTAACGGTTTTCCTAAACGATGACCCAAACCTGGGAGTAAAGATTGGAGCCGACCTACCATCTAAGGTTCAGCAGCAATACAAAGAATTTATTTTCGGGTACATCCGAGTCTTTGCATGGTCTGATAATCAACTCCCCGGAATATCGGAGGAGACGGCGATACATAAACTCAACCTCGACCCAACCGTGAAGCCCGTGCAACAACGCAGAAAGAAGCACGCGCCAGAAAAGCAGGTGATCATCAAGGAGCAAGTCACCAAGGGGCAAAAGACTGGTCTTTTTAGACCGGTCCTGTACCCGACGTGGCTGGCTAACGTCGTCCTGGTGCCAAAAGCTTTGGGGAAGTGATGAATGTGCGTGGACTTCACCAACTTGAACAAAGCCACACCGAAGGACTGCTATCCATTGCCGAGCATCGACCAACTGGTTGACTCAACCTCGGGCAATGAGATACTCAGCTTCCTGGACGCCTATTCAGGTTACCACTAGATCAGAATGGACCCAGAAGACATCGAGAAGACCGCCTTCATCACCGACTTCGGCGTATACTGCTAAACCCGGATGCCTTTCGGGTTGAAGAACGTTGGAGCCACGTACCAGAGGCTGGTCAATCATATGTTCGAAGGACAAGCTCGGCCGGAAAGTCGAGGCCTATATTGACGACATGCTCGTCAAGACCCCCAAGGCCGAGGACCACTTCACCGACCTAGCAGAGACCTTCGACACCCACCTGAGGTACAATATGAAGCTCAACCCCACAAAATGTGCCTTCGAAGTAAGGTCCGGGAAATTCCTGGGCTTCTTAGTCACCCAGCGTGGGATCGAGGCCAACCTCGACAAGGTCCAGGCCATCCTGGATATGCGCCCACGCACCTACATCAAGGACGTTCAACGCCTGACTAGGCACATTGCCACGCTCAGCAGATTCCTATCCCGTGAGGCCGAACGATGCCTACCTTTCTTCAAACTGTTGAGGGGGCCCAAAATGGCATCTGCTACATTCGCATGGGATGAGGAATGCCAAAGAGCGTTCGCCGAGCTTAAGGAGTTCCTGACTTCGCCCCCGGTGCTGTCCAAGCCTATCCTTGGTGAAGCCTTACATCTCTACCTCTCGGCAACTCCATCCACAGTTAGCTCGATCCTGGTCAGAAATGACTCGGGAGTCAAGAGACCGGTCTACTACACTAGCAAGGTGCTCAACGAGGCCGAAAGAAGGTACCCCTCAACCGAGAAACTCGTGCTAGCGTTGGTTACCTCGGCCAAGCGCCTTTGACCCTATTTTCAAGGGCACTCCATCATCGTGCTAACCGGCGAACCACTGAAGAGGATCCTCACCCACCCTGAAGCCTCGGGACGCCTCGTCAAGTGGGCCATCATGCTCGGGGCCTACGATATATCGTACCGGCCCCGCTCGGCTATCAAAGGACAGGCGCTCGCCGACTTCATCGTCGAGAGCACCATTCCGACAGAAGAAAAATCTCCGTCCGTACGCGGGCCAACTTGGGAATTGTTCGTCGACGGATCATCCAACTCGGCCGAGAGCAGCATTGGGATCCTCCTGAAGTCCCCGGAAGGAGCAGAGCTACAATACTCCTTGAAGTTCAACTTCCAGGCATCCAACAATGCCTCCGAGTATGAAGCCCTTATCTCGGGAGCCCGCATGGCCCGGCGGCTGGGGGCTGAGCGAGTCAGAATCCACATTGACTCCCAACTAGTCGCTAGCCAGGTCAACGGCGATTACGAAGCTCGAGAAGCACCGATGGTCAAATACCTCCAGTTGGTTAGAACTATGCCACAACAGTTTGAGAGTTTTGAGGTAGTCCAAATAGCTCGGGAGGAAAACTCCCGAGCGGATGCCCTCTCTCGGTTGGCCTCCTCTCTTGACCCCGAAGGTACTCGATCGGTCCTTCTCGAAGAGCTAGAGCAACCGAGCATTGATTCAGAGCTCATGGCTGTTGACTCGGCCTCCCCAAGCGACTGGTGCACCCCCTATCTATCATGGCTCCAAGACTCTCAGGAGCCTCCCGACCCTCGAGAAGCCCGAAGATTGAAGTACCAAGCTCGGCGATTCGTCATTCTAGACGGTAGTTTATACCGCAGATCCTTCTCCGATCCCCTCCTGAAGTGCATCAGTGCTGACGAAGCCAACCAAGTGATCCAAGAGGTTCACGAAGGCCTGTGCGGAGCACATCAGGAGGAAGGGCACTCGCCAGAATCTTGCTTCAGCAGGGTTACTAGTGGCCCACTCTGCAACGCGACTGCTCAACCTACGTACAGCAGTGTGATCGATGCCAGTGATTTGATCACTTGGTCCATCAACCGACAACGGAGCTCGTCACCCTAGCCGAGCCTTATCCTTTCGCTCGGTGGGGGATCGACATCCTTGGGCCGTTCCCTATGGCTCAGGCCCAGAAGAAGTTCGTCATCGTCACCATCGACTACTTCACCAAGTGGATCGAGGCCAAAGCCACAGCTAGGATCAATGAGACAGTCGTATGGAGTTTCGTCTAGAAATCGATCATCTGTCGCTACGGCATCCCCCGTGTGATAGTGAGCGATAATGGCCGGCAATTTGATTCTCGTTATTTCTGAGACAGATGTGCCGACTTAAGCATTTGCAATCACTTAACTTCAGTCGTCCACCCTCAGGCTAACGGGCTGGTCGAAAATGCCAATAAGGCTATCTTCAAAGGCATTAAGACTAGGCTCGACAAAGCCAAGGGTAGCTAGCTTGAGGAATTACCGATCGTACTTTGGTCACACAGAACGACTCCCAGAACGAAAACCGGTGAAAGTCCCTTTCAGCTGGTGTACGTCACCGAGGTCGTGATCCCGTTGGAGATTGCCAATCCCTCCCTCCGAGTCATCTTCTTCTCGCCCGAGGCAAATGACCAAAAACTACTCAAAAACGTCGACCTAGCAGATGAACTCCGAGAGATTGCCAGCGTCTGAGCAACGGAATATCAACGCCGCCTCACTCGATACTACAACGCCAAAGTCCGAGACAGACACTTCCAACCGAGAGACTTCGTTCTTAGGAAAGCCAAGGCCTCTCGACCACTTGAGGCAACGGGCAAGCTATCCCCTAATTGGGAAGGCCCCTACCGAGTGGTCGAGACTCTCGGGAAAGGAGCATACCGGCTATCTACTATGGACGGAGAACCCATCCATCGGACGTGGAACACAACTACACTACGTAAGTTCTATTTCTGAACACTTCAGTTGTGCAAACAATATGAGATAAATCAAAAATTTCCTTCTTTTTTCATTCAAACAATTGTTTGTACATCAGAAAGGCCGAGGCCAATACAATACATGTCAAAAAGCAAAAATCCATCTGGCGTCGCCATACAAGCCCATCGCTCGGCCGACCTGGTTAACCTTCTTACGTCCAGCCACTGACTCTGCTTCGTGCAGAAACTGGCTCGGATTAAGGATAGTTGATGGGGACATCAGAGCAAGACCACTAACTTTTTATTTTGCATTTGAGTCCTTTTATTAGCATTTATATCCTTGGGAAAAAATGTATGCAATTGTAAGGCTTTATAAGCCAATTTGACATTCCTTAGGATTGTTTGGGTTTTTGTGTAAAAGTCTAGTAGGACCAGCAAGGGGCCCCCATCTCTTTCCCCATTGGTCCACCTAAGCCTTAGGGTCCCATGTGGGGCTGGTCAAAGATCCAAGGTGGGCTTCTAAATGCTTGACCATTCAAGGGGACAAGGTGGAAGAAAATTCAAAATTGGACCAAGCAAAGTCCAAGATGCTTCCCCCTTATAATATAGTTTATCCCATGTTGTATTTTTTATTTTGGTCATTTGACCACATGGGGAAGAAAATCCCCTCTCTCCCACGAAATTTCCATCCCCCCACCCCTTGCCATTCTCTATATAAGACTATGTATAGTGTCATTAGAGAAATTAATGAAGAATTAAGCATTTTTACCAAGAGCAAGCCCAAGGGCACCCCTTGTGTCTCTCCGCTCCCCCTTGCAGCAGTGATTGTTTCCCATTCTAGGGTGTGAAACCCTCATCTTGGTGTGACTCCAAGATCTCCAACCTCTGCTAAATGTGACTTCCGACCGCCGCCTTCCGTTCGTGCCGCCATCGCGTCGCCACCGCCATCGCCGGAGTTCTGTCCAAATCAGGATAGAACCTCATCTCTAAAATTTTATTTTTTTTATTGTTGTCTGTTCATGCCATAATTTTGAGAGTTTGTTCCCCCTGTCTCCCTTAATCTCTAGTTCAAATTTCGTGTCATTTGGCCTTAGTTTGATATTTTCTCATATTTTTGTTCGTCCCCTCAGTAATCTGCCATTTTGCAGATCTGCAAGACAGTGTCACTTATTCGTATTTTTCCCACCCCCTTAACAATTTTTAGAAATTCTACAAAACTTCCTCAGTGTTCCTCACATTCCCCCCTACCTCCCATAATCTTTTTAGTCCCTAGGAAAATCATTTACCCCTCGGTCAAAGGTTAGTTTCAGGCAGATCCCCTTCTGTCCTGAGTGTCTGTCAACGGATCCATAGAAAAAACTCAATCTTCTAGAGCCTCCCATTTGACATCCCTTCGTTGGATCGACCCACAAAAATTATATGTGGTAGATATAGGAGTACTCTTTCCAACGCCACCAGTCTTGCCTCGATCTGATTCTGGATCTGATAGAATTAATTCTTGCCGCCGAGGCGCGCAATTCTGTTCCCTGTGCAGATAAGAAAAATCAGTCCGTGGATAATTCGTGCAAAAATACCAAAAGTCAACTTCTGGAAGTGCCACTTCAGGGAGTCGACCAGGGACGTCCTGCCCACATTCCAGCCAAGCGGGTCCTCCAGAAGATCTCAGGAAGGCGACGTTCCTTTGAAGGCCAAGACTTGTTGTCCAGCGAGTCAAAACCGAGTCGGCACAGTACCGAGTCGGCGTAGTACCGAGTCGGACCAGCAGGCCGAGTTCGCTCCAAACGCACCTCCATATTGTTGCCTGTCAACCCAGGAACGGTCCTCCTGGGCCCAATTGTAGCCCTTTACCTCCCTGCGTGGAGTGGGCAATAAAATTCACCGTTGTAACTAAGTTTTTACCATTTTACCGAGAGTTATCGTAACTGGCCGGGGTCGTCTTCCCCGCGCCCGGAGCGTAGAGGTAAACTCGCCCCCACTCTTTATCGTATTTTGCTTAGTTCGTATTCATTCGTATATGCTGCTGCGAGTGTAGATTCCTAGCTTGATATCTATTTTTTATCAACGCTGCGAGAGAGTGAGTGTGATCCGTCCCGTGACTCAATCCGAGTTAACGCGGAAAAGCCGATACCCGAGACTCACTGCCGGTTTCTCAACCGCACACGGTCCCACGTCTTCCCTCGCATAGAAACGATCGCGAGCTAGAGTCCCAGGTCGCGTGTCCGTCCCGCATCAATTTGGTATCAGAGCGAGTCGAGTCTAGGGTAGTCATTAGTCTTTACTTAACAAAAACACAAAAAAAGGTGTCTAAGTCTAGGTGTCACTTTTGCATACCATTATTCGGTATATGAAAAGGTGTCGCCCGACTGTTAGGTTACGCCTATCGGGGAGGTGATTCACTCGCGTGAGAGGATCTTCGGATCCCCAGACTCCGCCATATACCAGATCTTGGTTTAAGTCTAGGGTCCTTACTGTGCATTAGTTAGTGCATTCCAACCTTGCATAGTCGTGTCTAGTGTCTTGTCCAAGTGTCTTCATGTCCATCTTATAGCTCCCCATTTCCAATGGACTCCCGGTCGCCTAGGCGATATGACCGTTGGCCCACCCATGGGCTTGGCAACCACCCTCCCTACTTCCGTAGGCCCGAAGCCCCGGGCTTTTATGGCTCCAAAGTCCCGAGTGACTACCTACATTGGGAAGCCGCTATGGAAAAATATTTTGATTGTTACCCCTTGTCCGAGGCTCGGCAATGCTCTTTCGCCAAAGAGCGGCTTCTACACGAGGCCGCCGAAAAGTGGGACCACAATGAACGCTTGCGAGAAGTTAGGAGGCAATGGCCCATCGAGTCGTGGCATGAGATGAAGGGTGAACTTAGGAAGGTCTACCTACCCAGCCCGGTCACCTCCAACTGACCCCACCCAATCACCTCCAATCAAGTGGGTCATAGTCGGAGGTAAGGAGCCCCGTACTTAAATGAGCCCCGACCCAAGCCTAGGCCGGTTGATTACTAGCGAGTCCACCGCGATACCCTTACTCCAACCCACACCATTGCTGAACTTGTGCAAATGATTTCGGATCGGGTGGATAGGAGGTGTGCTTATTTTGAGTCGATGGTCTCCCCTTGCCCACCTCCGAGGCAAGAGGTAGCCATACTCGAGCCTAGGGAGGTCATGGCCGGTAGTCCCAACCCGACACACCTACGGGGTCCCAAGGGCCTCTTCCCCTCCTAGTAGACTGCCCTCCCCCACCCCAGTCGAGAAGCCCTTCCCCTAGTGCTCCTTTGCCACCCATTTCCGATCCTTACCCGGAGCCATTTCATTTGGAGCCATCTCAGCCCGAGCCACCCGTGTTTCTAACGGGAACGATTTTCATCACCGAGCCACTACATAGCTGGCTCAATAATGGCTTTGTCCCACCTCCCTTCCCATCCATGGACCCTACCCTACCTCTAGTGCCAATCAACTCATTTCACACTACTTTCCGATCTAGTCAATATGCGGATACATTGGATGACCTTCTTAAAGGGTTATACCGGCAGTGGACGTTGACGCACTTATTGGCCCGAGGCTTCGACCAACCTACTAGTCGTAGCTTCACCTATCCGGCCTTTGGGTCCATTACCTTCGTGTGCACCGTGGATTGTGTCACCACAGAGATTCTTCTGTTCCTCCCTATGCCAGCCGAGCCTGACTTCATTCCCTTTTGCCCAAGGGAGGAATCTTATTTTTTTCACATGACCACCGTCCCATTCACCATGACAGATGAAGGTGACCACCCACACCTTCAAGAATTTCACAATTAAGACCGTGTCATATGGGAGCCCATCTCATGGGGTCATACCTTCTTTGACCCTTTTGACCCCTTTACTAGTGAACCACCCGAGCTATCATATTAACTCCACCTCTTCCAAGGAGTTCACTACCACACCCCTTCCCCTTGGTCTAGTTGGCAAGCCTTACCTATGTCTAAGGGTGATGACGAAGGTAGTTTTGGATCTTCTAGCCCTTCCCCACCCAAATCCCAGAAGTCGCCAATGCATGAGTGGTACATCTTAGGATGTCTAGGAGTCATCCATTCCGTCAACCATCGAGTACATCTAGTGTATGCATGGCACACATCCGGGTGTCCTGGTCCACCTTTGTATATGCATGAGCCGGACTAAGCGTAGGTTTGTTTAGGGTCGTGTGTCAGTCTTTGTTTCGTACCGTTTATCTGTCGAGTGCATGTGCATATGTCAAGTCAAGTCGGTCTTTGTACGCTCACGTTGTTAGTCCCTTTCAAGTATGAGACTTGTCAGACTTTGGGATCGGTTCTACCTCACATATCGGATCTAGTCACATAAGGGACCCAGTGGTGATTCCTAGTGAGTCTTTGAGCCGCCTCCCTTCATTTGAGAGTGACCCCACCCCGGAGTGTCCACCTCTAGCCTCATTCCCCAACAGCATGTGCATATCGAATCTATACGGGATGAGCAGGCGTTGATTACTTGGAGTGGAGCGTACTCCGCGCTTTCAGGTTCGGTGATGGATCTGCCGGAACTACTCGAGCAGCCGCACCCCTTACACGACGGGGTCGAGTTCTTTCCACCCGGGGAGAATTGATGGGGACATCAGAGCAAGACCACTAACTTTTTATTTTGTATTTGAGTCCTTTTATTTACATTAATATGCTTGGGAAAAAATGTACGCAATTGTAAGGCTTTATAAGCCAATTTGTCATTCCTTAGGATTGTTTGGGTTTTTGTGTAAAAGTCTAGTAGGACCAGCAAGGGGCACCAATCTCTTTCCCCATTGGTCCACCTAAGCCTTAGGGTCCCATGTGGGGTTGGTCAAAGGTCCAAGGTGGGCTTCTAAATGCTTGACCATTCAAGGGGACAAGGTGGAAGAAAATTCAAAATTGGACCAAGCAAAGTCCAAGATGCTTCCCCCTTATAATATAGTTTATCCCATGTTGTATTTTTTATTTTGGTCATTTGACCACTTGGGGAAGACAATCCCCTCTCTCCCACGAAATTCCCATCGCCCCACCCCTTGCCATTCTCTATATAAGCCTATATATAGTGTCATTAGAGAAATTAATGAAGAATTAAGCATTTTTGCCAAGAGCAAGCCCAAGGGCACCCCTTGTGTCTCTCCTCTCCCCCTTGCAGCAGTGATTACTGCCCATTCTAAGGTGTGAAGCCCTCATCTTGGTGTGACTCCAAGATCTCCAACTGCTGCTGGATGTGACTTCTGACCGCCGCCTTCCGTTCGTGCCGCCATCGCGCTGCCACTGCCATCGCCGAAGTTCTGTCCAAATCAGGATAGAACCTCATCTCTAAAATTTTATCTTTCTTTATTGTTGTCTGTTCAAGCCCTAATTTTGAGAGTTTGTTCCCCTTGTCTCCCCTAATCTCCAATTCAAATGTCGTGCCATTTGGCCATAGTTTGATATTTTTCCCATATTTTTGTTCTTCCCCACAATAATCTGCCATTTTGTAGATCTGCAGAATAGTGTCACCTATTCGTATTTTCCCCACCCCCTTAAAAGTTTTTAGAAATTCCACAAAAATTCCTCAATGTTCCTCACATTCCCCCCTACCTCCCATAATTTTTTTACTCCCTGGAAAAATCATTTACCCCTCGGTCAAAGGTTAGTTTTAGGCAGATCCCCTTCTATCCTGAGTGTCTGTCAACAGGTCCACAGAATAAACTCAGTCTTGCAGAGCCTCCCATTTCACACCCCTTCGTTGGATCAACCCACAAAATGTATATGTGGTAGATCTGGGAGTCCTATTTCTAACGCCACCAGTCTTGCCTTGATCTGATTCCAGATCTGAGAGAATTAATTCTTGCCCCCGAGGCGCGCAATTCTGTTCCCTGTGCATATCATAAAAATTGGTCCGTGGATAATTCGTGCAAAAATACCAAAAGTCAACTTCTGGAACCGCCACTTCAGGGAGTCGACCAGGGACGTCCTGCCCACGTTCCAGCCAAGCGGAGCCTCCAGAAGATCTCAGGAAGGTGACGTTCCTTTGAAGGCCAAGGCTTGCTGTCCAGCGAGTCAGAACTGAGTCGACGCAGTACCGAGTCGGACCAGCAGGCCGAGTTCTCTCCGAATGCACCTCCAGATTGCTGCCCGTCAACCTAGGAACTGTCCTCCCGGGCCCACCTGTAGCCCTTTACCTCCCTGCGTGGAGTGGGCAATAAAATTAATTGTTGTAACTAAGTTTTTACCATTGTACCGGGAGTTACCGTAATTGGCCGGGGTTGTCTTCCCCACGCCCGGAGCGTAGAGGTAAACTCGCCCCCACTCTTTATCACATTTTGCTTAGTTCGTATTCATTCGTATATGCCGCTGCGAGTGTAGGTTCCTAACTTGATATCTATTTTTAATCACCACTACGAGAGAGTGAGTGTGATCCGTCCCATGACTCAATCCGAGTTAACGCGGAAAAGTTGATACCCGAGACTCAGAGTCGATTTCTCAACCGCGCACGGTCCCACGTCTATCCTCGCATAGGGACGATCGCGAGCTAGAGTCCCAGGTCACGTGTCCGTCCTGCATCAGTAGTCGACCCCGTTGGCTCGGGTAACTCGGAACAAAGGTGACAGAGTGATTAGGAAGAAGAAGGCTACCTTCCAAGTTGACAGAGATGGAGGAAGGGGAAGAGGGAATACGAATGAAGGCCTCCTCTCTGCCAACTCTTTGGAAGGAAGAGAGTGCAGGCACCATCCAAAGAGTGATAAGGGGGGGAGAAAAAGAAACCAGCAGAGCTGGAGGAGGAGGTAGGGGAAAGCTCGAAAAGGAGGGAGCTTAATTATTTTCCCCCTCCCCTTGGGATGGAGTCGGTAGGTCAGGGACAGCAGTTTGACATGCCCCACCATGTCGAACCTTCTTCCCGAGTAACCTCCCCGCTAGCGCCGCCGGAACAGATAGAAGAGGGCGACGTGCTTCCATACATCGACCCCCCTTCAATCCTGCCCGCCGGCCGTCGAACTCCCTTCAAACCCGAAGCGGAAAAGACTCTCTGCCCTCCATCGTCTACAGCTTTGTCTTCTAGAGCGTCTTCCATGCTTCAAATTTGATGGCACAACGCTTCGTAAAGGATGAGAGAGGAAAGACTGTCAGAGAAAACCCTAAGCGATGGAGAGGGAGAGACTCCCTTCAGACCTTTTATAGGCGAAGGGAGGTTACTTGCCTTAAATGATTCTCCCCTCGAAAACATGCTAAAGAAACTTCTCCCTACGAACGGTCACCTCAGACTCCTCGGTTCCATCCCAGTGGGACACACGAAGCGGCCGGGCATTTAAAGCATGAGAGAACGGAAAGACACCCTATCAGATGCCCGCCCAACCATCATGCGAGATCCACGCAAAAGGTATCGGCACTTTCCAACTACTGTAGATACGCTGGTCAAACTACAGCAATGGCGATACAAAAGAGTTAAGTTTTCATCATAACGCTACTGCCTTATGTTTTTCCGTTTACACAACAAGAGAAGTTTTTTCTTCAGAAAAAGGAAAAACATACAAGGAGAAAAGGCAAAGTAAATACATTAGGCCTCTGGCCCACCCGGAGGCTCAGAAGTGGAAGGCTCGGACGGTCTGCCCCCGGCACTCTCGGCGACGGCCGACCCTGGCAGTGACCCCAACGGCGTGGGAACTGCCTCGGTTGCGTGCCCTCCCGAGGCATCCGGAGTTGGGGACCCCTCGGACGAAGAGTCCCCCTGGTCTCCCTCCTCTGACGCCGAACTAGAGGAATCAGAGGATGACAAATCTAAGTCATAGCATTGCCCGAATGAAAGATTGATTGTCTCGGACGCCTGCTCCTCCGCATAAGAGATGGCCCAGTCATATCCTTGCTTGAATCCCTTGCGGATGCCCCGGCGAAGTGCTGACTCATAGTAGGGGAGGCCAGCATTTGTATTGCTCGAGTGCCTCCACCCCGGCCGATTCCACCCTACCAGCGAGTTCGGCCTTCTCCCGCTCCGCCTCGGCCAATCTCCACTCTGCCTCGGCTGACCGCTTCTCCGCCTCGGCCCGATCAGCCTCGGCCTCCCTCCGAAGGTGCATGGCTCCCTCCGCTCGGCCCAATAGCTCGGCGCGCTTGGCCTCCCACTGGCCGTCTAGCTCGGTACGGGCCATGCGCTCCTCCTCCAGAAGCATGTTCTTCCTCTTGAGCGACTTGCGGGCCCGAGCCAGTTGCTCGGTCAGTGTCTGGGCCTCTGCCTGACTCGCCTACGCCAGCTCTCTGACCGAGGAGAGCTCCCACCGAAGCCCCTCACATTCCTCGGAGACCCGAGCCATCTTCCTGTCAGACCCACCAAGGGTCCAGGCGAGGTTCGCCCGCTCTGACTCCGACCGGGCGTAAGCTTCAGCCAGGGTGGCCCCCATCTGGGCCAGGACCAAGCCGCCCTCCATAACCATCTCAAGAGCTGCAGGCTGGGAGCGTTGCTTGTCTCCTCCCTTCACCTTCGCAGCTATGCCACGGCATACCTGATACAGAGGACCCTTGATGCCTAGCCTCTCCAGGGCCGCCGAGATAGGGGTCCCCCCTCCGAGCGGCATCCCCTCGGAAGCCCCGCCAGTCAGCCCGGATTGAGCCGCTGCTTCATTCGCCCCTCCCACCTCGATCGATTGGGGCTGCGTCGCGCCTCCACGTGACCCCCCGACTTTGATCGACTCGGCCTCTACGCCACAGCCTGGAGCGCCACCCACCTCGATCGATGCCCCAACCTCGGCCGTAGTCCTGGAGTCACTCGCTTCACCCTCGGCCCCCTCGGCTCCTGCTGAGGGGAGAGCCGAGCCAGCGCCGTCACCAAACATGGAAGCGGCCCCAGCCCCCTCGGCTCTTGCTGAGGGGAGAGCCGATCCAGCGCCACCGCCACTAGCAGAAGCGGCCCCGGCCCCCTCAGCTCCGTCTGAGGGGAGAGCCGATCCAAAGCCGCCGTCCCCAGAAGCGGCCCTGGCCTCCTCGGCCCCCTCTCGCTCGGCGGATGGGGGAGCCAGCCCAATAGGGTCGACCCTATCTCGCTCGGAAGAGGGGAGAGCCACCGAGCCATGGTCATCTTCAACAGCGGGGACGGACCCAGCCTTCTTGGCCCGCTTCTTGGCCTTCACGGCGTCCCGTATCATGCCCTCCGCAGGATCTTTGCGCTTGGCCCCCCGCGGCCTGGAAGACCCCGTCTGGGCCATCCCCTTGCCCTTATCTTCCCCTCGGGAGCTCGCGACTCGTCTGCAGCTGAATCATCACCGAGATCGATCACCTCCCATTCGGCCGCAGGCTCCTCCTCCACAGCCGGCCGCCTGGCTTTTGCGCAGAAGAAAGATATGGTCAGGAAAAGAAAATGGTCTCATCATCCGACGAAGAAGCTGATTCGTAGCGTCCGAACCTGTCGGCTGTAGCCACGTGAGGAGGCACCGCTCGATGTTCTCCGGGGTAACCAGCTCGTCCATGGACTGGCGATGCTTCAGCAAAATGGCCGCATACTCCTCCACATCCAAAGAAAACTCGTCCTGTCTCGAAGGGATGTTCAGATGGAAATTGGGCATTACGGGACACCTCCAAGTCTCCTCCACCGAAAAAATCTTCACCCAGAAGAACTGAGTCTTCCATCCCTTGTGGGAAGAGTCCTTCGAGGCTAAGGAGACACAGCTCCTGTTCCATCTCGCCTGGATGAAATAGAAGCCCTTCCCGGCCGAGGAATGCGCCTTCAACTCGAAAAAATAATGGAAGAGATCCAAGGAAAGAGGAACCCCGCATTGGCGCCAGAGGATGCGAAAGGCAGAGAGAAGAAGATAAGAGTTGGCCACCAACTGTATGGGAGACAACTTAAAGAAATCAAGAAGTTTCAGAACAAAGGGCTCTAAGGGAAGGCGGAAACCATTCTTCCACGACAAAAGGAAAAAGCAGATATGGCCCGTACGAGAATCCAAGCTCGTCTCGTGCGGGGTAATCGCGACAAACTAAAACTTATAGGGCAGGCGAAACTGGTGCTCCAGCCGTTTCACCTTCGCCTCCCCCAGCTCACTACAGTTTGGAGCCGGCGGTATCACCATCGCCCTCGCCTCAGGCTCACCCTCCCACTCTTTGACCTCCGGACGTTGGTCCACCATGGGATCTGAAGAGGAACTTGAAAAGAAATGGTTCCAAGACTCCGGAGATTCTGGAAGAAGAGGAAGCTGTCGAACCACCTCCGCAGTTATCTCCGCCAACTCCGCGAACGCCGCCGCCAGCCTCTGCTCTTCCGTCGTGTCCTCACGATGCATCAAAGAGCCCAAAATGCAAGCACGAAGGAGAGCAAAAACCCTAAAACGGAGAGAGTCTGGAACGACAACAAGCGCACAACGCCTATATTCTCACGCGGAAGGCGGCACATCATTCCGACCTCCAAGAAAAGGGGGCCCCCTCATTTCAAATCCGCTAGGATTATCATCATTACGGGCCCAGGTGACCATGACACGTTGCTTCTGAACACCGTCAGATCTCCGCCCACCTGAGCCACGCTGGTCCAAAACCCTAACGGCTACTCCTCCGAGCCTAGCAAGGCTCGGGAGTAGGAGGGGGACAAGTGGAGAGGGGGATTTCTGTAGCCCATTTAAGAGCGGCGGAACATGGTCCAGCATTACCAAACAAGGCCCAACTCGCCTAGGTGACAGCCCCACAGGGGCCACCTAAAGCCCAATAAGATCATTCGGGATCAAGCCCTTCCTCGGCGGCCATTAGGTTCGGAAGGCCCGAGCGTCGGTCCGGTCGGAGGAAGACCCAAAGCCTGACTCATCCCCCTCGCCGGGATAAGGGTCAGTGCCTCGCGCCCACTCCGATCGAGCCTCACCCGAGCTACGCTCATCGCCCGGACAGGGCTGGCGCTCTTCAAGCTCAGCTCGATCGACGATTGCTTATCCATGCTGCTATTGAGAGCCCTTTATGAGTAGGAGTTTACAAGGATACGGGACCCACAAGTCCTCAAGGTTATAAAGAGCCCACGATGATGACGTAAAGAGCCCACGTCGAGGACGTAACCCCCCTGGAACTCCTTAGCTTATGGGACTCATGAGGCTAGCACACTATTTAAACTGGGGACTCTCTCCAGCAAACGGTAAGGCCTACACACGCCTAAAACCCCCTGAGCAGGAACCACTTCACCACCTTGGTGGAGAGGGATCTCGTGCATCTCCTTTCTCCTCCCTTCATAGCTTCCACCACTGCTCTACTGACTTGGCATCAGAGGGTTTTCCGTAGGGAACCATCCCTGGGCCCTCTGATCTTTTTCCCTTTCCTTGCAGTTCACTACTCGGTGATCATCTCCCCCAGCTCAGGACCAGCAGAAGATCACCCCTCTTCACAAGGTACATGTGATCATTTCTTTATTTTGAGGTAATCCCTCTAGCGATCACACTCCTTAGTAGCATCACATGCTCCCTTCCCTTATTACGTTTATCCTTCTTATGTTGATTTTTATTCCTTTTTAAATGTCTATGTGACACCTTCACAGTGACTGCCACGGAAGTCGATGAGTTTAAACTTGAAGACATCCGTGTAGTTCGGGATTTTTTTGACGTTTTTCCAGAAGAATTGCCCGGCTTACCCCAGGAAAGGGAAGTGTCATTCACAATCGACCTTGTCCCTGGTGCTGGTCCTATTTCCAAGGCAACATATAGAATGTCCCCCACTGAGCTAAGTAGCTAAAAGAGCAGCTAGTGGAGTTATTGAAAAAGGGTTTCATCTAGCCAAGTACTTCCCCGTAGGGAGCACCCATGCTATTCGTCAAAAAGAAGGACGGATCGATGAGACTATGCATTGATTATCGGCAGCTAAATCACCTTACAATCAAGAACAAGTACCCACTGCCGAGAATCGATGAGCTGTTCGATCAATTATCTAGAGCTATATATTTCTCCAAGATTGATCTTTATTCTGGTTACCACCAACTGAACATCAAAGAAAAAGACATTCATAAAACTGCATTCCGAAGTAGGTATGGGCATTACAAATTTACTGTTATGTCTTTCGGACTAACAAATGCCCCTACAGCTTTCATGCAGTTAATGAACAACATCTTCAGGCCCTACTTAGACCAATTTGTTGTGGTCTTTATTGATGATATTTTGTTCTATTCGAAGACAGAAGCAGATCATGAAGTACATCTTGAGCAGGCATTACAAATATTGAGGGAAAATAAGTTATATGTCAAATTCAGCAAGTGCAAGTTCTAGCTCGAGGAAGAATTCTTCTTGGGCCATGTAGTCTCGAAGAACGGAATTTCTGTCGACCCTTCAAAGGTCGAAGCTATGAAGAATTGGGAACAACCAACAAATGCAACGGAGATCCGAAGTTTCTTGGGTCTAGCTAGTTACTACCGGCGTTTCATCAAGGACTTCTCAAAAATTGTAGTTCCTCTTACCAGATTGACTCGTAAGGAAGTATCTTATGAGTAGAATGAAGACTGTGAGAAGAGTTTCCAAGCTTTGAAGGATCTCTAGACCACTGCTCCAGTCTTATCATTGCCAATTGAAGGAGAGAAATACAAGGTATATACCGATGCTTTTGGTATTGGCCTCGGATGTGTATTGACGCAAAATGGAAGGGTCATTGCGTACTCTTCCCGGCAACTGAAGAAGCATGAAGAGAACTACCCGGTGCATGACTTAGAGCTAGCTGCGGTGGTGTTTACCTTGAAGATCTGGAGGCACTATCTCTATGGAGAACAATTCATAGTATACTCCGATCACAAAAGCCTCAAGTATTTATTCTCCCAAAAGGAGTTGAACATGCGGCAAAGGCGATGGCTCGAATATCTCAAGGATTTCAACTTCACTATACAATACCATCTTGGTAAGAGTAATTCCGTAGCTGATACCCTTAGTCAAAAGCCGAGAGCAATTTTGGCCAACTGTATGATACAAGAATGGAAGTTGCTGGAGAAATTCTAAGAACTCAATATAAGCATGGATGAGACGAACATGTGTATTATTCTATCCCATATGAATCTACATCCTGATTTGGTACCTGAAATTAAGAGGCTACAAGAAGAAGATCTTGCACTGGAAGAAATAAAGGATAAGCTGGACGAGAGACTTGATTTCAAGCTGGCACCCGATGGTAGATTGCTATTTCATGAACGGATATGTGTACCCGACTGTCTAGAGTTGAAAAAGAAGGTTCTTGAAGAAACTCATCGATCGAGGTACACGATCCACCCTGGAGCCACTAAGATGTACCAAGACTTGAAACGAATTTTCTGTTGGCCTAATATGAAAAGGGAGGTAGCGGACTTCGTGTCTCGTTGCCTAACATGCCAACAGGTGAAGGCGGAACGTCAGAAACCCACTGGAAAATTGCATCCGATAGATATTCCAAAGTATAAGTAGGAAGATATCGGCATGAACTTTATCATGGGCTTGCCCAAGTCTAGGAGCGGACATGATGGAATTTGGGTAATCATTGACCGTCTAACTAAATCGGCTCATTTCTTGCCTATCAAGAGCTGATGGTCAGTTGATGTACTTGTTGCCCTATATATCAAAGAGATGGTTAGATTGCATGGAGTCCCTGTGTCAATTGTATCTGACCGAGACCCACGTTTTACCTCTCATTTCTGGAAGAGTCTACAACACTCTTTGGGGATGAAACTCAACTTCAGCACTACTTTCCATCCCCAGACAAATGGACAGACCGAAAGGATAAATCAAGTTGTTTAAGATATGTTAAGGTCATGTATTATAGACTTCGGCGGAAGCTGACATGACCACTTACCCCTAGCCGAGTTTGCATATAATAATAGCTATCAGGCTAGTATCCAAATGGCACCTTTCAAGGCAGTCTATGCCAGAAGTTGCCGATCTCCAATATGCTGGGATGAAGTTGGTCAAAAATAAATTCTAGGCCCAGATATGGTAAGAGATTCTACCGAGAAGATACACCTCATTCGAGAAAGGTTAAAGATAGTACATTCCAGGCAAAAATCTTATGCTGACAACAGAAAAAGAAATCTAGAATTTCAAGTTGGAGATCATATTTTTCTCAAGGTATCTCCCGGCCAAGGTATTAGAAGATTCGGTGTTAAGGACAAGCTTACATCGAGGTTTATTGGTCTATTTGAAGTGTGGGAAAGAGTAGGTGGGGTGGCTTACCGTATTGCCTTGCCTCCACAACTATCGGAAGTGCACAACGTATTTCATGTTTCTATGTTGAAGAAATATGTGCACGATCCTTCCCATGTCATTGACCACGCTAATTTGGTAATACAAAAGGACCTTACCAACGAGCAAAAGCCAACGAAGATCCTCGACCGAGAAGTTCAAGTTTTAAGGAACAAGACGATCCCTATGGTGAAAATCTAATAGAATCGATACTTAGAACAAGAAGCTACATGGGAAACTGAAGAGTCAATGCAAGGGAGATTTCCGGAGCTATTCTAGACTGTAAGTTCTCTGCACCCTTCCTATCTCCGTATATGCAGTTGAATTTGGGGACCAAATTCTTTTAAGTGGGGGAGGGTGTAGCACCCCCGATAAAACAATAGAGAAGTTAAACTTTTAAAACAAAGAATCCTACATGAAGGCTTTATAAAAAGAACCATATCTTATGAGGACGACTATATAAATATACAAAGCCCAACATCACTTAAATGCCAACACATGGATAGTACGTAGTGGGGTTTCTCTTTTTCCAACCCAAAAGGAATGGGCGCCCCTTACCAGGGTGCCATTCATCAAATGAAGCCCCCATGCAAGGGCGCCATTTCCTTCAGGGGCCACCAACCAATTATATATTAATATATGCATACATCTTAAAGACTAACACGTGAAGGTTGCAGTTAGTGTCTAAAGCCATGAAGAATGGACGGCCTCATGCAGAAGCGTCATTTACATGAACAGGGACTCCCATTTAAAGGGCGCCCCTATACTAGGGCGCCATTTCCAAAGTGCTTCTAGAAGACTTGATGATGGGAATCGACGCCGAGCATGTACTTTTTCTTTTGCATTTATGTCCTTTTAGTTTGTCTTTATATCCTTGGGAAAGTATGTACGCAAATGTAAGGCTTTATAAGTCAAGAAGTCATTCCCATGGATTGTGTGGGTTTTTATGCAATTATATAATAGAACCAGCAAGGGGGCCCTCAGCCCTTTCTCATTGGTCCATGTCACCTATGTGGGGCTGGTCAACCATCCTAGGTGGCCATCTAGAAGGGTTGAATGTCAAATGCCACATGGGTAGACAAAGGGAGTAAAAAGTCTAAGGTAGGCTACCTACCATGTCAAGCTTGTCTCCCACTTGGGTTATTTTATTTTTTTTGTGTGTGTTGGTCACATTTAACCTAGGCCATTCATTCCCCATCCCTAGATCTAATGGTGGAGATTGGATTAGATTGGAGGTATATAAATACTTGTATTTTCCATTTGAATATTAATGAAAGTGAAAAAATCATTGTGCAAGAACCCCTCTCTTGGAGAGTTTTGACCTCCCTCTCTCTCCCCCTGGTTTCTTCATCCCCAACCCCCATTCTAGAGTGATATCTCCTTCCCCCCACCTCCGGTGATCATCGGTGCCGCCGCCGCCACCGTTCGTGCCGCCATCACGCCGCCGCGGAGCTGCCTTCGATGTTCTGTCCATCCTGGATAGAGGCTTCTTGTCCAAAAATCTGCTCACCACCACGTGACGATCTCAAGCTGCAATTTTTATGGTGTGTTTTTCCCTTGTATCCCAAGCTCCACATAAAGTTTCACGCCCAAATTCCATCGTTTAGTAATTTCTCATTTTCGTGCATCTTTCATTCCTAGTTCTATTTTGTCTCTGTCTACAGTGATAGCAGCCCTGTGTTTCCCACCTTCGGCTATCTTTTTGATTTCTTCAAACCCTCCCAATTTTACTGGGAGTTCTGTCCATCACCCCCTACATCCATAAATTTTCTTAATTTTTTATCAGCCTTCTATCTATTTTTAGAAATTCGTGTTTTTCCTCAGCTACAGTGTTGTCAGTCAGATCCCAGATCCGACCACCCTCCACTTCCAAAATCCGAACAAATCACCACCACCTCCAAATCTAGATACCAAAATAGTCTGGTTTCGTAACTTGATTTCCCACAACTTTTCTGAAGAACATAACCCCAAATTCGGACGTCTACCACGCGGTCAAAGGCAATCAACAGGAAAGTTCTCTACTGACCTGAGATTTCAGGAACTGTACAATAGCAACCTTCAAAATTCGCCAATTAGAAGTAAAGGCTTGATTATTTTTCTATAATCACCTTGGTTTGAAGCTCTTCGAAGCATCTTTCCAACGGCGCCCGTTTCGTCGTATTCCGACATCGGGGCTGATCGCAGCGTCCGTTCTCGCCGCAGCGCGCGCCAGAAAATAGAACCGACAGATCCGTGGCCGGTCATTCCGACCGGTGCCGAACGGAGCCGCCGGGCCTCCGGCCGGCGAACCAGCGTGCCGCCAGCCCGGGGAGCGCTTCCCTAAGTGTCCCCACTATAGCGGTGCCACCGGGTCCCACACGGCCCCTCCGGACAGCACGTGGGCCCCACAGTCACAAGTTCGGGTGCTGCCGAAGAGACGCGAGAAGCCGCCCGTCAACCCGAATTCGATCCTCCCGGGCCCGTTTGTGTAGCCCTTTACCTCCCTGCGTGGAGTGGGCAGTAATTCATTTGCTGTAATATGGTGTATTAATTGTCCCGGGAGTACGAGTTTCGGCCGGGTCCGTCTTCCCCACGCCGGGCGCGTGGAGGTATTGTTTTCGCTCCCTTCTCGGCATTTTGCTTACTTCATATATATTTGTTTATGCCGCTGCTAGAGAGCATGTGTAGGGATATCTAGCTTGCTTTATCTATTCATTACCGCTGCTGCGAGAGAGTGCGAGACCGTCCCGTGACCCGATCCGGGCACACGAGAGAGCCGATCACCCTAGCTCAATGCCGGTTTCTCAACCGCGCACGTCCGACGCTTCCCTCGTTAAGGGGCAGTCACGAGCTTGTCGTGTCCGTGGTCCCGTCCTGCATCAATTTGGTATCAGAGCGAGGTTGAGTCTAGGGTGTAAAAAAAAAAAGATTGTGTCATTTACATCGAGTCATTAGTCGATTTAAGTCGAGTCTAGGATCATCATATTTCTAAAACAAAAAAGATAGTGTTTTTAAATTGCATTTCATCCCGATAATTCGGTATATCAAAAGGTGTTGTCCAAACGTTAGGCTATGCCTATCGGGAAGGTCGCACACTTGCGCGAGTGACCTTCAGGTCGATTACCTCTGCCACGTACCGGATATTGGTTTAAGTCTAGGCGCATCATTTTGCATTAGTGTGTTTGCTTTAGTCGGTGTGTTTGCATGCCCACTCCTCGAGGTACCCAATACTCACCCCCACCACCACCAATGGTGGAATCCCGAGTCTATAGTTCCGATGAAGTGGCCACCATGTTCCGAACTCTTATGGGAAAAATGGATGGGTTAAGTGATCGCATGGAAGTGTTAAGCACTCGAGTGGATAGGATGGAAGGGTTGAGTACTCAGGTGAATGGCCTAGGCACCCGCCTAGAAGAGAGGATGAAGGCCGTAGAGGATAGGGCCGCCGGGTCGAACCAGTCTGTTCAGGGATTGGTCGGGAGAGTTGCCGCACTAGAGAAAGGACCAACCCATGCACCCATCCCACCTACCCAAGGTCAACCGGAGCCGGATCACCAACCCGCGACTCCAAGGGTTCAAGGGGTAGCTGTTAGGAGGCACGAAGTCCCCGAGGTGCATGACTATGAGTCCGATAATGAGCAACGGGGACATGGTCGTGACCACCGCCATACGCGGCGTACCCATTACCAAGATATGGATGAACGGGCCATTCGGACCGTTCGGGCCGACCCTCCCACCTTTGACGGGTCCTTAGACCCAAAGGTCTATCTTGATTGGGAGGCTGGTATGGACCGATATTTTGAGTGGTTCGAGATGTCGGACCAACGAAAAGTCAAGTACGCCAGGATGAAACTTTTAGGCTAAGCACAAACCTATTGGCGGAACATGGAGAACCTGTTGTTTCATCGTCAAGAACCCCCGATCGATACATGGACCGATATGAGGGAGAAGCTTAGGAAGAAGTACCTCCCTACCTCCTACCGCCAGCGTCTTATAGAGAGGTGGCAAAGTCTCACCCAAGGAGATCGGTCCATCTCTGATTACATCGCCGAATTTGATGAATACTACTTGCGATGTGATGCCACGGAGGAGGATTCCCTTACCGTCTCTCGGTTTCGGCGTGGTCTACGCCCGCACCTACGGTATGAGCTTCTCCGCCGCAAGGTGGACAAGTTGGAGGATGCATATCAAGTTGCTCTCGAGATGGAGCAATTCGAGGGAGAGTTCGAGTCTATTCCTCGGTGGACTCCCACTCCTCCCCGTAGTGATTCCCGTGGCTCCTTAGGTTCATACCCGAGGGGACCCATGGCTCATCCTCAGGAGCCCGCCCGTCAGGAGCACTTTGCTCCTAGACCTCGACCTCCCCCACCACGGGATCTACCTCCACTCCATCCACCGCACCCGTTGCCCGTTCCCCAGCACACATGGCCCGTCCCCTGGCCCCGACACTTCCCCCGCTGTTGCCCACGGCGCCTACACCTCCACCCTTGTTACCTACGCCCCCTACCCGTCGGGAGGATAAGGGTAATGCCCCTCTTATCGGAGAGAGTAGTAGGTCGCGAGTGCAATGTTTCCACTGTCACGGGTTTGGCCACATTGCCAATGAATGCCCCGCCCGTGCAACCCTAGCCCTAGGGGTTCGAGATACCTTACCTCCTGAGCTTGAGTGTGTCAATTATGAGGCCGACCAAGCACTAGCCGATGAGTACTATGCCTTGGGGGGAGAGCTGGGCGACTCACCCGTTGCCCAGGATGACGCCACTTAGTGGGCTTGATGTCACCACCTTAGTCTAGGGTCATGTATGAGTCGGTGTGTTTTCCTTGTGTGGTTTGTTTTGTGTGGTTTGTTTGTATGGTGTGTGTGTCGTTTATTTGTCTGCATGTGTCTTGTGCAAGCTCGTTGTCGTTCTCTTATGAGTAAGAGGCGAGTGGACTCATTCGATGAGTATGGGATCGGTTCTACATCTATATCCGGATCAGTCACCTACAGGGACTCAGCGGTGATTCCTAGTGAGTCTTCGAGCTACTTCCTTCCCTTTTGAGAGTGCCCCACCCGGAGTGTCCACCTTCGGCCCATAGCAGTCCGCGCATATCGAGTATATATGGAATGAGCAGGTGACGATCACTCGGAGTGGAGCGTACCCGCGTTACTTGGCATGGTGACGGATCCGCCGGAGTACTCGAGCATCCATACCCCTACTCGACGGGGTCGAGTTTCTCTCACCCGGGGAGAGTTGATGGGAATCGACGCCGAGCATGTACTTTTCCTTTTGCATTTATGTCCTTTTAATTTGTGTGTATATACTTGGGAAAGTATGTACGCAAATGTAAGGTTTTATAAGTCAAGGAGTCATTCCCATGGATTGTGTGGGTTTTTATACAATTATACAGTAGGACCAGCAAGGGGGCCCTCAGCCCTTTCCCATTGGTCCATGTCACCTATGTGGGGCTGGTCAACCATCCTAGGTGGCCATCTAGAAGGGTTGAATGTCAAATGCCACATGGGTAGACAAAGGGAGTAAAAAGTCTAAGGTAGGCTACCTACCATGTCAAGCTTGTCTCCCACTTGGGTTATTTTATTTTTTTTATGTGTGTTGGTCACATTTAATCTAGGCCATTCATTCCCCATCCCTAGATCTAATGGTGGAGATTGGATTAGATTGGAGGTATATAAATACTTGTATTTTCCATTTGAATATTAATGAAAGTGAAAAAATCATTATGCAAGAACCCCTCTCTTGGAGAATTTCGACCTCTCCTCTCTCTCCCCCTAGTTTCTTCATCCCCAACCCCCATTCTAGAGTGATATCTCCTTCCCCCCACCTCCGGTGATCATCGGTGCCGCCGCCGCCGCCGTTCGTGCCGCCATCACGCCGCCGCGGAGCCACCTTCGGTGTTCTGTCCATCCTGGATAGAGACTTCTTGTTCGAATATCTGCTCTCCACCACGTGACGATCTCAAACTGCAATTTTTATGGTGTGTTCTTCCCTTGTATCCCAAGCTCCACATAAATTTTCACGCCTAAATTCCATCGTTTAGTATTTTCCCATTTTCGTGCATCCTTCATTCCTAGTTCTGTTTTGTCTCTGTCTATAGTGACAGCAGCCCTGTGTTTCCCACCTCCGGCCATCTTTTTGATTTGTCCAAACCCCTCCCCATTTTACTGGGAGTTCTGTCCATTACCCCCTACATTCACAAATTTTCTTAATTTTTTATCAACCTTCTATCTATTTTTAGAAATTCGTGTTCTTCTTCAGCTACAGTGTTGTCAGTCAGATCCCAGATCCGACCACCCTCCACTTCCAAAATCTGAACAAATCACCACCACCTCCAAATCTAGATACCAAAATAGTCCTGGTTTCGTAACTTGATTTCCCACAACTTTTCTGAAGAACATAACCCCAAATTCGGACGTCTACCACGCGGTCAAAGGCAATCAACAGGAAAGTTCTCTACTGACCTGAGATTTCAGGAACTGTACAATAGCAACCTTCAAAATTCGCCACTTAGAAGTACAGGCTTGATTATTTTTCTATAATCACCTTGGTTTGAAGCTCTTCGAAGCATCTTTCCAACGGCGCCCGTTTCGTCGTATTCCGACGTTGGGGCTGATCGCAGCGTCCGTTCTCGCCGCAGCGCGCGCCGGAAAACAGAACCGGCAGATCCGTGGCCGGTCATTCCGACCGGTGCCGAACGGAGCCGCCCGGCCTCCGGCCGGCGAACCAGCATGCCGCCAGCCCGGGGAGCGCTTCCCTAAGTGTCCCCACTACAGCGGTGTCACCGGGTCCCACATGGCCCCTCCGGACAGCACGTGGGCCCCACAGTCACAAGTTCGGGTGCTGCCGAAGAGACGCGAGAAGCCGCCCGTCAACCCGAATTCGGTCCTCCCGGGCCCATTTGTGTAGCCCTTTACCTCCCTGCGTAGAGTGGGCAGTAATTCATTTGCTGTAATATGGTGTATTAATTGTCCCGGGAGTACGAGTTTCGGCCGGGTCCGTCTTCCCCACGTCGGGCGCGTGGAGGTATTGTTTTCGCTCCCTTCTCGGCATTTTGCTTACTTCATATATATTTATTTATGCCGCTGCTAGAGGGCATGTGTAGGGATATCTAGCTTACTTTATCTATTCATTACCGCTGCTGCGAGAGAGTGCGAGACTGTCCCGTGACCCGATCCGGGCACACGAGAGAGCCGATCACCCTAGCTCACTACCGGTTTCTCAATCGCGCACGTCCAACGCTTCCCTCGTTAAGGGGCAGTCACGAGCTTGTCGTGTCCGTGGTCCCGTCCCGCATCACTTGAGACACTAACAACCTCATTTAGCTGGCAAAGCACCATCCTCTGACCATGGACATCAATGATCTAGGATCTTGTTCCCCAACCGGACCCGCAAGGCAATAAATCAATGCTTTGCATTGGCAACCAGATTTCCTATAACTATTTCCCTCCGTAGCATAGGCAGAGGCTACTGCCGTTATCAGTGCTGCTTGTAGAAGAAAATACTTCCCTTCTTTCCTTCGGAAGACGTGAAAGGGCGTCTTCTTCCAACATTCTATGTCCTGCTGCTGGAGCTTTGCGACGAAGAGCGTGCCTTACTTTATTCTCTAAAGCTCTGCTGAGAAGGGGCTTGGCTTGGATTTCTTCTTCCTTCTACTTCCTGTACCACGTGTATCACTCCAAAAAGGTAGGTGTTCTCAAGATCTAACCCAACCCATAGCAAAAGTAGGGTAACATAACATGCTAGTATAATCCATTTGTCATTCCATGCAGCATGTTTCCATACTCTATAGCATGTTACACGGGTTTTAAGTAGAATAACTATAGCCGGTTACACTAGTTTTCTACATAGTCTGTTATACTGATTTTACGGGATTCAAACATATCTCGTGACACCAAATTTTACAGCCTTAAAATATCTTGTTTAGCCCCAGCATATAACCTATTTTACAAGATGTACATATATGTTTTAAAAACCCAAAATGTCTAGCCCTCAAGTAAAGGGCGCCCCTCACTAGGGCCCCATTTCCCGAAGGGGCACCCCAAGCCAGGGCGCCATTTAAATGAAGACTGTTCACAGTGTCGTCAATTCATTTTCCAGCAATTAATGATCAACGCATTCAAAAATCTATATCTATTGAACTAAACCAGAAAATTCTTGCTGAATATGTTTCTGTGATCATGATATTTTCCATTATCTGTCCATATCCTTAATTCCTAATTTTGAGAAACTTTGGAAAAATGAATAGTGCATGACCCAACTGAATAGGCGCTCCTGACCAGGGCGCCATTTACTTCAATTGATGACCCTCCAGTGGGTCGTCATTTAAATGAAGACCCCCTGGGGAGGCGCCAATTCCTTTTCCAGCAAATTATAGACACCCCGTTAGAAAAATTAAAATCTATGAAACTGAAACCGAACAAATCAGCATGAACATAATTCTGAACTCCCGATAATTTTCTCTGTCTACCCATGACCTTTCTTCCATATTTCGTGAACCTACAACATTATGAATTCCAATTTCTATAGAACACCTATCCAGGGAGGCATCTGACCATGCTCCCCTGCTAGTTAAATTGCTCTCCCAAGATAGAAGAATTAGCAGATTTTACTTTCAGAAAATGTGGACCTTGCATGAGAAGTTTATTGATGATGTTAAGGTTTGCTGGAATTCTAGCCCTATTGCTTCCTCTCCCATGCATTGCTTGTACCTCAAGCTCAATTCTTTGAAAAGGATGCTTCGGGTTTGGAACAGACAAACTTTTGGCAATGTTCACTTGAATTTGTCTATTGCTGAGGATGTTGTCCTTCAAGCTGAGCACTTTTATGATATGCAGCCCAGTGATGCAAACCTGGCAGCATTAGAAGAAGCTAAAACCAAACAATCAGACAGACTGCTACAGCAAGAGTATTTCTGGAGACAAAAGTCTGGAATAAGATGGCTGCTTGAGGGAGACAGAAATACAAATTTTTTTCACATGTCTACTTTAGATAAGAGACGGAAACACAAAATAAATCAATTGAGAAACCCTGCGGGCAGCCTTTCTTCAGATCATGAGGAAATGAAAAGAATAGCTGTGTCCCATTTTCAAAATGCTTTCTCCTCTCAAGATCACATCATTGATAATTCTTTCTTGAACTGCATTCCCAACTTACTAAATCAGGATGATAATGACTGTCTGTGTGCTATTCCAAATGACTCTGAAATTCAAGATGCAGCCTTCAATCTGTCAGCTGATAGTGCTCCTGGGCCTGATGGATTTTCTGGGATCTTTTTCCACAAAGTATGAAACATTATTGCCCCATTAGTTGTTAGTACTGTGCAAGAAGCCTTCTCTTCCAGGAACCCTATGACTCGAAATGTTACCTCTTCCTTGATTGCTTTAATACCTAAAAAATCGAATGCTGTGGAGATCTCAGATTACAGGCCAATAAGCTTATGTAATTTCTTCTACAAAATTATATCCTCAATAATCAATAGAAGACTGGCTTCTATATTGCCCAAAATCATCTCGCCCGAGCAGTCTGCATTTGTCAAGGGGAGACAGATAATTGAAAATATAGCTCTTTCTCAAGAGCTCTCTCTTGAATTGGGTAGAAAAACAAGAGGTTCAAATGTAATGTTTAAACTTGATATGGCAAAAGCCTATGACAGGCTAGAATGGGATTTCCTGTACTCAGTTATGTTCAGATTTGGTTTCAGCAACAATTTCATTAACCTTATTGATAGAATGATTAATAACTGCTGGTTTTCAATATTGTTGAATGGAGACACTGCTGGTTTTTTCAAATCTACTAGAGGTATCCGTCAAGGTGATCCAATTGCACCTTCCTTATTTGTCATAGCTGAAGAAGCTTTGAGCAGGTCGCTTAGAGAAACCTTCAGTAATGGCAGGGTTGAGTGGTTCACAGGTTTTCAGAGATGTCCAAGAATATCCCACTTATTGTTTGCAGATGATACTCTTATTTTCAGTAAAGCCACTTCCTCTTCTATCAGAAATCTGCTTAAGCTTCTCCACAGGTATGAACAAGCTTCTAGTCAACTGATCAATGTCAGCAAGAGTGGATTTTTAATCCACCCTAAGAAGCCTTTTTCTATTGCTCAGCGCATTCAGAGCCTCACAGGTTTCTCCAAACTATCCTTCCCTCACAAGTACCTCGGCCTTCCTTTGGTGATTGGTAGAACCAAAAAGATTCATTTTGCAGGGATCCTTAACTCTATACAAAAGAGGATTGCTGGGTGGAAGGCCAACCTTTTATCACAAGGGGCCAGACTGGTTCTTATTAAGCATGTGCTAACATCCTTGCCAATCTACTCTCTGTCCTCCACTCCTTTGCACATTGGCACTCACAATCTGATTGAGCAGGCCTTTGCAAATTTCTTTTGGGGGTCTTCAACCTATGGCTATAAGAGACATTGGAAAACTTGGCAGGCATTATGTAGGCCTCAATCCTTAGGGGGCCTTGGCATCATGTCTCTTAGAAACCTGGAAATTGCTCTTCGTGTCAAAATGCTGTGGAATGCTATTCACAATGACACCTTATGGGCTTCTTATTTTAGAGCAAAGTACCTGCACCAATGCCATATCCGAGATGCTAATTTCAGGAACATGAAAGGATTTGCAAGAAGAAGCTGGTTGAAGGCTAAGGAATATATTCTTCAATTCAAGAAGGTCATCATTGGGAATGGGGTAAACACCAGTTTTTGGTATGACAATTGGCTGGGCCAACACTGCTTAAACACTTTTGCTTCTAATGTTCATATCCCCAATCCGAAAGCTTCAGTAAGAGATGTGATTCTGAACCCATCTTCTGAAGAAACTGCCCTGCTTAATACTTTGCTTCCCAACAGCATCCAGCAAGCTATCAGATCTATTAGTCTGAATCAGGAAACGGACTTGGCTGTTTGGAGTATTTCCTCATCTGGTCAGTGCTCAGTTGCATCAACTCACAATTCTATGGCCAACAATCAGCCACCAGTTGATATCCCTTGGAGTCGTTTGTGGTCAAATTGGGTTCCTAATAAAATTTCAGTTCATCTCTGGAAGATCATGAATAACTGTTTGCCGACTGATGTTAATATTCAAAGAGTGGGCATTGTCCTCTGCTCGAAATGCTATTGCTGTGGAACACCGCAGGTAGAAGACCTAACTCATTTATTTCTCAACAGTGATATTGCAGTTTCTGTCTGGAATGCTCTCAAAGCAGCAGGGTTAAACTTTCAAGGCCGCACTACAAAGGAATTCATTCTGAATTCAATCTACAATGCTCAGCCAGGTACGGCTTTTGTAGTTTTCACTCTTGCCTCCATTGGATATGGTATGTGGGAAATCTGGAAAGCCAGGAACAATGCCAAATATGAGGATAAACCATTCTCTAAAAACAGTAGCATTCATCAAACTTTTTTCCAGATCAAGAGGGCTTGTTCGGCAGCTTCACTTAAGGAACCTAAGTCCACCTTCCGGAATATCCTGGATCAACTGGGAATTACATATAAAACCCCCTGCAGAGATCAGATGAAGATAGTGAGATGGATTTGCCCTCCTTGGCCGTTTCTAAAACTAAACACAGATGGTGCTTGCAAGCTTTCTACAGACACTGGAGGAGGCGGAATTATCAGAGATTCCAGAGGCAAGGTCTTCCTTGCTTTCTCTCACTTTTATGGTCACTCAAACAGTTTGATTGCAGAAGCCCGAGCCCTCCTGGATGGGATTAAATATTTGAGGACTGTGGATACTAATCCAGCTCTTATAGAATGTGACTCTTTCACCCTTGTCCGGATTATCAATAAAGAAGCTCACTGCCCCTGGTCCATTCTCAGCTATGTCAGGGTTATCTGGAGCATCCTCTCTCAGTATGACTTGATTTCTCATATCTTCAGAGAAGCCAATACTGTAGCTGATCTACTTGCTTCTTTAGCTTGCACCACTAAATGTAATTCTTTCTATTCTTACAGTGAGCTACCTTCCATTATAAAAGGTGCTGCTCGGCTAGACTCTCTAGGCTTGCCTAGTATCAGATTGATGTAACTCTTTATTCTTTTCAAGTGGTATAAAAATTGCCTCCTGGTGGTCTAATGGTGGAGTGGCTTTCTCCTTACCTCTGGTAAGGGGTGCACTCTCCCATAGAGCCCTAGGCTAGGCTTTTCTATTAAAAAAATAGTGTTATGAGTATAGAAATGCACCTGCCCGGTGCAAATACAGCCAAATGAATTGGCGCCCTAGCCAGGGGCGCCAATTGATTGAATAGCGACCCTCCAGAGGGTCTTCATTTAAATGAAGACCTTCTACAAGGGTGCCATTTTCCTTATATGTATATATATAGAATTATGAAAGAAGCCCTATCCCCCAGGCGCCAATTGACTGAAAGAGTGCCTGACCCCCAGGCGCCAATTGCATGAAAGACTGCCTGACCCCCAAGCACCATTTCTTGAAAGACTGGGTAACCCCCAGGTGCCATTTCCTGAAAGCCTGAAAACAGGGCTAACCCCTGGGCGCCAATTCAGTGAGGCAACCTACTAGCTGCCAATTTCATCTAGATGATTCAGTGAGCAACAGATTCTGTTCTGATTCCTGATTTGTCTCGTGGTTTATACCGACATAACCCTAGTTCATCTCCTACATAATGTATGCCTTTGAACACCATCCCATGACAGTCTACCTTATCTATATCCTACAATGGTCAACCCTTGAAATTCTATATTGGCTATAAAATGAGAGTGGATGTCAAAAGAAATACATGAAATGTTATGCATATAGGGTCCGATCTGGTCCTGGGAGGAGCGCCCGAAAGTACTTGTGCCCATGGGAGTTGAATGATCACGGTGTTTAAGCATTGCACCGAAGTACTTGCTTGACTTGAGACATTCCACACTTACTCTCTCTACTTGCTTGACTTGACTTGCATGGCCCAGAATGGGCAATACTTGACTTGTGTGACCCAAAAAAGGGCAAGGTACTTGCTTGATTGAAATAGCCAATTCTATTGACACGTACTTGATACTACTTGCTAGAACATGAATTTTACTTGCTTGAACATGATTCTTACTTGCTTGTACATGAGTTCTTGCTTTCCTGAAAAGTGGCATCAACATCTAGAAAGTTCTTGATATCCTGCTTGTCAAATACTTGAAATGATGCGATACTTTTTCTATACAGTTCTTGATCTCTTACTTGATCATCATGCATAGATATACCTGTATACCTGAATTTTATTACTTGATCATCATGCATTGTTATACCACATTACACGTAACATGTAAACCACTTAAAGATTGCTCGAACTTGAGATGTAATTCCTACTGAGCGATTCGCTCATCCAGTTGCATTCTAACATTTTTCAGGTAATTCGAATAGCGACATCCACATGAACGGAAATGAGACCATGTGAAGAGTGCTAGAGTCACCAGTCGTCTACTGCCAATTACTCGTGTCCTTTGTATTTTAAGCCTTACCTTGTATCTTTAGTTATGATTGATCGAGTCGAATGAAACTTGTTGAGGCTTGTAGCCCAGTAGATGGATTTGAATAATGATGTCACAAACTAGAATTATCGCTAGTAGATTATTTATATAATTGTCATCTGGGACATTTGATATCATTTTAGAAATTTAAAACTTAGTCATTATTTAGTCATTTGCGCACTGTGTCTTTTGTTAAAAAAAATTTGCATACTGCTCTGATTGAATGGTTCTATATAAGTTGGCCACGACCCCGAGTATCTTCCGCGCTTGGGGTGTGACAAGAAACCTTATATATAGGACCCATATGTGGTGGCAGAAGCTATTGCTATTGATGTTGGGATCAAGAGGCAGAGGAGCGAGCATGGTCGTGTGTTGTGCTGTGTAGAGGAACCTTAGAGCGTCGTCCATTAGGATTCTTCCCTCTCTTCTTCCCAAAAGGTAGGTTTTCTCTCGGGCAAAAACTAAATAAACACCTCGTGTTAAGTAGATAAGCATGCAATTCATTCGTTCTATCATGCTATTTCTCCATGATCCATTCGTAGTTCGGCTTTTCGTAGCGTTCTGTTACCTTTCCTATTCCAAGAAGAATTTACGACCAGAGTAGTAGACGCATGTTAATCTGCGTCTTTCTACGCAGAAACAGATTCGTGAAATCGTGTCATGCATGTAGACGCATATTAATGCACGTCGACCACTAAGGCATGAATTTCCTAGATATTTTTTTATTATTTTAATGTTTAAAAATCAATATCTATTGAACCATGATAAATAAATTTATGATGTGCATGTTTTTAAGATCCCTAAAATTTTCCCCTAATTCTCATGTCCTCCGTTTTGTTAAAATCCTCATAGAATAAAAGTGCGACTGTTCATCCTAACTCAGAAAGAAGTGAATAGTGTTAATGAGCCTGTGATTGTATCTACCTGATGCACCTTGATGTGTATTTGAGAATCAGCATCTTTAGGTAAGACGCGGATTTCTCGTTAAATTAGTGTCCACTGTAGTAGACGCATATTGTTGATTACACTCCTTTCTAGAGAGACGTGTATTAAGCTGTGGCTGCTACCTTGATACTAATTCATGATTAATAACTAATTAAAAATTTAAAATCTAATGAAATCAACACCTCTTTACGTGGATGCGGATTAAAGAATTAATGCCTTTTTGGTCAGACGCAAATTCTTGTAGAAGCTTTCTCACTGCAGTTTGGATCCAATACCATGGATCCTTGGCATCGTTGTCTCACTGCCGAGGCATGGTCCCTATTTTTGTGTTTTCATGTTACACCCTATTTTCTTGGGGAATAAAGGACCCTCCGTCGGGAATCCCTCTCACTGGATTGTAAATTCTTTCACTAAGGCCTTCGTAAGTCCCCAACATCAAAGGATTCCCTCTTCGATCACTGGGCTAGTTGTACCCTAAAAACCCTAAAACCTGTTATAGTCATGTCACTCTGAAGAAACATGACACCTAGCCTTCATGCAGCGTGAATACTTAGGTGTTTTGTGAGAGTGTTGACACTGACCAGACACTGTAAAATTGGTGACTGGGAAAGTCGTCGCTAATTCCAGAATTAGCGTCCCAGATAGTGACGTAAATTCTTCGTGCATGTACTGTTCATAGGAATTGGCGACTGGAGCAGAAGTCGCGAATTCTTGAATTCACGGCGGCCTGAGTGGATGCCAATTCTTCCCAGATTCTCGCATCTCACGGTTTTTAACAGTAGAGTTCTCGTTATTTTTCCCTGTACATGACTCTATCCTTGAAATTCTAATGTCTTCTTGGATCTTCCCGAATATTCCTACAAGTACTTAATCCTTGGAGTTCTATTGGCTATTAAATAAAGTGGATGTCTAGATATTTATACAGGATCTTTGATCCATGACCTCAATGCCTGACATTAATGGGGCCCAGTCTGGTCTTGGGAGGAGCACCCGAAAGTACTTGTGCCCATGGGAGGTATTATTGGCTCTGGTGTGGCATTGCACCGAAGTGCCTGACTTGCTAGATTGATCTACGGCATTCCACTCTTGACGTGATATTATGTAATGACTTGATGTGCTCAACCCGAAAGGGTAATTGCTTGAACTTGAATAGCCAATTCCTTGTTGCAAATGTGAACCTGCTAGACATTCTCCATATTCTTGCTACTTATTTCCATGATGTTCCTTATTAGTCTATTTTATCTTGAGCATTGTTCATACATGGATATTGATATAGTTGCATTCATATAACATGTTAATTACTTTAAGCAAGCCTGATTTATAGAGATGTAATTCCTATTGGGCTTTCGCTCATCCAATGCTTTTAACCTATTTTTCAGGTAATTCTGATGAGGACATCCAAACCGATGGGGAAGGCCAAGAGTGAAGAGCATAGAGCCATCCTGGATAGCTTGTTCCTCCAAGAGTCTTGACGAGTCATAGTTAATTTGTACTTTTCTTTTGAGTTTAGTGGAAATTGGAATTGTTGGAATTAAGAACTATCTATCGTAAGCTTGAGTTAGTGGGATGAATGAAGTACGTTGTGTATTGTTTTCTATTACCGTACTATGTTTCTTGTGGTTGTGTGTGAATGCCTTGAGCTTTGATTGACATGATCTATATAATCATCACGTTCCAGGTTCCTTTCGTGCTTGGGGCATGCCATACCCTTCCAGCAGGCATAGCTAGAGGCACAGCAAGAGGCACCTCAGGTGGATCGGCCACCTCATTCTCCCATGCATGATCAGCCCCCTCCTTCTCCCATGTATGAACACTCCATCATCCCATGGGCTACACTGGAGAGGGTTCTGACACCTCCTTCATCTCCACCTAGGCAACCTTTTGCCTTAGACCCTCTCAGCCTTCTTCTTCTTCTTAGCCTCCAGCATACTCATTTACTATGCCTCCTCAGCTATACAATTTTCTCTCCACCCAATTTCAGAACATCCAGTCTTCTATTCAAGAAATGTCAACAAACTTTGATTTGAGATTGATGAGATTGGAAATCAAAATGGACAATAGATTGGTGGAGCAGCAGCAGCACTCTTAGCATGTTGCTAGGAGATTTAACGGATTAGTGGGTACAATAGGAGAGGTATCCACTCAAGCATCACTTCTTCAGACCAGGCTGAACACCCAACTACAGAACATAGAGTGGCAGTTTCAGTAGGGCAATGCTCATCACAGAGAAACAATTACTCAGATAACCAAAAGCTTAGACTGACCTACACTCATTTGATAGACAAAATGGAACAACTGGACAAAGATATTGGATACCTAGTCTAAGAGGCTAGACGAATGGTAGATCAGTTTCCACTCCCGACAGGAGAGAGCATGGTGGAGAGTACTTATCAAGCTACCTCATCTACTGCACCACCACCAATGCCTCATGTAATAGATTAGTTTGTCGTACACATGTTAGATATTCTACATGGCATGTCTGATACTCTGGAGGGCAAAATTTGCTCACTCCAAAAGTTGGTACAAGAGAAGATGCAAAACCTGAACGACCGGCTCCGACGGCTTGAGTACAAAATATATGCAGGTGCGGGACCATCTCAACAGCAAGACCCTCCAGCTCCATCATAGTGATTGCATTGAGTGTACTCTCCCCAAGTCCTATTTTGATGATGTCAAAGGGGGAGAGTAAGTGAGAGTCATATGCATCTTGGTCTGTATGTCAGTGGTTTGTTTGTTAGAGTAAAGTTAGGTTTGCATGTCATGCATTGTGAGTCCTTGTACAGGCTTATTTTATCATCTTGAGTCTCATAGCATTTGTATATACATATGCTTTACTGAGATGAATGAAAATCATTTTGTGAATGTGTGCCTTCAATGTATGGAATGAACACAAATTTCCATGGAAGATGAATTTGAATGAATGTGGACTTGAATGAATGTTTTCAAATGGCAATGACTCATAGTTGCCATCATCAAAAAGGGGCGAATGTTGTGTCCTTGGTTTTGATGATGTCTAACTACGAATCATTGGAATAAAATCTTGAAATCTTAATGAAAATAAGTCCCTGATGAATCAAATATTAAAGCCAAAATGGTGTCCCAAAATATCTAATTTAATATCTTTTAATGGGCCCCACAAGTACCAAGAAAAATCTTTTTAAAAGGTGTTCAGTCCTAAGTTACATGTATCAGTGTGTCGACACACCCTCAAGAGTCTGTCGACCTGTCAGTGCAGAGCCATGGGCCGTTCGGGCTGAAAGCTCTGTGACAGTTAAGTCTGTCGACACAGGTCTACATAGTGCGTCGATACACCCTAAAAATTTAGTACCCGTTATACGGGCCACTTTCTTTAGGATGCATCTACACCATCTTCTTAGGGTGTCAACACAGGATCGATTCCAGTAAGCAGCTTCCGAAGAATATTACAAGAGTGTGTCGACACATATATCTGGGTGCGTTGACACATATAGGTTTTGGCTCGTACTCCAGCACGCAGCAGCCTGTGCAAGCTATGATGTGTGTCGACACACCTCACTAGGTGAGTCGACACACATGAGGACACAGAGCAGATTCTGTGAGCAGCTTTGTAAGCAATCAACGGTGGTGTCGACACATAGCACTCAGTGTGCCGACACACCCTCAATGGCGAGAAGCTTGTACAAGCTACGAGGCCCACTCATGGCACATGGTCCAAGGACCAATGATTGAGGAATCTTTTGTACGAAAAGGCCAGCTTCTAGAAAGAACTTTTGGCATGAAATATTCCTTCCACTACCTTAAAAGCAGATCACAAGGAACCCACGAAATATTCCCTGCTCTGGAAATATAAAACGATGAATTCTTTGGATAATGAAAAGAACAAGAGAAGAAGAAAACCTGCGAGCACAGCCAGCATGGAAAATAAGTTTCCTTTGAGAGAGCCCACAGAGAGAAAATTCCAGTAGTCTTTGCTTCCATTACTACTCCTGATCGCTCTTGAAGTATCATCGAAGTAGAACCTATTGCTGTTCAAAATAGAGCATCGGTTCCAGCCATGGAGAGTTCACTTCCTACTTCCTACTGGGTCTGATATCGAATATACCTAAAGATCTCGAGCTCAAGTTATTACAGCAAGCTTTGGAGTCAAGTTCTGAAGCCACATTGTCCAGATCTGAAGCTACTGCAGACTGGATCGTCATCAGACCGAGTTCCCTCTATTTGGAGAGATCTTCTGAACTCATTCTGATTTCTATTTTTTTAGTGCTTTTGTTTTCTTGTTCCTGTGCTACATTGGAGTGTTTTGTTTTCTACTATTATAGTAGGTGTTTCAGATCGAGCTGGGTTGCTCTGATCTAGGTTTTGGGCTATAGGCCCTCAAGCTGTTTGACAACAGTTTGTTGGGAGGGAGGACCTCTCCTTCAAGCTATGTGTTCAGCGGTGTTGGCTAGGGTGGAATCCCTAGTGTGTAAACTGTGTAATCATCGGTTTGTTAGGGTGTGATCCTCGCGTTTAGTGTAGTGCACTAAGGAAGCCTCACTTGGTTTAAGTGAGGGGTGGACGTAGGCCTCCAGAGGGAGAGCAAACCACCTTAAAAATCTTGGTGTCCTTGTGTGGTTTGTGCTTGCCATCCTTATGTGTGATTGTCACTAGATGCATGCCTAGGACTGATCAAGCTTACTTGCTTTTGTTATTCTGATCGTCGGCCTACCTACTCAGTTCACTCTATCTTTAGAACTTGTTATTTTTTAAATAGAGGGTAGATCTATTCATCCCCCCTCTAGATCAGCCATTCTACGCTTAACACGCGTCAAAGAGCGCCACTTTCTCCCTGGAGATCTCGTGCTACGACGAGCTAGCGTGGCGGACCCTAGATCAGCTATGGGAAAACTGGCCCCAAACTAGGAAGGCCCTTATCGGGTGACAGAAGTGCTTGATAAAGGGACGTATAGATTAACGATGTTGGATGGGCGAGAAGTATCAAGAACTTGGAACTCTGTAAATGTCAGAGCATTTTATTAGTAAATTGATTTTATTACTACTTCTTAAGACCCGGACCAGAGAATCATTATCAGTCGCCCACCGAGCCCAACTATGGTAGCCTCCGAGCTCCCAAGAGGCGAGCGCCAATGCTCCCCTTAGAAAAATGGTAGCTCCCGAGCTCCCAAGAGACGAGCACTCACGCTCCTATCAAAAACGATGGTATCTTCCAAGCTTCCAAGAGGTGACCACTCAAGCTCCCCTCAGAAATGATGGTAGCTTCCAAGTTTCCAAGAGGCGAGCACTCATGCTCCCCTCTGAAATGCTGGTAGCTATCGAGCTTCCAAGAGGCGAGCACTCAAACTTCCCTCAGAAATGAAGGGTGACTCCTAAGTCCCCTAGAACGAGCAAGAATCCTCTCCTCTTCAGGAAGAAGGATGTACACTCTCCTCCACACGGTCAAGGGTGACTCCTAAGTCCCCTAGGCCGAGCAAGAATCCTCTCCTCTTCAGGAAGAAGGATGTACGCTCTCCTCCACACGGTCAAGGGTGACTCCTAAGTCCCCTAGGCCGAGCAAGAATCCTCTCCTCTCCAAGAATAAGGACGTATGCTCCTATGTAATTATTCAAGGGTGACTTCTAAGCCCCTAACGGTAGGTAAGTGTCTTGGCCTTCTCAGAAAGTAGGACGTACACCTAGCCAAAAGCAAGCGAGAATCCTCTCCTCTTTAGGAAGAAGGACATATTCCTATCTACAATTGTTCCAAAGGTGGCTTCTAAGCCCCTAAGGGTAGGTAAGAGTCATGGCCTTTTGGGGAAGCAGGATGTACACCTAGCCTTGCGCGCACTAAAAATGGATTTGACGGTGAGTGTAGTTACCCTCTCAAACACCCCACATGGGAATGATTTGACGAAGTCCATACAACATTCATGTAACGGCCCCAAGAGCGTGGGAATAAATGACAAGAACACAGTGGAAGGAAAAGATCATGCTTTTATTAATGATACAGAGCCCTCAGTCACTATCAGCATATTCGCTTGGCCAGCGCGGGCCACTAGGGAAATGAGTTGGGCACGCTAAGGCCATGGTGGCATTAAAGCCATCACTATGGCCATCCATCCAACCCCGCTCAAAGTCACTGTCCAAATCAAGTGGTTCATGGGAAGTATCCGGAGTCAGAGCAGACTTGACAGCATCACCTTTGTTGGCCCAGAATAGATGGCAGACAGGAAGGGGGGGTGAATTGTCCCCCATGTGAGATGTCTGATTTTAAAAACTATTACGCAGATAGAACAAGATTGAGGAAAATGATTAAACTAGGATAACTCAGTTCACTCAATCTTACCGTGCTCACACGAATAGCTCATGCAAAGAGTGATTAAACTATAACTAAATATAGATAACAGACATAGCGATGTGTGATGGTGCAGTGAATAAAAATCTATAAAATAGCTTGTTATGGACACCCGTTTATTGCCTTTGAGTTGAGTCATTTTTCTACCCTTATTTATGATATCCCAAGTTGTCCATTACTCATTGGGCCATTTTTGGCCATTTTTGGGCCTATTTTAAGGATATTTTCTCCCTGGTTGGGCTTGCTCCCCATATCTTCTCGAATTTGGACTTAATGGGCTTTGGTTTGACTTGGTCTTTGGGATAAATAAGCATAATTATCTCATTTTTTTATTTTCAACGGCTAGGTGAATAGTGGTTGATCGATAGACCACAAAGATTCTCTTGGTGGTCCATCGATCGACCGTCTCTTGTGGCCGTGAATCTTGCGTCGACGGGTTTTTCTCTCTCTATCCAATGTCGAGGAGGGTCGTTGTTGCACAGATTTCTGTGCAGATTTTGAGCCAAATGAGATGTCGTTTGATCCTGGGGACTCCTGGGAGATTTATCTACGAATTTTATTAAATAAATCAAGGCTAATTTTCGCTGTAAACCCTTCAATTCGAGCTAGGGTTTCAAGGCTCTATAAATAGAACCCTTAAGCTTTGGGGGGGGGTGATTCCAGAGCTCACGTCGAGGTGCTGCCGCATTCTAGAGCGAGATTCAGCCAGGGAGAAAGGCTTTCCACGTTCTTCAAGCTTTCAGTCCAGGGAGTAGCCGGTTTCGCTATGTTCTTTTGTGTCATTGCTTTAGTCATCTTCGGTCATCTTTTGGTCATCCCATCTCAATTTTTCTCTATCTTTCTTCACAATTTTCACTATTTTTCTTGTATTCATACATCATCCTATTGTTTTCCTCGCCCCCTAGGGGTTAAAAAACCACCATCCCCAGGTATCCACCCTTCTAATCATGTGTTTTACTCATTACTCTTGTTTATAGATATTGCACGTCCTTGAAGTAATTTGGGTCGTCTTCTCTTGTTGTCTGTGTTGTCTTGCAGGTCAGCAGTCATTTCTACACGAGGCCCATCCCTCTTGGCCGACCAGAAGGGGTTGAAGATTAAGTTCCCAGGTTCGGGTTCTGGAAGCTTTTTGCGGTCTATTCAAGCCATTTTTCCTTCTGGTTGCGGCTGATCTAAGACCGTTTCGTTCCTGTGCCCATGCCTCCTTCCCGTGTTCTGTCCCAGTGCTGGTAGCGGCCTGTCGTCCGACCATTTTCCTATTTCAGCGGCTGTCGTAAGACCGCCTTCCTCAGGCTTGCAGCCCGGAGAGGACCGCCATCTTTCTGCACCAGAGCTGTCCCAGTTGCCGAGTGTCTTCATCCATCTCTTCTTTCCAAGGTACGTAGTGCGTTCCTCTTGTACTATTTACTTTGGTGGCGATCACAATCTGGTTGTGCTGATTTTGAGGTGATGGTATCGTTGCATTGCTTGCCTTGTTCTATGTTCTATTGGATGTCACACTAGTCACATTCATTCACATACACACACTTAAAGAAAAATATCAACACACATGCTTGTTTTTTGGCGATCACGGTGGGATGCCTTATGCCATTCGTGTTCTTAGCACTGTTTGACCGTCTTATCTGTAGTTGTTTGGTCCATTTTAGTCTCCCCAGATTTTTTGTTTGATTTCTTGTTGTTTTCTGTTCTCTGGGTGTTGTTGCGATCCTCTGAGGGCCGTTTCTCTTCTTCTAGTGGTCTGTCGCGAGACCGTAGCCGTTGCTCTCAGGTACATCTGCTTCCATTAATGTCTATCCTCTGTCGTTTTCTATCTTTTAGCGTTTTACGATCCTCTCTAGACCGTCTCTGCAGGTTACGGTCATTCAAGTGACCGCTTATTCTGCTCAGGTACATGTTCCAAGATTCCCGTCACTGTTCTGTTCAATTTTTTGTCTGTTATTTTTCATTGTTCTCTGGCTGATTGCGATCCTTTCAAGACCGTCTCTATTAATGAGTGGTCATCTCTGTGACTACTACTTTGTCACATTCTGCACCCCGAGGCTTATTGTTGTGATCTCTTATTTACCAGTTTGATACTTGTTGTTGGGTGCTATTTATCTCCCCTGGGTTATCATTCATGTTTATATCATTGTTGGCATATTTGTATCATTGTTTGATCATTGCTTGTTAGTTTTAGTGTAGAATTTGCATGCACTCCAGTGCACATAGGGTCATCCATTTATCATCTCTTAGTTGCATACCTACCTTGGTAGGAGATCCTCTCGCCTCCATATTCCTTGGAGTCGACTAGGTGATCCTATCCGGGACCTCCGTAAGCCCCCATGAGCCGTGGATTCCCACACGGACGTCGGGCATGTTGTGCCCTTACCACCCAGTGTTTAGGTTGCATTTGTGAGAGAGAGTCTATACCTAGAGTCAACCAAGTCCCTCAGTCCACCCCATTACGAATCCTATTTTTGAGGGAACATTGATTTAATTGAAATCACTAAGGTTCTTAAAGGGGAAACGCATAAAATTTTTGTGCATCATTATAACTTGGTCAATCTTGGTTGCCTCTCATCCCCTCTCTTGTTTGTGCATTTTGTTAGTCATCCCGTTTAGGTGCTGATTAGTTGTTGTCATTCTCTTTGTGATAGGTGCCACGTTACCTGTGGAGTTGTTTCCCGTTCATAGGATCTTCTCCTAGGGGCAATCCCTCTTTCATCTCCTACCTCAACCCCTTGTTCGATTCCACTATGTCGTCCTACGATTTCTCTCATTCCCGTGAGGACTCCCTACCTCAGGGCCTTCTAGAGGACCCATCTAGGGTCGCGCCTGTCTAGTTTGGGGAAGGGTCCGCCCCTCCTCTATCTGATGCCATGGAAGGTGGTCAACCCTCTCTTTCCAATCCTCCTGCCCACAATTTTGCAAGTCAGGTTCTTCAGATGATGGCCAAGCTGGATCCAGCCCAGCTCCAGGCCTTCTATCAAGCCTTAGGTCAGGCACCCCGTCTCCTACTCTTCCACAGGGTTTATCAGCTACCTCCACCCCTCCGTCCACGGTTAATGGGCCAGGGGCTTCATCTACTGCTCCGATTGATCTCACCCCGGTGCAACCTAAGACTCTTTGTTTCTCCAATTTGGAGGCTGGCCAATCTTCTAGTTCGGTCCATCAGCTTCTTGATAGAGGGAAGACTGGGCTTCTTCCATCATCTCATGTTGATCCTTATGGGTCCATTCCTCCAGCAACGCAGGCTCTCGTGGGCCCGGTTGATTTCTTGCGTCATCAGGCTGGGACCGCCCACTTAGCTTACACAGATATGGGTCCCTCCTTGGCCCAATATCCTTCTCATGGGCTTCCCCCTCTATCTACTTATCCTTCGGCCCCTCACACCGGGTTCATTCCTTTCGCTTTGCCTCCTCCATCCCGAGAACGGGAGCTTCTTGATAAGTGGGCTACCATGCAGCAATAGCTTGACCTCTTTCAGAAGCGGGTCGGCACACAATCCTTGGCTGATGTCCCAGTTCCCAATTTTCACAACATTCGTTTCCCTTCTTAGTCAGAGCTCTCCACGTACCGAAAGTACGACGGAAATGGTCATCCTTATATCCATGTGAGGGACTTTTTATATGAGTCGGCACAATTCCAGTATGATGATCCCCTCGTGGCGTATTTGTTTCGCCGCTCATTGGATGGGGTTGCCTTGGAATGGTTCTATGCTTTGCCATTAGAGGACACAGAGAGCTTCAAAGTCATCAAGGAAAAGTTCATCAAGAGATTTCAGGACCGGGTCGGCCTAGAATACTCATTTACCGATTTGGTGGCCGAGAAGATGAAGGTCGATGAAGACTTTGCAGCATACACTGATAGATGGAGGCAGATGGCTGCTCGTGTGCCCGGTCATATTCTGGAGGAGGAGAAGGTTAAGCTCCTCATTTCCAACAGCACCCCTACTTTCTGGAACATTCTAGCCATGAATGACATCGTCAACATGCACCAGTTGTATAGTAGGGCTAGATTTATCCAAACCCAGTTTAAAGACTCCTACATTGACACCCTTTTTGAGGCCCAAAAGCCTAAATCCACTAGAAAGCCTCAGGGACCTATTACCGAGGGAGTCCAAATAAATGAACTGGTGCAAGCCTTTAGTTTCATCAACCAACCCGCTCCACCTCGCTTCCAGCAACCTCCTCGAAACCCACAGTTCCCCACTCTACCAACTGCCCAAACATCTTTCCCCGCTCCACAGCAGCCACAACAGCCACCATAATACCATAACGTCCCTCCACCAAATGGCTATGCACCAAAGCATCCGGGTCCTAAGAGAGCCTAGTACCCTCCCTTGCCAGAAACCCTTTCAGATATCTTCTCCACCCTCATGTCTGTCGTTGCTTTGCAACTTTCTCCAGAACGGCCGAATTGGAACCCGACCGTTGACCAGTCTAGATACTGCATTTTCTACCAGTAGCCCAGGCACACGATTGAGAGTTGTTTCCAGTTTAGAGATCTCGTTTATGATTTACATGAAGGATAGCGCATCGACTGGGCCGAGATGCACAAGGTAATCATAGAGATCAAGGAAAGGAGAAGATAATAGCCACAACAGCAACTGCAACCGCAACAGCAGCCTGCACAAGACTTGGGGATTCATCAGAATCCGATACCTAACCATCCGCCCACTCCGCAACCTCAGTCACCGACACCGGCTCAGGTAAACATTGTCCACCGCGTAGCTCCCACTGCTGGGTGGTCTTCTGATGATGAGTCTTCTGCTCACCTCATGGCCCTCCACCATACCTACCGCAACTCCCCTTCGTCGTCTACCCCCGCAATCCTTCAGCCCACCGCCGCAACTTCCACCGCATCTGCCATACCTCCAAAACCCCTCATTCTACCTCCTGCATTGCCCATCGTTTCACCCGTCCTCGCGCCAGTGCCCGTCACACCCTCCATTGCCACCCCCTTGTTTAACATGTCACCCATCATCCTCCCGAAGGGGCCCGTTAAGCCTGCCTCCACCTTCATCACCCCCATTTCTACACCCCTTACTCACCCTACCAGGCCCATTAAGCCGATAGTCATGAGTCCATCCAACGCCGTGCTAGCGCAAAACCTTGCCCTTCAGAGCGGGCGTTTGTTCCATCGGAGCTATCCTACAACCGGTGCACCCGCACCTAACCCCCAGTTTCCGACACAAGTTGCTGATCAAGAAGAAGTAGACCCATTGCCCGGCACACAGTATGACTTGCTACATCACTTGGATCGGGTGCCGGCCAAGATCTCTGTCTTAGAGTTGATTAAGCGGTCCAAGTTACACCAAGATGCTTTGAGGGATTTTCTTCAGAAAGTTCTAGTAAATGAAGATATGGCAGTGGATAGTCTACCATCGGCCCTGGCTACACTTACACAAGGGCCGACCATTGCCTTTTCTGAGGCCGAGTTAGCACCTCCCGAGGCACGCCAAATGCCGCTTTGCATCTCCATCACCTTGAACAAGGTGACTATTGATGCGGCTTTGGTCGACACCGAGGCCTCCATAAATGTCTGCCCCCTAAGCACCCTGCGCGCCTGCAATATCTCTGAAGATATGTTAAGGCCCACCCCAACTACAATTGCAGCCTACGACAATTCAAGGAGGGAGTGCCATGGGGTGATTACTGTCCAAGCTGAGCTCGGGCCGCTGACAATGCCCTTAGAATTATATGTGCAGGATATTGACCCAATGTTTAAGGCTATCTTGGGTCGTCCATGGATCGACAACCTTCATGCCGTACCGTCTACCGCCCACTAGTGCCTCAAATTCCCATTCTAGGGACGGGTGGTAATGGTCAAAAGCATCTCCACGATCTAGTCAGTTGAAGCCATTTCTAACAAGATACTCTCGACTCTCTGTCCTAGTAATAAGCCAGTCATCTCTGTGTGGACTTTGATTTCCCATGGGCCTATGTGCCGCGCAAGCCGGCCGTTACACCGATAAACATCAAAGTGAAGCCCAAAATGAGAGATCCCAAGGGCTGGAACATGATATTGAAGCTAGGCTATCAGCCAGGCATGGGTCTCAGTGCTCAGCAACAGAGGCGGACCAAGCCGATCCCCAGGGGCAGAAAAATAAATAGGAGGGGACTCAGATACCGAGAGTCGTCATTATTAGTTATGGGAAACTCAGGGCCATTGACTTGGGACTACCGTCAGCACTTTGTCAGGGGCCCATTGCAGCCGGGTACTTTGAACACCCCGCCGAGTCAGCCCGAGAGGAAAGATACCGCTTGCACAGTTGATAGCCCGCCATCGCTACCTAGGAGGCCTGTTGATGACATGGAGGACTTCAGTCAAGCTTTTTTGAGTTTGTTCTATGAAGAATATTACCAGATAAACCCGAAGGTGCAGCTCGTGCAATACACACAAGGAAAGCTAGCTTACCATCCGTGGGAAGAGGGGTGCTCACCCGTTGTTTTCACTTGGTCTCCTTCCTGTTTAATGTCTCTTTTTCAATAGCTGGAGTTTATACCCCGTTCACCTCCTATCATGATTGATCCTTTGTGACTAGAAATGTCGACTAAATTTTTTATTGTGACTTGTCCGTGTGGGCGCTGCCCACCAATTAATCTTTCCAGTACATGGTTTTCCTCTTCTGATTCTTTCTTCGACATCTTATGTCCATCCATCTACCCTCTCACGCTCCCTCCTCCTCCTTCCCCCTCCTCTCCATCTTGTTGCGTTCTCTCCACTAATCTCCAAGAAGGAAAAAAAACGTCAATTTTGAAACGGAGATTTCAGTGGAAGATTACGTTGTGTTCTGTCCATCCTCCTCCCAGGGGCATGAGGCCCCTACTTCCCTTCCATTAGATTTCCTATCTCTTAGGGTAGATGTAGAGTCTGTCGAGTCTCCTAGGGTAGTAGAGTCTGTCGGAGTAGGGTCTTGTTCTAATATCTCTAGCCCTTCCACGCTTGCGGCATGCCTGATGACGCGTCACTCCAAATCTATCCCTGATAGGTTCTTCCAGGATCTCGCTCAACGCTGCCATGCCCTCCTTAGATGTCCGAAATTCATGGAAACGACCATCGTTCTAGAGGATGATGAGGAGCAAGATGGGGTGTGGAGCGATGACGGACTAGGTGTTTATGAGATCGTGGATGAGAAAGACCCGGTCGATTTTAAGGATAGTGACGTAGATGACACTGCCGATCTGTACGCGCAAGGTTTAAAGAGGCTCGATGAGCCATCGTCGGCGATGGATGAACCTAAGAAGGAAATTAATATTGGAACGGAGGAGGATCCCAGGCTCATTATTATCTCTGCTAGTCTCCCTCCTCAGGTTGAAGAGGAGTTGGTCAAGGTTTTAAGGGAGTATAGTGATTCCTTCGCCTGGTCCTACGAGGACATGCCGGCTCTTGACCCCACCTTGGTGGAACATAGACTTGTACATAAACTAGGGGCAACACCCGTAAAGAAAAAGTTAAGAAGATTCCACCCCCACATGGCCTTGAAGATGAAGGAAGAGGTTGATAAATAAAATAAGGCCATATTTATTCGGGTCGTTTTATATCCTCAGTGGGTGGCAAATATAGTTCCTGTTATCAAGAAGGATGGAAAGGTATGAATTTACATTGATTTCAGGGATTTGAATAAAGCATGTCCCAAGGATGATTTTCCGCTGCCTCATATAGATGTGTTGGTGGATAACATAGCCGAGTATGAAGCTCTTTCATTCATGGATGGTTATTTGAGATATAACGAAGTCCGTCTAGCTCTGGAAGATCAAGAGAAAACCTCGTTCACCACGCCTTGGGGCACTTACTGCTATGTGGTCATGCCGTTTGGTCTGAAGAATGCGGGTGCCACGTACCAACGAGCGATGATGGCAATATTCCACTATATGATGCATGTCTATATGGAAGCTTATGTGAATGATATCTTGGTGAAATCGAGGCCGAAAGAAGAGCACCCCAATATTTTGGCCAAGGTGTTGCAAAGAGCTCGGGAGTACAAGTTGAAGATGAATCCGAAGAAATCTGTGTTTGGAGTATCTTCAGGGAAATTGCTAGGTTTCATAGTTAGCAAACGGGGGATCCAAATTGATCCTAATAAAGCCATGGCTGTCATGGACATGTCCCTCGATAGTCCGCTTTTTCTACCCGAGAACCCTTCTGATATCCTTCCCTTTTGCGGTCTACTGAAGGCCATTTTCATTATTTTAGCAATCAGACGCTGACCGTCTTATTCATATAGCGGTCTCTGGATAGGCCGTCTCTTTTCCAGAAAGCTATCTCAATCCACACAAGTGCACAAAAAAGAAAGCCAAGTCTATAACTTATTCAATCAAAGCTTTTCATTCATTTATTCAATATCAATTGCATCAAATTCAAGCTATGGATCTCTATACATCATGAAATATCACTCAATCCTCAATCAGGCATCGCCGTGAGGTCGGATCTCGCGTAACTCTCTTGAGTAAGCCTGGTACTCTTCCTGGGTCTCTATCACCTCCGTTGGCAAGGTACGCGCTTTGCTGACCTCCCACATGATCAAGGCACTCCTCACTACCTGCTCGTCCTCCTCCGTCCCGAGTCTCCTCGCCTGTAGTGCAGGTAGATGGGGTAGCACTGGAACCAGGGTGCGTGGGAGTCCAACCTGTAGAAAACACATGTAGGGGATATACATCGCCAAGGTGGTGTTCCCCATGAGCCTCAAGTCATGCCCAAGCCTCCTAGGAAGCCTAAGGGTGGTGCCGTGGAGGAAAGGTGGGCATGTCACGAACCGATCTAGTGGCAGAGTGTTGAGGTAAAGGCACCACTCGTCCTTAGTCTTCTTATCTGTTGTTTGACACTTAACCTGCTGAGGGAACCCGAAGGCGCCACCGATGAGGAAAAGTGGATGGCCCCCGAAGATGCGGCTAGCAAAAGGGATGTCTTCCCTGGGTGTGAATTTTATTCTAACTCCCATCGAGCACTTGAGTAAGATCATGGACCCAAATAGTGGACCTCCTAAAGCAGCTGAGCTAAGTCCGTCATACAAATAGGAGAGGATGGTCTGTGAAATGGATAGACCCCGCCACAATCCACTAATGATACTGAGTTTGGGTGTATCTAGAAGATGGTCAGTGGTAGGGAAGAGTATGGCCCCGCACAAGTAGATGGAAACAGCCTTGGCTATTACCTCATTCCACCCACACTTGTTTTTGCAATGGGATATGATCCACTAGCTCAAAGGTATCAGATGGATGTGGTGTGGACTAACTACGGTGTTGATGTCCTTGGCACTAGGAAGAAACTCCCCTAGGATAAGGGTAGGATCTATAGGCACAACTGTATGACAGACTAGGTCTTCCTCACCAATTTTGGATCTAGGGAGGGATAGATAGGTTTCTACCTCTTCTAATAGGATGGTGGCCTCAAAGGAAGGAAATATGAAGGTATAAGTCTGAGGGTGCCATAACTCCACCAAGGCTATGATGCTATGCCAGTCTAATGAGAGTTTGGGGTAATTTTTGGTCAAAACTAAGAGAGGGTGTAGATGCCAGGCCTTTAGAGTGGATATTACTGCTATGGAGAGTTCGCGAATCATAGGGGCCATCCATTTCAATGTTGAGTAGCGCCTTGGGCCGGGGAGAAGCTAAGGTAAGGGAAGAAAAAGAAAGCAAAAAAAGAAGAAGAAGAAAGGGAGTAGAAATATGAGAATTTGAAGGAATTTGATGAATATAAAAATAATTGCACTAACTTACCTCTCTTGAAGAGCTGGAGCTCAGGTGTTTTGGGATTGCAGTCAGTCGTTGCAGTGCCTCGTGCTCCTTTCTAGCCGGCTTTGGGCCGTTGTCGGCACCCTCACCCATTGTGCTTCCTTCAAGGGCCCTCTTCATGATGATTTGGGTGGTGTTTCTATGTTTTTCAAGGCCTAAAAGCAAGGTTTTGTGTGAGTTACGAGTTTAAAATGCCTCCCTACTTATAAAGCCTAAATTCCTAGTCCTTTCCCATCATGATTGAGGTTGGATAGCATCAACTTGGGTTAAGATAATCCTTATCGCGCTTTGGGCATCTTTTCCCACGGTTTAGGACTCTTTAATAGAGTCCCAGTCAAGTTTAACTAGGTCTCTGGGCTTGCGATCTATCGCGTCACTGCTAGACAATTTGGCGATCGTCAAAGGGCCATTTTCTATCTTGGTCTACATTCCTCGTCTCCCACGCGCTTAACGGTCTCGGTGAGACCATCTCCCAAAGAAAACTATCAAGACACGACCGTCATAGTTGGGCGTGCGGTCTAATGTGGGCCGTCTCTGTCTTCCTTTCATCTTCGGTCGTTTGTTCCCTAGCGATCTATCGTGGGGCCGCCAAGCTCAGTTAGCGGCCTGGCCGTGACCGTCTCTATCTCTGATGTCCGTAGTGTTAACTCTTCCTCAGGTCTACCTAGCTTTTCACCTCAGTCTCCCTCTCTCTCTCCTATCAGTCGTGGTTGGGTTAGTTAAGTCAGTGTCAGCACACACATTCATTTCTAAAAAGAGGCATGTTCATTGCATTAGATCGGAGTCATATACATGCATATATCTAGTATAGTACATCAAGATGGTCCCTCTCCTGGACCCCCACTATCGCCACTGCCCTCATGTCTCTTCCTCGGCGGGTCCATGGCTGTGCTCCCCTGCTCTCGCTGTCGTCGGCGCCGCTGTGGGTGCCACTCGGAGAGGTGCTATGCTCCGATCTCTGGCTCATCACTTGGAGGGACTACTGGTACGCTCCCACTGCACCCCTCAACTCGGCTACCTATAGCCGGGACCACTCTAGCTCGCTCCTCAGCTCTACTGCCTCGGCACGAAGGCGCTCTACCTCCGCCGCCCCAGCGTGGGATCTCTCCATCTCTCCACGAAGGTGCTCTACCTCTGCCCAGAAGCGCTCCATGATGCGGGACGGGACGCGAACCCGGAACTCTAGCTCGCGGACGCCCCTAAGCGAGGGAAGCATGCGGACATGAGCGGTTGAGTAACCGGCAATGAGTCTCGGGTATCGACTTTTCCGCGTGCTCAGATCGAGTCACCGGGCGGATCACGCTCGCTCTCTCTCATAGCGGTGATAAAAATTTGACGAGCTAGTTATCCTATCACTATAGCCGCGGCATATGAAAATATACGAGATAAGAAAAATGCCAAATAAGGAGGGTGGCGAGTGTACCTCCACGCTCCAGACGTGGGGAAGACGATCCCGGCCGAAACTCGTACTCCCGGTGTACATCAAATAAATAATTACAGCAATGAATTTAATTGCCCACTCCACGCAGGGAGGTAAAGGGCTACAATGGGACCCGAGAATAGGGAACTCGGGTGGACGGGCAGCAAGCCGGAAGGGCTTCCGGGTAGGAGACCGGCTGCTGGTACGACTCGGTACTATTCCAACTAGGTTCAGCAACTCAGTTCAGCCCGCTGGACAACAAGCAAACTTGGCTACTGTGACGGCGACTTCTGGTCACCTTCTGGTTACGGTGGCTGGTTGGGACGTTGGTGGAAGACTCCTCTTTGATCCCCGAGATCAGCGGCGACTGAATCGACGCTGAAGTAATTTTCCAAGAATTAACTTGCTGCTGCCTTTGCTGGCCTGTTCTCGGGACAAGAATGCGCGCCTCCACGAAAAGAATTTCTACACCCAGATCTGATGTCGGATCGAGGTGAAATTGGTACCGTTGAATAGAGGACGGAAAGGGCTACAACATATAATTATTTCAGATCCATCCAGTGAATGGATTGAAAATGAAAATGACTGTTCCCAAGGTTTTTTTACTGACTCAGATTACAGACAATCAGAATAGAACATGATCTACTTGAGAATTAATTTTGACCGGCATAAAAATGATGGATCTAGACTCTGAGAAAATTATGGGTGAAAGAGGGGGATGTGAGGAACAGATATGATTTGTTTGATAATTTTTGGAGATGGCTAAGGGGGCGGGAAAAATACAACAACAAGACACTATCCCGCAGATCTACTGATGGGCAGACTGTCAGGGGTGGAACTAAAATTACGGGAAAAATATTAAACGAAGGCGGATTGACACAAAATTTAAATTGGGGATGGATAACAAGGAGGGGGATGATCCATCAAAATTTCAAGATCATCAGATAACTGGATTTGGCGTACCAACCTTTTCTTTCAGATTCTGTCCTAGATCTCGGAATCCTGGACAACAGAGTGAAGAAATGGTTGTGGCGGCTCAACGGCAGCACGAACGGAGGCGGCGGCGGCGGCAGCTGGACATCACATCCAGTAGATGTGATAGAACTTGGAATCCAGCAAGTTTATGGCTTCACATCATAGAAATTAGAGCAGTCCAGCTCTAAGGGGGGAGAGGGGAGATAGGGGCGCCCTTGGGCTCTCTTGTGCAAATGCAAATTTTTCTTCATTAATTCTTACAAAATAGAAAATACATGGATTATATATAAATGTACAAATGACCTAAACTACCGATCTAGGGTTAGGAAGGGGTAAATAAGGGATGGGATAATTAATCCCCCATGTGGTCAAATGACCAAAATAAAAAAAAATACAACAAGAATTAAATATGTTAAAGGGGGGGCGCCCCCTTGACTAAGGGGGGAGCATCGTGGACTTTGCTTGGTCCAACTTTGAAAGTCTTGGTCTAAGCCAACCTTGGACTTTGAACTAGAACCACATGGGCCCTAGAGCCTAGGTGGACCAATGGGAAATAAGATGGGGGTCCTGCCGGGCCAACATGGCCATTTTGCAAAGAAACCCAAAGACTTCGAGGGACTAACACTTTGGCTTATAGTTGCCATATAATTGCAAACCTAATTAGCCAAGGATATAAATATAAACAAAAGGATACAAATACAAAAATAAAATGTTAATGCTCGATCAATTCTCTCCGGGTGGGAAGAACTCGACCCCGTCGAGTAAGGGGTGTGGCTGCTCGTGTGGCTCCGGCTGATCTATCACTGACCAGGTAGCGCGGAGTACGCTCCACTCCAAGTAATCGTCACCTGCTCATCCCGTATATATTCGATATGCACATGCTGTTGTGGGAATGAGGCTTAGTGGTGGATACTCTGGGGTGGGGTCACTCACAAATGACGGAGACGGCTCAATGACTCACTAGGAATCACCGTTGGGTCCCTTTATGCGACTAGATCCGAGACATAGAATGGTAGAGCTGATCCTAAATTTTGGCAAGTCTACAACGTACGCATTAGACCTGACTTGCCTCACACTCGAAAGGAACCCGCGAGCTTACAATAGACCGACTATGCAACTCCTAATATGCTCGACACATGCGGACTCACTATGAACTCAACAATCTTGACAAACTGGACAATAAAGGAAAACACGAACTCACACATGACCCTAGACAAACCTACTGTTAGACCGACCCATACATATGCAATGGTGGACCAGGACATCCGAATGTATGCCATGCATACACAAGACACAACCAAATGACGGTAGAATCATGGACTCCTAGATATCCCAAAGTGCACCACTCATGCATTGACGACCTTTTGGATTTGGGAGGTTTGGGTGGGCCAGGAGAGTGGAATGCACCTTGTTGGGTTCGGTGCTATGATTCAGAGGGGGGTGAATGAATCTCCCTTTAAAAACTTCACCCAATTTAAAATCTAATGCTCACTAAAATTGCTAGTTCGCTAACTAGACAAACCTGAAAGCTAATAAGTAGTTGCGGAATTAAACAAACACATAGTGAGCAATCAAGGTAAAGCGCACCTAAGCATTCATCTAGCACCAATCAGATAGAAGAAATCAAACCACTGCACAATGCGTTTTTAGGTGGTTCAGTCCTACAGACCGACGTCCACCCAACACTCAAATCGAGTGTGGATTCCGCTGACTCACAGCTTGAACAGCTGGGCATCATAGCTTGCCATACAATCTGCTGAGCCTCACAGCTTGCTCCGCTGGGCAATACAGCTTGGCCGTCCAGTGGAATCCTCCACTGCAAATGCTGAGCAACACAACTTGCTCTGCTGACAAATAGCTTGAAGAAATGTATAAAAAGAAAACAGGAAAATGGGAAACAAACAGCAATCGGAAGGCTGTAAACAATGAAGCACAATGTGGCTCTTAAAGAGCTGACTGGAGTGGATCTGATCCAACTTCCAATAGGAACGATCTTCTCTGATCTTCTCTTCTCTCTCTTTTCCTTCTTCTTCTCTTCACACTCTGCTCGAGCTCTCTATCTCTCTCCTTTTCTTCTTTCTCTTCTGCTTCTTCTCTCTTTTTCTTCTCTGTGTGGATCGTGGCTCTCTGCTGCTTCTCCTTCTGTCTCTCTGTACAGACTTCACCTCTTGTTCGAGCTACCTCCTTCTGCTCACTATCTGTCATCTTCAGATGGAGGAAGGCTTCTATTTATGGCAGCAGCAACTAGGGCGTGTGCTCTCCACATTTCCCACCCTAAGAATTCTGACCACGTGGCAGCATCCAGCAGGCTGTCAGTACACGTGTCATCATTTGGGCACTCCCCTTATCCTCGGATCGCGTGCCTTCATTAGGCTTCACGAAGGGTGCCTGTCAGACAGAGAATCACATTATCAGTTTAAGTATATGCATTGCAGTGTATTGACTTCGCTGTATAGACTTGTGAAGGCGAATGCATTGTACAGACTTCATGAATGGGAATGCAATGTATAGAATTCATACTGTATGGGCTTGTGAACTCGAATGCGATGTACATACTCTGAAGAACAGCAACCAATGTATAGACTTAGGCAATGTAAGGACTTGCCAGTGTATGGACTTGATGAGCATTCAGCAATGTGCAGACTTCGACAAATACAACGTGCAGCAGTGTATAGACTTGAATCACTAGATGCATGATGTGCAGGCTTCAACTCAATGTATAGACTTCACGACTGATGAATGCATTCCACTGAACAATGTATGGACTTAACGATGTGCAGACTTGCCAAGATAAATGAGCGATGTGCATACTTGTGCAAGCAAAGTCTGTATAGACTTAGTCAGCAGACTAGCTCGATGTACATACTTGCCCATTGTTCAGACTTCATGGACGATGTACAGACATGCAAAGAGAGAGGCTGTACAGACTTGATGAGCGATGCAAGGCAAAGGAATGTATATACTTCCAATGTATAGACTTGCCAACTGAGCGATGTACAGTCTTGAACAATGAAGCTCTGTACATACTTGATCAAGGCAAGGCAATCAAGTGTATAGACTTTCAATGTATAGACTTGCCAAAGGGTCGATGTACAGACTTGAACAAGACAAAGTCTGTACAGACTTTGAGGTTCACAATGTATGGACTTTGGTAACACAACGGCTGTACAGACTTCCACTCAACTGCGATGTATAGACTTGCCAAGGGAAACGACGGTAAAACTATCAGTGTATAGACTTTGAGTGCAACGTCGGTAAAGCTACCGATATAGACTTGCAAGTCGAACTGGTGGCTGTACAGACTTCACCTCGAGCTTCTACAGTGCAGTGTATAGGCTTAGAATCATATGAACATGGCACTGTACAGACTTTGAGTGAGAGTCCAATGTGCAGACTTGCCACCAACCAATGTATAGACTTCATGGTTGTGAGACGATGGCCAAGACAATGCACAGACGGATATATAGACTTAAGATGAGTGCATGAACAGTCGGATGTACAGACTTCACTTCAAATAGTCTGATGTACGTACTTCCAATGCAATGCAATGTATGGACTTCAAATAAGATGCTGCATGAGACGCTGAAGTCTGTATAGACTTTGGCCAATGCATAAGACGCTTAGAAAGACGCTGGACGCTGTACAGACTTGTAAAGCTTAAAGGCCAATGTAATGTATAGACTTACATGAGACGCTCAATGAGACGCTCAGTGTACACACTTCAAGTCCAGTGTATAGACATTGCCTTAGACTCTAAATGAGATGGACGTTGTGCAGACTTTAGCCAATGCAATGTATAGACTTAAAGAATTACTTCAAGTGGATGGCTGTACAGATTTCATGAATGTGCAGACTTGTCAACGAGATGCACAATGTATAGACTTTGCACATGCATGAAGAGCCCTGACGATGTATATACTTGCTAGCCAAACACTACACAGATGCTCATATGCAATGAATGTATAGACATGTGAATCTATGGGGGTCGACCCATCTAAGAGGGGGTCGACCCACAGACTGGCACACTCATGCGCATAACAGATCAGATAGAACACACTCATGCATTCTTCCACAGAATAGATCAGATATAACACACTCAAGCATTCTCCAGATAATATAACAGTCATATGCATTCATGTTGCTATACATTCAATATGATGTTCTTAACAAAACAATATGGTGACTCATTCATGTTGTTATCATTAAAACACCACATTATCATCAAAGCACAAGGGGCACAACAATCTCCCCCTTTTTGATGATGGCAACATAATGAGTCACACTGACTCGTCAAACTATTCTCCCCCTTTGACATAATCAAAAAGAGAGGGAATGGTTTGAGAGACAAAATTCAGCACACAAAGTCGGAGAATGAAACATGATTCATGAAAATGAAGGTCTCCCTTATGATAATGAAACAGCTCTCCCCCTATCAACATGCAAGATGTACTACTCTCCCCTTAAAAGCAGATGACCCATAACTCCCCCTGAAGTACAGGAATGAACTCTGGTTATCCAATAAATCAATCTGAAATCTGCCATTATAAAGAATCTGAATTCTGGTTGCATGAACAGAATGAACCAGGTGAAACATCCACAGAACCAGAGCTGATTGTAAAATAAGATGGAAGATTCCAACAGTGTGGAGAGTAAAGTGATTGAAGATAGAAAGGCAAGAGTAGATAACAATCATCATAAGACATCTCAATGAATAATCAATATCAAGATTTATGTTGATCAGGCTATCTGGAAAGAATCTGATCATGAGGGATTTTAAAGCTTGCACCACTTCAATAAGTCTTAAGAAGTATAGACTCTTCTATCATAAAGGGTTATGAAGTGGCAACTTAACCAATCTGATTTAATTTTGGTGTATACCAAATTTGCCAAATTAAACTCAATACTCATATCTGAATCCAAGTTTTAATAAAGGTGAACCAAATAATCAGATAACACTCAGAAATAATCATCTTTTATCTTACACATATGATCTCAATAGCACCTTTGAAAAATATACAGATTAGTACTGAAGTTAAACACTTTTTCAAGAACATGAGTTGACAGATTTTTCAGGATAATTTCATTTGAAGCACATTATATTTTTCCTGAGCAATTTAGGTTGATCAACACCTTTTTACATGAGGCACAACACGTCTCAGGTGAAGTGACCCAGTTACTCAGTGTGATAACTGTCATTGCCTCTCACTTTGAGAACAGAGTTAGCAATATGAGTGTCTTTTTACATGAGAAGACACCTTGATCAGAGGCCAGACTCCCCAGTTACTCAACACAAATAAGCCATTGCTCTGTCAGGTTTTGTTTCACTAAATTTTTATCAGAGATAACTATGGCACCTCATGACATGAGTTACTTTATTTCATTGATAAAGAACTCAGTTTCTCAGTGACCGAGTCATTGCTCTGAATTCACAATTTTTCATTTAGTCAACATTTTTCAAGTTAATGTTTAACAACAATACACACTATATGCATCTTAACCAAAGTAGCTCTGAATTCAAATTTTCAGATATCTGATGAGAGAGTCTAAGGTTTACATGACACAAGTGGTTAAAGTTTATTAAACCTTATCATTCAGATATTTTCAATTCATTTAACTAAAAATCTGAGAATACATTAATCTTATATCAGCCTGATTCAGTGGTAATTCTTAAACCTATGTGATAGGAATTTCTACCAAGTTCTCAGACTGAATTGCATGACATGCAACTTAAGTACCTCAGATCAGAACAATAAATTTAGTTGACCAACAATCAACAGTAGAAACAAATCAGTCACACCAGTTGAGACAAATGTGAAAGGTGAGTATAAGCTGGTGCAAGAGTAAATCACCAATAGAGAAATATTTCAGAAGAGTGTACATCAACACACAGTGGCTGAGTTTGAATTCAGACAGATCAGCTGACATGTAGTATCATGAAGAGAGTTGAAGGAAACTCTTCTTTAACAACTCAACGAAGGGAAGGCAGAATCCATTTTCAAGAGAGAGAGAAATATGATAACAGATGAGAGTTGATTAATTACTAGACAATAGGTGTTCAGCATATGACAATTAAAAACACCAATTCTAAATGCTCCCCCTGTCTAGATGCAATGAAATTTCTTTTTTGGTTTTTCAACTGCACTACTCTTCATATGCAACATAAGACAAACTCCCCCTGACAAAGTGCATGAAATACAATTAATGAACTGTTTATGATTTTAGAGTATGCTCAAGAAGAATTCATGCTTTGTTCAATCAGAGAGAGAATTTATCAAATGCATCAATTTCATTTCAATTTTTCATATTTTTCAATTTTTATGACATTTAGAACACTGCTCTATATGAAAACTAGACCCTTGGTACTTGGCGGAGAATCTGGTCTCAAGTACCATCTCACACATAGTAAGAACCTCCAGGCAGATTTCCCTACCTTTTAATAGCTTACCATTTATATACCAAAGTGGTCATGCAAAGAAATGCAGTGCAAAGCGGTCCAATATGCAGCCAGTTACTTCTTTTTGGAGTTTTCAGTATGATGATGGGCAATGCATTCACAACATATATGCATATGCACTTTCAGACAATCATCAATATGCAAATCATGTATGAGGAGAGTTCAGAAAATCTAAACCTGACAATGTTGAACATGTAAGAATGTGCAAAACTCAGATTCAAAAATCAGATTTAACATGCTATGCAGAATGTTTACTCAAACATTAGAGCATTCTTTATTCAAATAGCATCATGAGAGAGCAATCAACTTTTCAAGATAAATCAATTTAGCATAGACAGATCATTATGATATGCAATCATTTCAAACAAGCAATTTTCAGATAATGAAACTTAAGCAGTGTTCAGAACTGACATGATAAGTAGAATCCTGGGGTTTTCCCTTTTTGAGTGCCTTGGCTAAATTCAACCCCTTTTATTCATTTCCAAGGCACACCTGCAGCAAGACAATCATTTTGATCCTGCAGTGACCCAAACAGCCTTGGGTCCTGCACTAGTCCTGACAGGTGTTCTGAACAATCTCTTAGCAGCATTATCATCATAGCCCATCAACTTATGGCTGGACAAGGAATAACCAAATTGACCAGACTTACCATGATAACCAACATAATTTAAGTTCCTATTATGCACCTTATTATGAGCATTAAATTCATGTGCATGAACATTAAAACTTCTGTTATGTGCATGGGCATTTTGTTTTCTGAACCCTGCCACCCAGCACTCAGAGGCTTTGTGGCCAGGTTTTCCACAATTAAAGCATGAAGCCACATAATTAGCAGAAGCATGATGCCCATGTGGATGAGCATGAATATTTCTTTTATTAACATGAAAATTTTTCTTTCCATAATCAGCCAGCCAACAGTTGGCAGCTTTGTGGCCTAGCTTACCACATTCGAAGCATACATTGTGCTTGCTTTTAGAACCAAAGTTCTTTCTATCAACAATGTTTTTATTAACAGGGAAATTAACAAATCCAGAGTTAGTTTTCTTTCCCTGAGCATGCCAGTAGAAGGCAGCAATATGACCAAACTTCCCACAGCAATAGCATTGAATTTTCTTTTCCTGATCAGTATAATGTTTCCTAAGATGATTTCTAGGATTCTTTCTAACAGTATTTCTTTCATCATTTATAAATGCTACATAGTTATGCATAATATGCACAACCTTCCCACAATAGTGACATGCTTTACCCTTTTTATTCACATTCACTTGTTTGACAGAGTTGACATTCTCATGAGAGTGTGAATGTGTGTGTGAGCAGTGAGCAGCATGCACATGTAAATCAGGGATAAATTTGGACTTATTCAAATCAGCATTTTTCTTTTATTTTTTGAATCTTTTTCTGTTTCCTCTTAGAATTTTCAGCCTTCTTAGCAGTGAATTGAAAAATTGAGGAGCTGGATGAGTTAGCATGTTTAGAGCTTTTCACGAAAACAATTGATTTTCTCTTATCATTGTCGTTTTCATTCACAGGCACAAATCCAATCCCTTGTTTCTGAAAATTCACTTTAGAACCAAGCAGCTTATTCAAATTGTCTTTTCTTTTAACGAATTTTGATATAGAATTTTTCAGATCTTCAATCTCAGAATTTAATGAAGCACTACTCACTTCATACTTGGATAGCACTGATTCACAAACAATCAGCTGCTGTTGCAAAGCATCATTCAGGTTCTTCAGAGTTTCATTTTCTTGTTGAACCATTATTTCAATGTTGTTCTCATTTTCCTTCAAAACTGATTTTCCTTTTTCAATTGACAACCATCTTTCAGAGAAGACAGTATTAAGAACCATTAGCTTTTTATTTTGATCTTTCAAGTAGGCATTTTCTTCTTTTAGAGATTTGATTTGTTCTTTTTGAAAACTGTCATCAGAATCAAAATCATTAATCATGTCTTCGAGAATGGCACATGCTTTGCAAGAATTATTTTCGCCGATGAGTTTGTTTCTAATATTCTCATTTTCAGATTTCAACCTGTTCAACTCATCTTTTTCTTTAATCATGTCAGATTTCAAGTTTTCATTTCCAGCTTTCAGACTTCTGACCTCATGCAACATTTCTTTACTTATTTTTCTATTTTCAGATTTTAGTCTATCATATTTATTCAATAAATGCTCATTCAACACAATCATGCTTTCCAGAGAAGGATTGTCAGTGTCAGAATTTACCTGTGACGAAGTATCCTCCACATAGTCTTCGTCTTCTTCTGTTGCCATGAGACATTTTGCTTTACCCTGGCTTCTGCTGCTTGCTATTATCTCGATCACTTCGGAGGCACTGCAGCAATCAACTACATAAGGAAACTTGTCAGTGTTTATCGCCCTTTTGATTAGATTCAGGGCACTTTGATTTGCAGAGAATTTTCGTCTGTCTGAAGTTTTCCATAGGGATTCATCCTTTGGAACTTCATAAGGACTGTGAGCAATGACTATCCACAGATCTGGATTAGTCTGCATCACATATTCTCTGAATTCATTAAACCACTTGTAAAAACCTAGACCTTCAAACTTCAGAGGATCAGCAGTGAGTTCCATGCTTAGACAGAATAAGAGTTCTAAATAAAACACTAATCAAACACAATGCAAGCAAATGAATCAACTCAGATCGCACCAAAGCCAAATGAGCAAAGCAAGGCACAAGTTAGTGAAACAAATCACGATCTCAAAAGACCCACTCTGAAATGCACCAATAGCTAGCAGGATCTGCTGTAGATTGTTAGATCCTATGCACAGCAACCGCTCTGATACCAAGTGTTGGGCTCGGTGCTATGATTCAGAGGGGGGGTGAATGAATCTCCCTTTAAAAACTTCACCCAATTTAAAATCTAATGCGCACTAAAATTGCTAGTTCGCTAACTAGACAAACCTGAAAGCTAATAGCAGTTGCGGAATTAAACAAACACACAGTGAGCAATCAAGGCAAAGCGCACCTAAGCATTCATCTAGCGCCAATCAAATAGAAGAAATAAAACCACTGCACAATGGGTTTTTAGGTGGTTTGATCCTGCAGACCTACGTCCACCCCACACTCAAACCGAGTGTGGATTCCGCTGACTCACAGCTTGAACAGCTGGGCATCATAGCTTGCCATACAATCCGCTGAGCCTCACAGCTTGCTCCGCTGGGCAATACAGCTTGGCCGTCCAGTGGAATCCTCCACTGCAAATGCTGAGCAACACAGCTTGCTCCGCTGACAAATAGCTTGAAGACAAGTATAAAAAGAAAACAGGAAAATGAGAAACAAACAGCAATCGGAAGGTTGTAAACAATGAAGCACAATGTGGCTCTTAAAGAGCTGACTGAAGTGGATCTGATCCAACTTCCAATAGGAACGATCTTCTCTGATCTTCTCTTCTCTCTCTCTTCCTTCTTCTTCTCTTCACACTCTGCTCGAGCTCTCTATCTCTCTCCTTTTCTTCTTTCTCTTCTGCTTCTTCTCTCTTTTTCTTCTCTGTGTGGATCGTGGCTCTCTGCTGCTTCTCCTTCCGTCTCTCTGTACAGACATCACCTCTTGTTCGAGCTACCTCCTTCTACTCACTATCTGTCATCTTCAGATGGAGGAAGGCTTCTATTTATGGTAGCAGCAACTAGGGCGTGTGCTCTCCACATTTCCCGCCCTAAGAATTCGGACCACGTGGCAGCATCCAGCAGGCTGTCAGTACACATGTCATCATCTGGGCACTCCCCTTATCCTCGGATCACGTGCCTTCATTAGGCTTCACGAAGGGTGCCTGTCAGACAGAGAATCACATTATCAGTTTAAGTATATGCATTGCAGTGTATTGACTTCGCTGTATAGACTTGTGAAGGCGAATGCATTGTATAGACTTCATGAATGGGAATGCAATGTATAGACTTCAGACTGTATGGACTTGTGAACTTGAATGCGATGTACAGACTCTGAAGAACAACATCCAATGTATAGACTTAGGCAATGTAAGGACTTGCCAGTGTATGGACTTGATGAGCATTCAGCAATGTGCAGACTTCGACAAATACAACGTGCAGCAGTGTATAGACTTGAATCACTAGATGCATGATGTACCGGCTTCAACTCAATGTATAGACTTCACGACTGATGAATGCAATGCACTGAACAATGTATGGACTTAACGATGTGCAGACATGCCAAGACAAATGAGCAATGTACATACTTGTGCAAGCAAAGTCTGTATGGACTTAGTCAGCAGACTAGCTCGATGTACATACTTGCTCGTTGTTCAGACTTCATGGACGATGTACAGACATGCAAAGAGAGAGGCTGTAAAGACTTGATGAGCGATGCAAGGCAAAGGAATGTATATACTTACAATGTATAGACTTGCCAACTGAGCGATGTACAGTCTTGAACAATGAAGCTCTGTACAGACTTGATCAAGGCAAGGCAATCAAGTGTATAGACTTTCAATGTATAGACTTGCCAAAGGGTCGATGTACAGACTTGAACAAGGAAAAGTCTGTACAGACTTTGAGGTTCACAATGTATGGACTTTTGCAACACAACGGCTGTACAGACTTACACTCAACTGCGATGTATAGACTTGCCAAGGGAAACGACGGTAAAGCTATCAGTGTATAGACTTTGAGTGCAACGTCGGTAAAGCTATCGATGTATAGACTTGTAAGTCGAACTGGTGGCTGTACAGACTTCACCTCGAGCTTCTACAATGCAGTGTATAGGCTTAGAATCATATGAACATGGCGCTGTACAGACTTTGAGTGAGAGTCCAATGTGCAGACTTGCCACCGACCAATGTATAGACTTGATGGTTGTGAGACGATGGCCAAGACAATGCACAGACGGATATATAGACTTAAGATGAGTGCATGAACAGTCAGATGTACAGACTTCACTTGAAATAGTCCGATGTACATACTTCCAATGCAATGCAATGTATGGACTTCAAATAAGACGCTGCATGAGACGCTGAAGTCTGTATAGACTTTGGGCAATGCATAAGACGCTTAGAAAGACGATGGACGCTGTACAGACTTGTAAAGCTTGACGGCTAATGTAATGTATAGACTTACATGAGACGCTCAATGAGACGCTCAGTGTACACACTTCAAGTCCAGTGTATAGACATTG